>JAGWCC010000408.1:0-1233132 GCA_022651775.1 Drusus annulatus
ATCATGTTTATGTATTATCCGTTTTGGAATTGTCGACGGTGTCCTAATGTTTATTTGTGCTTAAATATTATGATCGAAATACATGAAAATATTAAAAGAAAAAAAATCGTTCAAACGAGAAATCCAACCCAAATAGGGTAGCCCGGTGTGTGTAAATGAATAAAAGTAGTTTTATCCACTTACATACCCGGCCAAATTCCAATGTGAATCTGCGGTGCGCAAATCTATACCTGTCTCTTTACCACACATCACAAATTTGAAATCTTTCTTATGTTTCCATATGTCTGTAGGCACCCGGAGAATCTATCACCGCCGTGTTCAATCCCGTCACCAGGCAAATCACGCGGCTGGAGGAGGCCGAGCAGGGCGCCTGTACCAAGGCTGGGACCTTCTGCGCCTCCTGCACCAGCGTGTCCGAGTGCATCGACCTCGGCAACGGGGACTTCCTCAAGCAAGACGGCGTCTCCACCTGTGATGGCGGCAGCTGCTCCAACGTCACTGGAGCCTGCACCAAAAGCCCCAATCCCGAGTGCGACCTGAACATGAAGAATTACAGTCTGGACTGCCGCCAGATCGGACTCTTCCCTCACCCATTCAACACTTCCAAATATTTCATGTGCACTCCGAACGCAACCGATCCTGCCAAACCAGACATCGTTGCTAAAGCCTTGGTTTGTGCAGCTGGGTTCGCTTATGATGTGTACTCTGGCCTCTGCAGAGTGAAGGTTCCCCTGAACACGTATGACCTGGTGATCCCTCCCTGCAATACTACAACTAGGGGGGCGATCCCCAACCACCCCAGCATGTACTTCATCTGCCTGAAAAGACAGCGGCAGACGTGGTGTTTACCCCGCAGTTGTTCCTGTGCGCCAACAGCCAGTTCTATAACAACGTGACCAAGCTGTGCCAGGACAGGTTCAGCTCCATAGTGGACGGGAAGTGCGCCACCAAGGGGTTGTTCTACGAGAACACTGCCTGCGGGACCGCCGGTAGCTACACGGAGTGCCCCACTAACGGCAGCCTGCCCATCAAGCGGACCTGCTACTCGGGCTCGTATTATGATGAGAAGAAGGCGGCTTGCACGGCCTTCACCTGCCTCAATATCAAGAATTAGTAATGCGTCAACCACATTAATAAAAAGTAGAAAGATTGCACAATGTTATTGTTAGAACTCTTAAAAGTCACGAGCCGTCAATGTATTGCCCTGTCACCTAGTATATTAAATGTTGTAACTTTTATAAATCAAAAATATAGTTACGAATTGAAAAGTTTTAGAAAAGCAATTATTTAAAATACATATAATTAACAAATATTAAAGCATTAAAGTTCAGAAAGTTATTTACAAAAAGGTATTCTTAAACAAAGCTACTCAACTCAAGAAATCAACTTTCGCGTTTGAATAAGGGTTAGGGAGTGGCGCCATTACAGCGTAAGATTCGAGTAAGCAATAAGCTTAAAAATATAATATTTAGCTGTACATGATACTAACTATTACCATAAAATAAATAATGGAAATAAGAGTAAGTTTAATAATAGAACATGTACAAATAAACTTCTTTTACAGAATTTAGTTAAAAAATATACTTCCCCACCTTCTTCTTTCCCATCTCCTCCCCATCTATTCAGAATGCACCGCAGCATAACAACAACTGATCGAAGTTTCCAAATTATTCAGCCAGTATAATAATTTTACATAGGACATACTAATTATGTTACAAGCTGGCAAAATGAAAGAGACTACAATTGGACTACATAATTATAGCACGTACCTAACAGCATTGCAAAAGGTAAAATAAAAGAGAGCAGGCTGTATTAATACAATAAATTGCACTCGATATTATAGTGGATCTACAAGCAGGCTTCGACCCTGAACCAAATGAGGGATTGGCGCAGGTAACATTTTTGGCGCCTCTTGTCTAAAGCAAAATTTTCTTTTTTTTAAAGTTTTAAACATTACATTATATTATTATATTTAAACATTTTAATGACGACCTCAGTGACCGAGTGATTAATCGGATAGAGTTCGAATTCGGATTCCATCTATGAATTCAAAAGTCACGAGTTCAATGACCAGCGTGCGCAAATAATTTTTATTTTATTCACATGTATAGTTGCAGCACATTCCAGAGTAGTAGATACTTGATTGTAAGAAAAAAAAACTCTCCGAAAGTAGTACCTATATTTATATTGGCGGGTTAACGGTTTGTTTTGTACTGTTGGTATGATTTGCGTTACTGACGTTAGTGTTTTTATCTGCGCATCTTGTGTCAAAATTTTGACAGATTCTCGCGTTTAGATTTTTAAAAGCCACAAAAACTTATTTACGTCAGTTAAATGAAATATAAACGAAGAATCTGTTACATTAATATTGCTCATCTTCTCAAATCGTGGCTTCGCATTGACGTTGTTATTTTAACCTCTGTTTTGCAAAGCAACTTTTGAATGTTTGGTTTCGACTACAAACTTCCCTTATACATAAACTGCAAGTGCAGCAAAATAATTTCTAAGTGAATTCATATTCTAGAATAGGGAAGAATGGGAGGCTGTCGTTGCACTTATTTGAAATGCAGAAGAGCCAGTGATTCAGTGACTCACTTCTTCCACTACCCCGTGAAGGACGAGGCAAGGTGTCTCGTTTGGCTGCAAAATGCGCAAAGAATGGAGTTCCAAAAACTGAGCAAAATGCAAATCAAAAACAAAGTAATTTGCCAGTACCATTTCGAAGATAATATGTTTATGAACTACAGGGTAAGCTAGCCAAACATTTCGTTCTACCCAATGATGTTACAAATATATAGGCATGTTATAGCCTTAGAATATCAACACAAAATGTGGCAAGTAACAAAAACACTTACGTTACCAGTTAATTCATCATTCAAATATCGGTCTCGTATTATCATGTATGACAAACATAGACATTCATAGAATATGTGTGTATGAACGAAACAGACATATAATAGGACTGCGTTTCGTACTTGCTAGTAGCGTTTAATGTTCTGGTTAGAATGAGATGGCACTTTGCTTACGCGAAGACGTCATTATGTTGGTCAACAATGGAGATAGTTGTGTTGTATAAAATAATAAGTAATTTGCACATACTTAGAAATGAAATGTTATTTCTTGGCTTTTAGTAGACTCGGCAGTGTAATTGAAACACTTTCTCATTACACATGAAAGCATTTTGGCACTTATTTTTGTAATTTGATTAGATATAGTAAACAACCTCAAGCGACACGTGACAGTTTAGTACAAAATCAGCTTAAAAACCGAGCACACCAACTAGCGTGGGTTTTGCTTGCCGCTTTGAGAGCGCTACAACGTGTCTACATATTTGTAACGTCATTGGTTCTACCAAGTTAATTTTAAAAATAAGTTTCACTAACAGGTTGACTGCCTCCGTATGTACGTTTGGATTTCGTCGACAGTGCCGCCGTACCCGATCACTACGTACGGCGTTACGTTAAGGTGGTCGTTTGTATGTTGGCATAGTGCAATAGTGTTGTAAAAATATTATCTTTTCGTGGTTACTAAAAACCTTTTATAATTCATAGTTTTTTTTTAACTTTTAAAATGAGTGAGACATGAGGACTATTAAACCATCGCTGAATTATTACAGTGTGAAGCAGGACCATCACTGTCCTATTCCTATAAACATTCCATTGACAGACCAGGAAATTGAAGAAGAGGAGCTAGATTTTAAAGGCAGGAGGTCTAAATTTTTCCCCAATGATGTGGAGTTATCTAAGAATGACTCCGATTTGGAAAAAATGGAGGAAAATTTGTATCAGCTTCTCATATCCGATATATCTATGATCAACCCTCTGGATGATGAGATTATTGATCCTGCTAATGCGAACCCAGAAATGAGTCAAGAATCTGTTATTCCTACCGTGAAAAGAACCTAACCTAGAAATAGTCATCAACACGTCAACTGGACATATTCGGGAAATATGAAAACTGGGATGATTTTCAAAAACGAAAAGATCTGTTGGTTCTGACTCCTGATGGAGTCCTATAGATTTAAAAATCTCGCTACTAAAGTTAATTGTGGGCCACAGGTAAAAAATAAATCTTCGGAAGGACACAAATATCCAGGAAAATAAAAATATTAATTGGCCTCTTTTTAATTTTCCAAAAAGCATTTATCACTGTATACTCTGCAGTGAAAAGCCTGCTCTCTGTGTTAAGTGATTTGATGAATAGCATATTTATTTGTAATTGACTAATTTTTTATTATGTTTTTATGTTGTAAAAAAGGTTGTAATAAAAAAATCACTTGATGCCATATTTTAGCAAACATATTGGACTTCTCCTTAGTATAGTCTAGTTTTACACTCATTTTTGCAAATAATAGCAGAGATACAATGAGATCAATAAGCCATTTGTATGAAGAATGATTTTAGGTTCCTGTATAATAGCAAAAAACCCTGTCCCATGCATAGCCTTAGAGTAGGAAGTATATAAAATTCTAATTCGTTATAAAATATCTGTTGTTACTATTCTAATTAAATATGTATTCTATTGCAGCATGATCGTTTGGTACCGAAAGCAGTTCCCAGATGTTCTCATGATGAGTCAGTGGAGGCTCTGGCGAAG
The DNA here is from genome assembly GCA_022651775.1 of Drusus annulatus. NCBI lineage: Eukaryota > Metazoa > Arthropoda > Insecta > Trichoptera > Limnephilidae > Drusus > Drusus annulatus. Next base: position 4,597 of record JAGWCC010000408.1, read on the forward strand.
ACTGGAGACTTGCCAATTGTCTCGGTTGATTTAGAGACGGATGTCAAACCCTCCAGCAAGGAAGACTCCACCATGGCCGTCAATACCTCTGCCATAACAGGATTATCTTTCATTGCTCCGCACGAAAAAAGACCAAAACACATTCATTCCTATGTCGAGCTATTAACTAGGCAACACACATTGAACCCTCAATGTAATTCAGCAAAAACAGTTCCCCACAATAAGCAAGCTTCCTCGAGCAATATCTCAAAACCAGTTATGAGCAATATTTGTGCAACTCCTACTGTAAAGCCGAGAGCAAAAGCCACTTGTAGCACCATTTTGGAATCCAGTACAGCCATGTGTTTAACAGAAACCGCCGATAGATTGTCTACTAAAGTCAATCTACCATCAACTAACCACACCTTCAAGCAAACAAGCATTCAGGAAATAATGCAAGTGCCTCAACACACCGCCAATAGTCTGATTGTGATTGATCCAACTGTGTTACCGGATATGTTAGGTAGTAATGATGAACCAAATATGACTCGGCTTATAGAAATTGAAATACAAGATCCACAAAACTACCAAATGTATCCAAGCGAAGCTCAAACAGATCTAATACCCAACGATTTGTTTATGACTCCTCCTAAAACTCTGAAAAATCCCCTAAATTTACCAAGGAAGCGTAAATTACCACTAAATATCCAATCTGAAAATGATTTGCTGCCGATGAGGGATATTTCTACTAACGAACAAAAGCAGAGTTCTGTTCAAATAGTATCTAATGAACCATTTGCTGAAAAATGTCAACATATTTCGAACTTAATTACCAGATGTATATCCCTACCCACAGTAAAACCTTCAAATACACTGGAGTCAAATGCAGTCAATGAAAATCAAATCAATATTATCAACAAGCAGTTACTAGAGATATTTGAAAAGAAAAAGGCGAAAATTGCAACAACTCCTAAAATAAAATCTCCCGAAAAGAAAAGAATATTCTCTCAAAACAGACCTCTTAATAAAATAAATAAAGAATCTAAAATAACTGCAGAAAATTTTATAACCGCAAACACGGTCCAATCTCCTTCTAAAACTGAAACTCAGCTACCTAAAGATATCCCGGTGAATGAATGCATAAAAATGATCCATGAAAATTCAAAAGAGATTGCAGAATTGAAACGAATGCTTTTGGCGCAAAAAGCTGAGAAATCAGCACTGCCCAAATCTAGGTCTATGAGCACGTCTAAACAAATATCCAAATCCTGTTTGTTTACCCATCTCATACCTTACCTCAGCCCAGAACTTGCACAGATGGTCCATAAAGAAATGTTTCCCCTTTTAGTCCGCAAGTGATGCTGTGACTGCTTGTATACAAATTGCATATTTGGGTATTGTAGATTTTAAAGCGGAATGTGAGTACGTTTATTTAGTAATCAAATAATTTTATAAACCATTTTTTTTTACCATAAACTCAATTGCCACTGTAGTAAATAATTTAATTTAATCACGTATATTATGTACATAATATTATTGTCACACATAAACTAAGTATATATTTGGTCAATGTTTTTGGTAGCCTAGGTTTATTTTATCTGTAGTCAAATGAATAATTCAGTTATTTACCTGTTTAATATGCACATTTTATCATAATTATTGTAAAAAAATCACCTCAAATCGTTTTTTTTCCTAAGAATGTTGTTTGGCAATTAATTTATTATTATTATTATTATTTGTGTAAGTATGCATTTTTGAATTATATTGACTGTTTGTAATCTAAATAATGATATAATTTTACACATTAAGTTTTTTAAAAATTTTTTTTTTTTTACATGAATACCGCACAAGAGTCTCAACTGCTCCCAACCGTCTAGAGCCAGTGAGACTATGGCATCCCCAAATTGGGTATGTTGTGAGGCTAAAGGTAGTGGAGAGGGGAAGGAGATCGGAAAGAGGAAGGTTGGGAAGTACCTGGCTATTCAGATCTGGTCACCAAACACGGCTTAAGCCATTTCAAGCAACGTTTCGATTCTGAATGGTGGTCTTTCACCAGGGCGATACTTAGAGTATCTACCACTCTGGAACGTGCCGCAAATATACTTGTTATTATTTTTATATGAATTAAATGTGTTATGACACATATTAATTAAATAAAAGTTATTGGCGCACGCCGGGTTTGAACCCGTGACCTTTGGATTCGTAGTCGAGCGTCTTACCACTCGACTATGGAGGCCGTCAAACATACACGTTTTACATACTTAATATTTATTACTACATATTGTAAATGTATTTACTTGATTTTACTTTAAATCAATTTCTCTACGCATTTTATAACAATATTATGACTATTCTTTACTAACCTGCTGATTGTTTTGTGATGAATTGAAAAATGTTTTGCAATAAGTTACTACAATTTTTGTAGTAAGTTTAATGATTTCAAAGTTAACACTTGAAACAAGTGAACTTTAAGAACTTAAAGTGAATTTTACAGATTTATCAATGGAAGTAACAAGGATTGCTTTGTTTTTGTTTTTTAATATTCTGCATCCAATATACGGCGGAACAGATTTTTGTATATTGTTGACATAATAGTTAATTATATTGAATACTTTTGTTTGACTTTATTTTCATAGGAGTGTGGAATGACTGATTTCAGCATAACATTGCCCAATTATGACAAAATAATAACATTATGATTATAATCTCTTGGTTTTGTATTTGGTGGTTTGTATCCTTTTCACATTGAATGGTCATCTACATTTAAATTTTTTGTTTGAAAATAAATAATGTATTTTAAAGTGAATCTTTTATTTGTTAATTATTGTAAGACGTAAGAACAATGGTCACTGCTCCATTTTAAGAAAAGTCCATTTTTACAAAGAACATTTATACATGGAAAGTATTAAATATGTGGTTAAATAAGCACCACCAGATGACAGCAGAGGGTAGAAAAGTGCTTTATCGGTGAACGATGACGAAGGGAACATGCATGGCGGAATTTGGTTGTTAATTCGTTAGTTTCTCTTTTGGCTGCCTGCAAAGTGAATATGTATCATTTTCCCTTGTTCTTGCATCATCATCAATAATTAATAAACTAGTTATTACCTGTGAAAAATCATGGAATGTGATTTGACTGCCAAGAAAAAATATTAGTTGGTCTTCAAATAAACAAAAATGTCTGCTAAAATACAAAACAGGTAGGTAGGGATTTAAACGCCTAAATCTATTAGTATGGTTGTGCGCGTCATGCAAAGCTTTTAGGTAGAATACTGTAAAATCGAAATTATCTGTAAATTGTAAAATTGTGTGTCTTCATCATTCCAATAGATGTCTCTATGTGTCCCATATTTTAAATTATTCTAAATACATGTACATGACATTGGCTAGCACTGCTTTGATAATTTCAATTATTATCTATAAAATTTATACTCGTACGATTATATGTACTCACCAAGGAAATTATTTATAGTTATAATTGTTTTCTTATTATAAGTAGTCTACGAAGCAGTCGGTAATACAAGGTCATATTAATGTCTTAAAGTTTACAAAGTGTGGTGTTCATTCCCCTGAAGGAAACATTAGTGTTAACATAATTTAATGAGTAGGATTACCTACTCGTTAAATTATATTAATAAATTCCATATTATCGCCATTAGTCGGTATCAATGAGATTGTTTATTTTTATTTGTTTCTGTATCTTTCCTTCGGCTTCTCTCAGAAAACTAATAAAACAACTTTTACTTTCACAGTAGGTATTTTATTATCATATATGAATATTTATTTAAAAACATGCACTAGAATAGTTACATATATTTTTTAAATGAATAATATGTGAGTTTGTGGTCAGAAATCTTATCAATACGATGGTAACTTTAGAAAAAAATTATATTTATCATCTCTTTATTACTTTCACTCAAAAAAATAAGGAGAGAAAAATAAATGGAGAAAGAGGTTTACATATTTGGGATAACTGTTTTACGAAATGGCTCCATAATGATCATCATCGTCAGAAGCTTTAGGTTCAGTGTTGGATGTTGGCCGCTTCTCTGATTGGCAGTTTCTTTCTGGCAGCAGCAGTTTTGATCCAACTTGTACGCTTGTATGTTTTTGAGACCTGTTATAAGTCTCTGATCAACCGTCATCTGGTCCAACCGTTATCTTTGAGTCAAGCTATATGTCTACAAGGATGATTAAATTCATTTGCTGATTCATGCGTGGTTTGTCAGATTCATGTTTGTTTTGTGGTCCCGCAACGATACATACAAAAAAATGTGCAAAACAGTTTTACTTTTGTTAAGTTTGTAATATTATTGTAGTGTTGACTGTATTGTTTGACAAAAAAATGTCTCAATTTTATAAATTGATTTTTTTTCCATTACTACGGCAACACCAAGTAACGCCGATTTTGGAATAACTTCAGTCATTGACTTCCGAATTAGACATTCAACAGGAAACATGGCATCTCAATTTTAAAAATGTTTCTATTTATTTTGTAAATCGCTTAAAGTGGGCGCCTCTTTCACATAGTTTTAAATTTGATTTAGCATCTTATAAATGGCTTCTTTTATACATAATAAAAACTCTTTTCCATGCAGCTATTTCACTTACTATACTTTAAGTATGTATTAAAAAAATCAAAACGTTCAACGTGATGTAGAATCATCTCCCTTCGGAAAGTTTCATTGATTTTTGTATATCGTGTATAGGTACATACAAATGTAAAGAATATGCGGCTGAATCATGGTAATTTTTAAAAGTTACATTCTTTTACCTTTGAACCATCTTGGTGTTGCCGTTTAAAGCAATTTAAACGATTGCAGCATCCTCATTTTTTCACCATTTATTTGCCAGACTGTACACGAGTATGTAAGAACAGTCTAACTCTGTTTTAGTGACTTCCAGAAATTAATAATAACCCGGCTATAACATCCCTTCAGTCTGAAAAGTTTATTTGGAAAGTTCTATATAAGCTATGGTGAAACTCGGTTATAAAGTCGCTTTCCCTTCACTTACAAGTACATAGCAGAGTTTTACTGTCAGTAATATTATAAACATAACACACTTATTTAGTGACCAAGATTTTAGTAATTGATTTTTTACTACTTTAAACATTACTATATTTTGGCAAGACATGTATTGATATTATATCTTACAAATACCAATTATTTAGAATAACCAGCAAATTACAATATCATTCTACTTCTACGTTCAAATTTTTAAAGTAAAATACTAAAATACAGGTGTAAACCGTGAATTACATTCCTACATGATAATACAATTTCCTTTGCCTGAACAGTTTTAATAGCGGATCGAATTTTTTGTTGGCAGCTAATTTTAAATACAAAATATGTAAATTTCGAATACAATCTAATTGTTCTCCATCAATTTACGAATTATCACCTAGTTGGTACGATTATGATATTCCAGGGTTTTATTGGAAGGTAATTCTAGCAAAAACCCCCTGATGTGATAAATATTCCTAGCAGAACATAATAAAAATAAACCAAAGTGGAGTTCAACAAACTGAATGAAAACATAGTAACATAATCTGAAATTTAACTGGACAGGTAAAAGGTATGCAATTAAATTAGTATGTAAAGCTATTGTCAACAAATAAGTTAGAAATTATTTTTAGGGACCTGAAATTTACGGTGATAGTTTTTAATGTAACCTTCCTAACAGAGAATGTTTAATTTGTTAGATTTTGTCGAAACACGTGGTAATGAGCAATTCATGTTATAATTTGTACTGAAATACAAACTATATAAAATTTCAGTTTTTCACGAAGAAAAAAATTAACACATAAAAAAAGTTATTTGAAAATACATACCTTGTAGGTACATTTCACGTCAACTTTTTTCTGAAATTTTACTTGCTACCCGTCTTCGTCAAAGTTTTTTTTTTTAATACAGAATAAACAATATGGCGTTTTGTCTTATTTTTCATCGTCAAATGGATATTTCACCGCTCTATAGCTCACGACGGAAACAAAATGAACGTTGTAACAGTTGCGTTGACCCAGAAATACATCACGCCAGAGCTAAGCTTTTGAGAGGTTCTGCTGTTTCAGCATAAAATGTTTTGATTATTTAAAGTAAAGATACGTTTGTTATTTTAATTCAACTATTGATGATTTCTTCATCACATTTATTTTTCGCTCATTTTTCCTCAAACATTGTTTTATCACGTTTGCGAGGATTTCAGGTCTCCAGTTTGTAAATGTTGATTTCCCTGGATAAAAACTGCGTTTAACCCTGAAAAGCACATTTTCAATTGACGAATAAACAGACGGTACAATTCACAAACAAACAAATAAAGTTCAACACAGAAACCCAAATTCATCAAAGTTTATAAATTTTGGTCAATACTTCTCATTGATAGTTTTGGACATTTATTCTTAAATATTTAGAAAAATCTATCATTACTAAATAATGGCATCACAAGAATTTCACATAATTCAATTTTCTAACATCCAAATTTTTAAACTAGAAAAATATACTCTTATCATAGTAGACGGCATTAAGGTTGTGAATCGATTACAAATTCGAAAATTGAAATTATGCATTACTCTCTATTTTCAGATAAATGATGAACGTTAGATATTACATTGATAAATGTACATTTGTCGTACTTTTTAATTAATATTATATTATACTTAAGTTTTTTTTTTTTCAAACTTATACAGGTTATTTTTTTATCATAACAATGTAGTCACAGGCGTTTGACTTTCGTTAGGTGATACGATTTAAAAAATTTGTAATTCACAAATACAATTTTCTTTAAATTTAATTTTTTTTAATAAAAATATTTCCAAAGCATGACAGAAAACATCATGCAGCTTCACACACACAAAAAATTGTCCTGTACCTAATTATAGGTAGGTATGAATTTGAAAATACTAGGAGTAATGAATGCATATATGTAGGTAGGTACTTATTATTCATATTAAATTGACATACCATATTAATTTAGAGAAAATTGGACTTAATTATATCTACCATCTTAAATAAATGCCTAGACACTCACATTCAAGATAAACAAATTTTCTCCAAACAAATTATTTTCTTACATGGTAGATGGTTATTTATTTATAAAATAAGTAAACATTAGTTTAAATAAACCAAACGAAATACAATTTTATGAATTATAAAACTATGCCCATTCATTTGCCGCTGGAGGCGTTTGAGTGTGAAGGCATTTGATATAGGTAGGTTTAGTTTTAATTAATGAATCGATGAGAGGGTTGCATGTTTGGAAATTTACTAACGTACCTCCGCACTAGTGACCAAATCCACGAAAAAAATTGTGAAATCTGTGATTAAATCGCAAATATAATTTTAAAAAAATATAAAAATACAAAGGCGACTGAATTTGTAACTATTAAGATGTTCATTAGAAGGAATTTAGCGAATAAAAATCAGAAATTAGAAGAAGTCAAAATTTTCTTACGTTGGGGTGCCAAAGCTGAAATTTTTTTACGATTTATAGCTTAAATCTTCAATTGAATCATAGATTTTGCAAAACTTTATTTAAATTTGGTCGCTAGTGTGGAGGGCCGTTAAGCCGAAAAATAACGAAAATCGGTCAATTTTAGTATCGACGAACTGATTCCTAAGTAACTATTGGTATAATACTATCATAATATTACCGAAGAATGTATCAAAAGGATGCTTATTAGAATAATGAATATAGACATTAGTGTTAAACGTTGGTGAGAGTTAGATAGTTCCCTCTGCTGGTGCTGGGCCTCTCTCCGCATTGGATCATCATCGTCTATCGTCCACGGCTATCGTCTATCGTCTATCGTCCTATCATCGTCTGCTTCCGTCTATCGTCTATCGTCGTCTATCGTCGTCTATCGTCTATCGTCTATCGTCTATCGTCTATCGTCTATCGTCTATCGTCTATCGTCGTCTCTATCGTCTATCTATCGTCTATCGTCTATCGTCTATCGTCTATCGTCTATCGTCTATCGTCTATCGTCTATCGTCTATCGTCTATCGTCTATCGTCTATCGTCTATCGTCTATCGTCTATCGTCTATCGTCTATCGTCTATCGTCTATCGTCTATCGTCTATCGTCTATCGTCTATCGTCTATCGTCTATCGTCTATCGTCTATCGTCTAGCGTCTATCGTCTATCGTCTATCGTCTATCGTCTATCGTCTATCGTCTATCGTCTATCGTCTATCGTCTATCAGCGTATTAAGCGGCGACTCTTGTCAGGTCACAACAATGTTCGGGTCATTCATAGCAGATATTTACTTGTCTCGGTCGTGACAGTGGGCCAGTGGAATAGAGGGCGCTGTCCCCGAGGCAGGTCCGGGAGAATGAAGTCCGGTGCTGCAAAAACAAAACAAAACACTGTTTTACAGACCAGGAGAACATCCAACACAGAACATATTTTGCTGTTTGAATGTGTGTCATATCACACGTGCTTGCAATTTTCTAGGAAATATGGCGTGATATACAGCTGAGGAAAAGTAAGCAAATGGACATAAATATATTCAATTGGTGTTGGTTCCATTTTTGGGGACAAATTAGAAAGTCAGCTTTCAATTTTGAAATTGGAACATTGGTAGAGTATGACATAGTTGGAAAGAGCTTTGAAATATGAACATTTCTTAATCAAAGTTTAAAAAAAATAATCTCTTAGATTAGTTGTTGACTAAAACGTTTGATTTTTATTACCTAAGGAAGAATAACCTTCCACTTTAATTCACACGTTGTCATAACATTCTATATTTCTTGTACTTTGACGTGTCTTGTAACAATAATATTTCTTGGTTTTTCGATTTGTCGCAAAAAATGGAGCCACCAAAAAGCATTTTTTTCTCTGTCTCTGTCGCATTTCCGAAAAAAGGCTGACGCGGGTGGACTTCTTCGATTTGTATAAACATATGGTTCTATTTACTACAGTGTGCGTAATGTCAAAATGTTTGTAAAAGTGTTGAACGAGTCAAAAAATATGTCAATTTTACCGTCTACCGAATTCAGACAACCAGATGCCCTCCCCACCGCTGAGTTCAAATACAGGTGCACTGCTCGACAGTAGAAGAGGTTATGTCGACGTCCTCGGCTGTTGGATTCTGGCACGAACAAAAATATTTGTGCTGAGATTTCAGTGTTCATTGCGTGACTTAACAGAGCGAAACATCGACATAATATATGCCTGCTGAGTGTTGACGGCTTATAGCGAAAATAAAATAAGATGAATATATTCAAAGCGAGAATATCGTCCATAGAGATTAGGGTGCTTTAGTTCGGAATTTAAAAAAAAGAAACCTATTAAAAAAATCAGAATTTTCAATATTCAGGGGCGCCTTCCAAATATGTTCTTCTACTGTATAATAAAATATACTGTTACCTTAAAAATTGTTTTAGGGTCTCTAATGATCATTGAAATTTAATATTTTGTGAAAAAAAATCAAACAGTATCAGTAGGTAGGTAGTAACCTAACATATTAGTCTGTTCACAGTTTTAACCAAAACATAAAAAAAGTGTTGACTTTGGTGTAGAAATTATATATTATACGTAAAATATAATAATGCTACTGGTTTTTGTGCAATTTGTTAAATTCATGCACACGTGCAACTTCTCGCTCCTTCCGCAACCCCCCTAAAATAAAATAAATCTTTAATTGATTTACAGTCATCATCATCGTCTAATTTCATAAAAAAATATTTATTACTAAAATCATTCAATAGCTACACTAAACGTGGTGATACGAATTTGAGTTCTTGTTTCCAATGCTATTTTATTTTTATTTTTTAATTTATTTTAATTAGGAAAACATACATTTCTTAACAAATTTTGATTAACATAGTGATTTCTATGTTGCGTTAACCAGTGAAGATATTTCCACTTATATATATTTATTTTTTAACCAAAATGAAAAATATAAATATAAAAAAAAATTATCATAATAATTAATTAAACAAAACATTGAAAGTAAAGCTAACAAAGAAAATAAATTATCATTTTAAGAAGCACCAAGTTAAATAGATAAAAAAGTATGTACATAGATGAAGTTAAATAAAACTATATAAAAATAATGTAATGTTAAAAAGTGAAAAATACAAACAAAATAAAATAAAGAAACACACCATAATAATTCATAATTAATTCACAATAATATATTTCGTTGTACCTATATTTTATTCAAGCCGACAATGTTTAATTGTTCGTTTGCTTCTTATAACACGATTTTTTTTTCAACAAGATTGTTATACTAGTATTTTAGTAGATGGACATTAGTGACTAATGAGTATTCGTGCGAACATCTAAACTAACATTTATCTAAATTATTAAAATTGATTGATCATCGATTATGAACAAAATTATGACTTATCACGTGGAGATAGATAGTAATCGTAATAAGTATATAATACAATTATCATCAAAATTTGTCACGCGTTGATAAACATACCTTGGCGTAGGATAACGAGTACGTTTGAGTGCATATTATATAATTATCCAATAGTTCCCCCAAATCACCCCACATCAAGTACATAGGTACTTGTTCATAATTATAATTATAAAATTTAAAAGAAAAGCATATATTTTGGAATTTTTTTTTTGTTTATCAACGTATGAGTAGATAGTAAGAACTGCAGAATAATATAATGAAAATATCTAAACACATTCGCTGACTATTTTTATTATTTTATTATTCATCTTGGTAAATACAAAGTTTATGGGATTGCGATACTATATATATATATAAAATATTATTAAAAAATAATCAAAAGAAATAAAGCAAGTTACATAATAATAATAAAATTAAAAGTAATAAAAACGGAGAAATAAAACATAAAATTAAATTAATATAAGAACAAAGTTATTATGTTTGACAGTAGTTAACAATAGTGGGACAACCTATTTAAATAATCCAAAGTTTTATGTTTAAATCTAGTCATATAATGGTTATGATAAGAAAAAAGGAAGCACCTTGATGTGTTTTTCATGTTAAACTGTCATCATGATCGACATCTAATTTAAAACACAGTACTGCAAAACAGTTAAGTTAATAATAAATATTAATAATAAAGAAAGAATTAATCTTTAAAATGCGAATTACTGTGTTGATACTAAACTGATTTTGATCTGTTTTTCACCATTATAATTGTTTGGTGATAACTATGGATCACTTAACACGAAAATGTATTATACCGAGACGTAACGATTTCTGTTTGTATCTGTGATGACAGACAAACAACTAGAGGCCCCCAAAATATCTAGTGAAATATGCCCCTCTCTCTGTCGAAAATCCGCCCCTGCTTCTACAAAAAAAGTCACAGAAAATTTAGACGCAAACATATTTATTCTCTTTTTCGCATGATCATTATGAGTGCTAATAATTTTAAAATGACCTTTCGACTACATAAATGACACTCTTGATGACAACATTAAAATAATTGTACCCTTCTGTAGAAACGAACTAAACGTTTAGTTTGGGATTACAGATACGAAATTTTAATCTTTTTTCCTACTAAAATACGCACCGGAAAATCGGTTATCTTTGACAACAGATTTATGCCTTTTCCGCATCACGTTAATTAGGTTAGGTTATCTTTAAAAAAATTAAAAATATTTTCAAATATAAAGAGATTTAGAGATATGTATGATCAGTCATAATCCGACATCGCAATGAAGACCGCCTTTATTCTGCTGGCTTTTGTGGGAGCTGCTTTTGCAGCAGATACCTGTAAGCTCAACTAATAATAATAATATACAAAAAATCACATTTTTATTTAATAAAGATACAAATTTATCCCGATAGGGGAGCTTTTCGGTACCTACCCGCCGGGCTATCGACTGCTTTAATTCTATTAAAACACCCCTTTGTTTTCAAACGGCGCTACCTAAATTTAGACCGCGTATATGAAAATCATATGTCGATGAATATAATTTTCTTTCAACAAACGTCCAAGCATATTCAGTGATTTATTTAAGTGTATAACAAAAATGATTATGTTATTTCATTAAGGCGATACGGTCCGGTGATTATGACAAATAAATAATATTGATTGGTAAACATAGTATTTTCTTCATACTCATGTCTAAATCATCTGGGCGCACCTTTCTTTACCTTGTTCTCTACGCTACTATTTGTCTTGTCTTCTTTTAGGTAACCATGTTCGTAATATGGTCATCCGTGATTTCACAATCTAAACTCCTCTGAGATCTCTGCCAGTTTCATGCCTTCCTGCCATACATCAAGTTTGGGATCAACATTTTACTGTCGAATGCGAGCTTCGCTTCATTAACTATTTTTTTAGCGACTGCCAAATTCAGTACTCTGTTAATAGAGTTTCCTGCATTCACCCTTCTTTCAATTTTCTTATCCATCTCTTTATCTCTTGTAAACGTTATTTACAAATATAAAAATTTATCCACTTGTTCCAAGTATTCATCGTTAACAATTATATTGCACACCGTTTTTGTAGACTCTTTCAAATACCATGACCACTTATTTAGTTAAATAATTATTTTGAAGTGTAAAAATACTTACATCGCAGTTTTTTTTTTAAACCATTTTTGTATCACTAAATAATATTTTTAATAATTAATAATAATAAAAATATTATAGTAAAAATCTGCGATGTAAGTATTTTTACACTTCAAAATAATTATTTAACTAAGTAGTTAAATATCACAAGGGTGGGCAAAAGGATATACTGCCACACAAATTTGTCTTGGCACATACTCCTTGATTGATATTCATACCATATCAATAAGCTCTCATGCGGAACAATATCGTCACTGAGCGGATCCGGACGTTGGTGTGAATCGACACTAAAACAGACAACTTACTTTCAGATTGTTCATTTCGACGCCCCGGACTACATCTTTCAAATATTATCCATTCACAAATCGAACTAATGTGTTCCTGATACCATATTTCAATTGATCATATAGTTTGTTTTTCCTTCTCCAGCTAAATGGGTGGACTTCCGAGTGACGTTTTCCCCCGTGTCCACTGGCGTGGGGCTGAACTCCTTCTGGCCTATTGAGAAGACCCTGGACGCCGGTCTGGCCGCGGGATGGGTGCGCGTGGATACGGCCAACTCGCTGGGCGCCATCACGCTCTGCCTGACGTCCGATGATGTCAGAGTCTGCCCGCTGTACGATGCGAAGGGTTTCATTGCCGGACTTCAGATGGCCGTATGTATCGTGCTTAGTTTATGTATTCCATATATAATTGTGTGTAAGATTATGGGTTTGGTAAAACGAAAACCAAAAAGTCGTCACACAAAGAAGATTTTTTTTATTGCTGTGTAAAATACTCAGCGTTTCATTAATCACGATGTCCCCCATAAATATAAACCCCTTCGTAAAGTCACATTTACAAATATAAAAAAAAATAGAAACTTTATTTCAGAGCTGACCGTAGATTTAAATTCCATAATGTAAAACTATGAGTATATTTTCATCCCACAAACCTGAACCTGATTTTTGTTTATTTATGAAATAATAGTTTTATGAAAACCTTAGTAAAATAACTTTAGATTTTTAAAAGGTATTTAAACAAATTTTCACGTTAACTACAGTTAAAAACTATCATCTCTTTGTGAGCTCTCGCGGTGAATTTGACAAATGCGCTGCAAAAATAGTTAAGCATCATTATATTATTTATCATTTTACATATGTGATTATGGGCGATTTATTGAAACCCAGAAGAGTGGAGGACCGAAGGCTTTTGTTGAAGAGATCACGACTACGATTATGGGAAATATTGAAAAAAGTTTGAAACTAGGAACGATTGACGAAGCTTCCATTGACCTCCTAATTTTTGTTTTAGATTCCTCCAGCGGACGTCGAAGGAGATAACCCCTACGATTTCAACAAACACCCCGTCTTTGAGAAGAAGACCATCAACGGAGTCCTCTACTGGACTTCTATTTTTTACCTGGTGGACCCCGTGACCATCGCTGGCGGAGGAAGGCCTTCCGCCCCCACCCTCGGAGACGGTCTCTGGATCAAGAACGGGACCAAGTATTGGCAGGTGCCCGTTGATGAGAAGAGCATCAAGGAAGATACCCCGTTCACCTGGCAGAACTGCCTCCCTAACATGGGTAAGATTCATGTTAGCTGTTGAGGTTGTTGAATTGTTAACTTTACTTTTAATTGCTCTGTCGGGAATAATGAAATCGAAAGATATTGATGCCGCATAGTTAAGTATTTTGAAGTGTATAATCTTTTTTTTGTTTATAGTTTTTGTGTTTAATTTGTAGAACTCCATTTTAATTTTTATATAATTCAATTGAATTAAATTTAATATTATTATTATTGAGTTCTGCTATTTTAAGTTTTTTATTTTAGTTTTTAGTGACAGCTGTTTCGGCGTTTAAGGCCATTGTCATTTTTGTCTTTTTTTTGTCTTATAGTATTACCAGAATGTATCGCAGAATCATGTTGTCGCAAATGCAAACACACGAAAAGAAAGACCGCGTTGAATGTTTCAGAAGGCATCGCGGACATGAAACTTTTTTCAATTTTTTCAACGTTTTTTGTTGACGACTCTCATAGTCGGGAAAATTGCAGATTTTGTCGGCTTCATAAAATATTCTAATCTATTTTTGCCTTCGTAGTTCTTTTGATATCTACCTTTTTTAGTAAATTCCGCAAAAGAGTTTGTGTGCTCCCAACCGTTTGGAGCCAGTGAGACTATGGAATCCAATCCCAACTTTCGTATGTTGTGAGGTTGAATGGAGTGAAGAGGGGGCAGATGAAGGTTAGGAAGTATCTGTCTATTCAGATCTCAGTCACCAAACATGGCTAAAGTCATTTTAAAGCAATGTTTCGATTGTGAATGAAATTTCACTTAAAGTATATATCACTCTAGATCGTGCCGCAAATATACTACATATTATTTTATATAAATTAAATGTAAAATAATACATGTTAATTAAATAACATTTATTTCCGCTATTTATATAAAGTAGTTTACTATGGTAATATTTCCCCTAACTAATTGCCTTGATGAAGGAGGCTTCCACACTTCTACCGGTCTTTGGCTGCATGTATCCCTGTGAATATCAGACAGTCCAGACGTACTCGTATTTGAATAATACTAACTGTCATCTGCTTTTGTCTTTCACTTGGCAGCCACCATAAACTTGAAAATCCTAACTTACATTATCTTTTGCGACATTCCAGGAATCCACTACTACTACAACGCGACTCCCGCAATGGACTGCAACGACTTTTTCCCCTTCTTCCTGCTGGTGAAGGAAGGCAACGTCGTCGGCCTGGGGTGGCAGGTGCTCGGCACAACCAAGTTTGTCACCAGGAACTGGTACGAGTCCATCAACGGCAAGGGAGTCCAGACAGTGGTTCCTCTGGGACCCAAGTGCCTGCCTGAGAGGGCTGATCTCTACGGCGTCATCTCTACGCACGTGTACTTCGTGGATAAGCCGTGGACAATCCCATGCAACCAGCAAACTGAGAGCGTGATCCCCATACCCGGATTACCATAAGAATCTTCCCCTTAACCGGGTTGCCCCCTTTATACTATGTACTATTTTTCTTCAATATAAACTTGTACAACACATTGTTTTTTACTATTTATTTAGTCTCTTGGAACTTATTTGTATAAGAAAATTATATCACACAAATTTCTCTTAGGTCGTATGCACACGGAGATACTAAAAAAACGCTGAACTGGTTTGTGATTGCAATTACTTGCCGGTTACTAACTTTTTAGTGACGCAGATCCTCACACGCGGGCTACTTACAAGTGATCGAAATCGGTCGTTTTCTGTGTGGTGTGCAAGGCGGGGAAGTCATATAAAACGGAATATTTTTCTACTTCGCCCACTAATAATGATGTATTAACTTGTTGATCGTTCATTTTCGTGAATAAAAACCAAATTATTACGAAATGAAATGACATAAAAATTGTAAAATAATACATAAAATAAAATAAAAACCGATAAAATAAAATTATGTGAAAAGAAAAGCTAGACGACTTAAGACCCGAATAAAAAGCGAGTAGATAGGTCATGTTTGCTAGCGACTGGTTACTAAAGCGTCAGTGACTGTTTGGTGACGGTAGCGCCGTGTGCGGTATCTCATTTAACTGCAAAGGTTCGAACTCATCGCGGACTGACTAGAAATTTGCGTCCGTGATTAATTTATTTTGAGTATGTTCGTGTGCAGAGGGCCTTACTCTCAAATTTCACTATCGAATGCATTGTCTATGTGCTCAGTATCTACATGAAGTTTTTTTGCACGCTCCATAGTTTTTAGGTTTCTCTAATGACAATTGAAAAATGACAATTCTTGCATTATTTTTACTAAAGTGAATTCTTTTGGATTTTTATGGATTTTACAGTGTGGAAAGTTTTATGAAAGTGTTTGTTTCGGCGAAATCAACACAAATAAAAATGACCGTGTTAACTTATGTTTGTAACTCAGATCAGTTAGTGTGGCAAAATACAGCAAAATTTTCTTTGGGAAATCGTAAAAATATCAGAAAAAAAGAAAGCGCCTCGAAGTGAAGTTCATTACTAATCGGCGCTACAAAAAACGTACAATATTAATTATTACTTTGTGCTAAAATGCTAATATAAAAAACGGGTGCAAAAAAAACTACGTTACATATTGTATTATCATACTATGTATAGGAAGTTTATTAAATAAATAATAAAAAAATCTGTTAGGATTACGAAAGTTAAGGAAAAATGTAAAGAAAATAACGGTATTTGTGGATTGTTCAGGTAAACAAATATTGATAAAATTTGAAATAATAATCATTTTTCCGAGAAGTATTACCAATAGTAAATTATTTTTGCATTTTTACAATGATCTGTACCGAAGAGCTCCATTAAAATGATAAAAAATAAGGTATTTTTAAAATTTATGGTTAAGGGTCAGCACCTAAAATTACACACGTTTTGTTTTTTTAATACACCCAATGATGACACACATGATTAATCTGTTAATTTTATACTGGTAGTTACGCAAATGTCTAACGTTTCCAATGAATGCAATTTTTAAACGGTCTTTAAAATTATTTACGAAATTCATATTGGAATTTTGGGTAAAACGTTCTAAAACGGGTGCGCTGGTTTTAAAATAACAGTTTTTATTGACATTTTAGTATGTTTTTCATAGAATTTAAAAGATAACAGCTTACAAATGTTATTCACTAGAAATCTTTTACATTTTATTAACTGACAATGTAGAATTTACAGATAAATCATGTACAGCTTGTATTAGAATGTTACAAAGTGATGTTGGCGCCAATTTGGGTGCTGAGCCTTAAAACCTATATTATATTAATAAAGGATTCAATTTACGTGGAAGAACCTAACCCGTATAAAATATTTTCCTTTCCTTTTTCTTTCCAACCAAAGTGAGAGAAATTTTCAAAGTGTTTTAAGAGTGCAAGGCCGTTTTATAAATTGAAATTTCATCAATTCCATTAGTTGTCATTTGATTACTAATCGAATATATCAATAAGTATCTAATTATTAAGCTGGTATACGATAGTTAATATACCATCCAAAGTTCAAGGCTAAACAAATAATGCAGCATTCCGAATTGATTCCGCTCATGGAAAAAACAAACACTATCTATTATCTATTTATTAAATCCGATGCCGTTATAATAAAACGTACATACTTTGAAATTGATTTGAATCATTTATTAAGTCGTACGTATTTTCAAATCTTATATAAACATATTTGATCTACGGAAAGCGATGATTGTAGATAACGTGTAGAAATCTGGAAGTTTGTTTGTCGACCTAGCTAGTAATCTACTAGCTAGGTCGACAAACAAATTTCCCAATACCTTTCCTTCTACTAGTAGTAGACATGTTATAGAGCAAGTGTAATAAATTACAGAATTTAAAGATTTTTTTTGTTACATTTATAAAATTAAGCTTTAGCAAAATAAATGGTGAATAAAAAGCTAATTTCGACAGTAAAAATATAAATGTATAAAGCTTCTAAAAATGTTTCGTCGTTTTATTGATGGCCTCCATGGTTGAGTGGTAAGACGTTCGACTACGAATCCAAGGGTCGCGGGTTCAAACCCGGCGTGCGCAAATAACTTTTATTAAATTATTATTTTTTTTTACAATAACTCCACACAGGAGGCCTTGAGGAAAACAATTTCCCTCAGGGCCTATGTCATCTTTGGGAATGCTGTGTGGAGGGTTTTTTTGAGGAAAGGAAGGTGTGAACTTGGGTCTTGAAGAAGCCCATGTTGAAGGAGGGAGGAAACACAGAGGCCGGAAAATTGTTCCATAGCCGAGCTGTTGAACATAAGAACATGTGTCATAACACGTTTAATTCATTTAAAATCATTTAAAGCATTTTTGCGGCACGTTCCAGAGTGGTAGATACTTTAAGAATGGCGCTGATGGATGACCACCATTCAGAATCGAAACGTTGCTTGATTGAAATGGCTTTTGCCGTGTTTGGTGACCAGATCTGAATAACCAGGTGCTTCACAACCTTCATCTTTCCCAACTCCTTCCCCTCCCCACTACCTTCAGCATCACAAAATACCCCAATTGGGGATGCCAAAGTCTCACTGGCTCTAGACGATTGGGAACAGTTGAGACTCTTGTGCGGTATTCACTATAAAAAAATATGTATAAATAAATAGTGGTAGATTTATCCTAAAAGATTTTGTATAAAATTAAAACAGCTTTTCAATATACCTAAGGGAAAACTGATCATTTAAAAAATTTAACACTCCCATACCGAATGGGGGTTCTAATATCACCCCGGACGATTAAGTTCGATATCATAGATAAAGATTTTTCAAATATTATGAATATTCGTTTCTAAGATACCGTCATGGAAACTCTTTAATAAGCAAGGTCAAAAGGGGCAATTAAATCACCCCCCTTCGGATCGTATGTTTGGTATTTACTTTTAGGTACGGACAAGTTAATGATGATGGTACTGACAGTATATTTCACTCTGATACGACGATGATCCACTCCATGCAGAATGCATAAAGGAAATTCCTAACAACAAGATCTATCGGGTTCATTACTATTAATGAATCAATTAGAGGTACATATCCATTGTTTCAATCTATTGTAAATATTTATTTTTTTATTATATCAAATCATGAACGAGATAAGACACTACAGGGTCCAAGCAACTGAAATGAGATTTATGCGAAGAGTTACAAAAAGGGATCTAATAAGACGATGGACGATCCGAGATGAGCTTAATGTCGAATCCTGCTACTCTTCGTAGAAAGGTCGCAATCGAGGTGACTTGGCCACGTACTAAAAATTCCAAAATATTATTTTTATTTTCTTTATTTTTAAAATTTAAGAATGTTGTCCATTGCAATAATTTCTATAAGAATTATATTTTTAAGGATTTTTTTTTTCTTAGGTTTTTTAATTTTATTTAAACAATAATAATTATTATTTTTAAATTTAAAAAAAATAGTTAAAAGTTCTGCTGGGTAATTATTTTTACGCGTGACAGCTGTTTCGCCTGTTGACACAGTTTTATAATGCCCTCAGAAGGCGAAACGGCTGTCTCACGTAAAAATAATTACCTAGCAGAACTTTCAAGTAAAAATAGTTTTTTAAAATTTAAAATAATAATAATTATTGTTTAAATAAAATTAAAAAGCCTAAAAATTAAAATGGAGTTCTACAAAATTAACTTTAAAACCATAAATAAAATATTTTAATTATACTTCACCAATTTTTCTTTAGAATTTATTTTTGTTCAAAGGATTCCAAATTTAATTGAATAAACTTTTTAACCAGTAAATTCTAAATATATAAAACAATAGATTAAACTCATTAAAGCTTTACGCTTCATTATGATACAAATTATTAAAACAGATATTCATTGAAAATTAAATAGAAACAAACACAGAAATTAAACACAGAAAAAAAAAATTAGGGTTGCGACCGAGACTCTAAAATTTACTCTATCCGGGAGTAACGCATCTACCCACTATGCCAGCTAAACCCATTTAAAATTGTCATTTTTATCAATCTCATATTTCTTATACAGTAATAATTTTCCGATATTGGCATCGATCTTTATATTGTAAGCAAAATTCTATCCGAACACAAATGCAAACATAAATGGCGTCATAGAAAACAATATTCATGTTTATTTACGGGGGATCTTTGAATTTTTGCAATATCTAGAATTAAAAATAAATAAATAAGATTTAACTTACGAAATATACTATGATGCTATTTAAAAAAAAAGTGGGATCATAGGTAAAGGCCGTTTCAAAATAAATAAATTATCACTGGAGGTGTGATTTGATGGTTTCTCGAACATAAAAGTGAGTTACTAATGATTCAGCACAATATTAAGATTAGTGTAGGTACCTAATAAAGTCATAGATAAATCCTATATTATTAATTTGTGATCCCATAAGTCGCTTTAAATTTATGATCTTACAAGTGCGTTGAATAACTTGATATCGTTCATTGTTTTTGAATTGTCACCATTTTTTGACAAGATTATTAAATCATTAACCTCAGGTATAATGGAGATATCAAAACAAGAGACACACAAGATAAACAAATGGACATAAAAAATGTATTATAGTAAAGAAGGCAAATAAATAATACGATTAGGCTGATAAAATAAAACACAGAGGTTTTTAAATTTTGTGAGATTTTTGTTTTGGTGTTCAGAAAAGATAAAAGGCTAAAAGTTAAAGTGAAAACGTCATCTCTGAATGAGAAATACGGTCATAAATTCACACTTACCGAAATTCCACTTCACGATTCATTCGTTAGGTTCGTAAATACAGTTCACAAATACTTCGAATATGTCGATGTTGACAGCCTTCGTGGTCGAGAGGTAAGATGCTCGACTACAGATCCAGTGGTCGCGGGATCAAGCCCTACGTGTGCAAATAACTTTTGTGTGATTAAGATGTGTCATAACACATTTAATTTATATAAAATAATGTATGGTATATTTGCAGCAAGTTCCAAAGTGAGTATCGTATAGTTATATATAATAGCATAGTGAGTATATACACTAAGTATCGCCCTGGAGAAAGACTACCATTCAGAATCGAAACGTTACTTGCAATGGCTTTAGCCGTGTTTGGTGGCCAGATCTGAATAGCCAGGTACTCCCAACGTTCCTCTTCCCCATCGACTTCCCCTTCCTACAACCTCCAATCTGAAAACATACCCCGATTGGGGATGCCATAGTCTCACTGGCTGCTTTAGACGGTTGAGAGTAGTAGGAACTCTTGTGTGGTATTTCAAAGTAAATAAATAAAAAAAACATCCGATGATTTCGTTAACTATAAGCTTCTATCTTAATAACAGAAACGCTGTATTATAAAATTGAAATTCATTAATCGTACAGTAAATTTATAAGATTAAAGTTAAGTGAAAACTTAACTTATCTTTTATAAAAAAAAGCGGTATAAAGAAATGAATTATTATGTAATTATTAAAATTGAATTTATAATACACATAGAATAGATAGATGCGAGGTGCGAAAATTCAACTGAAATAGGCTGAATTGTAGCAAAGAGCGCTGTTATTGAATGCCTAAGGTATAAAGTCGGAAAGTGTTATGTGATGAGGCGAAAAAAGATTGAAAAAACAGATTCAACATTAGTTTTAAGAAAATATAAAAAAAAATAGTAAGAATGTTTATTTTTTCCCGTTTATCCCCAAATGACTTGAGTAAACAGTTATTTATAATCGTATGAAGCTTATTAGACGAGCAACTAAATAACAATTATTATCTTCGACTGATTATTTTAAACCTCTCTGTTATATTATATAAACACGTTACCAAAATCCAAATCATCACCAGTGCAAAATGAACCTTTTAGTAGTGTTGGCCGTTATCGGTGCGGCGTTAGCTGACACATGTGAGTAGATTTGTCAGGCTTATTTAATGTAAAACGTAAAACAGAAGAAGATAGTATTCGTACTTATCTGCATTACGGCTAGAATATTTGCATTCTTCTATTCTATTTACTTGTCAATCTTCCTCACGGTGAATAGAATCGATAGCTTGTATGCGGTTTCTTGAGAGGATACGGGGTTTCCATTTTACCTTGCAAGTTGTAAAACATCCCTACCCGTATGTAGCTTTATCGCTAGATCTCTTACTATGTGGATTTTTTAACAATGTACTTGTGACATGACAAACGATTGAACGGAGAGAACACCATGCATCATCAATACTGCAACAAAATCCCTGGAAGCAGGGTCGACGGTATGAAATCATATCGTAAAAAACAGGAGTGGATATCTTCAACAATTTCACTAACTTTAAAATACCCAAGAGCCAATGTTAAAATGACATATCTAATGTTTGGCACCCCTGATGTCATAAGAGCTTAAATCTGATTTGGATAAAAAAAATATGGCACACACAAAGTGGTGTCCTTTTTGATATCTTTTTTTGACAGTTACAGGAATGATACGACAATTGATCATCAGAAAAATGAGTACCATTTTTTAACATTCTATCAGAAAATAGAACCATTCATTTAAGAATTAAAATCACAACTAAATAAGAATACTGAAAACTTAAATTGAAAAAAAAACAGTAATCTCAATCATACCCCTCTTGATTTTGTGATGATGAGCTTGTGTTTTTTTTTTAAATCTTGTTGTGATCAAATCAAAAACAATTTACTTTGTGATAAAATTAATGTAATCAAAGCATTACCACATACACAATACTATCATGTACGCAATCTTAACGTTAATCTTATTAATACAATGTAAATGTTGTTTATTATCAAGTCTTCTGAGGGTTTTGATAAAAACATAATTATAGTCCAAGAAAGATAATAAGGTGGACACCTAAAAGGTACTCGTGACATCATTGACTATTTTCCGTTTATGAAGTGAATGTGTCCACCGATGGTAATTTAGTATTTTTTTTCCGCTTTTCACAAACCTTTCGATACTTTTCTAATGTCTTTCTGCGGCGCTTAAAGGCTGTTAAGTTCCAGTTGAACCACAGGGCAGAGATTTCGATATTGACGTGTGCACCCATTAACTTCCACTTTTGTCGGTTGTTCAAAGTTAAAACACTACATAAAACAAGTTTATTAATATCCATTCTACCAAAATTAAAAAAAAAACATTAAAAATAATATTTTCTTAATATGTCAAAATTTCGTATATAAGGTACATTTGATATTGGTTTTTGATTTGCAATCGGCATATCAATTGATTAATTTTTAGAGTAGAATGCATAATGCTAATAAAACGATAAAAAAATAAATCTACAGAAATAAACACGTATATTTTAACTTTTGACCGCATTCACCATTTTATTTGATTTATAGGTTAGTGATGTACAACCCTTTCAGCAGAAACACTCCTTTCAAACGTTCGCGAGCCGCTTAAAGTACATGTTGATCTGAAGATAAAGCGTAGGGGACGTTTTTGGCTTTTTATTTTAATTTCCTGGGTGCAAACCGGTTCTTATATTTTATTTTCTAAAACTTTGTCGAACCATCTACCAATTTGTTTGGCCAGTAATAAAAAAGCACTACCAACACTACAATATAAATCGTTTAGGACAGGAAGTATGGATGAAACAAAAATATGTTTACAATTTTTTAATTTAGCCAAGTTGACCGTGCGGGATGGGCCCGCGGCTGCACAAAATAGGCTCGCGGGCCGCGGTTTGCACTGTTTTGAGTTTTTTTGATGTTTAAAACGTTTTAAAACAGAAGTAAAAAAAAATATTATAAAATTTATGCACCTTATAAACATTTATTTTAATATAAAAAAATGTTTCAACCCTCAAACATCAGAATTATGAATGGTGGTCATACGTTTAAATCAATAATCAAACGAGTAAGTCAAAATTTATTTTGTAAAATTTATGTCCACGATCAAATTTTGAACCATTCCACTTTCCTTTATAATATTCCGTATGTTTTCCAGCAAAGTGGACAGAGTTCCGCGTAAAGTACTCCCCACTGTCCAGCGGAGTTGGGGTGGACTCGTTCTGGACCATCCACAAGACCCTGAGCGCCGCCCGGCTCGATGGCTACCTCCCCTTTGACGTGGAAAACTCCCTGGGGATCCTCACCCTCTGCTACAAGACCGACTACAGGGTGTGCCCCCTGTACGACTCCAGGGGCACCATTGCTGGTATGATGCTGGCGGTACGTATTCAATTTATAAATATTATTGTTTTGGTTGCTGTGGAACGTAACACAATATCTAAATCTGGTCTTATGGGGATTCTTCTTCGATATGTTCAACATGGTTTGATTTGCAAAATTACTGCGGCGAAATAAACCCAAATTCCTCATGCTGCAGTAGGCGTGGTATCTATATCCCTTTTGCCTGAAGGGAAAAAACATACGAGGATTGGAGATCTTTGAATAAAGTTTATTCTAGCAGCAGCTAAGTCATTTTAGACACGATAACCGTTTTTCTTGTTTTTTAAACATATTCAAGAACATTTTTTACCATTTGACTAGTGATTTCCCAAGTCTACGAATTTGTGATTTCATACAGTGGCCTATGAAACCTATTTTACGGATGTCATTGAAAAGTGATTGATTGTGACCATTGGGCAGGCAACAGGTATTAGTCAAAACCTTTTAGTTAATAATCGATCAATCAAAATTGTTGTGGTTTTAGATTAAGAACTTTCAGATGATTATTTGAAAATACCACCAATACTGTTTATGGATAGTGGCGTGCAGTCCATAAAGGTTGAAAAGCTGTGCCTACTCTAAAAAACTAACAATAAAAAAGTGATTGAAATAATATAAACAAAGAATAAGAAAAATACTTAATATTTTTTAACAAAATTATTTTTTCCATAAATTTGTGATATTTTTCACAATCCTTCAATTTCAATACATTGTTTCTATTTGTCAAATTTAATATTCTTAGTTGCAACCTATCTTTGGCCATACATTTGACTTTCCTCTATTTAGTTTTCTAGCAGTCTTTGAAACATACCGGCTGCATTGCTAGCAATTTTGTATTAAAAAAATGAGATGCATAGTGATATTTTCCCATTAAAGGTTTTATAAATTCTGAAATTATCGCTATGTTAAAATCTTTCATCCAAAAAATTGTTTTGCGGTGTCACCTCCACTAAGAAATTAATCATTTTTTCGCATTGGCGTTTGTGAACGTATTCTTCAAATTATTATTTCGTTTTATATTATTAATTGTGCTTTCTTAGTATTCCCTACATACTATATGCCTTAGGGTTCAATTGTGTTTATATTGTCATGTTAATGACATATTTTGTAAGTTTTGAAAAATTATCGCAGTTCGAATATACACTATTCTAAAATGAAACTCATAGTGGGAACACATTTACAAAAAAATATGATATTCCCAAAATCAGTATGAAAATACAGAGCTTTAAATAATTACATTGTAAAGATGAATAATTCCAAGCGAATCTAAAACGGTTGGAAACTTTTTATCACGTGAATATTTTCGTAAATTTTATTGAATATATAGAAGGGCGAATTAAATTTAATTATAGGGCATAGTATGTAAAAAGGTAAGATACTTGTGTACCCGTTTTTTCAGTTGACCAAAAACAGCGGAAGATAAAATATTAAATTTACAATTCATACCCGAACTACACACATCTTTCCTTTGGTCACTGGTTATAAGCTATCAATGATATTACTTATCAAAACGAAATAATTTCAAGGATAGTTTCTATTCGTTTAGATCCCTCCTTCAGACGTCGAAGGCCACGGTATCCCGTATGACTTCAACAAACATCCAGTCTACGAGAAGAAGACGATCGAGAATGTCGTCTACTGGACTTCCACCTACTACCTGGTAGATCCCAAGGTCATCGTCGCTGGAGGAAGGCCCAACAACGTTGCACTTATTGGAGAAGGACTATGGTTGAAGAGCGGAAGTGGATTTACTAAGGTGCCAACAGATTTGAAGAGCATCCAGAATAACACTCCTTACACGTGGCAAAACTGCATTCCTAGCATGGGTAAGAAGACTCAGTATAATCGTATGAAATAATATAAACAATTTGGGCGGCGTTAATTTGGTCAAGTATTTCGTAATTGAAGGAAAAGTTGCACATAACGGAATGAGAAAAAGCTATGTTAATTTTAGGATTACTGCCTGGGAATGGAAGGTGTTGTAAGAGAGTGGAGGAGTGCACTTGTTTCTTGAAGAGACTAATGTTCTTCACCTTAAGGAAGGTACGCAAAAGCCGGAAAATCATTCCACTACCGAGCTGTTGAGCAAAATAATAGAGTCGTAAAGAAGAGCGACTCTCGTGCACATTCATTTAACAAAAATGTAAACTAACGTATCTTTTCCAGGAATCCACTACTACTACAATATGACACAGAATACGCGCTGCGAAGACACGCAGCCATACTTCCTGCTGGTGAAGAATGACAACATCGTGGGCCTCGGGTGGCAGTTCAACGGAAGGACAACTCCAGTCCTCAGGAATTACTATGACGCCATCGACAGCAACGCAGTCAAGGCCACCGTTCCTCTGGGACCGACATGCCTCGCCGCAGGAGCCGATACCTTTGGAGTCATTTCCATCCACATGTACTTCGTGGAGAAACCCTGGGCAATCCCTTGCAAGCAGTCCACTGATAGCGTGGTTCCTATTCCTGGACTGCCTTAAAAGAAAAAGTAATTCAACTTGTACCTGATGGAAGAAATTACCATCAATGAGCCACTTTTATACTACTGTGTGCTTAATGTATTATGTTTACAAAGAGTTTATATAAATAAATAAAAAAAGTGTTTTAAAAAACTATAACATATCTAAATTTGCCTTTAGTTATTGCCCATGTATATTTGGATATGTATAAAAAGAATACTTGCATCTTGATAATCTCTAAAGGACATCGGTAAAATTAATGCAGTCAGAAAAACCGGATTCCATTCTCAAAACAGGCTTACTTAGTAAAAAGTTTGTGCTGAAAACGTTTGTAAAAAGATTTCATGAAAAAAATCGTTTGCCAGGAAAATATTTTATAATTTGTCGAACGTAACGTCGCGTCGTAGTAGTAATTAAATTGAATGATACCATTGCGAATTTCCTCTGGGTGACTTAAGATAAAAAAAAGCTGATTGTGCTAATAAACAAACTACCAGGAAATAATATTTTTCTGTCACTGATTACCAATATCTTTCCATCTACCGTTGTGTTGAGTTCGAAGTTGAAGGTTTGTTGAAGTATTTAAAAAAAAACTTTCCGATCTTCCTTATAATCAATGAAATGGTTAAGTTGTGGTCAGTTTCTTGAGAGGATATGGGGTTGAGATTCTTGCATGTTGAAAGCTGGGTTAAATGCAGGTAAAATTATTGTTAGAAATCCGTGTAGGTACTTGTGAACATGACAAACGATCGAACGGAAAATAAACCGAGTGAACAACTTCCACAAATTCCTTCAAGTCGATTCAGCAACAATATTCCTGGTAGCAGAGTCGGTCGCTTAAAGAAAAAAATTCAAAATGTAAGATGAAAAGAGGAGTGTAATTCCTAAACAATCTTAATGAAGAACACACTCAATATTTTTTTAAAGAAAAGGTAAATAAACCATAATAACAGACAAGCAGTTCAATATTTTTGATATGTAATAATACCAGAGTAAAGCTGCATTCAGCGATAAAAAAGATAACCGTATATGAGTGCAGTGGAAGTGACACATTGACAGAGTGAAAAAAAAGGCGGACTGACTGTGAAAATGAAAATTGTAGCAGGATAAGAAGGCCCGAAGACTGTTGATGAATAATTGGAGACCAGAGCAGGTGGAGAACATTTGTAGAGGAGTTTTAATTCCACAAACTTTTCAAAGAATGAAGGTGCAATACCATAAATCTTTCCGAATGATTTTTAAGCTAAAAGGTAAGCTTAAGGTACTAAAAATTCAGAACAATAATGAGACATCAAATAGAGTATAACTTAAGTGATAGCTGCCCTACTTCAAGAAGAGTCTTACTGACTTTGAAGTTACAATTTAATACGTATTGAAAAAGACTGTCAAAGCCCCACCTCCCACTTTTTTAAATCAATATAAATATAAATGAATATACGTTACAAGGAAATAAACGTAGAGTACTAAAAGATTGTCAACGAACGACCGTTATTCATTGTATTTTTAGCTTCGTTTTTTTACTTTGCACCAAAGAAAAAAATATTATATTCTATCTTTAAGAATTATTAATTTTTTCTTCTTCTGAAGGTATGTCGTTGTTCTTAATCAATTTTTTGTTTATCTATGCTGTTTCAAAAGTTTATTCCGATCACTTTTTCACTCGCCCATATTATGTCCATATGTTGCTGAATCATGTTCGGTTTTGCCATATCGAATACATAAAATTATTTACCTACCAATATTTTCTCATGAATCTGTAAAGGCAATTTGTCTAGGACCTAAACAGTAATAAAATTGTGTAGTTTTAGATCCCACAAAAAATAAAGTTGTATAAATATCTTGGGTTCCCAAACGCTGATTTAGTGAAGTGCGTATGTTTTTTTTCGTGTTGTGACCAATCAAAAATTATACCTCTTTATCGAGTGATAAAAAAATCATCACTAGTAGTATCCTCATAATGTAATCGCGTATGCAATCTTAAATGCGATCGAATTAATCGTTGGAAAATTGAATTTAAAAAATGTTGTGTACTAATGATTTTTCCGGAGGGTTTTGATAAAAATAATATTCAATCTTTCTAAGGAGGTCAGATAAAAACGCTATATGTTCGAGATTTCATTGAAATCTATTTGTTTGTGATGTGAATGTGTCCACTGATGGCGATTTGATGTTTTTTCTCATCTACTTTCAACCTTTAAGATGCTTTTCTTTTGTTTCCCCATGACACTTAATGGCCGCCAGGTTCTAGTTCATTCACAAGCCGATGATTTTGATGTTGGCATCATGGTAAATCGTTCAAGTTCGGCTGTCCAAATATCAAACAAAAAACAGGTATTGCTGTTTCTTATGTCCAGGAGAAGAAAGTTTTTTGTACATCGTTTGCTTACAACTGAAATCCATCAAGTGTATAAAACAAGTTACTGGGTAAAACACATTTAATAATATTTGGAAAATTTGTATAGCGCCGTTCTTGTGAAAAATCACCTCAAGGGCGATGTACAAATTTTAATTTCTACTCAATATTAATTCTTAGTTTATATAAAATTTGTTGTTAAAATATCGTCAGGTTAGTATCAACTGTCAAATTTTAAGAGACGCCATTTGCTCGAATCGAGTTGACATCAACACTCTGAAAGAAAAATCGACCACTGTGTGTTCTCCTTATAAAATCTTTTTAGAATTTCATGAAAAAGATACACATATACAAAATAATATACCGTCACCCACTTCTTCAGAACACTACGGGGTTTGCTCGAGGTTTTGTAAATTTGGAGAGCATAAGTCTTTTTGTTCCTGATGACTGTAGAATACAGCGTTGCTACATTGCTTTATCACCTTGCCTGATGATGTTTTCCAGCAAAGTGGACGGAGTTCCGAGTGAAGTACTCCTGTGTTTTCCCCCGAGGTGGGAGTGGACTCCTTCTGGACCATCCATAAGACCCTGAGAGCTGCTATTCTCGACGGCTACCACCACGTAACGAGTATCAACTCACTGCCACTCGTCACTCTCTGCTACTGAAACGACGTCAGAGTGTGTCCCTTGTATGATGCTCGAGGAACGATTGCTGGGTTGATGCTGTCGGTATGTACTCGATTATTAATGATTGTTAATAATTAAGAAATACAACCAAATCCAGATCGCTACAAAGGACATACTTCGGGCAAATACCAATTAAACTTTAATAAACTCTATTTTTATTTATTGATTGTTTATGATATTATTTGTAAAGATCCCTCCTTCAGACGTCGAAGGGAAAGGTATTCCATATGACTTCAACAAACATCCAGTCTACGAGAGGAAGACGATTGACAGCGTACCGTACTGGACTTCAATCTACTACTTGGTGGATCCCAAGGTTATCTCTGCTGGAGGAAGACCCACCGACGTTGAATTTATTGGTGAAGGACTATGGTTGAAGAGCGGTAGTGGATTTACTCAGGTGCCAATAGAACTGAAGAGCATCCAGGATAACACTCTTTACACATGGCAGAACTGCATTCCCAGCATGGGTAAAAATAATACTTGTATGAAATAATATAAACAATTTGTGAGGGGCGTTTATTTGGTCAAGTATTTCGTAATTAAAGGAAAAGTTGCACATAACGCAATGAAAATAAAGCTATGTTATTTTTAGGGTTACTGCGTGGGAATGATGGGTATTTTAAGAAAGGGGAGGAGTGCACTTGATTTTTGAAGAGACCAGCGTTCTAATGCCGAAAAATCATTGCATTGCCGAGCTGTTGAGCAAACGAATGAGTGGTAAAGTTGAGCGACTCTCGTGTACTTGTGCACATTAATTTAACAAAATTGTAAAATAAGGCATCTTTTACAGGAATCCACTACTACTGCAATATGATACAAAATACGCACTGCGAAGACACGCAACTATACTTCCTGCTGGTGAAGGATAACAACATCGTCGGCCTCTGGTGGCAGTTCAACGGAAGGACAACTCCAGTCTGCAGGAATTACTACGACGCCATCGACAGCAACGCAGTCAAGGCCACTGTTCATCTGGGACCGACATGCCTCGCCGCAGGAGCCGCCTACATTTGGAGTCAATTCCATCCACGTGTACTTCGTGGAGAAACCCTGGACAATCCCTTGCAAACAGTCCACGGGTAGCGTTGTTCCTATTCCTGGACTACCTTAAATAAGTTAAATCTCAAGTAATATAACTTGTACCCGATGGCGAAAATTGCTATCGGGCTAAGGTTAACCTTTATACGACTATTCACATAATGTGAAATGAACATAAAGTGTAAAAAAACGAATTCATCTGTGTGTCTCACTATGATTTTTAGGATTAATTATTGAGTTCTTTATTCAAAATTCAAAAAATTTAGAATTTTTTTTAAAAATATTTATATTTATTGTACGATTTATAAAGCAAGTGTTTATCGATATAAAATACAAATACAATATTATATCCAACATTCATGTTTTTTAAAGTGTACCTTAAAGAGAATCTACTGATTTTTGATAGATGTTATTTTTAGTTTATTTTTTAATCTAGTTGTATTTCCAGTCATGAACAAGTTTGGGGAGTTATTAATCTCAAGAGGGGAGAGTAAGATGTACGTAGAACACAGAGTTCCAATCTCATAGCGGAAAACCGTTTTCAAAACAAACTTTTCTTATCCGAACACAATTGGAAAGATAAATGGCGTAATGAATATAATTATCCATTTGTATTTACGAATGGACCCTTTTAAAGTCAAAAACACAACAATTTATTTTATAATGAAAGGTAAAGCTTAAGTTTCGATAAATCCAGGTGCAAATCCTGGCGGCACCTAAAATCGTTTTGACCATCTATTTTCCTATTTCATTGTTTGAATGTTATAATATTTTTTCCATAACTGACTTTGAACCCAAAGAACCCTTTGATTTCAAAAAGCTTGTTATTGAAGTGCGATTTGTCTTGTACATTTTGGGGAACAAAGTGTGTGAACTCTTCTGAACACATAAATAAAATCTTTTGCGGATTCTCGAGTTACTAAAAATAAAGGAGAAAAACAGTTTCTTTCAGAGTGGTGTTGAATTTCTTCGCAACAAAATAATTTCAGAAGAAGACTCGAGGGGCCATTAAAGCAAATAAAGTTTCGTCTCCGGGGAATGCATACCATATATGGATGTGTGAAAATGTGGAAAGTGTGGATATTGTGGAATGTTGATGGACGATTGGAGCAGGGTAGAAGTGTGGATAATAATAAGCACAGATTATTATTTATATTCTGCACTATTATTTTGTCTAGCAAATTGCATGTTAGAGTAAATAATTGCTGTGTTGGGTTTATGTCCAGTTGTGATATGAAGCTTTCTGAAACGATATTACTAAGCTCTTTTATGAATTTTTTTTTATTAAATACTATTATAATAATACTTTTAGCTTTTTTTTTTCAAAATCCAACCAGGTACTGAAGACTTATGAAGTTAATTGTAAAAAAAAAAATATTCTCTGGACTTGAGTGAGGGGTCAATTTCCTTCAAAATACAAGATAATTAGTTTTTAGCACTGTACTTCAAGCCATGTTATTCTATTTAATAAAATAACAGCTCTTTGCAGCGCCCTTGAGGTGATTTTTCACAAAAACGGCGCTATACAAATCATCCAAATATTATTATTATATTTTAAATGTATCAGATATTATGTAACTACTGATTGTGATGGTACTAATTACATTTTCCGTGTTGCCAACATTCTGAACTAAATTAAATGTGCGTCAACCAAAAACTGGGTAAATTTTGTAACTTAAAAAAAAAAACACTCACACAAAAAAGTAAAACTAGTATGCATACATTCGCAGCAGGATGAAACTGAACTGATTGAAAAAATAATGCATGAAAAAGTTATCCAAATAAATGGATAATTAATTACCTCTGCGTCAAATTTGTGTATTTTTAATAAAAATGTTCCAATATATTTCTACCATGAAATAATATTTTAAAAAGGCATAATGTTTTCCCATCAAATTGAATTCAGCAGAAATTGTTTGGAACTCTCTAGGATCGCTAATGAGGAACTCTAATCAACTTTTTGAATTTTTGTTAAAATTAGTTTTTATGACAAAATTTTTGGTGCTTAACATTTTTACATCTATTTTTCTAGGCATGTGTCCCTGTGTTGTTTTTAATGTGTGAAAGCTGCACAAATATCCAAACTGTCCGGAGCCAGTAGAACTATGGCATCCCTTAATTTAGGTATGTTATGGTGGATAGGATAAAAATATAAGGTCATTAAATCTTTTGCTGGACGTCTTCATTAGGATTAAAAACACCATAAAACCTTTTTCCACGTAAGTTATTTTATCTTTGAATTGCCTAGAACTAAAGTTGTCCAAAGCCAAAGTAAAATGCCTGTTGAAACTCTTTTACGCCATTAAAAAAATACATGTTCTCTGTTGGCCGCAATGAGTAACGTTTGGTTCAATGGCCCAACCTTTTTGTGCCCCTACACTTCACGTACCAGTACCACTAGTACCAGTACCGTTATTATTCCAGAAACAACGAGCCCCGAGGGAGGCACAAAGGTTTCAATATCATGTTCACCAAGCAGAACAGATTGGTGTTCGAACATGAACATTATTCTGTGTCGTGGCTTCGATCTTCATTGGTTGGGGCAAATTATCAGATTGTTCTGAGAGTTTATTCGAATATTGGGTTCTAGAGAGTCAGGCAAATATTTTGATGAAATTTCAAAGTGATGCTTATTCCAAAACCAAAGTCAAATATTGAAATTTAAATATTAAAAAAAAATAATAATACATGGATACTTCATGGGAAGAAATTGAACGAATCAACGGAATAAAATTAGGACATCCGTAGGCAAAATAAGGGTTCAACCCGTATAAGTTGATGGATAGATTTTTTGTGAATATCGCGTAACAGTCCCAACTGCCCAGAGCCAGTGGAACTATGTCTTTCCTATTTGTGTATATTGTACTGCTGAAAGTATCCACCAATCTGAAACGATATGGAAAATGAACTATACAAGTATTTTTATGTACGAAATTGTCCTACCGATTTTCGAACCCTTGACCTCTGGGTCCAGATCCAAAAAGCTTACCGCTGAGGTCATAAAGCTAACCAATATAACCTACCTACAAGCGAATATATTTTTAAATAAAGTGTTTAAATCGAGGTCAAGGTCATTCAAAAGTACAGCCATTTTTACGAGAGTAGATCCGTAAAGTTGTGGACCTCGGAACAATGGAAAATCTGTGCCATCGCGCGTTTGTAAAATTCTCAAGGAAATTAAACATTTTTATTCTAGTCTGGGCGTATAAAATTCTTTACTTATTTGCTAACAGCGTACCTTAAATACATTTAAATATTTATTTTCTTTGGGAAATTTGCGAGTGTTTTAAAAGACGAGCATTTTTGTTAGTATGCATTAACTTGAAAAACGAGCAATGTATCTGTATTGAGAAATAGTTAACATTTCGTAGTAAATCACCTCGCGAGTAAAGCTGTAGCAGTACGAGTGATGAATCTGTTAAACGACAATGCAATTTCAAATTTCCGCAAAATCCTCAAAATGAGTAAAAAGTGATTCCGCTGGTAAATAATTAATAAATTCGATAACGAGTATGTATGTACTTTATAATAAACTTAAACAAAAAAATATGTGTACATAATTATTTTGTATAAATCATTTGTATATGAATATTTTAAAGTTTTGGAACGAATCATTCCATTTTCCGTCATTTATTATGGGTAAATTTAATTTTATATGATGGTTTTGGATTACGAATACGTTTCCGAAACGAATTTTACTGGTGAACTGAGGTTTTATTGTATATATATACGAGGCCTGTTTAAAAGAAAAGGTGAATTTTGAATTTTGGCGGGCTGTGTACATTCGATTATCGATTTTTTTTGTTATGTTGGTACACATATGTTAGCATTATCAGCCATTTTGGATTAGTGGTTTTTTTCGACAACTGGAAAGGTTAGTCACAATAAAATCCATGATTTGTTTTCCACAACTCCAGGACGCTCATCGTCATTAACATCTTCTCGGCCTTCTGTAAAGCGCTTGTACCACTTATAAACACTTTTTTGAGACAAAATATACTCGCCGAATGCCACAGTCAACATTTTAAGTGCGTTGGAGCACTTTATTCCATTTTAACGCAAAATTTAATACATATTCTTTGATCCATTTTTTTCAAAAGTAAAAAAAAGAACACACAAAAACGTGACCAACCTTTCCAGTTGTCAAAAACACAACACTAATCCAAAATGGCTGTTGATGCTAACATATGATAAACATGTGTGTACCAACATAACAAAAAAAAAATGATAATCGAATGTACACAGCCTGCGAAAATTCAAAAATTCACCTTTTCTTTTGAACAGGCTATGTATTTATATATATATGTATATTGTATTTCAATTCGGAAAACAAAATGTTACCCACATTTTTTACTAAAAATAAACTCAGGAATCTCAGTGGTTCAAGGTTTGTCGGGTACATCCTGCAACACTCTGTACACTGAAAGGAACCTGATACATAATCTTGTTTATTAGCATGACGTAAATAAACTCTTTAAAACATGTGTTTTTATGCTAAAAATATCTTTTTCTTACATGTCTCTTACACTTTTTCAAATGTATAAAAAGAGTTCCGTCTACTTGCAACACCCTCCAAAATTCACGACTAAGGTTTCCACTCTTCCACTGAATAAAACCAAAGGGGATGCCAAAGCAAAAAGGTTTGTCTGACAAAATGTAAATGACTTTTTTCGATTTTGCATGTAAAAAAGCTCTCGACGTATTTACCCTCTCGTTTTGCAAATTTCGCGACGGTATTAATGTTGACTCGGTCCCTTCAACGGTTTGCTGTGTAAACTCCGCCGGCTTTATTCTAATCGTTCCCTTTGAAGAGGGAAGATAAATACCTCAATGGGTTGTTGAATTATTTTACAGAATATTACATTTTCAGTTGCACGTTCACACTGTTTGGAAAAATAACTCTTAAAGCCGGCCACGGGCAACCTTTTTATGGATGGCACCAAAAGAAAAAAAAAATTTTTTAGTAGATTCTATTAAATTTATCCTTCTTGCATGGGGCCTCATGGTAGCCAACTTTCCTAGTCTTTGGACAACCAGGAGATTGGTAACAGCTTTATTATAAATACTAGTTTTAGGATATTATGTAGTGCCCGCACGCTTTATAACATAATGGAAGAAGTTTCTCGACAGTTAAACAGAGTTGAAATAAGTGTTAAAACCATGTTTAAATGGCGGCGACAAAGTGTCGAGTTAATTTCTAGAAGTGTGATCGATACCGATTTGAAAAAAAAACTGATGTCGCCAATTTACAAAAGAAATTTCGACTTCTAGGCCCTAGACAGGCAAGTGAGATTTAAAGAATTTAGATAAATTAAAAAGTTTGATCGATTTCAACAAAATTAAGGAAAAAATAATGAGTTTGTGTCTTCGGTGACAGTTGAAGTGATGAGCCTAAGGCCGTTCAATTCTTAAATAACCACAAGCCCATAAGCCCCTATCGAGGCTCTCGCATTCTCAAACACACTTGCAGCCGGTGCCTAAGATTGGTTGATGCTATATCTACCTTATATTTTGCTCTCCGTACAAAAGCATTTAAAAATCAATATAATATTTTTAAAACCTAAAATTGCTATGACAGCTTCCCAGTGATTATACGGCAAAACAGCACATCTGTTCTTCCACCAAGTTTGTACTAAAGCAATGTTTTATTTCACTTTCAGTGCTTCCCAGAAATTATTTTGAGTTTATAAATCTCGCCGGAATCGGGGAAAACTTTCAAGAATTAAATTCTCTCCCACCCTGTGCATCGTTGGATTGCCTAGAAAAGACATTTCAGCTCAGGTTTCTGAGAAAATAAAACATTTCCCCGAGGTGTTAAAAACTGATTTCAAAACTTTACTTTTCTAAGAGCAGTGTTTTTTGTAAATTTAAGGAATAAACGTTTCGAAGAACCAGGAATCTTTTTTTTAGGATAAATACGATTGGTTTTAGAATAATTAATTCGTGTAGTGATCGAAATTTTATTTCAGAACATGGAATGTCAGAATATTAGGTAGTATTTTTATACAATTTAGGTACTTGTTGGTAGTTTACCTCTGATATTTCCTATTTCTATGAGTTATATATTTATATTAATAGTTTATTAGCTGCGAGTAATTAATAATTATCATAATTAAGAGAATTTGTGTTACTAAAATTTCATTGGGTTTCAGTATGAAGCGCGCTTGAGGTAATAAATCACAAAAATGTGTTACAAAAGGGATCTAACTATAATTATATTGAAACACTAAAAATTCAATTATTCAAGGAATGTATAAATTTAGACATCTATATACAGAGTCATATATGCTCGTCACAGGAGGTGTAATATGTATTTAAAAAAATGTTTTCCAGAATGGAAGGGAACGAAAGCATAGATGGAGAGAAAGTTTTAAATTGAGTAGCCAAGTACCTACTCACTATAGACTTCAGATCGTTTTAATTTAATCTACATAAAATACTAGTTGTAACAAGAAGAAGAAGTGTAAATTGAAAATTATTCAACTATCAAGATATCTTTTTTCAAATTTTATTTTTATAGTGAATACCGCACAAAAAGTCTCAACTGCTCCCAACCGCCTAGAGCCAGTGAGACTATGACATCCCCAATCGGGGCATGTTGTGAGTCTGAAGGTAGTAAGAAGGGAAAGGAGATGAGGAAGAGGAAGGTTGGGAAGTAAAACCCATTTCAAGCAACTTTTCGATTCTGAATGGTGGTCTTTCACCAGGGCGATACTTAGTATCTACAACTCTGGAACGTGCCGCAAATATACTTTTTATTGTTTTATATAAATTAAATGTGTTATGACACATATTAGTTAAAATAAAAGTTATTGGTGTACACTGGGTTTATACCCGCGACCTTTGGATTCGTAGTCGAGCGTCTTACAACTCGACCAATTTAGAATATTTGTTAATACATACAAACGTTATTTTCTCGTAGTGTTTACATGAAAATTGTGTAAAAACCCTTTGTCTTGTGGGGATAAATCGCAAGAGATTAGTCGTATAACTGCCGGTTGTTAACTAAATTAAAGAAACGAGAAATGGTCTAAACTAGAAATTCTTTACACGGATTAAAAGGCCAGTCCTTAATCACGTCCCTGCGACCTTCCATTTCTATTTTTTACATTTATCTTTATTATATTCCCATTGGGCGATGAGGGATACAGTTCTTCGTAGCTTCAAGTATTTATGTAACTAGAAATGCATTTATTCAGAAAAATACATGATTAAATGCTGAATAGTATAATAATGTTCTGTAGAATAATGTTGACATTGGAGAAAAATCATTCAACAATGCGAAGTTTTTCCCAAACATCAGTGGTCAGGCGTATATCAATGGTAAATTAGCTGTGCATTTCAAAATGACTAAATATCTGTGCCAACGCGCACTCATGGAATTAATTGAAAAAAAACAAACAAAAATTTAAAAAAAATTTACGCCATTATTATGAGTCACCCTCAATGGATAAATTAACCGGATATTTGAATACTGTTTTAAATTAAAACTTTATTTGAACGAAGAGATTAAGTTAAGGGGTGAGGGAAATATGAATGGAGAAGACAAGACTTAATTTTTATTAAATGTAAAACTTAAACAAGTCTTAATGCTCGAAGCCAGTGGAACTATAGCAACTCTAATTACTTAAAGAATGAAAAGAATGAAAAGAGAAACATAGAAAATAACGCTGGGAAAACCTTAACCTTAAAAGGTTATATAATTTTTGGTGAAGCTTTTGGTAATTTAGGTGAAGTGAAGCATATTATATCTACAAATGGAGGGCATATAAACAAAAAGGCAAATTTGCAAAAACACATTTTGGAGATTTACGATAAAAACTGTTAAAAAAAATAATTCTCTTTCCGAGGTTATATATTTGAGTGAAAAAAATACATATTCGTAAATAGCATTTACTTTGTGGTTTGCCATATTTATAAATAAAACAGGTAAACTTTGTTTATAACCACTTTATTATTCGATATTTTGTCTACCAGTTTCGGAGTACCCTTCCATCGTCAGGACAATATTAAAATTTAATATTGTCCTGTACTAATTTTAATATTATCCTGATGATGGAAGGGTAGTTTCGAAACCGGTAGACATAATATTGAATAATAAAGTGGTTATAAACAAAGTTTACCTGTTTTATTTATGAAAAAAATACAACTTACAGTTTACAGAGTTTTATCGAATGAGTTTAATATTTCTGTCACCAATAGAACATATTTTTTAATGTCAGATTAGTACTTAGTCAAAACAGCAATTTTCGTAGATTCGCCCATATGTTACTAAGCCCCCGAAATAAGAGCCCAATTTAATAAATAATAATTTAATATTAAGAGTTCAATAATTATGATTATTGAAACAATATTAATACCATCAAAATAATGCAATCTCAAAATAACGCAGAAACGGAAAAAATATCTTCTATCGCATCTACCGCTTTCCGGAAAGTCGTGGTTTCAATTACACCACATCTTTGGGGCACATCCCTCAGGTGGGAGTGTTGTCCTTGTTCTACCGTTATTTCAATGGAAGATGCTTTGATAAACTCGCGTCATTGATCCCTTCGGCACCAGTGCACATCCGGGTAGCACCCCAAACGCGCGTCCAATGTTTGTGCACGGTTGACATTCGTCACACGAGAACGTGTCGTTTCTACGACTCGTTTTTGTGTTTAACTAACAGCTGGAATGATTTGCCGACTTTTATATTTCTTCCTTCCTGTAATCTTCTTTTTATCTTCAAGACCCTTGTTCACTTTTTCCTTTCTCCGAAAAGATCCTCCACACTGCATTCTCCCGAAGGAAATTATTAGCCTAAAAAAGTGTGGAGTTAACGTTAAAAAAACCACCTCTTGTCCATTTGATTCATTGTAATTGCTTTAGTACTTAAAGAAAGTAACAGAAACAGAGTATAACGCTGGGTGATTCACATGACTGTAAAGTTAGTATTCAAATGGGAGAGTTTTCCTTAAATTTCCCAGATTGAGCAGCTATAAAGTATAAAGAGTCGCGCACGTAACCCATTTGGCGACCGGAATGTTTAATACCAAATCCACTAAAAAACTCCGCCCTTATCATTACGTTCACGTTCGACGTTTATTTCCACAAAGTGGTCTTGTGAATAATTGTGGAATTCTCTTTTTAACTGTGGAATTCTCAATTTGTCAGGAATGTTGGATCGGACCTTGTTTGCAGGCTGTGGGTCGCATGCAGGCTTCATGTTGGACGGAGAAAACCTTGACTCCCGGGATAGATTGCGCACAAAAAACCTTCAATTTTTGCGTCTAGTAATTTTAGAAACAATTTTTATAAGTGAAGCCATGAAAAAGGTATAGATTTCATCCGTGCTGAAGTTTAGCAAACGTGTGATAATTCCCTGTATATATTCTATATTTTCTATAAGTCCATTTTATATTTTTATTCTCAACAAATAAAATATAAATAATTTATTTTGTGAGTACGTACGTTTGCACGAGTGTAAAATTTTCAAACATAGAACTGATGCTAATTGAGATTATCAATTAAAATAATCTTTTTCAAAAATTCCTACATACCTAATAAATTACCTACCTATATATTATTTTTGCAGACATTCTTTTATAATTGGAATGGGGAGTTAACGTTAAGCAACAATTTATTTTTCACCAGTTTTCACCTGTAAAAAAAATCATTCAAACAAAAAAATAAGTTTTTAGTTCTGCTATTTACTACGAATATTAATAATATTTAACAATTTATACGCAGAGGTGCATAATTTATCAACGAATGTTTTTTCTTAATAAGTGTCTAGACTCGATATAAAAGGATCTGTCTGTCTGTGGTTTCACCATAGTTTGATAATACATTTAGAAGGCGAAAAAGCTGTCTTGCACGTTCTGAGAGCAAGTTTTGGCAACTATAAATGGTTGAACTTTTAAGGATATTATATTTAACAATCAACTTAACGCAAACATTTCAAACGCGCTGTGATCTTAGATGAATTAATAAATATAGCTACATTACTAAGACAACGCGCCTGGTTGCACTAAACCAAGTCAACGAGACATACTTTCGAAACACGCTTTATATAGCTATCTCTTCCGCACACACATATTCTTTGAATGGCTATCCTTTTCATACGCGGGTGAAACATTTAGTGGTGCAACATTAATTGTGCTACATTTTTCGTAAGATTTGTTCGAATATGACGTGTCTTGTATTTTATGTCTATGGCTGTGATGACGAAATTGTTTTAGACGTTTGCGTAACGGAATAAAGCCTCGTACACCTAAATACAGTTTGAGACCATAAGAAAACAAATAGTGTGAATGGTTGTTTGGAAACAAACATTTTGTTTCCACGGTAATAAATAATTTCGCCGTCATTGCGCGTCTTTAACGTTTTGTTTTTTTATGTAGGCTTTTATTCAATAACCCAAACAGAATATTGGAAAATGTACGACCGTGTATGTATAAAATACGCAGTTTTCATAACACAGTTAACCACACATTTTTGGCTTGTTTCCCCTCTGTAAAATTTTTTTCTACGTAATATCAGATTTATAACGGAACCAGATGTTACTCATAAAAAAATCTGGAGATGTAACTTGACTTACCGAGAAAATATTTGTTTCATTTCAAATATAGAATAATGTTTACTGAAATACGAGTATACCTGTATTACAGGTAGGTGTACTTTATTAGGTAGGGAGGCAGAGACTTGAAAAGGTTATTTTTAAAAATTGACAATTAAAATTAGATCCAAATTTAAAAAGTTCACACGTAAGTATGTGCATACTCACAAAATAATTTATTTATAGTTAATAATACCTGTAGGCGTGAACGTAAGAGCAGGCGGTCTCCTTTGATATATTTATCTTCATTTATTTTTTAGCGTTAAATTGCTTCACAAAGCATCGACTCCGACTAGATATCGTTTGTGCTCAACTGAAGCTTCAATTAAGTTTTCGCATAAGCAAAACCTTGACTTCGTTTATAAATTGTATAAATAATGGTGTTAGAAGGGAACAATATAATTTTTATTACGTTGAAAAAGTCCGTCTATAAAATGTTTGCTATCTATGGAAATACAGTTTATTTTATTTGATTCTAATAAAATAATTAAGATCAGTATGGATTTTCTAACAATAAGTTATGCCACTACTTATTCGAGATTATCGGGAGACAGAGTTTTCAGAGAACCTCTTTTAAGAAAACATAATATCGTTTTCCTGCTATGCTATATAATGTCAAATTGTGTAAAACGGGGATACGATTTTTAAAAGATTTTAAGTATTTTTCGTGTTTTATCGTTTGGCACAAAACACAATTTCTCTTAATGAAATGAAAAAACTTCAACTATATTTAAAAAAAATTAAAATACTTTGTCTTATTCTTAATAATCAATTACATTTGTCAAGTAGTGCAATATTAGGTATACTTCACATAAACTAAGAAAATATCATTTTTCTTTAATCAACTTTTCAGTTGACATTTTCTATTCATATTATATTATCTGTCTCTTTCTCTCTGTTCCTTTGTCTTAATTTAAATGTTATTCTTTTGTTCTCTCACTGTTCTACTATTTTATTTTTGTATTGTGTTCTCCCTCTGTATGTTTATATAACCACACACTATGTATTTTTGTTAAGTTTAATTTTGTACCCTGATGATGCTTAGTCTAAGCGAAACCAGTAAGTCATAAAAAGTAAAATAAAATCTGTGGTCTTAGGTAAAGCAATTTTTTTATTTCATTAAATATGTCAAACCACAAAGTAATTTCTTTCTACGAAAATATTCAATTTTTCTTATTCTGTCTCTGAGGGTGTGATTTTATTTTCTTTATTTTGTGCATTTTTTGGGATCCACACTTCAATTTATATAACCACACACTATGTATTTTTGTTAAGTTTAATTTTGTACCCTGATGATGCTTAGTCTAAGCGAAACCAGTAAGTCATAAAAAGTAAAATAAAATCTGTGGTCTTAGGTAAAGCAATTTTTTTATTTCATTAAATATGTCAAACCACAAAGTAATTTCTTTCTACGAAAATATTCAATTTTTCTTATTCTGTCTCTGAGGGTGTGATTTTATTTTCTTTATTTTGTGCATTTTTTGGGATCCACACTTCAAATGTATTTGTTAAAGTACAATTTATAAAATCTTCTACGTCGCTTATACGCACTTAATTACAAATGTTTGAAAAAAAGCATTTTTCCCAAAACCTCTTGATTCACTTAGATACATTCATTAATACTGTTGTGTTATTCTGTACTGGCAAGTATTCTATTGACTTTACTTTAAAATATTTTAACCTGTTTATAAGTAAAAATACGTGTTTTACCGAACTCCAAAGTTTTTTGTTTGTTTGAAGTTCTAAAACATATTTTAAACATGATAACCCTAGCCGAAGCACTTATTTGTAACGTAAAACTTAAAGGACATCTTATTTTGTGGCGCAAATAGCTACTTCGACGATTATTAAACTGTGAGTGTCTGTGGTTTGAGTGCACGTTAAAAATAAAGTGCGAAGTGGCTATCAACAAATAAAAGTATTATCAAGGGATTGGGTACCTAACTTTCTACGCATCAAGGAAGGCCAATGTAACATATAAAAAGAAATGTGCGAAATGCTTCTGGGAGGTAAGTCTAGAGCTGTATTTATTTTCTGTAATACTTTAATAAGAAAAATCATTGTGGTTATTTATTTTTCTA
This sequence comes from Drusus annulatus, assembly GCA_022651775.1. Taxonomy (NCBI): domain Eukaryota; kingdom Metazoa; phylum Arthropoda; class Insecta; order Trichoptera; family Limnephilidae; genus Drusus; species Drusus annulatus. The sequence continues at coordinate 47,935 of JAGWCC010000408.1, forward strand.
CAGAGGCTTAACCTACTGGAGCCAGTTGGAAAAATGCATTACCAATTTGGGGAATGTTTTGGACGTGAATAATGGGAAGGGGAAAGTGTAAAAGAACTAGTTATAAAACACGAATGAACACATTTCAAGAAATGTTTCGATTCTAAATAGTGGTCTCTCACTTGTGCAAAACTAAGAGTTTCTTACACCCTGTATCCTGGCACCTGGTGAGGAACCATCATTCAGAATCGTAATGTTGCTTGAAATGACTTTAGCCATGTTCGGTGATTGTATTTGAGACAATAATGAATATTTCACAATCTTTCATCTTCTCCACCTCCTTTTCCTCCCACTTCCTCGCCTCACATCATATTCTAAATTGGGGATGCCATAATCCCACTGGCTCTAGGCAGTTGGGACTGTTGTGCGATAATCAAATAATTTAAAAAAGCGGACATCCAGTAGTCAAAGATTCTGCCAAAAACAAACGCGTGACCATTTCAAAAACCTTTCTATTCATAAAATTATCGTTCGCGTAACCCAGTTCAGATTGATATTAAAAACACAAACTGGCGTATTTTTTTAAAGCACCAAAGTTTAAAGAATATTTGTGTTTTTTACGAGGAAGTGCAAATTTTTAAATTGAAATACAATATTTTTCACCTTTAATATAATTATGCCATATTATGTGAAATTTTTAATCCTTCCTCAACTAGTCATTCTAAAACGACATGAATTTTGAAAATTATTTACGTAGTATTAATTACTGACTCTTTTTATTTGAGGATTTAATGCTAAATGAAATATTCTAGTGAACCTTCTCTCGCAAGAATGTTTTTTTAAAATTGTGTATGGTGTCCTGCGTACACACTTCACAACGCAAACAATCTGCAGTGTTCGCGGCTATTGAAATTCGGTCATCAGAAGAAAATGTTTCCACAAATTAAATAAATAAATTACAAGGTATTTATTTTTACTTCATCTATTTTGTTGTTTATAGCAGTACAATTTATTCTGCTACAAGATACAGGCAAAAGTACATAATAAGTAAGGTAGTACGCGTACACAGATATTCCCTTCGTGGGCTCATTATGTATGTAGACGTTTTTCTTTATATAAAAATTCTACACGTGTATACATAGTGTCGTAAAAACAACCATAAAATAGAATTCTACGAAACGTTACGCCCATAAACGTGTTACAAATTTTAGTAGATTATTTTAGAGTGATTTCAAAAGTCAATAAATTCACAACATTTTGGATTGTAGGTGAATGATCCAACGCGCCGGGTTCCGACCAAGTGTCGCAGATTCAATCCTCTCCAAGTCCTCTATCATATCATAGGCAACAATAAGAAACTTCAGTGAAAAATATTGTCTTTAATAAAATACATTCAGAAAGAACAACAAACTTCGAGTTGGAATAAAGTGCGAAATTAATAAATCGGTTTTGAAAAATTATAAAAAACCAACAGATCAAAACGCTTCTGACGTCATTCTACCATGTTTGCAGCGCCATTGTTAAATAATGCAAAGAGATTGGCAGCTATTGTCGCGACATCTGATTCAAAATATTAAGTTATTTTTTAAATTGTGCTCATTTTCACGAAGAAAAGAATAGCAAACATCAAACTCAAGGCGATCAAATCGAACCAACTCGAACGATATCATGCACTAATTATATCATTTTGAAATTGCCACAATATGACGTCGGCCGCCTGTTTCGATTTATGGAAAAAGACATGTTTCTTTTTATTTTGTGAAGCTTAGGCAAAAATATTTAAAAATTTCAGTCGAAGTCTAAGATAATACATTTTCAATATTATAAAATAAAAGCAAACCCGAAAAAGGGTTCGTAAGTAGAAGATTTTACATTTCAAAGATTTTTTACAGGCCTGAAACTTTATGTTTTTTAGGCTTATAAAAATATTCGGTTAAAGCAAAGGCCAACATGTGTTCTACTTGCATGATTTAATTAAAGCATTTATAATATTCCTGGGAGATCAAATTTTCAAATCAAAAATACATAACTTTGCATTATTTTTTATTTCATCGCATTAAAAGAGTAGAGAAAAATCAAATCTTGTCGGTTATTCGTAATCTGGGAATGTTTCGATTTTCTTCTTTAAAAAATGTCACAAAAGTTTGGTCTGAGAAAAATTGAAACCAGAAACCGGAATAGGCAGTGCGAAGGGCGAAGTGCAGGTGTTTTCCAGAGGTGATAACGATCTTCCAAGAATGGTTGGGCTGATGATGATGAAAGAATATACATTAGAAAAGTAGACTTACTGGCAGGATACTCTGTGACTCCACCATGGCACAACTCTGTCTGTGCGCCTGCTGGAACTTGGGTTGATATGGCTCCAACATCCTGAAAAAAAAAACGGTAATTAGGTTTTTGCCTCTCTGTTGGTTTAAAAAAACGTGTGAACATATTTTTCTACTTATATCAATATAAACTTGTTTAAGCTCGTTACGTAATAACGTGAAGATAATATTTTTGCAGTACCATAACAAAAACGGATTTTTATTACGACATTAAAAATGAAAATATAATGAAAAAATAAAATGATAACTTTGTGTACGACCACAAATTGAATTTTAATTTTTATGACCGATCGGTTTTGCTTAGCCTAAGCATCATCGGGATACAAAATTAAACTTAACAAAAAATACAACGGGAGAACACAGTATAAAATAGAATAAAATCTAAAATTACAACAAAAGAACAGAGAGAAAGAGACAGACAATATTAAATGAACGAGGCAAAACGTCAGCTGAGAAGGTGATGGAAGAAAAATTTTTTTTTTTATGAGTTTACAGGAAATATACCTAATATTAAACTACTGGACAAATTCAACTGATTATTACAGAATATAACTATTAATTTTAATAGCTTTCTTTATTTTTAGTGCATAAAATATAAAAAGACAAGTTTGCAACTGAGACTCGAACTCATAACCTCTACTCTATCCGAACGGATTTCAACAATAAATAATCAATTACTTAATTATTTCTATGAACCTCGTGATACTTGGTTAAATTCAATAAAAGAAACTCGACATCGGTAACATGATTTTACAGTTATCTGATAGATCTTTTTATGGGGTCTGTTTTTAAAACATAGCAGGCATTATAATATGACTTTTTAAATGAAAATGAATTAAGCTTTTCATAGTTATAAAAAAAAGTTTTTTTGATCTCGAGCGCATTCAATGAAGATAAAATACGAATCATGAAAATACGAATAAAAGGTTTAATAAAATGTGGATGCCTTAAGAACCCTTTCTGAACGGGAAAAATAGATGCAAAAGGCTCATTATGCGATCATTTAATATCTTAAGCTCCACATTTCCCAGCTTGAACTCACACAAAAAACATTCCCAATCTGCGTTGAAATTTAGTAGCTAATTTTATGGAACTGCTTTATTCTTCGTTTATTGCAACGGAAATGGCTGTTTTGAGTCTGTTCGCTTTCCGTTTCCTTCGTCGTTATCTTAACAGAATTTAAACGATCCGCTAAACTGCGATACTGGAAGAAAGAAGGCACATTCACCCGCTGTCACACTATGGCAAAAAAAGGAACTTCACTAGACTCCAAACAAAACCTAACATAAAATAGTCATAATAAAACACAAATATTCATTATAAAATATTGAACAAATATGAAACAAAAGAAGACAAAGAAAATAAAAAAGATTAGGTAAAGACCGAGACTCGAGCTCAGAACGTCCACTGTTTCCGGAATTAATTTCTCTGCCAATTGAGCTACATTTTTACATATATTACAGTCATATTTCTTTGGGAGAATTTCATTTTTATTTTTAAATCAATCCCATATTTCTTAGAAAACGATTGAATGAAACTGTTCGAATACTTAAATGTATTTACTTGTTGGCCTTTTTTTGCCAGTAAAAATGAGTTGGCGTAAGTAAGACAAAAGGCTGTTTCTCAGTTACTTTTCTCAAGGGAATCGCCATCAGAAGTGTATAAAAATAAAGAAAAATAAATATAAGGGAGGGGAATAGGCTAACCTGATCTTGCCCCATCTGTTGAAGAATAGGGCGATGGCCGCCACCCACAGCAGCAGCACCAGGATGACTATCAGAGCCTCCTCTGCACGCACCACCACGCCACTGCCATCTGTTGAAATAATTTATTTATAATAATAACTAAGCTAAAGAGAACACAACACCATAGACATAAATCGGTAAGGGCTTTCCAAAAAAAGTTGAAGGAGACATCAAAATACTTTTTTTTGCATTCACTCATCTTCTTTTAGATTACATATAAATAAAGTAACCCTTTATTTACAGGGTGAATTTATTATTTGTTAAAACAAATTATAAATTCACCGTGACATTGGGCACAGCTTAGACGTCTGTAGGTTTTTTTAAAAAACAAAAAGGGCATAAAACTTGAAACTTATCCATATGGAATGAAAATCAGAAAAGGTATACGTTTCATTATATGTGGTTATTTGTTAAATTAATTAATAGATCTGAAAAAAAAAACAAAACGCTCCGGTTCGGCTCTGACGACAAAGAATCCGCCCGGGTCAAATCACAAAAAAAACTAAATGACTTCATCTGATGCAATATCTCATGGTACAACGTAAAACTTCAAATTTGACCCGTTTCAAACCATCGTAGTATATTTTATTCAGAAAAGGTGTTTTAAAAAAAAATACTTGCGATAAAATAAGTCGAAAAATATTGATAAAAAAAATAAGGCTGAATTTACTCATGAATTTTTAATTATACATACCTCCTAATTTTTTAATTATACACTATTATAATAATAGTGCTACTAAGAAATTTATTTGTTTGTAATTTTTTGTCTTAAAGTGGCTTTATTTTATTTTTTCTTTTGTATTTTCTTTTATATTTTAAATTGTTTTATTTTATTTTATCTTGTTTTATCTTATTATCTTCTTTTAGATTTTCTTTTATATTTTAAAATTGTTTTAACATGCAATTCGAAAAATGTCCTCCACATCACAGGTGAACTCCTAGCGTGGAGAACAATGTATGTACTATTTTGTAAATAAACATGAAGTTAAGAAATAAAAAAAAATAAAAAAATTGTAGTTGAGCCGTTTCAGAATCTGTGGATTAAATGCAGCTAAAGCGCTGTGATTGATTTGACACTAACTTCCGAACAAGCCTCTGGTATCCAGCCATGAAGGATTGATCTCCCCAAATAAACAACGATGATTTAAGCTGCGCAGTTTGCAACTTGTAGGTTTATGTTCCGCTGCACCAGAATGTAATCCATTGTATCCATACGGTGATATTGTGGGAATATGTAATCTGCGTGCACAAAAAACAATTTTATTTTAATATTTTTGATTGGTTGAGTCATTTAAATTATGTGATAAATATCATCGATAAACCATATTCGTACTCAGAAGTGTGAAAAGCTTGTGCAATAATGCGAAAAAATAATAATTTTTCCAGCTTTTAAAGGCAGTGAGACCTGTGGCATATCCGATTGGAATATGGTGTGAGACTAAGAGAAATAGGAAAGAGGCTGGGAAGTACCTGGCTGTTTAGATATAGTCACAAAGCATGGCTAAAGCCAGCTTGCAGCAACGTTGCTATTAACAAGATGGGCACATTTATTTATCATAAGCCTGAATAGTGGTCTTCATAAAATATTACAATAAAATTAAATTTTCAATTAAACAGTTGAAAAGTATAGACAACAAGTTTTGCCCCACACAAATATTTTTAAAGCTCCATGGCTCATGAAGAAATATCGCTGCAGATTGGTCATGCTTGCGTTGTCCTAGACATTCAGACATAAAAAAGTAATACACATATCATGATTTTTGCTAAAACAAACCGATTTTCTGGTTTATAGTGTTGGCCTTAATTTTTGACAAATTTATCAATTTTAGTCTTAAATCTGATGATGTGAACCATGTACTACAATATTATGAACTAGTTAAATCAACAAATATGGCGATCGAAGAGAATTTCCATCCTGTTTAAAATAAGGAATAACGTTTTCAAAGATTTATAATTACATGTCACATAATAATAAACCCCTCTAAGCCTAGGAGAACTTGTTATGTTCGTTGTTCTAAGTTAACCCCTTTTCTATTTCAACAAGCATATGGCCAACGTAATGATTTAAAATCTATAACATAAACGGTACATAAAACAGGCTGGATTCTATTATTTTCTGTCATGGCGTAACAAACTTAATTATCCACAGACATATAAGGCTGGGGGCTTTTGTTATAGAAGCTGAATAATAATGTGTATTCGCGTGTATTTCATGCGTTTATTTGTACGTGCTTGTGCATCTCCCGTTCTGATATTTTTTGAAGATAACCTGGTAGGTTATATAGTGATATGTGAGACTATTTAAAATTTTCGTAAAAATTCCGTTTAGTCGAGACGCTGTTGTATGATTATCATTAAAGACGGCTTGAAAAGAACTGAGTGGAGATTCGAAACATTAATTATTGCAACATTAAAAATTGTAGAAAATATATTCTTAACTGTAACCAGATCAAACAGAACAATTATAAAACAGAACAATGATAAAACAGAACAGCTTTAAAACATAACAGTGATAAAATAAAAGAGAGATTAAAACAAAACAAAACATTGAAAAAAAACTTTTTATCAAAACTCGATATAATCTAATAATTAGATTAGGTTAGGTGAGGTATGTTTAGGTTAAGTTAGGTTAGGTTAGTATATGTTAGGTTAGGTTAACCATTCTTAAGACACCCTACTACCAAGGCAGTGAGCTATCTTCTTGCTTCATCTACATACATTCATTACTTTTAATGCACTAGTTCTTTTCTATTTATGACACGACCGCCTTAAGCTTTTAATTTACTTAAGGGCGCTGTGTTTTCCTGGGGCGAATCCGACTTCTCATTCTATCTACTCATGAATCACATTGTATACTTCTGACACTCCTTTATAATGAGGTAAAACATCGGTAGAACTATTGATATTTTAGGAATGTCAAAATCCTATTTTGATCCTGTAGGCTGATAAAGACCGCCGGATAAAGTATATTGCAAAACAGGCCGGATTCCAGACGTATAACGTAGAATAAAGTTTTATATATGTATCTGATAGACAAAAAAGGTAATCTGCAAAATAAATGCATCTTTAGCGTGATTTATCATTAAAGGTAATACGTAAAATATCAATAAATTATTTTCTACAAAACATGAGATTATGTACAAAGAGAAAAAAATAGATTTTATTGTCACTTATCTACGCTTCTGATAAAAAAAAACTAATCACGTGACACTTGAAAGCAATAATTGACAATCATTAAATCATATGGTATCATACAAATAATATATTCTAATCCATTATATTACCTACCATCGGAAATGTGAAATCAAACAATCTGACCAGAAAAACAAATTATTGGAAATGTTCACATTAGTAGTAAAAAAACACTCGGCTTCTATTTCTGGCTAATTACAGCCACTGAAAAAGGTTTTTCTTAAATCGTGGTGTTTTTTAGTAGACAGTCGATAAATCAGATAATTTCTTAATGGTTTTCTAATCCCGACTGAATGGTGCGGTTCTGCAAATACAACACCCGAAATGTGTTCTTTGTGGAACACAGTTTTGCGCGTTAAATCGTCGATTTCTATGAAATTTATAATTCGAACTTATTTATTCTTAATGAAAATTAAATAAAAACTTTGCATTAAACCCCACATTTGATTTTAATTTTTATGACTTGCAAACTAAAATTAAAATTCAAAGTCAATATGGTAAATTCGGTAGGCAAGCATGGCCTCATATCTGAATATACAATTGTTCCGAAATCGGCGTTACTCAGGGTTGGCATAGTCGTAAACTTTTTTAGTGCCTCTTCTATACGTTTCTGCATTTTATTGTTAAAATGTACATAAGCGTGTTTTAATACGAGTAATGCGAAAGAAAACACCATACCCAACACGGACCACATGCCGCTACCGTACCAATATTCAATAAACATTATTATGGTTCGATGTGGGTTAATGATGATATCAAATCTGTATCGTGGCTGAGATAATAAATTTCATTTGGAGCCATCACTTTTAAGGTTTACTGCCCGGTTAACGAGACTCATACGAGCGTTATATCGTTGCTGGAAAGGAAAAAGGGCTTAAGCGACACTTTGGTCAAAAATGAATAAAATATGCGATTTTGATCAGTTTTTATTCCTGCATCGAATGGTCTGACTCTCGTTTGATTCTGAAAATTTTTGTGGCGCTTCAGCCATCTAAAATATATTTACTGTAAATGAAATAGTAACTTTGTAAAAGACCACAGATTTTATTAAATAAAATATGGCCGACCGGTTCCGTTTAGTCAGCATCGTTGGGGTACAAAATTCAACTTTATAAAAATATAAAATATATAATATAAGTTTGCGGTTATATATACATACAGACGGAGAACACAATATAAGATAAAATACGAGAGCAGTGGGAAAACAAAAGAATAACATTTAAATTGTAACAAAGGAACAGATGGAAAGACACAGATACAGATACATAAATATATATGTATATATATATATGTGTGTGTATGAGTATATATATATAACCACAAAGTATGTTTTTTTTGTTTAGTTTAATTTTATAGATAGGTTCTGAAGACTTATGAATTTGATTGTAAAAATAAAACTTTAAAGTGCTCTGGTGTAAACTTCCCAAAATGGCGCTTCAGCTCTTTTGCCTTTCCGGGGACGATATGGTAAAATCGTACGAACCAAGTTTACAGCATAATGTATACGAGTGTCGGATTTCCTATTATCTCGCTATGGGTAGCGTAACACATAATTGCGATATTCTCTTCTTCACGATATTAGAACACCAATTTGGTTTATTTTATTACTCAATAATAAGTTATTACCAAGTAATAAGTCTAAATAATAAGTTATTACTAAGTTATAAGCATATTTTATAATAAAAAAAATTATTACATATTACGCAGAATATTGTTTTATTTTATAGGTAACTAAATATTATTGAATTATATTCAACCCATATGTATAGGTAGATTGAATGAAATATTTGCGCTGAAATAAAATGTTATTATTATTTTTATTATTTGATTATCTCAGTGATGAAATATTAACGACTGCTTTCAACAATTGAAACTGAGCGAACGCTGTGTTAAGTAAGTACCTAATATTAAAATAATTATATTAGGGATTGAGGATTAAGTGCTCAAATCCATCCAAGTAGGTACCCATATTTTTATCACTATTCTTTTGAGCAATTCCAAAAGATATACCCAAACAAATAGTATTATCTAAGTGGTAGTAAAAAAAAATTTAGTTTACAATAGCTAAAATACATAATTTACTATTTGTGTACACATGATTTATTTAAAACATTTATAAATAATCTCTTGAATTAGAAACTATTTAACTGACTCTAAACAAAGGCCACATCTAAGCCTTATTTAAAATTGGACTCTTCTTCATGATGCATTTTCTACGTTTTACGTGAACAAAATTTTAATACAAATCCACCTTCCTTTTCTCCACGGTTTCAATCGATCTAAGAACGCGCCTGAAGGGTGAATACCAAATAACGCAATTTTAAAAGTAAATATCGTTAAATTATCGTGAGAGTTTGTACGTATAAACGTCAATTTATCTGCAACGAAATTATACAAACTGTTTGAAATAATTATTATTCATGAGTTCTCCTCCACAACACTTGCTATCGGTGGGAAACTTTGTTTTGCGCAGCTCGGGGTTATTTTTTAATCAGACTTAGAAACAGCTGCGACCAGTTCCCAAAGTCAGCATCGTATCCTTAGAACAAATTGTTATTTATACAATGATCTTTTGGAAACTGTTTTTACAAATTTGTTGAGTGGCTTTGTAATGTACTGAACAATATCTGAGCCCGATGAGAGAAAATATTGGAAAGAACGTATTAAAAGAGGCCTAAGGATAAGTTTTTTCTTTAATGATCTATTCAAATTGGTTAATAAAAGTTTTTTTATGTTTCATCTTATGCTGGGTCCCACGACCCGTTTAGGACAGGCCGTGGGACCCCGCCTTTGTAAGAGCGCCCTGTCTGTACACCATACAGTATATTTCAAGTGACTGGGCAATGTTGCGAGGCAGGTTAAGGAGGGAGCTGTAAGAAGGGATTTTCTTTTCAGATTAAATGATAGAGGAAACGCAGATGCGCTATAATTTTTACAACTTAAGTTTTCTTTATGATTACTTAATCACGAATGCACTGTTATTTTATTGATTATTTAAGACAGTACCTACTTCCCCTTTCCTAACCATCCAATCTGTTTTATTGGTCTGAGAGTGAAAAGATATCGCAGCTTTAAGTTTATTTGTACAAAGTAACCGTTTTAGTGTTTTTACACTCCTTAACCCCTTTTTATGACATAGTTATACACATTTTTAAAGAAAATAACATAATAGTAAGACCATTTATATAAATAATTTTTAAGTATTTAAAAATATGTACAAGTGCTACTATATTTAGTACGGTCGATATAAGTTCCTAGCTAGACAGATTGCCTGTTCTAAGGAACCAAATACACCAGCTACGCGACGTGTCTATCTTGTGTAATATTTCAGTCATTTTTATCTAAGACATCGCCAAAACCTCCTTTGGGTAACGATAGAACCCGTAGAGTTAAGTTGTCAAATAGGTTATTTTTTTCCTGATGAAGGAAAGGGGATTCCGAAATGGTTTTTTCTTTTTTCAAATTTCTTCCGCAGTGTGTTTAGATAGTATCTATAAGGTTATAAAAAAATAAATCTATGGTATTGAAGATTAACGAAAGTCGATAGATATTGCATACAGTAAGAGGGCAGGTAAAGAAAAACAAAATGCAAAAACTTGTTGAAATGCCCTTCACAACTTTAGCATCCTTTGCCCATGCATTTCTAAAAATGGCCCAGGGAGAAGAGAAGAAACCCACTCTTTAGTGGGAAACATGTTTCTTAACCCTTTCCTTACCAGTCTCGTTCCGAATCACAACAACCTTTAAACTTTTTCCCGAAGTGAGTACTGCATCTGTTAGTTTTGGTTTTGACGAAATAATCATACAATCTTTCTTGAGATTTTACCTGTCTTTCAAAAGTCTTGCTTCATCTCAATATTTGTTATTCGGTCTATTCCGACGGCCTCCGTGGTCGAGTGATAAGACACTCGACTACGAATCCAGAGGTCATGGGTTCAAGCCCAGTGTGCGCAAATAATTTGTATTTAATTAATTTATTTCATTTCAACACATTTTATTTATATAAAATAATAAAAAGCATATTTGCGGTACGTTTCAAAGTTGTGGATACTCTAAATATCGCCCTGGGGAAAGACAACCATTCAGAATTGAAACGTTGCTTGAAATGGATTTGGCTGTGTTTGGTGACCATATCTGAATAGCCAGGTACTTCCTAACCCTCCTTTTTCCCATCACCTTCATCTCCCCACCACCCTCAACCTCACAACTTGCCTCGATTGGGGATGCCATAGTCTCACGGGCTCCAAACGGTTAGGAGCAGTTGGGAGACATGCGAGTGAGGTTCCGACATTCCAGTGATCAATTCAATGACTGGTGGATGAATTGAGAAATTCATTTTTTGATTGATTATTTGACGATTGATCGATCGATTAATTGATTGATTTAGTTCTCTTTTGTCTTCTCAACTGTATAGAAGAACTTCTCGCTATTTATACTTTGCCTATTTAATAAAATATATATATTTATTTTACACAATCGTCTAAATAAATACCCCAACCTTTCAGCCAACAGAAATTTCGTTGAATAATGAATTCTATGGCTTAAAACAGAATTATTCTAACTCTTCACTAATGCAAATTTCTGTCTCGTTACACTTACTCATATCGACAACGATTTCCAACATAATCAAATTGAATGCTTGCTTGCTATCAAAATTAAATTCAACTACCTATAAAAGTTTAATTTATTACTTCGAACAGTCAAATTATTCAAATACTTCAAGCAGAATATTGAAATCTTGAAAACTGTAGAATTTCAACTATTTGGATAATTTTCAGAATCAAATATATCACAAAATATATTTTATTTTCAATTATTTCAGTCTAGGCATACAAATGAAATTATTTCTCCCGAACTAAACACTACCGCGTGGTATTCATTATTATCATTACCAAGTAGTGGTTTGATGTTAACTTTATAATGATTGTACTGCACTTGTTAGCACTTTACAATTCTAAAATTCATTCTAGAAGAAATGCAAAATAAAAATCTTCAAAAAATTCCATGGAAAGGAATTTATAAAAACCACAATATGTGAAAAAATAAATGAATTATGGGCTTAAATTAAGTTGAATTGGTAAGAAAAAGTTATGATCTCCCATGGGATTCGAACTGGATTCCCCCAACTGCCAGCTGAGCCTCATACCCACCGGGCAATATGTGCCTTAATAAAATACGTATTGTTTTATTACTTTAAGATGTGAAGGATGTAAATAATATCAACAATTTATTTTAACTCTGCCGAAGTGTTTATAATGATAGTTTGCTTCCAAAAGCTACCATGATGATCATCAAAGCCTTTTTTATTCAAATATAGCTTTGTTGAGCTGGATACGTAATGTGAATCCCTAAACACAGATTTTGCAAACGGATATTATACTCTCAAACGGTTGAGGCAATAGAGATGTGACACGGTTGCTGAAATAACGCCCCGAATACTCCTTGGGGGTAAGCCTCCAAAGAGAGCTTTGGACAGTCAGATATCTGTTTTATAGTTGAAAGACAACACACCTGATTGAATACGATAAAAATAATGATATTATAAATGAAGTCCATAGGAATGAATTTAATAAAGAAATGCTTTTCACTAAATGCGTTCAAAGATCAGAAGAAGACAGCTTAAAATCCAACGGCAACATCTTGCATTAGCAGCTAGGATTTATTTGCACTAACACATTTTAGAAAACCAATAATTAAGAACCGCACAGATTGAGTAATACCGAATATTTCATTTTATTAATTGAAATAATTATTTTCCGGAAAATGCCTTAAATACGCAGTGTTTCAGAATGGTACAGCGAAATTTCACGGGGTGACAGATTACTAACGGTATTCCAATATAATGTAAAATCCAATCCCCATTTCAAAAAGAGCAGTTCTACTTTAAAAAAATAATCATTTTGTTCAAAAATTGTCGACACCTTGTGTTGTGGTCCTGGCTTTACAATAAATCAGTAGTAGGTCCCGCATATTTGTATAGGTATTATGTGCATAGCTAATCGGTCGTTTCGCATTAGGCAAATTACTAGCGATAGATTACCGCCTATATTGTATGGAATAGTGTTTACCATAAAGGATTGGTTACACTTTACAACACAGAACATTTTTAATTTGTGCCGTAATGAAAAAAAGAGTTTTTTAAACATTTTTCCTTAGATGCTCATGGATTTTCTGAAATGTCGCGGTATCGCTCTGAACCACGATGAATAAAGATGTTAAATAGATTTCTTGAAAGGAATAAACTCAAATTGCTGAAATGTTAATAAATTTTCCGTCTCCGAGAGTTCAGAGTTTAAGCATATTAATGTAATCTGGAATTAGGGTGTTCGCATTAAGTATTTGAACAATTTAAACATTAATTGGGGATTATAATGTTTAGGGAGGCAAGCCTGGGAAAGGCAATTCGGAGAGTATTAAGTTGGTACACTATACTCGTATAATCCATTCAGCTTCTTTGGAATGTCAAGATTGTGGGGTAATGTCGGATTAGAGAATAACAGTATTATAATTATATAATCGACATGGTAAACAGCCATGTAATGTAAATGCAAGAAGCACAAGATAATAAAGTTCGCCGCTATTATATCGTGGGCATAACATCTTATAATAAATAAACAGCTGCTTATTATTACATCATAAGTCAAATAGGTTTCACCGGATATTTTCATACCAAGAGCGTTTTATCAACTCCCGTATGTTTTCTTTCTACCGACCTTCTATTATCAATATGAACCCCAACTCCAGTAGTAACAAAGTTTTAGTAATCTTTAAATCTAATAATAAGAACTATATTCTAGTTTGTGAATATATTAAAAGTTTAGAAATATTAAATCTAAAATAAAACTGGCTTAATGGCATGCATATTATTGACAACTCTTAAGCTTATATTTAACAAAAAAAATGAAATTTAAATTTTATAAGTATTATAATAATTATTGTAATAATGTAATAATTATGCATAACTTTTGTATTAATTTATAGAACTATGTGTGATAACATTATTATATGATGCTTAGCGAGGTGAACTGAGATACAAAAAAACTTTCAACATGTAACTGTCCACGAAGCCTGATATTATTTAATATGCTTGTAATTCAAATTAAATAGTTACAAAATTTGAAATATCTTAATTGTTACACAGCAAAAAATCTTGTGTGCAGGAGTGCGAAAAACTCTTGAATGGTGAAATTTAATTCAATTCCCAAGCAAGAATAAGCGAAACCGGTCGGTCATAATTTTTTTTTGTAGTCTTATGCAAAGTTATTATTTCATTTTCATTTATATTTTAATCCGGCTTTTCAAATTTTACATCGTTTAAGATTCAGTTGCTGGTCGACACTCAACCGATACGTAACGCAACGATGAATAAAAATATTATTTATACGATTATTCAGTGAGATCTTCTCTTATTTTGTTGTTTGTATTTTGAATTACCTACCTGTTTATAAGGGGTAATTATATTTTTACACAATTCCATAGAACATGAACAAACGGTAGTGAGTTTATAATTTTTGTAAGACTACGCCCATTTGTTTTTGGCAACGCCTTTTACTGATTTATTTCTGGGGTATTATACCCTCTTAGCACAATCATCTTCCAGCAGAATGAACATGATCGCGATTATCTCAACACCTACCGCACTGGTCCCTGGCTGAACCGCATTGATCGTTGATGACCGCTCAATTATTGGCAGTACGTTCTCTTGATTAAACCCCTTGAATTTGCTGCCGGGAGAGTCATTAAGGCCGAGGTACACCGCAGAGGGATTACAGATTCCAGATAGTATTATAACCATTAGAAAAGTGTTTGAAATGTGCGTTTGCCACGCATATCGTTTTAAATTCGATAGACGTTATTAACGGTGGCTATATTGAAGCTAATTCGATTTGAGCAGTTACCCTGATGTTGAGTAATAAGATCTAACAGAAGCATTGCGTCGGTATGCCCAGTAAACTAAGATGCCACAAAAATGATAAAACTGATATTATTTACTTTGCATGTAATTTAAATTAAATAGTAAGCAACATAATGAAATATCTTAATTGTAATACAGAAAAAAATCTGTGCGCAGAAGAAAGAAAAATTCTTTAACGGTGAAATTTGAACAGTTTTTCCGCGTAGAATTAGTATGTCAAAATATTTAAAGGCCTATTTCCAACCAGTGGCGGCTCGTGACTTTTTGGTGTGCTATAGTTCTAAGATTGAAAAATTCGACGTTGTTGAGGTTGTTGTAGCGGAAAACGATTTTTGTTTTTTTCAGCACTAATACAATAGGTCACCAGCCGCCACTGTATTCCAGCCCCATTTCTTTCACGAGCTATAGAAATCTGAAGTACATTTTTTTTGTAAAAAAAAGCGACAAGAAGTCATATTGTTCGTTTTATATTTTTCAATTCTTCAATATACAGGGAAAACATATTGAAATTTAACTAACTAACTAACCATCACGCCGTTTTCTGCAGGGGTAAGCAGATATAATGAATTGCAATACAATTCTGTCTTGACACACACTCCTTGCTTCATTCACATTCATACATACGCTTCTATTATTCTGACTCTTCACAAGGGCCGACTCAAGTATTTGATTCACTTGATCGTGCCATGTCTTCCTCCGGTGTCCCCGACTTATTTTTCCATTCACTTTCGCATCATATATTCTTTTCAGACTCCTTTCTTCGTTCATTCGCTCTACATGTCCAAACCATCTGAGCGTTTCTTTCTTTATCATATTCATTACGCTCATATCCGCCTTGCATTCTTTCCGGATATCAACATTTATACATGATTTTACCGCACATTCGCCTCAGAGATCTTATATATACAGCATTCAATCCACTTTTATCCTTCCTCTGCCAGTTCCACGCCTCGCTGCCATTCATCAGGGTTAGTATAGGCACTTCATTGTAGACTGCTAGCTTCTGAAATCTACTGAGAAAAAAAATCCATACCAGTAAGGTTTAAACAAAAATGTTCCAAATATATTTATCACTAGAAAATAAACTCGATAGTCACTTAAGAATCACTTTATACGTATTGTAATATTGTCCCTATCATTCTTCGAAACAAATCCATTGTCAGTATTTCTTTATCAATAAAAACTGCCTATTCAATGAAGAATACATTCTCTCCATTCAAGTTTAATATGTTAGATAATTAAACTATTCCACTCAACGAATATTTATTTAATAATAATAGTTAGGAATCTATGTACTTACATATATATATAATTCAGTATTCAGTATATTTATTATATTCGTCGAAATCCGCATTCACAGCTTCGCCTTCCTCACGAATCGCTGGTTTCGCGGAAGGACCTCGACTCGTTCGAGCATCTTTTAGCAAGAATGGTTCCATTCACAAGGAATGACAGCGTTTGCACGATAGTTACGACCGTAGAACACGAAAGCTACAAATACTCACCTTTTAACCTACTAATAATAATATTAATAACATTTTTATTTCAGCGGAATAGAACGGTGGTTGCAATACTCTGTCGTATAAATAATACATTTGACTTAATGAAAATAATGAAAGAAAACACAAAGAATATAAAAATAACGTGGAGAATATTGTGTTTCAAAAATTTCATTTTTATATGTGTTAATTTTACCTGTACAATATTTTTTCTTTCTTTTAATACTCTCTCGGTTAGTGTAAATATTTAATGATTTTTTTACTTTGTTCAATTAATTACATTTTTTATTTGTATTTGCATTATATATGTATCAATTGCATTTAGTTAATACGGCATATTGTATATTGGAGACACCATGCTGGAATAAAACTTATTATTAAATTGAAAGTAAGTAACTATTGCACGAAGGTGTAACTTTAAATGTTTTTTGGAAAAAATCTGTCAAAAACTTAAATTACAATGTAAAGTTCTGAATAAAAAAATACAGTGAAACAAGACTTGTTGCTTGATAACTTAGTTATCAAGCAACAGAAGTTTTCGAATTCGACTACGGAGATTTCAACAAGATTGCAATTTGAATCTAATGCCATCAGTAAAAAATGCGAGTTTCCAACTAGGTTTCAGTCGACGTGATAAAAATACGAATGATGCTATTATAAATCAGCAGAGTACGACGCACTATTGAGAATGTTAAGAAAACTAAAGAGACAAATATTATCATTATTTAAATTATAACTCGAGTGTCCCCGACTTCTTCTACCGTTTATTATCGCATCATATATTTTCCTTAAACTCCTTTCTTCGTTCACCCGCTCCACGTGTCTTGTTGGATTTCAAAAAAAGAGGTTCTTACCTTCATGTGTTTCATCCAGTTCCTACCTGTTCCGTCATTTCACTATTCGATTTACTTACTCAACAGCACTGTGTTCTAAAACAATTGATAATCGAAACAGAAGAAGAGTTATGTGAAAAAACGTGTTCGTTCGTTGGTGTCTAGCTTAGTTGCGTTTTGTTGTGGTTCTTCAAGTAAAATTAAATTAAGTGTTGTGATTCGTTATGTGTAAGAAGAATCAAGAACTTCTACTTCAAATACATCGGTGAGTGAATGGTTTCCTATTTTCCTTTCATACAAATAATATATCCACATTCACAATTAGATACTTTCATCAATTAGTATAGTTTATCGTTTTACAGTCCACTATTTTTTAAATTCATCTGAAACTGAAAACACGTTTGGTGTTTTATCGCAGCTTCGGATCCAACGTGAATTTTTCTTATTTATTGTGCTTACATCAACTTGAATTCTTTAAAGTTTTTTACATTTACACCACAGTCATACTTGGTTATACCACACATACCCCGCGGAAATCTCATACCTAACAGTTAATATTTTATATAGTAGTAAATAAATAAATAAAATAATTTACGAGTGAAGTTTAGAAATCAAAATATTAACGTTGTATATTCATACTAAGATACAATCTTGGTTTGCTATGAAATTTATTTTTTTGATATTGAATCTAATATAATTATTATTATTTTCGCGTATTTTCATAACATTTCGATTTCAGAATAATCCTTTCTTAGAAAATTGAAATCACAAACAGAAACATTCTTTTGTTGAAATAATACTCGTAAAGGATGAAAGGTAGAGAAGTAAATCTAATTATTTGGTATCTTGTCAGTGGCGTAGCTATCACCAGAGCAACCTGGGCTAACGCAGAGGCCCGGGCCTCGAAGTCACCCGCACAGTACATTCAATACACCCGGACACCGAAGTCAAAATATATTTGTGAATGATAA
Organism: Drusus annulatus; assembly: GCA_022651775.1. NCBI lineage: Eukaryota > Metazoa > Arthropoda > Insecta > Trichoptera > Limnephilidae > Drusus > Drusus annulatus. The sequence continues at coordinate 66,396 of JAGWCC010000408.1, forward strand.
CACTTACCATTTGCCGTGTTGTCTCTCTTAATTGCATATGTTTTTGGTAATGCAAGGATACATTCAAATTATTCACATCTAGATAAAAAAAATTCTACATGCGAAATTATTCCTTCACGAGGGATGACCAGCAATCTGATTTTTTTACTGTCGTCTGCATGCGTCAGCCGACCCATCGATTACAATATTGGGATCATGAAACAACACAAATCGATTTCAATCATTTCATAAAGGTAATCGAATGAATATTCGTTAAAGTATTGTTATACAAAAAAATACATTAAAAGACATACAGTGATTTCAGAAAAAAGATCAGTTGATTATCTACTTGCCCTATCTATCTATGTATCACTCTGTCTGCCCTGATGGTTTTGTTCTCGTATTTTTATTTTATAACAAGGTGCGCCGAATTTCTTAAAATACCATTGTTTTATTTTTAACCTAGCTATTATATAGTCCCTTCAGTTTTCCCAAAATATAGAAAATTTAAAAAATTTGTCATATTCCAAAGAATAGCTCTGAAAAGTCCATAAAACATTATATACCAGTTGCTATATTCTCAGCTCCTGCCACTATTTGAAAAATTATTTAATAAGTTCCACTGTGCCTCAAAAAAAACACATAACAATATTCCCGAAAAGAGTTTCTTAGTTTTTGAAGAATTCAATGACAGCGCTCTTGAAGAGATTTTTCTGTAAAAAGGCGCTCTACAAATTATCCAATTATTATTAATATTATCATCATCATACTATGCTGCTAGATTCCTAGCTAGTGGATACCAAGTAGACTATTCGTGTAACGATTTCTCTAAAGCATTTAAAACCGTGAATTACGATATCTTACTCACAAAAATAGCCCAAACGGGTTTTTCCCTTCATGTGTTAGCATTTTTTAGTAGTTACCTCTAAAAAAGAAAGCAACCTGTCACACGTGAAATCATCCAGTTCGCTGAGTTTTCCGTTTTTCCTGTGGCTCCCTAAGGGTCGATTCTAGGGCCACTTCTATTTTCTATTTCCTTTAATGAAATTGTTGACGTCGTACATTGTTCTCGCTTTATCCTTTTTGCAGATGATCTCAAAGTATTTTTACAAATTAGAAATATTGAAAATTTCCTGCATATTTAAACTGACGGAGATAGGATCTCGGAATGGAGTCAACAAAACCAGTTCTATTTAAATATCTCGAAATGTGTAGTTTTATCTTTCACTAGAGAATTTAGTTTTACCTTCTACCGTATGCAATGTTCGGTCATAACCTCAAACGTGTTTCCACAAAAAAAACCTTGAATTTGGGTATGAAAGTAATCTTAAATTTGTGTTCATATTGAGGGGGTGCGCCAGTCAGCATTGTAAATGTTAGGGCTTATACACCAAATTGTCAAAGCTTTTAGAAGTTTTTTGAGAATGCAATATCTCTCTTTGGTTAGCAGTAGGCTGGAGAGTGACTCGGCTCTTTGGAATCCCCATGAGGTATGATACTTCGTCATGTTAGAGAGGGTTCAAAAAGCTTCCCAGATTTCTCCACCATCCGTGGTTTTACGCAACGCATTTATTCTGAGCATACTCGGACTTTGCTCGTTGAATTTCCGAAGAGAAGAGTATGCCGTTAGTTACTTTTTCAGACTGCTGCGAGGCTATTTCGGGAGCTATATTTCAACGTCCTCATCAAGTCAAGACATCATCAACATAGATTATTCTACCTTTCTGGCGGTAGGACCAACCTGCTAAAGATTATGCCGGTGGAGAGAAGTATATTGCTTCTGAACAAAATCTCCTCCGATAGCGAGATATTTTAGGTCAGTGAAGAGAGATTTGAAAGGAAAATCCTATTGATTATTGAAAGAGTCTCTTTTCTAATTGACGTAATCTTCACTACTGCCTGGATTATATTTTTCTTTGTTATTCTGTTAATCTTACATATGCATTAGAACTTCATAAAAATAAATAATTTATATTAAAATGTTAAGTAATCTGTGTTATTTCGATTGTTAATTTTGCGATGAGAAATTTTAAAGAGAAAAAAAAACTAATGTTCTAAAGAAACGTAAAATTTGCGTCAGCAATTCCATCGCAATTTGGTCTCTCTCTGGACGAAAGCTTTAATAATTTAATTTTGAATTCGCCAGCCAACCAAAACCTTCAACTTTCTGGCAATATTGATTACATTAAGGTGGATACATTCCAAATATATTAGTTGCTTGATGAACAGAACCTCAAACATGTATTCAAACTGTAAAACAATGGATCTCAAGAGACGGGCCCGGGTCCCAGGCTTGCCCTATCGAGAGAGTTCGTCTCTACGCCACTAAATTCATACCCAATCCTTTGAGAGTATCTCTGTCTTTGAAAGCACACTACTCAGAACTTGCTGATATGCATAGGGTTTATCCCAAGAGACTTCCAAAGCTCTAACATATTATTTGTAGAATCAATCAGATTAACGTCAACCAATTAAAGTAGGGGCAACTATGTGACTATATTTATTGTACAATTTAACTAGGCCCAGTTAGCATTTTTAAAGATATTTTACGAAAAAAGTACAAAAAATAACGGTTTGTTCATTTTTCACAGATTAATTTTCCTCTCTTATTATTTATCACGAAATTTAAGAAAAAGTGGATGTTTTTCTATTATCTACTCTAAACCCTTAACTGGTTCACACATATTTAATACTACATCACTTTCTCGGTTCTCGGTTGGTACGTACGAATAAAATTACTTATTCTGATATCATATCTGTCAGAATCTAAAAAAAACCACCAAAAGACGTACCAGTTGAGGGTTAAACAAAAACATATTGAGATCTTAAGAGAATCATACAATGAGACTCTGTATAAAATCAGTCTTGGCCCGTTAAAGCCACCCCACGTATATTTTAGGGGAAATATTTACGTTAAAACGTCACGTTGCTGGTCGCCATGGAGACAGACGTGACACGTGGCGAGGCTGTTTAAATATTGAGGGCCGTGTAATCAACGTTAAAAATACATTCCCCGAAAACCCTTGAACGTGAATACTTATTTGTCAATCACACTTTCCGCCAAGGCCCTCTGATTGTGAATGCGACAATTCCCTTTATTTGACAGCCATATTTTCATGGCGACTTTGTGCTCACGAGCGACTCTTCTGATTATCCAGCCGATAATCAGATGAGTCAATGTAGTCAGAAATGATTGAGAGGTAGAAACGTCAAATTTGAACATCTATCACAGGGAATGACAAACATTGTAGGTTCACGTAGAATAAATCCTCAGGATACCTTTTAGTGAAAATCAAAACGTTTTCGTCGTTTGAACGGTGCTATATCCAGGGTGGAATTTCCATACACGTTTACTCGCCATTCTTCTCCAGTTTTCAAGCATTCCCATTCTGCTCCATTCCCTTTCCACGTAATATTACTAGGATAAAAAACGTAAGTAAAGCTATAGATAACACTAAAATAAATTCATAGGTACTTCGTTCTGAAAAGTGAGCAAGTCAGTTACCCTAGTGAGATTCGAAGTAGATCCCTCCGATTTATAGGTGATCGTCCTTATCATCGAGCTATCAACTATTTTGAATAATTTTAAAAGCACACGTTACCTTTGAAAGAAAACGGTGAGGGCCGTTTCCAAAAAAAATAGCAGGAAAATTAAAAAAATAGATGAATTTTGTTAGTATATCGTACATGTTCTATTAACTTGTAGACACATACAATATCCTTTTATGTACAGGTAGGTGAAATCAAAATGTAAAAAAAATAGGATTTCGATTTACGATGATAGTAAATTAAGAATTCACGCTAACGATAAACGCTGATCAGACATCTTTTTCCACCGACTCTCGAGCAGCGATTGGACCAAAAACAATTTATGTCAAAAAGGTGGTCTAAAAGAACGAATGTTTGCCGCAAGGCGTATAGGAGGGGCTTAGAGTTGGTTTTACTGTAGCAGGCCCAGATAGGTGTTCTGCCTGAGGTGTACATTAAAATTAATTTTGATAAACACATTACATTGGAAAGTAACTAAAACTTCGCACATAAATATACAATCTGGTTCTTACCACTTACGTTGTAGCTGAAAAACAATTTGGATGTTTAGGAAATCATTTTACGGCAATAATGAGAAAGGTAAGGATCAGCTGTAATTAATATAAAATTCAAATTACTTACATTCTGAGGGCATCCTCCGAAACAGTTGATATTTTTGTACATTTACAGATTCATCAGAAACAATTCAAATTCTCGGGCGAATAAATTGAGAATCAATCCACGGGAGGTTGGGTTGTTTTGGGTCCTTTTCTGCATTATTAGTGACTTTTAAATGACGTTATTTAATTAACACATCATCGCTGGAAAGGAAAAAGGGCTTAAGCAACACTATGGATAAAAATGAGAATATGCAGTTTTGAACAGTTTTTTTTTCTGGATTAAATGCTCTGACTCTCGTTTGATTCTGAAGACATTTATGGCCCTTTGGCCATCTAAAATATATGTACCATTTTGGAGCAGGCTTTACTCAAGCGACACATGTTTGGGACTTTTTTAAAGGTTTTTGTCGTTTCAGGTAACTCAGTCAGATCATTGAGTTGCCGAAGTTAACTTTTTTTTTCAAAATCCAACCAGGTATTGAAGACAAATGAATTTAATTGTAAAACAAAAAAAATAAATTTAAATTGCTCTGGTGTAAACTTCCGAAATTGGCGCTTAAGCCTTTTTGCCTTTCTGGCGATGAGATGTTTGATTATAGAATAAACTGAGTATTTTTGAAGTATTTTTCCTATTTAAAATAATGTAAAGTATCTGTTAACAAAACGGGGGAAGTAACTATAAAGGCAATTTGTTTATTCCAAACAAAAAGGGTTTATTTCGAAAGTATACGAAATAGTAGCAAAATAGGTGGTTTTCGACACGTGATTGATTGATTGGAAAAATATTTGGATTGCATGTGATTTGTACGTACACGTCCACCAGTGTAACAGCTGTTGATAGCATTCACGTTCAGACTTCAATGTTACTACACTAAGATTATTATTGAAGTCAAAAATAAATTACTTTATATAATTACTCCAAATGTAATCTGATTTCATAGCGGAATATGTCGGTGGTGGTAGTATACCCTTGGAGCTTATGAAGCTTTGTATGATTATTATTAATAATAAAACCGTATGTTGGGTTACTTATACCATGTAAACACCGCCTTGGGGTAATTCTTATGCATAGATGAGCTATATAAGTGTGTAGTATTTATAGGTTAAGCTTTTCAAGTAAAGCGTACTTAGGGTGGAATATCACGAAGTTGCGCTAAATAAAAGTAATTTTAAACTCTCACTGACGTGACCATCTTCAACACACTTGTTTATTTTATTTCTATTAAGTTCAACATTCACCCGTATTCCAAAAGTAAGGAAATGCTTTCTTTTGAATTTGCATGCTTCAGATATAGATGGCGCTTACTGACCGCTTAATCACCAAGCCTTAAACGCCAAACCATTTAATGAGGCCTTAGAGTTTCTCTCTGGGCCAGAAGAAACTTCAAAATACAAACAAAATAATTCGCTTCACGATCGTGGCGAACAGTTCAGTTACAGTCTTTTAGGTATTTTGAAGATATCGCCAACTTCATCACACTCAAAGCCGTGACCGCATTAGGGTAGTTGATAAGACCGATTTCCCTCGGGGGATGAAGGCAGTTATGCGAAACCTCCCACCCTTATTTAAAGGTTGTATCTCAGCAAGGCGCAAAGTGGTTTGTTACTCCACGCAATTCTGAAGTAGTAGTGACATGAAATACACTGGATATTGTAACTGTTTGAAAAATAGTAACTGACTTGTGATTCATTTTTTCCACTTGTTTTTTAACGGTCCTCAAATTAGCGAGTTTATACATTTAATGAAACCAGTATATGAATTGACATTATTGATGGTTGTGCATCTTGTAAAGAACACTTAAAAAAAAGGCTCGTGTATAATGATTTTTTGGACGAATTCCCACATTTTGATCCATCGTTCAGTAGAAACACTGCATTGTGGAATACCACCTATAAAATCAAACATTTTTGTTAAAGTAAATCTAAGATCTTCCTCATATTTCTCCATTTAATATATTGACGCATTAACAAAAAAACACAAATTGCGTTTTAAACCCTAACAATATACTTAAGTATTAAAATCGCCGATAAGACGTGACGTCGAATAGCATCTTAGTATTAAACCTCAAGTTGGTACTTAACGATAAAATGAATTCACAGGAAAGCAAAAACACTGCCCGTTAACTCTGGAAACGATTGATAAAGTATTTGCTTGTGTTACGATCCGTTAAGTTATGAAGCAACAGTTCTAGAAAAACCGTAAAAAAAAATCTGTATTACTTATATGAATATTTAAATATCTTGTAAATGTCAATGTATGTAGCTCATTCGATATATATTGAAATATACACAAACGTTGTTTGGTATTACAAATGGTATTTTTATGATATTTTTCCAGTTCAATTGACACAGATAAGTTTATTAAGATGCATGTATAATAGATATAACACACAAACAAATCTGACTCAAATAATTTTATAGGTGTTTAATGCTCTGAACCTTCTATAGAAGATGTTTTAAAGTATGAAGAAAGAAACAAAAATAATAGAGAAGTTGAGTGAAAAATATTATGACTTTAAAAAAATATGTGCATGTAGATCGAAAAACACAGATTCTGAATATATTTTTGAAAATTAGTTAAAACGCCATAAAATAGAAACGCTTCATATTAGTCGAACGTCAAATGTACCGTTTTCGTACGATGCGATGCCGCGAAGTAAATGGCGGTGAACCATTTTTTACGTAAAATTTCATTTCTTGGAATGATTGTAAATTGCAGTAATGCTTGTATTTTTACACATTAGTACGATGCAATAGCAAGACGTATTATCTCCTGACATTTTATAAGGTTTTGTTAAATTAAAAGCGGTAAAATTGAAGAAAAAACACAAAATAACAAATATGCAACTGACAGCTGGATAACGACAATGTGCGATGTCAAATATAAGTACCGTGTGGTGCCCCTTCTGAAGGTACAAAACGCGTCACGCACCCACCCCGCTCCTTACCTCTGAGATATTGCCGTTTTGGCGGCGTGTACAAAATTCAAACTTTGAGAATTAATTTAACTATAAAAACTAACTTAAAAAAAAAAAAAAAATACCTATATTTAAGTTTGAAGGTGGATATTGATAAAAAAATATAAAAAAAATGGACTCAACTTCCTTATTGCGGTAAAAACAATTTTTCTGACAATTGTAAACATGATTAGTCACTTTAAAAATGTACTAAAACCTTAATAACTTAATTTGTTTCGTAATTTTTTTTTTAGCCAGGATTATTTATTTATACTCGTAAATAGTTAAGTGAAAAATAAAAAATATGAACACTTGTGTTTCTACTTTAGATTGACGGCTTATAATCATGATTTTTATCGCCGGAGCACGTTTTCAGTCACTGTCAAAATGTCAACTGTACTTTCATCCTTATCGTAGTACAATAAGAAACAAGTACTAGAGTAGTAAAATAAAGTGATGTATTATAAAAAGTAATTCAATAACACATTAAAAACTAAGCAAAGGGAACTGTTGTTAGAGAATGGGCACATCATTCAGGGTGGAAGTTTATTTATTTATTAGATGATTTACTTTTTTTTTTTTACATGAATACCGCACAAGAGTCTCAACTGCTCCCAACCGTCTAGAGCCAGTGAGACTATGGCATCCCCGATAGGGTTATGTTGTAAGGCTGAAAGTAGTGGGGAGGGGAAGGAGATGAGGAAGGGGAAGGTTGGGAAGTACCTGGCTATTCAGATCTGGTCACCAAACACGGCTAAAACCATTTCAAGCAACGTTTCAATTCCGAATGGTGGTCTTTCACCAGGGCGATACTCAGAGTATCTACCACTCTGAAACGTGCCACAAATATACTTTGTTTTATTTTAATTCAAGTTTTATTTTATTTCAAGTTTTATTTTATTTCAATTAAATGTATTATGACGCATATTAATTGAATACATTTTATTTGCGTACGCCGGGTTCGAACTCGCAATCTCTGGCTTCGTAGTCGAGCGTCTTACCACTCAACCATGCAGGCCGTCAAAATAGTGCTAGTTTAGACGTAGTTATGCAGAAAGCATCCAACCCCAAAAATGAAATAGGCGTTTGAAAATATGACGATACAAAAGCATTAATATGCGTAATCGGTATTTGGAAAGAGAATATCAGTGTTTTTTCTTTAAGAGAATTATTAGAAATAGGCAACAATCTATCAAAGTATTTATTTTGAAAAAATGTACTTTCTATGTTTTCCTACATTTTAATGTATTTGAACTTCAAATTAAGTGAAATGTCTACAATGTGCGTTAATAAAAATTGAATTACCAAAAAACTATAGCATTTTGAGCTTGGATGTTTTCAGCAGATATAAATCTCGTATTTATCTATAAAAAAGCATGTAAAACTCAATTTTGGCAAATTGTGGGTAGGACGCTTTCTGAATAACTAAGTCATATTATGACCCCGGGAAAGCTATAGGTAATTTCATGGCCACGGAAAAGCTTCCGTGGCAGAGCGGTCAGCTCCATGACCAAAATTCAGAATCTAAACGTTACTTTAAATGTCTTTAGCCGTGTTTTGTGGTCAGATCTGAATAGCCAGTTGCTTCCAAACCTTCCTACTCCCCATCTCCTTCCCAATAATACTTCCTTCAGCCTCACAACACCATTACGTTTAGGGCTGCCATATTCACGTTGTCGTCGCCGTAGTTCCCGCGTGCTATCTACAATAAATCTGTTTGCGAGAGGAAGAAGCAGTATAGACATATTTGTTCTAATGAGATAAGTACACTGAATGCTTCTCTTTGCCGGATTTTACAAATACTGGACCGTTTCATGTACCATATAACAAGCAGAATTATTTTAATTTTATATTTTGACTTATATATTTTTTCCATGTCAGAAATTAAACTAAGTGGAGACATAGCATACTCGCTTCAACGAAGTCTTACCATAGTTTCTTTCAAATAATTAAGTCAACTGTCATTATCAACATCAATTACCCTCTTCATTTCGAACTATGAAAAATAATATTAATTGTACTTATAAAATCAGTTGAGATATAATCGTCGTGGAGCCACGGGGTACATATCATATAAAGAAAAACATCTTTGAAGTAGCGAAATAAAAGTATGTTTGTTGGTTTGTTCTCGGTAGTGGTGTTAATGGCAGTATTGCCTTTCTGCGACGACATGTGGTTACTTCGTCGTTAATATACGAGAAAATAAAACAAATTAATGAGATTGAAAGAATACAATATTGAATTGGCTAGGTTTTTCTTCACGAGTAACACCTATTCAGATTAATACACATTATGAATAATTGATTTATTCACGTTTTACCATGAAGAGTTACTTTAAAGTGACGAAATTGATCTAAAATTTTTGTATTTTTTGGATAAAAAATGTGAACAAAACTATTTTTTAATAACAATTTAATATTGCTCTACTGCAAAAAATGGCTTAAATAATTGTATTTGAGATGTTGTTCACTAATATACAAAGAAAACACGAATTGGTACATTTTAGTTAATCTATGAACAACTTTGGTGCATCTGCTCATGAAATTCTTTAAGTCTTTAAAAAAGTTACGTATGCATGCATGTTATTTTCGTAGAAAGATATCAGTTTTGAGATATTATACATTGACTCTACAAAGGTAAAACCCTTTAATCCACGTTTTTTAGGAATGTTACTTTTAATTGATTTCACATATACTTCAAGGGAAAACATGATCATATAATTTTACCTAACACATTTTATTTCGTACTAAAAACAACATTTTATGCACCGTCTTTAGTGGATTTGAAAGTTTTTTTTCATAAAAACCAAAAAAACAAATAAAGAAACCCTCAAATCTCTAATAATTATTTTTTACAATAGCAACATTTTACATAGTTTCAGAGAAAACCAATATATCGTGTAAGTTTTCAGATTCAAAAATGGTTATACGAATCGTTAAATATTCGTATTTATCGTCTCCTGTAAAGTTTTCATTTGGTGACTCAAAGGGTTTTACCTTTATACATTCGATATGTATTTTTAAACCTGAAAAACTTTATCTTTTACAATGAAAAAGGTTCTTTCATGTGACCTATTGGGGTAGAAAAAATCTATAATCCCATTCAAAATCACGTTTGAACGCGTTCACAACTTCCGTTAAATATTTAATGCACACCGAAATCTTCACAACCTGTAATATCTTGTAATAGGGGCTCGTATAAGCTCAGATGTTTAAGACTCGATAAAAATGAAGAAAAAAAAATCTACCTTAAATTTATTTGGTGTATTGTAAATAACGTCAGTTACAAAAGGTGACTAACCTTCTAGCAGTGGGTATCCCTCCGTAGAGTTATTCTCTCCTGGTAGAGTCCTCACGCTCACCTCCACTTCTGCCGGGGGTCCCTGGACACTTTCGTCCCATTCTGCAAACAAACACAACGTTACATATCAAGTAATGTCCTCCACACCCGAGCTCCACTGTGTTGTGGTGGACATTTAAAAAAATCCTCCTAAAAAAATCAGGGAAATAAACAAAACAAGAATTAAAAATTAAAATAAGCAAAAAAACAAACAAACACTGTGTGAAACGAAAGTTGCCTAAAACACGTGAGAAACCACTAAATCACTAGAATATTAAATGAATTAGAAATAATGTTCCAAACGCTAATGAATACAATCGATTTCAATAAATTAGAAATTTTCCTGTTCAATTTGTAGTCGATAAAATCGATTAATTTTAATAGTAGAATTACGTTTTAAATTAATCGCGCGGATACGATCAAACTAAGGTATATTTTATTAATGTCAAACAATTGGGTTGGTAGACATAATGTGATTTCTAAAAAAGGCGACAATTCTTAGATTTTTTTTGTCACGTCGCCCGGGCACAACTATTAGAAACATCATTCAACTATGAAAATGTTTCAGACACAGATTATTTGATACTACTCATTACTATTCGAAAACAATTAAATCCATATTATGTAAAGATTTGTAATCTAATATCGTAATGGGGACAGCTGGGTAGTATTTGAACGTCTGAAAGTGGTGTTAATACTGCAGCATATCAAAGTAAGCCTTAAAGTGGCCGGGATATATTTCGATTTGCGGTCATTTTTTATAAAGTTTAAATTACGAAAAAATTCAATAAGTGCACATTGGAAATATGTACAGGTACAAAAATAATGCGCGACAAGTGAAATACATTATTAAACCTATTGCATTATCTTAAGGTAGTCACCAGTTTGTGTACGTATATTGTACTGCCTGCATTATTCGACAAGAATAACTGCGATCGATAACACCGGCGTAAAATTACTATTCTCACGAGAGTGAATAACGTGAGACTGTATTTCTTAAAATCCTACAGATAATAAGGTTTCTAGAACTTCTCGGATGAAAAACATCGAATATTTTTGGAAAGGTTAGGAAAATGTTAGGTTCGTAGGTGGGTTGGTACTCAAAGAAGATTAAAATCACATTCAGAGTCAAGTAAATATTGTTGTTACTTCTTTACTTCAAGCTTTCGTACGCCTCCTCAAAGCGTGTTCAAGATTCGAACCATTTTCCACCCCATAAAAAAATATCCTACTACAATGTCTTTCAATAAACATGAACGTCTCTGGCGTGTAAATCAATCAACTTCAATCTACTTTCATAATAATACTTTATTTTAAATGATATGTGTTCAGAATGCCAACATAACTACCCACGGCATTTCCATAGGAAAAACGTCTAAATGGTCGCCCCTAGCTAAAAGCCCAAGCTAGGAAAATAAATGTGGAAGCTTTGCAACGAAAGAATGGACCTATCACTGGCGTCAACTGAGGATAACGAAACAGCTTAAGATAGGATCGCCCGAAGTAACTAGGAAAAGTAAAGAAGATTAATTATTTCCAGTAAAACATTCATCTTGCTTCTTTTTACAAATAACTTTCTTCACATTAAAGTAGATTATAAACAAAAATAACATAAAAAGATAAAACGAAATATTATTTTCCATCTATGTGCCTTGAAAGTGGATTATACACTGATTGAAACGTTCGAATGGAATTGACAGATCTTGAAGACTAAAGTGACAGGGAATTTATGCTTGATTTTGTGAACGAATATTTCCGTAAGAAAATATCAAAATAATTATAAAAAAATAATGCCCGACATCGAACTACTGAAATATACTGTCGTCAGAAAGATAAAAGGGCTGAAGCGCCATTTTGGAAAGTTTACATCAGAGCACGTTAAAGTTTTTTTTTGTTTTACAATAAAATTCATAATTCTTCAGTTCCTCGTTGAATTTTGAAAAAAAGGTAACTCAGGTAACGCAATGCACTCACTGAGTTATCTGAATCGATAAAAAGCTAAAAATACCCATACTTGTTTGTGTCGCTTGTGTCAAGCCTTCTTTCAAGTGGTAAATATGTTTTAGATGGCTGAAGGACCCAAAAGTCTTCAGAATCAAACGAGAGTCAGAGCATTCGATGCAGAAAAAAACCTGATCAAAACTGCATATTTAACTCAATTTAAGTGTCGCTTAAGCCTTTTTGCCTTTCCAGCGACGATTTATTGGTTAATAAATATGATTTCATTGGCGTAAGGTTAAATTTGTTGCAGCTTCAAAGTAATTTTACTGACAGATTGACCTTCTATGGAAACACGATCATTTGAAGTTTTGGCAGATCGGTAAGATTCTCAGCTTTGGGTCTAGAGGTCGCGGGTTCAAAGTGAAATCTAGGTGAAGGGCAAATGAAAATGTATTTCCACATAGAAATATGTACATTTGTCCTTGGTGGCAGAGTTAAAGATACATTCACTATCACGGTGCGATATTTGATAACTTTGAAAATGTAGTTATAAATTGATTTAGCTACTAAAGTTAAGCAATTAGATCTGAATATTCAGCTACTTGTCAACATTCCTCTATCCTTTTGTCTTATCGTCACTATCTTTATTTATCCTCACAATATACCCTAATAAAGGGTTACTATAGTTCCACAGGTTTCGGGCTGTGGGGTTTTTCTGACGTATTCTGATATATATATATTTATTATATTTATATATTATAGTAAATACCGCACCAACTAGAGTACCAACTGCTCCTAACGCCTGGAGCCAGTGAGACTGTGGCATCCTCAATTGAGGTAAGTTGTGAGGTAAAGGTAGTGGCGAGGGAAAGGAAGAAGGTTGGGAAGTACCTGGCTATTCAGATCTGGTCATCAAACACGGCTAGAGCCATTTTAAGCAACGTTTCGATTCTGAATGGTGGTCTTTCACTAGGGCAATACTTGAACGTGCCGCAAATATATTATATATTATTTTATATGTGACATACCTAAACATTCTCAAAAGGTTAGGTAAAGCCGATGAAGTAATTTTTTCCGTAAAGTTTGTTTTGATATCATTAAAATAACTGCTAATTAAACAATAGCATGTTTTTCCCCCAAAATATTATGTAAGAAAAACACAAATATTTCAAAAACAAACCTGCAAACCTCGTGACAGTCCCGAATTGAGCCGAACCAAGCACACCGCACACTCCCCAAAACGAAATGGAACATGATTTCAAGTGATGCGTAATAGTAACTGTAGTTAAATACCTCTTCGGCGTTGATACGGAAACATTGCAAATTTTTGAATCAAAGGTAAAAAATAAGTATTTAATTTAAAGATAGCGCACGTAGCAGGTGAACGCAAGATATACATTGTTTAAATCTGCATATTCGTATTCCACCTCCAGTTTAAAACTAGGTATTGAGCGAACCGAGTCAGAAACAATTGGATAGACGGTTCAGCCGCAGGGTTCAGCCATTTCCCAGTAGTATGTTCTGCTCCCTGCCGAGTATTTTTAGTACACAAACGTCATCATTTTAAGCTGATGACGTCTTTAGAGATAATTCAAAGTCTTCTGCGTACTTCAGAATAATACGATCCGACTCAGCCTCGTTATCTCGTGTTTCTACTTGGGAAGTACTACATAGATACATTTCAGCGGAAATAAATTTGCACTTTACGCAGGGGTGACCACGGTACGGGGTATCTATGCGGAGAATAGTTCTAGAGATGATTGTCTCTTCTCCATTTTCTCTCAGCAGTCCTAGGAGGATGATCGCTTCTTCGTTTCTTCTTTATTTTATTTATTTTATTTTATTTTATTAGGAACATAAACAAAATATTTACATAAACATGTTAAAAGTATTATCAAATAGAGAGATGAGTGTAAATATTTCAAAATTAATATGTTCACAGCATACATTATAATATTGTAATTAACAGTATAATACACAAACGCTGCACTACGCGTAACATTGTGCCTAGGTAATTGACACCTGATGCATACAACAATAATGACATGGTGGCCAAACAAATAAAACATAATTATCAAAAACAGTGTTGCAGGCAAATGACACAAAATTATTTTTATTTTTCACTGTATTATATTTTTTAAGTTAATCAATTTTTATCAATTTTTTTTTAGTTAATCAACAGCTTAAGACTTCGCAATACAAATGGTTCAAATTACTTTTTAAACCTCTGACATTTTGGTAGTATAGTGAGAGAGCCATGTTTGAGAAGATTAAATTAGTCGTTTAATTAGAGTTCTAAAATGATCATCTCCTCTCCATTATCTCAATAGAGTTCTAGAATAAAAAAATCTTCACAAACCTGAATCTTTCAATTTCCCCGCAGGCGAGAGAATACGAAATCTAACACAGTTATAATGGATTAAGGGATTCAAAAAATATAATTTCATATAAAGTGTTATAGTACACTTGTAAATCAGAAGATATAAATAAATGATTTGAAAATTTGCACGCGGTATCAAACGCATTGATCATCTGCATTGTATGAATGATTTTGTATTGTTGATTGATGGATAGTGGATGCTATTTCTAAATTCATGAGGATTAATAAAAATAAACACAATTAATCAAATACATTATAATTATAAAATAAATAAGAATTCACACTAACCTCAAAAGATAAAGGACGCACAAAATAATAGGTGCATGAAATATAGAACATTAAATGCAATATGTGGAATGAACATTTGTAAACAGTAATTTAACAGTGCAAAACAAGGAATTTGGTATTTAAACGACTCTTTACTGTCTAATATTGAACATTTCGAAGGATAGATAAATCTCTGGGCAAGGGAAGGCTTTCTTTGAGGCTCTCCAGATTTAGCTTTAGTTCCACAATACCATGTAATAAGACCTAGCATATATTCTGATCTCCTGAGTTTGTTATGCTTTCTTGTGATCAACCGATCATCAGTTAATCCAAGTTCTTAGAATAAAATTTTTGAAACATAATATATTTGATGATTTTAAATCAACCAAGGAAGAGCACATTCTTATGTATTCTATTAATTTTGTAAGAGTATAAATACGGAATATACCTAAGTCTGAAAGGAAAATGAGTAGTCAATGAAAAAATCTTTTTTTTTCGCTGATAAATAGTAAACGTAATATATACTTACTTATATAAATCTGTTTGATACGTTAGATAACAAACCTTACGTAGAAAAAAGGGGATGTTAGCAAAAATTTACCGTCTTTGACCTTTATACAACAGAAACAAAATATCTTAACCTTTATCGGTGACATTACACATGATAGCGTTACTGGCTTATTCGGCTCATCAACCATCCCTATAAACATGATATGTCAAAAAACTATACCATTTCGTTCAAGTCAGTAAAATTAGGTGGTCTATTTAAAAAAAATAAGTATTCAAGTAATCATGCTATTTCCGCAGGGTCAGGCAGAGAGGATGACTCGTCGAACAACTCTGCCTTAGAACACATTACTAGCATCGTTCACATTCACAAACCATCTGATAAATAGTATTTTATTGAACAATCTCTTAACCGTCCCTGACTTTTTTTTCAATTCTAATTCCAGACACTGTAATACCAGACACTGTTTTCTACCATCTACACAACCCTTTTATTATCATTGCGCTTAAACATTGCACGCATTCTTTGCGGATCTGCACATTTGTATTACGGTCGTCCATGGTTTTAACACAAATGCGCTATTCACAATAGATAATTTGGTGAATACCGCACAAGAATCCCAACTGCCGTCCCCAGTGAAACTATGGCATCTAAATTGATTGTTTTAAAATTGTACAATTCGTCGTGGCTCGTCATGCAAGACTCGTCACCCCAGTGGAGAGTCGTTCATACATAATTATTCCTTTGTACGACCATTCCGGAATAGACGTTGCCGTCAAAGACAAAGAGATTCCAAAATTTGTAGAGAAAACAGATTAAAAAATGATATTAATCGAAAGTGCTTATTTCAGATGTTTGATACAAACACACCAGGAAAAAAAAACACATTTTATGATTGAAACAATGTCATTCCGTTCTTCTCAATTTCACGTTATTTAATCATACTATATAAAATTAAGTACATATTTTTTTAGAAGGTATATCTTAAATAATACACACAAGCACAACTTTTTTATGAGGGTACACCTTTATAATTTATAATAAAATGTTAGATTTAAAAATATATATATTAATATAACACTTAACATTATAATGTATAATCTCTGTTTTATATTATCTACTATGTATTATGTTTGATAATAAAAAATAAAATGAAATAAATAAGTATATATATATATATATTTATATAAATATATATATAAAAAGCATATATAAGTACATCATGTTACAAAACCTATCTTTATTTACTGATTTTTTTTGGTACAGTAAATAAAACAAGGTAATTAGGAAAAAATGTACAAAACAAACAAAAAAAAAAACCCACAAAGATAAAGCCTGTTTTAAAATCAAACATAAATAGAATGGGCTAGGATTTTTTTATGTGATACACCATAGTAGATTCGTTTGCCCGAAGCCAGTGCAACTATGGCAGTCTTGTTTGGAAAACGTTATGATGATAACGTAAATTGAGGGAGAGGAAGGGGATGGAAAAGAGAAAGAGAAAGTTTTGGAAGTAAATGTAAGAAAGAACCAGGGCGATACTGAGAGAATCAAGCAGTCTGGGCCGTGTAGATTTTTTTTAACATTAATTACACGTAAATAACGCATTTTAATAAAATAAAATTTATTAAATTCGAGCCTTGCAACCTCTGGATTCACCATCGAGGGTCTTAACTACTCGACCATGGAGGTCGAGAAATTTTTGTGAAGTATATACATATGCACCAATACACACAATTCTGTGTTTGTGTTGTTTGGGTCAACTCTTGTTATGATGCCTGCAGGTATATTATAATAAAGGGAATAATTATTGTGACTATATGCACGAATTTCAGTTTAAAAAATAAAAACCTTCGATTTTTGTAGAGAACTATTCACTAAATTAATTGTTGGCTTATAAAAAAAGATCTGATTTTGTCTCTGAATTATTCACTCATCTGTGTTTTTTATTCCTTTTAATCAACTATGCGTATAAATAAGTAGATACCTGAAAAAGTTTGATTTGAAATAGCAAGTACTAAATTAATCTTGTTTACTGCCTACGGCGTAGACGACTCTAGAGACCCGTCTGTAGCGCGTCGTAGCAGGGAGTTCGAGAGATTCAAGGGTTTTGAGAGCTACGCACTTCAGTATTCAGAAAAGAGAAGCTCTCCTCCGTAAACCACGCTAACCCTGCAATAATCTACTTTCACTCCTATTCTTTGCATAGCGAATACGCGTAGTATTGCTTATGTAACAGATGAATCTTTAAATTCTGAATACTTCCCGTGCACGTGTTGTTCGTAGACCTTCTTCACTATAAAGCTAAAAATCTGTTTTTATCAAGAAGTGAAAATTCTCAAATGGTGAGCTTTGGCTTCATGAAAGTCCTTCTAGAATTTTTAAATCAATACTACATCAACTAAGATCGCTAAGTCATTTACTTTATGAGATACAAAGCTTGAAAGTGTATTTTTAAGTCTTAGTAAAAAAAAGACTCAAGTGTATTTTTTTTGCAGTTTTTTGTTTGTTTCAAAATTAAAAACAATAAACATTACCGGGTTTTGAAAAAAATTAGAATATTTGAATTCTTCCTACTTCCATCATTAAAACAAAAATTTTGCCTTTGAAATAATAAAAGACTGAACCGCCGAGGCTAAGGTGCGACCCTGAAGCTTTGGACTAATCGGCCATTAACGTGATCCATATTTTATAAGTGTTTGATAAGAAAAAAATATTTCGAAAAAGGGTATTTAGGTGTTAATATTTATTATCATTATATTAAATATTGTCAATTTAGTTTGTAAATTAAGTCAGTAATTACTCCAGAAAGTAATTCAATAACCTTTTTGGTACAAAAAGGTCGAAATAAATTAGAAGTTAATACAAATACGCAAAATTTTAGACGAACCTCTTATAAAATTAGTGTTGTTTGTCAAAAATTTTAAAATAAAAACCACATTTAGAAATGGAATAATATTCCGCGTAATATTTTCAATTCTCTTTAATTTGTGACTTGAATAAAAAGCAGAATTCGAAATTTAAATTTTGATTTAGAATTCCTTTCAACACCCGAGACCACAATATCCAATCAAAAGTCAATAGACACTTGAGCTTTGGGAAAACAAATTAGCACGTATCTGCATATTATTTGGCTAGGGTTGGTAAATGTAAAGTAGAAATAAGGGTACGTAATACCTACCAAGATAATCTACAGCGTGTCGTAGCACAAAGGTCCGAATTTTTACATTTAGTTGCCCCGCTTTTGACTATAGTAAAAAAAAGGATAGTCAAATTTCACAAATACATATATTTGGAACAAAAAAAAAACACAGTGCAACCAGAAATGGTGGGTTCGCGACCCGACTGTTGGTCACATTTGTGGATCTGTATTTGGTCCAATTTAAGGAACGTAACCTTTTTATAGATATCAGTCATTTTATATCATGTATTATCCATATCAGGTATTTTAAGAACCCCAAAACAAATAAGTTATTGATTCTGTGAAAATTTCCCGTTGTTTAATAGATATGAAAACGCATTTCATAAAAATAAATTAAATTTTTATCTGAGCTGCAAAAAAATTTCTCAGCGAGGTTAAGTTTTATAATTATTTTATTAATTACCCCATTTATTTTTTGAAATACAAAAAAATGCGTTTCCATTTAAATTTGTGACACTTTGTCATATTCAATTCATTTCACAACAAATTTCGTTTTTCCAAAATGATTTTTAAAGAGTGCTGTTTGACACCTGGGGTTAGAAAATACTGTTTTCTAATAGAAATATATTACAAAAATAATTCCAAACTATTATAACTCAAACCTTTTAATGCGTGTACCTTCTCAAAACCGCTATTTTCGGTTTGAAACTTACTGTATGCATTAATAATGTTTTTTAATCTATCGCACTAAAAAAATAATCAAAGAATAATTTTTTTATAATACATAAACATTTTTGGCCATATTAAGTTACGATTAGAACCTTTGTGGCGTAGTACGGATGAACTCGCATCTCTATGTTACTGAATTAGCATTAACACGTACAGAGATATCTTCGAAATAAAGACTTTAACGCCGCTGGTTCTGAATATTTTGGCAAGTCGCATGACCTCCAGGTCGTGCTGTGCTCCTGGTTGCTAAATAAAGAGATCTGGTCTAGGATGGTGAAGGAGAAGACGAGGTCGGACCGGGGCTTTGTGGTGTTTCCCAATTAAGTTAAGTTATAACTCAAAAGGTAGGTTATGTTTATTAATTGAAGGCCTTTTGGGGGCTTTAAATTAAATACACACACCTCACGGGTCGGGTTGTTTCGGTCCCGAATCCCGCGCTGCGTAAGCATTTACAAATGAAACATTTTTTTGTACGTTTAAAATATCGAGGAATCTTAATATTGATTGTTATAGACCTTACATACGAGTACATTGCTTTTTACGCCTCGGTATCATTAATGAATTTAAAAAAAAACGCAGGAACTTGAGTATTTTTAAGTAAAAGTAGTGTCCTCACCTGAATGGATTCTTTAAAAGTCACATTACAAGTTAAGCTTTTAGACCATGGGGTAGAATATTCCTTAGTCAACCTGTGAACGTTTTTTGTTATAAATATTGTAAATTAAAATTTTCTATTAAAACAGAATGATCTTTTTACGAACAAGATTTGAAAAAAAAAATAGTAAGTTTTTTATTTTAATTTTGTAACCTGATGATGCTTAGGCTAAGCGAAACCGGTCGGTCATAAAAAAACAAAATAATATTCGTGGTCTTATACAAAATTATTTTTTCATTTCTTTAAATATGTCAAACCACAAAGTGATTGTTTTCTACGAAAATAAATGATTGGTTCGACTGAAAATCTATCTCTGAAATAATTATCGGGAGAATTTTAAATATTGTTTTAAAATAAATGAATTAGACTGTGCACAATTCAATGCATCATTATGTTTAGTGAACTAAAAAAAGGCCATTATTTTGTAAAAAAAAAACAATGAATCACGTGAATTTATGAAATGATTTTGAAAATGGCTCACTATGTATATTCATTTATAGGGAGTTTAAAAGAAATAACGGCATATTTGTGTGGAATATAGGAACAATTAGATTCATTTAATGGAATAAATCCCTTAAATCAAGCGTGTTATAAAATTTACTTCCATTCAAAAAGCTTATCATTTAACTTTATAATTATTCCCATGATAACAAGATCCCGCCAGACACTCATTATTCTAATTAATCTTTCTGTAATATTATTAGAAAATACTTGAACAGTAAACTTATCTTCAATTGAGGTGACTTTAGACAAACTGGATTATACCACGTTATTACAAAGAAGAACGATAATTAAATTTTACTGTTAACTGAGTCTTGTTTTGTTTTTTGTCTAACCCGGGGTCTTAAGTGTGTCTTTAACAAACCAGCGTTCCATGAAATCAACCCTGAGAATTGTCTGCTAATTAACTTTAAAAATTTTTCTTTGTGAGTACGTACGTACGTACGCGCGTGAACTTTAAAAAATTAGTACTGAAGGTAATTGAAATTATAAAATTTAAAAAAGGATCTTTTCAAATCTCTGCCTACCTAATAAAGTATATTCCTATAGTGTGTTTTGGCAGAGGTTATTCTTAATTTGAAATGAGTGGATTAAAGAAATTTATGTTTTTTGACAAGTCAAGTTACATCCCGTGATTTTTCACGGGTAACAACTAATTTTAATAATAGTAATAACTAAAATTATCATTTCGCTGATAATGGTAACATAAGTTTTTTATTTTTATTTATTTTTAATTGAAAGAGTCTTGAAATTCACAAAAGAGCTGAATATGTTTATCTTACACTTTCTTTTAAATAGTTCTTAGATTTTCAAAAGCTAAATAGTGAAATATTAAAGTTTTTCAAAACCAAGTCACCTTCTAGATAACATATATTTCAAGGGCAGTACAATATAAATGGACCACCTAAAGAGAATTTAACAGATTACTGGATGAAGTGCCAGTTTTACGATAATGGTTGGGATATAAAGTGGGATGAAATTATAATAAAAACAACGCGTTCAGTTCTTCATTATCTAATACCGTCGAGGCTGCAATGAAAGTTGTATGAACACAACATTGTTTGTGGAAATATTCCGCTATTTAAAAAGGGATTATGAAAAAGGAGATAATCCCAAGGAATATTTTGTTTAAAAGGCCTTTGGGGAACAGTTACTGTTGATTTCAGTAATAATGGAATTTATTTGGTAACTAATGTGATCTAGTACCTACCTGATGGATTTAATGGTAAATTAAATTTAGTAGTGGATTTAACTGTTAATTTAATTCAGTGGATAATATGATGGCATTGCCATCTGCAAATGAATTTGATGGCTATCGTGATATTGCAATGTGATGCGATTGTTGTCGTTATTTAGGGGTGGTTTAAATGTTTTTCGTAATTTAATTATTTTATAGTAATTGAAAACTATTTGTATTGGATACCCTGACTACCAAGTAGTAATTTTGATAGCTATTGTAATTCGCTAGTGGATGTGGTGGCTCTTTTTTGTAGTATGATCGCAATGATTAAAGTAGGGGTGTTTCAACTTCCGTCGCATTTGAAATCATCATAAATCAACGAACCGCTAACCGCTTATTCTTGCCACCCTCACCGGCGATTTTAAAAAGTTGAGTTGTTTGTTTAAGCCGCTAAGCATCAGGTTATTCATTTTTTTTTTCAAACGCTGGCTGTCCGAGAAACGGCGATTAACGGAGACCATGCAAATGTCGAAAATTCAAAATGACACTGAGCGTTGATATGTGAGTATGTCAAATATAACGTTAATTGAAACACCCCTAGCCTAGTTATGAATTTCATGTTCATTGTAATCTAGTAGATGGTGTGATGGGTATTTTTTTCTAAAAATAATTTAAGAACTACTGTAAATATTTAACTTAGGAATTAGAGCATACTATGAGATTCAAATCGTACGATATCGCCCAACATATGGACGGAATAAATGGAAACTTTTGATTTCTTTTGGTTTGAATACAAAACGGTAACAGCTGCCAGTATCTGCACTATTTGATGAGTAAATAATGCGTAGTGACTAGTTTGATTAAAAAAATGTCGATTGCAAAGTTTTAATGTCAAAACATTTCGGTATTAAAGAAGCAACAGGATTAGTAAAAATATTTTTGTTTTGATATTACAGAAGCTGTACACATGATTTAATAGTATCTGTCTTTTAATAAATCTTAGAATATTGAACATATTATAATTAAAAAAATGAAAAATAATAAGGTAGCATAAGACCACAGATATTATGTTAATTTTTATGACCAACCTTCGTGTAATTTTGTACCCTGATGTGTCGATGATGATGTCGGTGATAAGTTTTAACATAATGTCTGCGGTCTTACACAAAGCAATTATTTTTTAATTTCATTAAGTACGTCAAAACACAAAAGTGATTGCTTTCTACGAAAATGTAATTTATAATTAAAAAAACGCTAATTCTTAAATTCAAATGAGAATACGTAGTTTTATAATTAATTCCCACGAGACTTACTCCGTTATTTTTTAGCCACATTATGAATCAAATTCTTATTAATAATGGACGTAAATTAAATATCCTTCTATGTAGATATTAGAAATCATATTTTGGGGAGTGGAATAGATGAAAGAATTATTAATCAAGGTTTTCCTAAATGAGAGGACTACAAAGGAAATTCTGGTAGATTACGCGAATAATATTGTAGTTTTTGGTACCAATTAAGGATTACAGCGTTGTTAACTTAATAATGCTTCGAATTCATACTGAAACCAGACCATTCTAAGTTCCTAATGACATTTTATTTGTCATCTGGCGCGGAAAAAACACAAAGAAATACATGTACATGGATGAGTGGCTTACACCTTATTATCAAAACAAAACGACTGCGAAAAATGTGTTGCTGAAATTTTTGACCATAGTAAATTCGATCATTTCTATTTGCATTATTGCCACCTTGTAGTTTAACGTTTTTAATTAAAATTAAATAATAACTTTGTATAAGACCACAGATTTTTTTTTTTTTTATGACGGACTGGTTTCGATTAACCTAAGCATCATCAGGGTACAAAATTAAACTAAACAAAAAATAAAAAAAAGTTTGCGGTTATATATACATACAAAGGGAAAACACAATATAAAAGAAAATAAGAGAACCGTGAGAAAACAATTAAATTAAATTATGACAAAGGAACAGATGGAAAGAGAAATGGAAAAGGCAAAACGTCAACTGAGAAGGTGATTAAAGAAGAATGATAAATTTCATGAGTTTTCAGGAAAAATACCTAAAATTGAATAAATTTAACTGATTATTAAGAATCCGACTATTTTGTTTTCTTTGCTAAATTGGAAAATTCTGGTACAAACCACAAGTGCAAAAATATATTCAGGAAGAAAACTCTACGAATAGGAACGTTCCCGGACAAAATTACCTCCGGCAAAATTGAAAAGATATTAGGTCTTGAAATGGGCACGTGCAGTCATGCAGTTCTAGAAACAAATTCACATTGAATCAGCTATCATAGCTGAGCTATGTAATAAGTTTCCTGTCCGGTTTGTTTGCTTACACTTTTATCAATCGAAAGTCTTTCGATTAGTAATTGAAAGAAAAATTAAAAATAGGAACTAAACTTTTTTAGTTGATTTGAAGGAAGTTAGTTAGACTAATTTACTTGATTAACTTCTGCTTTTACCAATATAAACTTAGCGAAAGACTTTTTTGTTGAGATGTATCCTTTCAGGAAGATTAAGTAAAGGATTAGTCAATTTACTAAATAGAAAATGTTCGAGAAAAGGGAAGAACGATATGAGACAGATCCCTATTCCCTGGGCTATAACCTACATATTTTCCGCATTATTTTAAACGCAGCTAAATTCCGAGGTCAATGTTTAGGCTTGGGTTTTACTCAATTCTTCAGAAAATATGGGATTATGAAGAGTTACCCTCGGAAATCAAAAATAAACATGCGATGATGAACTTCAGTAAAATGCTCGTCACATTTTGTCCCCTTTTTAGCAATTATATATAGCAATTTAGGTTTTCTGAATGCAGATGGCTCGATAAGAAATTGGACAAGTAGACTAATAATTCTTAAATTTCAGTCGTTTAAGATCACAGACTACGAATAGAAACTAATTTCCATTTCACCATTTTTAAATATGTTTTTAATAAGCAACAAAAAATACACTGACGTTGTTTTCACTGCTCAACACGTCACGGAGGTTAGATCAATGCAAAACAGTTTCCCAAATAATGCATTTTCTCATAATTATATCGCCTTAATCCCTTAAACTCAAATTACCACCAAATATCGAGACACGTGTACTAAAAATTTCACAGAACGGATAATATGGGTTCAGTTCAAATGGAAGTATATGATTTTTCACCTTCAATTACTTGTTTGACTTTTGCCGTTAAAAAAAATGGGTCTACAATAATCGAATCATGTAAAAAAGTCATATCGGCTGTAGAGAAAATAAAATTATCACTTTGGGTTTCATGTACACCGTGAACAGGATTTTATCTACTTATTTGACTTCACACAGATTTTTGTCTTTTAATATAATAGCAAATATTTATAATAATCTAATCGTTGATAGCTGAAGAGCAAACTAACTGTTTATTTTAATTTTTAGCTTTTAGTATACAACATCATGCTTTTAAATTTTTTAAACATTCAAGTAAAGCAATACCTTTTGACATTAAGTTTTGAATGACGTGAAAGTAATAAGAATTTTCAGATGAATGTTTAAAAAAAAATAACTTAAAAGTAAAAAGCTTTACTGGTTTGGAATAAAATATAAATATAAAAATACAAAGCACTGCTCACTACAACCGCTACAAGTGTACAATAAACGATGTGCATTCTTCTGGGGTATGAGGTAAGTGTGTTAAGCGCCCTTGAGGTGATATTTTACAAAAATGGTGCTATTAAAAATAGGCAAGTTTATTAATAAAAATACGAATTTGTAAATTTATAGGCAGACCGCTGAGAGTACCGATTTAATTTCTTCATCTTTATCACGAACGATACATGTAACGGAAAGAGATGTTATAACGGAGCTCTCAGTGGTTGGACTACAATAATGTTTGAACAGCGGTTCTGTAAGTTTTTACCAAAAATTCACAATATAACTAGATAATCATTATTTCGAAACCCCCGGTTATTTTACGATTGTAGCATGAATATGCCGATGTGTAAATTTATATCAAACAGCAAAAACGCCCACTCAAGGATTTGTACAAATAAACAAACGATGGTAATGATTAATCTCTACGATATCCTTTTGGTGATTTCGATTTCAGATCCAAAAAAAGATATTCGTGACATCCAATTTACTCACTTGATTTATGTAACCAAGCAACCCTTACCCAACGATCTCCACATTCGATCACAAAATCAACCCGGATAAATAAAATAAATATTCCAAAAGATATTTCTATTCCCGATTTATATTACAAAAGGTTCATTTTTTTAATAAGGGTATATCATCAAAATCAAACTTTTCCTTCGAACTTATTTTTGTAATAAAACTATCGTAGTCTGTGAATAACTCACGTATTTACACCACGTAGGGTCAAATTAACCTTTTTTACGTCTTGCAAAAGGCTTATAAAACAAGGCAGCCGAGAAGGTGGATCTTCATATGAATTTATTAAATGAAGAAATTGAAAGATACGTGGGAACATGATATCTTGGAAATTATTTTGTAAGAAGTACGAAAAGGCTCTTTGTTATTTCACACGAACAGATTTTATTCCAGAACGTAAGCAGAATAACCTATAATATGGTTCAGTGGTTTATTTACAATAGGATGTTGGCTATATTTGAAATGGTTAACAAAGTAATAAAATGTTATATTATTCGAACGTATTAAAAATATATTTGTCAATAAAACTATTTCACATAAAAACTGTGGAACTGGAAGTTTATGATAGAGTTTATAGAGATCTACAATACGTATTTTATATTACCACTACATTTATTACCCAGATTTCCCGAAATGTGGATTTAAAAATATTCTGCAAGCAATATAGCGTAACATAATCTCCATAATGTATCTGTACAAATTTCATGACGATTGAGGTCTCTGCACGAGATTTTTTACCACAGAAGAGTAGACGCACTCTATAATTTTTTGGTATTTTTTTTATAAGTTGCAATTTTTCAATCAATTTTTTTTATATATATAAATAATATTTATAATCAACAACACAAATGTTAAACAGAAAAAGCCAGAAAAAAAAACATAATGGTCACAACCGAGACTCGAACTCCGATCCTCTACTCTATCCGGGAGTAACGCTTTAACCAATTCAGCCATTGGGACCTTATTAGAAACCGACATTTTTAATTTCGATCTCATACTTATTTTCAATTTTTCCTCCGATTTGGCTGCCATTTTTGTACCATCGGTTTTGACCATTGTCTTTTTATGTTCTGGCTTTTTCTGTTTCATATTTGTATTTTTCATTATTGATATTATTTAAATATCTAAGAAATAAAGTTTAAATAATGCATCAAAGTTAATTCTAACTTTTTTTTTTTAAATTAGCAATTTACAATCTAAATGACTAGTTAATTGAGCGCCGTTCGCGTGTCTTTCTTAAGAATATGATTGTTTATTGGAACTTTCGTAACTAATAGTCTAGCTTAACATTAAGAAGAGAATAATTTCATTTTACATTTTGTGTGGAAATTTTTTATTTTAATATAAATTAATTTAGGTGTTGGGCTTCGTTTCCAAGATCTTTTTACATGGAAAAGGTTCTAGCTGTTTTCTCCGGAACATTAAAAAAAAACAGAAGTCATGATCAGATTTAGATCTTTTCGTTCTTTAAGTTGGTTAGCACATTCTGCAGAATAGCGACAAATTACTTTCCTGTTGGAAATTTCCAGGGTTTTATGAACAAGTTACAGTGTGGTAAGGGATGGTATATTCCACTTGATTGAGTAGTGAATAGTAGCCTCTACAAGAGAATTTGTGCTTTGGACCAATTTGAGATACGAGATGGATTAACCATCAGTAATTAATCAATGGGGTGGGCTACATCTTCTTTATCCCTATCTCGCGTGGAGCAAAATGGCCTTGGGATATGGAATGTAAGTTTCATTAATGAGTGCGGCCCCGAATTTATAATCGAAGCTTTGAATTAGGGCTGTATTGTTTAGATATCATTATTTTGTTATTGTAAGGAAGATGCCAGCTTGAATAAATGTGTTAATAAACTTAAATAATTATACCCAAGGAAAATATAATAACGTTTCTCATCGTTGTCTTATGTATTCGTAGATACTGCGTTATGAATCATTAAATACCAATTATGGTTATCCCTTTTGAAGGCTAGCAAGGATCGTAATACAAAATTCAAACAATTAACATGTAACAGTATAACCTTTAACAAGAAATTATTACATTTTGAAAAGATTATAAGTTTAATGGTTTACGCACATTTTTGAGTTGGGAAGTCATGGATTAATTTCCCTTCGCGGTATGAATTTTTAATAATTTAATATATCTGCCTATTCTATTTAATACGTTGATCAACGATTACTCTAAGATACTTTATTAGAACCGTATGGTTCACTGTGGCACATAAACTATTACATACAGTTTTGTTTCAATTTTCGGTTAAGTTCTAAACATACCAATTGAGAGAGAAATACATGTATTTTTTGCGTTCATTGAAAGCGTGTTTGTATTAAACCAATATTTTAGAATTTCTATGTCATTATTTGCATTTACTGTTACCTAGTTACGGCGCTTTAAAAAAAAAAAAAAAAATGGTGAATACCCCACAAGAGGCTCCCAACCGTCGAGAGCCAGTGAGACTATGGCATCCCCATACCATATATGGTATGCTGTGAGGATGAAGGTAGTAAGGAGGGAAATGAGATAGGGAAGAGGAAGGTTGGAAAGTACCTGGCTATTCAGATCTGGTCACCAAATACGGCTAAAATCCATTTCAAGCAACGTTTCGATTCGGAATGGTGGTCTTTCACTAGGTCGATGCTTAGAATATGTACCACTCTGGAACGTGCTGCAAATATAATTTTTATTATTTTATATGAATCAAATTTGCTATAACACATATTCATTAAATAAAAGTTATTGGCGCACGCCGGGTTTAAACACGCAACCTTTGGATTCGTAGTCGAGCGTCTTACCACTCGATTATGGAGCTTTCGCGGCTGCCTGACGTGTTTTAGTCTTTCTCGTTATTTTTCGTCAAATAAGTAGGATATTTCAAAAATTACTTTTTTAAAATTACACTTAAATTACCGTTGTTGTGTATTGGTTAAGTGAATAAACTCTAAATAATTTTAAAGTGACTAGTTTCGACGTATTTTTGATTTTTAAGAAAATATTTTAATCTTTAAATATCAGTGTTTTAAATGCAGTGCCCATAGCCCGAGAATGGTCACTAGCTTTGACCCTTGTCCAGATATGTCCCTTCGACCGCCGTTCCGGAAACCGGCAGGGGGGCGGGGGACTGCCGATCTCGACCGACTGTTCCCGAACGCGAACGAACCAGGCATCCAACAAATCACCCAAGTGACACCCTTACAGATGACAGCCAGATGACATTTGCTCACGCTGGTCTAAATCTGTTAGGGCGGCCGTATTCCATCTTACATAAACACTACAATTTAACAAGATCTGTACAGCGCCCTTGAGGTGATTTTTCACAAAATCGGCGCTATAAAAATCATCCAAATATTATTATTATTATCTAATTATGATAATCAGTCTTATTGTGATAATCATGCCGTCAGCGTATGAAATAACGCTTCACTTAGTTTTTTATTAAAAATATCATTAACATACATGATAAACAATAATGGGACCAATAATTTGCCTTGTGGTATACTAAAATTACTTATAAGAGGCTTAGATGAATTAAATAATGTATATACGTTACTGAGACAACGCGCATGAATGTGCTAAACCGAGTCCAAGAGACATACATGAGATTTACTGCGTTTAGTATCACACACACATTCGTTCGACAGACAAGCTGTCACGAGAAAACGGGAGCTCTTCAACCGAAATAATGTGAGATAGCGAATGCAGATATACATAGTTGTGTGGAAGACAACTGTTTCCGTACGCCGTACTCTACTTAGCTAGTCGCTCAGTAAGTTCGTCGGGGAAGAGAGATTATAACAGTAACGCGGGACGTTCATATATCTCATCTCTACACACACATTATATTTAGAATTGCTATCTAATTCACAAGCGTTGTGAGCTTTGAAACTTAAATCAAGACCGTGCCACATTTATCGTTCGATTTGTATGAATTTGACGTGTCTTGTATTTTATGTCTATGATAAGAGGTGGAATTAAACAATGATTTATTTTTACAAATTATCGTATTTTGTATAAATAACTTTTCGGTCAGTTTAATACTTTGTCGTCAATACCCATAGAATTTAATTTTAGTTTTAGTTTTTTTATCCATTAGAAATGCTGTCGAAAGTTTTTTGAAGAATAACAAAAACACCAATACATTTTAATGACTTATCTAAAGCGTCTTATATAACATTAGATCATTTTGTGTCTACATAACCTCTTGTATGTTTTTGTTATCATCAATCATGAATCTAAATTGTTACCAAATGGAAAAAAAGTTATACAATTAAATTAGTGGCTTGCCGGTCATCGATCTCGTGATCAGAACCAATGGTCAAACGATAAGAGTAAACTTTACCTAATTTAATAATCTTATACAATATAAAACTTGCATAAAAAAATATTAATTATCGTATTTGAATCTGACGATGTTGGGTTTTTTACGGAACACCCGGTACATTTAGGTAACATTCGTTGGTATAAAAAAGAATGTTATTTTCCGTGGCGTTTCCAGTGTTCGTGTGGGACATAGAGTCCCGGGAGAATTAGAAAGGCCATGGCGAGTCCGATACAATATGTCTACTATTTTGGGCCATTTCATGTCTGCCGGTATTAATAAAATTACTAGAACTCTTTCTATCAGTGTCGCGTCGTGACAAAGTTTTTTCTCAATTTTCAAATAATACGTAATAGGTATTTAAGGTTGATATTAGATCATCCCATGCACCTGTCAACGGGACATCGAACTCGCCTAAAAAGGTCGGTCTTAAGTAAATAACAATAATGTCTTCTTGATGATGACGTCATCAGGTTTCAAATATCTATATTGTGTGAGAAAAAACCATTACACCCATATTTATTTACCAAAAGTATCATGGTATAAGTTTTGAATATATAAATTTCTATGTCAATATCGATAGTATACTCATATAATCGTACATGGTCCACAAATGTTATAATGACAAATGTGATAATGACGATAATTCGTAAATTAATTTTCTTGTAAGATTTTAATTGCTAAATTCATCTTGAATAAATTAACATCGGCATAATACTCGACGATATACGACGACCTCCATGGCCGAGCGGTTAAGATCCTCTACTATGAATCCGAAGATCGCGGGTCGAATTTCTGCGTGTAAAAATATATTTAATTTTATTAGCTTCCTTTATTTCACAATAAAAATAACCGTTAATTTATTTGCGGAAAGTTCCACAGTGCTAAATATTTTAAGTAACCCTAGTAAAATATCACCATTCAGAATCGAAACGTTACTTTAAATTACTCTGCCCGTGTTTAGTGACCAGATCTGAATAGCCAAGTACTTCGCAACTTTCCACTGCTCTATCTCCTTCCTTTCCCCATTTTCTTCAGCCTCACAATATACTCCAACTGAGGATGCCATAGCCACACTGGCTCCGAACAGTTTCAAGTGATTGGGACTCTGGTGCAATACCCGCATTTTTTTGTATTTTTTAATTATTTTAACATTGTATTTGAAGCAAACTTGTGTTAGAATTTTTCAACAAGATCAATAAATCGGGAAAACAATATTTCGAGAAGGCACAAAAATAAAACATTAAGCTTATTAATATTAATTTTTGAAAAACGAGACATTTTGAAGATTCATAGCACGCTCCTGGTTTCCATACGCTTGAAAATTGACATGTAAGTGTGTGACATGTTGCAAAAGGATTATCATAATATAGAGCAGGCTTTCCGGGGGTATACGGTGTCACAACCTTTTATGAATGTTAAATGGATGTGGACCGGCGTTCATACCTGAAGTGGAATATTATATTTTAACAATACACAAGAGACCTACGGCCCGAATCCGATTGGATGGTGGCAACTTTAATAAGGAATATTATTGAGATGAGGAGAAGGGGAAGGGCAGATTATTCACATTTATTTATTCGAGATATTTTAAGTCGCTGTACACTACAGTGGAAGATACAGGATTTCCAAATATGGACATTTTCCAAAAACTCAGTTTCCTTGAAGCCGATTTTTCAGGATTTAGGCTTTCGGGATTTTTAAAATTGAGAACTAGACACATAAATCTATGAATTAATAATGTATATATTTTTAATAAGAATGCCCAACATTTCCGGGTTTTAAATAGTTTCCCCATATTTGATTTTCTCCTGCTTCTATCACCCAACGCTTTGGACCACTTGGCTACTAAACGATAATTATTATGAAATCAAACTATTTACTATTGAAGAGAGTGAAACTACAAAAAAGTTTTTTAAATATATTGTTTAAGGTTTTGTGTTTAAAATTACTTTGATATTGAAATTTTATCATGGATCCGGAATCAATTTTGTCGGATAAAGGCTGAAAAATGAAAACAAAAGAAAAAAAAGAAGAATAATGTGCAGATTTTTATTGCGTTCGCTATCCATCATCAAATTGAAATTTGAGGTTTGAATGAAAGTTTTTCATAAAAACGATATTGCAAAAGCAAAACTAAAAATAAAAATAGTCAACCATTTGTTTGAAGGTAACAAAAGGTTTGGTTTATATTTGCTAAAATATTTAAATTCAACTGAACTGAGCCGGAAAAAAACGTACATTAAAAGATAAAGTCTATGTTTTGTAGTAGTGATGGACATAGTATAAATATTTGGCAATCGAAGTATCAGTTTAATTGAGTGATGTATCGAATTTATCGCTCAAACACGGAGTAAGTAACAATTACACCAACCAGCTAGAAATGCTATTTAATTTATTACGCAAATTAGTAAAAACTACTTTGATTGACAAGGTATTATTTACACTAACTCCACACAAGAGGCACTGAGGGAAATAATTTCTCTCAGGGCCTATGTCCTAATTATATTAATCGTAATTTTTTTGATAATTCAAAATTTAAATATTTTTTTGGTGTCTCACCATCGAAGGTTGGTGTTCATCAGGGCAATATTTAACTAACAGATTGCAGCTTGGAACAACTAAGCAGAACTGCACTCTCGCAGAACAAGGAACCAGTACAAAATGTGACTTTCGAAACCACGTGGTGTTACTTCATTCACCATTAATTAAGTCGGGTAATTTCGTATGTTACCTCTCATAATGTGATTGGGTATTACAGTTTTGTTATTAAAAAAAAAGAAGATAAATGTTCGCAATTTTCAACCGTTTTATAATTTTTTTGTTAATACACGTTCTATGTATCAGATACATAAAATTATCCGTACGGAGTTTTTAAAAATTCGATTCACATTTAAAAATCTTGTATTAAGTACTTGTCTTCTCGAAAAATAAGTTATCGTTATATTTTAATCGAAATGTTTCGAAAAGTTAAAATTTCGATTATTCTGAAATAATATTTCGATTATGCCCACTGTCGTCACTAGTCTGTAGGTAGAAAACTTTCATGCTTAATGTCGCCTGAACTGCATACGTAATATTTGAAGGCAGGGCACTGAAATATTTATTGTTTGCAATCAAACATGGATGAGAAAATACAGTTTTAATGTCACATGTTATGAACTTTAAACGACTGAAAAGCTGTAAAAAGTTTGAATGCGTTATGGTTTTAATCTCTGGTTTTATAAACCCGAATGATATTTTTGTATAGTCGAACGAACTCGTCTGTCAAGTGTGTGACTATTCTGTCTTTTTTGATTCGAGTGAGGTTGACGTAAATTTAAAACAGAGTTTTAGTATTTTTATACAACTAAACCATTATTGTATTATTAGCAGACATCGGATTATAGCATTTTTCGGTATTTCATATTTAAGCCCTTTCTCGTCATTATTACATATTTCAGCCAGTTTGTTCTGAAAATATAAGGAAACTACGTGAATTCTATCTTCCACGGCTTGTACCGGCTGTTTTTGGAACCTGTCCCTTTTGGATATTCCATGAACCGGTTTTTTTCTCCTTCGGAATTTTAGGTTGGCATCCTCGGGTCAAAATGAAACACAAATTGTGTTTTTCTTTTTTGAAAACTAGCTTGTTTTAGTTCATTATGTTATGTTAAGCAAAATTATTATTTACTTTATAATTGACTGATTTACTGAAGATTATTTTTATTTTATTATTATTATTTTTTTTATATATTTTTTTTAATATCAATATATATATTTTTAAATGTAAACATTTCATTATAAATTACAAATTACCCTCATAAAAAAGCAATGCTTGTGTGTATGAGGGGGTGTTATTTATTTAGTTACTAATAATTTGCTGTTTTGATTTTTCAAAGATATTTATTTTAAGTTTTCAGTGTAGTTTTTTAATTGTCTTTTGAATTCTTTAAGATCATCATTAATTAATCTTATTTTTTCTGGTAAACTATTAAAGAATTTTATTTCTAGATATTTATAACTTTGCTGGCCTATTGTTTTTTTACATATCGGGATTGGTAATGTGCATTTTTGTCTAAGATTTTTTGTATTATTGAATGGTTCGGTTTTATTTAAAATGTCTTCTTTAAATATTTGTAATGTGGCGTGGTACAAATAATGATTGATGACATATTTAAAACCATTGTAACACGAAAGTTAAGATCTTAAAAGAAAATAAACATTGAATCAAATTTAAATAGCTATTAACGGTGCTGGATGGATACGAGAATTCATCTAGATTTACTTCCCGTTTTAAACGAATAAAGTGTAACATGGGATACAAATAAATCATATTTATTAATTAGTCGGATTCAGATTTTTTTAAATGTTTATGTAGATCTGATTAAATATTCGTTCGCAATCTACAAATTTGCCGTTTACTAAGCACCTACCGCTGGGGAAATATCTTCTATGGATTTGAGCTACATCCGGGTTCCTTCTACAACCTTCAACGGAAAGCTGCTAATTAACGAAACAACTTTCTGCACAAAGGATACTGAGTTTTGTATTATAATTCGTTTGAATGCTTAAGGTCACTTTTAAAACCCTCGAGATATATTTTCACAAAAACGGCGCTATAGAAATCATCAAATTATTATGAATATACGAGTATATTTTACGAACCTCTGATAAATACAGTTAATATATCACAATACAAGAAACCTACAACGTGATTAAATAGCATTATAAATTGGTTAACTTCTTACAGTGTAGTTTAGTGATTAAACCGACCCAAGGGCGATTAACGTATGTTATTGAGTGTTAGAGATTAAAAAAAGCGTTTTGAATTTACTTAAAGTTCTCGAATTCCAGTAGCCATATTAAAACTTAATGAAATATATTAGTACTTTATTTTACACAAACTCACTCATTCGGGAGAATTCTCCCTTAACCAGGCCAAAAGTTACACTGACGAAAAGTAATGAAAGTGTTACTTTTGACTTTCGAAATTTGAAGTTCAAAATTAAGCTTAAAATGCTAATAAGTGCTAAGTGCAAAAGAAAGATTCTAAGGGTCTTGCTTGAATCTAGATATGCGTGACGATGTGTCTCCTGAACACGAGTGAGTAGCGAGTGTTTACTTCGCTAGGCTGCACTAAGGTTGTAGTTGGTTACCCTTACCTGCGGTGACCTGGTGATGGGTTACCCTGTGGGTAGGGCGGACCCCGCCCTGCCCAGCACTGGCCGCCCAACCTGCAACCAAAGGGGTAGACGATAGAAAAACTACTCACTGCATCGAGGGGAATCTGTTTCCGTTACGTGTTATAATATTAAATTCAATATGTTTCCATCGAGTTTCTTAAACATTTTTGGTGCTGTGTTTGTGTGCAGTAAATATGTTGATAATAAAGTGTTTGCGGATTGCGATGGTTAATTTTTGCAGTGTGCTACGTCCTCCTTCTAGATTTCACGTTCGGGCAACTTTTCGGGGTCCATCATTGGGAGGAGATGTGGGAAGAAATGGATACGACATATCAGAGTGCCTTACAGTGACTTCTAGCGTTTGTCCTGATGATGGGCATGTCGGGGCTGTCCGAAACGTTGGCTGTAGAAACGGGAAATAGCACAACAAGACCTAAGAGGACATAATGCTTCACAGCGGAAGGTTTGCCCGAGATACACATTTGAATTAATTAAGACGAATCTGTAATATTTTCAGAAGATGCATTTGGGATGTAAGTAATTCATATATTTGAATAATACAAACCGTCACCATTCACATACTTATCGTAAAAAGATTTACAAACTTTTCAAATCGATTTTCAGCAATAATATTAGTAGGACCATATTTAGTTTTTCTATGCGATGAATTAGTTACTTACCGAAAGATTCCTTTGAAAATATTTGAGATTGTAGTAACATTTCATTGTGGTTAATAAAAATTTACCCTTCGGGAAAAACATCCTACCAGGCCAGCTTCAGCAAATTCGACCTTATGCCTCTCCTGCGACACGCATTATTTTTTTATTCCGCCTTCTGAATGACGTAGTTCATGATTTAGTTGCGGCACAACAAGCACGTTGGTTCTGTGACTGACGTCACCATTAATTTAAACGAATACCTATTTAGTTAAATCGTCCTTATATGTATTTGTAATTTACTTCTAGGGTTCTGTGTCCTTCTAACGCAGCAAAAATCGACTAACGTTGTTTTATGAGCTGTGAAAATTTAAAATCATACCATTAAATGATATAACCGTAATAACACTTAACATCCGTTTGTAAAATAATAATAGCAATACGTTTTTTTAATTATTGTTCATGAATTGTATTTACCATTTCAATAACAATGCTACAGAAATTAAAAATGATATACGCCTTAGATCTATTGCCGCCAAGTGAAAAACTGTATTCATGTTATTATTTATGCAAATCTGGATGTCGTATTGTTTATTGCTATGTCTAGCTTATTTAAAATTTCCTTTTCTTTGCTTTAACAAGTTTGATAATATGAATTCACATGTTTTATCTGGATTTTAGACCCTCAGCTTCTGGTAATTGTTTTTTTTAATCTGTTGATGTGCACATGTACTGTTTTACCCATATCTGAAGCTTTTTCTTTCATGATTTATGATAACGATCATGATTTTAGATAGTTTTGATTTGTATACATATTATATATTATTTTGTTTTTAGTTAGTTTTATTGACTTAATTAATTTAGTACGAAGCGCATTTGCGGTTAAATATCATATAACTTCACTGTATAAGCTCACTGTTATTATTATTATAGCATTAAGGATGATATAAGGGCGATAGTGTAAAAAAACATATTTTCCTGTTTTTATAAAACTGATTCTTCTAACAAAAAATATAAATGATTACTTTAATGATGCGTTTAAATCATAAAAAAAAGTTTTATTCGTGAATTTCTTAATGCATTTTTTACACAAGTACGGTCTACTTAAATGGTCGAGAATTACAAAATTTCGTCCTCGGTTATTATTCATGAATATTTTATTATTGACTATAAAAGTTTTATTATTCAATGTGGGGAGCTATGTTTGACTTTTGATACCCCGTGAGATGTGCGCAGTGTAACGAACACACTTTTAATATACCTTTATCATAAAGCTTTTGTTATCTCATCACGTCATGTGAATAAAACTGTTGTATAAATTACCAAGCACTCGTTCACTCAATGCGGTGAATTAACTGTACCGGGTGTGATCTTGTACTAAGCGTTTCATGGGAACGTGCGCGGTGCTTGTGCCAAGTTTAAAACTATTTTGGTTAAATTACCGCATCGTGTCAACAAGCCTTAGGGTATGGAGTGGTAGAGCGATCAGTGGGGCGGAGCGCGCAGCGGGGGTGCAGCGGATCATGCAACCATTGAACTAGCGTTGGGAAAAACTTCAGAGTTTTGTGAATGGTTCACGAATTGCTAGTTCTTTAAAATGAGCCCTTCACGGTAAAGGCTTCAATTGAAGTATTCGCACACTCAAAAATACTTCTGCCACAAAATGCAGTAGTTCTTTGTAGCAGTTCGCACAGAGCGGTTACAACGCTACATTGAACGTTCGCTGCCTGGCTTCAGCGAACAGACAGCGTTCCTAGGAAACACTCATCATTGAAACTGCCACCATAGCTTCATTAGATAGTATATGGTAGACATGTATTTAGAAGATAATTAATTTCTGACTGATTTATTGCGAAAGGAAGGTCAGAGTGAAATTGTAAAACAAATTTTAAGAAAATTGAGAATTTTTTACGTTATATGAAAGTGTAAAGTTAAATGAAGACAAACTCCATGAATATACAAAAATGTCAGTATCAACCTTTGGCTATATTTTATTTATACCATATTTCCAACTTGGATTGAATTTCAGATATTATTTATTCCAACGACGTCATCTAGAGTATTACAAACGCTGTTAAAACAAAAACGGGTTTGAACCTGGAGGCCCCGCTGAACGCAACAGAACGCTCTGTCCACCGCTAAAGCGTCCGCCACTCAGAATGACACTTGCATGAATGTACTTGTTGTGTTTGTGGTGCACGTTGCACGCTCCGCTCCGCTGAACGCTCGACTAGAGCGGGCACTCAGGCCTCACGCTTAGGAGTAC
Source organism: Drusus annulatus (assembly GCA_022651775.1). Classification (NCBI taxonomy): domain Eukaryota; kingdom Metazoa; phylum Arthropoda; class Insecta; order Trichoptera; family Limnephilidae; genus Drusus; species Drusus annulatus. Next base: position 104,696 of record JAGWCC010000408.1, read on the forward strand.
AACGTCCGGATGATACTTAGAGTAACCTAGAGACCTAACTTTAATTGGCGGCTCGTGACTTTTTGGTGTGTTGGAGTGGTAAGATTGAAAAAAACGTCATCATTGATGTTTTTGTAACTGAAAATATTTTTTTTTTTTTTTCGAAATTCCAACTTTTTGCATGAAGATTTTTCAGAAATCCGTGCGGTGCACCACCAAAACTGAAAAATCCTGAAAATTTTCATACAAAAAATAAAATCTTGAAAAAAAAAAAAAAATTATTTTCGGCTACAATAACACTAACGATGTCGTATTTTTCAATCTTAGCACTCTAGCACCCTAAAAACTCACGAGCCGCTACTGCTAACTTTGCGAAATATTGTAGCAAGTTTATGACCAAGCTTGACCACAGAAGGTATGGCGTATAAGTTACCAGCCAATAGGATGCGAAAAAAACCGTAAAGAGAAACATTATTCCGTCTTTATATGTTCGCGAACAATTTTGCTTTGCTACTATGAGAAAGAAAGAGACATGGATACGTTCAAATGTTGGACTAATCAGGGAATCCCCATTCTTAAAAAATTACGTGAGAATCCCGTATATCTCTCTAAGTAAAACATATTAAAAATGCATTAAAACTCATTTTAAACGGAAGTTTATTACTTCGAAACAAATAATTTATTTTATTTATTTATTTATTTACGTCCGCTACAGGCTTTTACATACATGCTAACATTTTTTTTTAAACAATAACCTCATAAGTGCAAAAATTTATGAAAAATAAAATAAAAAAAGAGTATTGAATAGCAGATACAAAAATAATTAATAATATTCAATAAATAACAGGCCCAAAATATTATAAAGAAAAGAAAAAATAAATACTAAGTAATAGGTCTAACTATTAGTTTAGCTCTTCCAGATGATAACAGCTGTACTAAACTAAACTTATAGTTTGATATTGACGTGTTAAATATATCAGCGACATCGGAGTATACGTTTCCTAAATGTTGTATTCGTACAATAATACAAAGATTGACTAAATATTGGTGTACGTAACTAATTGTTTTGTAGGTTAGCATTTTAAATATTTGAGGTCAAACTAAAAAATACGAATTCTGAAACGGAAACTGATTTTTTTGGTACTTTGTTACTTGTCGTTTTTTTTTTAATATTGCACTAAATTCACTTAAGTAATTATATATTTTAAGCTTTTTGTCTGTCAATTCGACTGACAGAAGAGTAGTGTGAAGTTAGTATTATATTGAAAAATGGCTACACGGCTTTTAGCACGCCCCAAATCATATGTTCTTAATAACAATGGTTTGCTCTTTTTCTCATATGTCTATAGAACTGAGCATAAAGAGAGAGCTATATTTTGCGAGTATGAACGATTCGACTCATAATTAGGACGGTCTCTCCATATTGTTACTCTAAGGGATGATACGATTTTCGCAACAATTCACGCAAGACAATAAGAATGGTACCTAAAAATTCATAATTTAGCGCAAATGTTAGCGCTTAATGCCAGCGCTTAACAGCCAAAATGCTTATTTAACTAAGCGCGCTCGTGGTAATGAGCAAAAATATATCCTGCTCTTGTGTGTCGTCTTATCCACAGAAAATAATCGAGAGGTGTCAAATCAAACAACCTTGACCGCCAATATTGACGGACCTATTTCTCGAAATAAACTTAACGTCAAATTTGATTTCTATAAGTCGATAATTGCGGTCCTGGTATGACACAATAACATGATAAATGTCATCCATGTTTAAAATAAAATAATAATAGTCCGCTAACGATCTCCATTGACCTTAACGCGAACTCCGTCTCCATTTTTGAAGAACGAAGGCCTGTTGATGCCACCAGTAAACTGTACCAAACGGTGAATTGTTGTAGATGCAATGGAGTCTGCAGGGTATCTTCTTGATTCTTCTCACACTATATGCGGCAATTTCACTTATTAGAAACCCGTTAAACCTAAAATGAATCATCGCTCAACACAATTTTGTGATAAAAAAACGGCCCAGTTTCCAACAGTTCTAGCCAGAGTTCAATCGTCAAAAGAACAACGTATATGACGATATAATGAATTCAATTCCTGCACCGGCTGGATCTTATATGGGTGAAGGCACAGATCTTTGCCTAAAATATTAAACATATTGGCCCTATGAAACCCCAATTGCTAGATAAATTTGGATCTTTTTTCACCGTAGACAGTGGCGATATTTTATCAGTACGCACATTTCTTTGACGTGTTTATGTTATTGTATCATTTGGAGAGTATATTGTGCGAAATATTTCCACACTTCGACGGATGACTTACCCATGTGTACAATTATGCGCAAAATGAAAATCAAAATGCTTTGAAGTATCGAATTTCCTCCTCGGAGAAAGTGATTTATCGTAAATTTGAAGTCGTCTGTTAGTTGCGAATTAACGACTGATTTTAAAAGTACATATATTTGGAAAATTAAAAAAAATGACACTAACTCGACACAAGAGGCCTCGAGGAAAACAATTTCCCTCTGGGCCTATGTCATATTTGAAGATGCTGTGTGGAGGGTCTTTTTTAAATGAAGGAGTGAATCTAGGTCATGGAGAGGAGGGTGGAAACACAGAAGCCGGTAAATCATTCCACAGCCGAGCTGTTGAACATAAAAATGAGTCGCAAAAACGACCCGTTCTCATGTGTTGAATGTCAACCAAGTACAAATGATGGGCGCACATTTGGCAAGTTTCCCGGCTACGTACTGATGCCGAAGGGATCAATGACACAAGCTCCACGGAACATCTTCCATTGAAATACCAGTAGAAAAAAGATAGCATTAATTTTTTAGCGTTGTTCAAACGAGTCTATTTCAATAATTTTCTAAATTATAGTGATCATTAACTATAAAAAAGCGCAGTATGACAGCTCGATTTGACAGTTACTTTCGTAAATTTTCTCTAAAAAAAACTCTACGAGTACTCTCGACACAGGATTATTTTAGTGAGACAGACATGACCAAACCCATGTTTTAAAAAAAAAAAAATTTTAACAAGAATAAATAAATAAATAAACTTCATACTTTAATCACAGTGAAATTTTCCTTGTAGATAACCAACTCATCTAGGCAAAGCTAATACTACAGCACCCTTGAGGTGATTTTTCACAAAAACGGAGCTATACAAATTATCAAAATATTATTATCGTAAACAAAAATGAACACAAATACGTGTTAATTCTATCATAAAATATAAAAAAAAAACATTGACACACGTTTGTTTATATTGTTCATGGCGAAAAAATACGCTGAAGAAAGCCTTTCAGAGATTCCACTGAGAGTGCACAATTTTTGCCTCACATATCCAGGTCAAGTGATCGTTTTTTTTTACGTATCAAACGTTCGCAGTAAAATTGCTTTACGCAGACATGGGACGAACTGAATAGATGAATACAGAGCTAAAACCATTTCATGCAAAGTTATGATTCCGACTTATGGTCTTTCCCATGGGTGATTGCTTAATGAGAGTATCGTACTCCTGAGATAAAAATGTACCGTATTCATTTATAATATAACTTTAAAACAGGTTTACTTCAAACGGGGTGAAAATATTTGTTTTTTTCTTGCGATTTGTAGTAAATGTGTATTAATGATTAAAATTATTTCTTAATTCATTGATGATTTCGCTGAGCATCGTATTTCTATTCCGTTCACATCTTCTTATAGGTTATTTTAATGAGATGGTATATGAAAAAAGGCAAATAAAAACAGCATCATTGTGAAAAAGTCAAAATTTGGAAAATTACGTGAATTCATTGAAATTGCTCTTGAAGCAATAATTTGATTAATCTGTTTTCTTTAGGATTTAGCTTTATTTTGAGAATCGAAAAATAATAAATGTTAACGAGGGGTCAGGGTGAGATGAAAACCGAATTCCTTCAGATATTATTATTACCAAGAAAAATTGATAAATGGAAATCTCCTTTAACCTTTGGAATGCCGGATTTGTCGGATTCAACTTCCGTCGTACCTTGCTGACTTAATTTCGTTATACTCGCTTATGTTTTCTGTAATGATATTTTGTCAATTGTGCTTTTTTTTCAGATGATGTATTTATGAATATTTTCAAATTGTATGTCAATGGAATAAATTATTTTTCTGGAACAGCTACTAATATTCGGATAATAAAGAAATATGTTTTTTTTTTGTATTTTCGTGTGGCTGAACACATTTCCTTCTAAATACAAATAATAGTAACAGTTTTCCTGTGAATACAAACAGTAATATCACTTTGAAAATTGTGTTTTTCATCCTTACTGACTCAAGCAAACCTCAAATATTTATTACTCAACTTGTACCAAACATAACGCGATGAAAAATATCTCTTTGAATTGATTATTTTGTTGAGAAGCAATAACGGTTCATTTAAATATGCGTAAAACAGGTTTTAAAAGATAAAAAACTCCTGAAAAGTTAATGATGAATGCCCGGGACAGTACATCTGTTTATATTGGTTACTTTAGTTTAGTTTTGTATAAATTAGTTATTAGTTATTACTTTTTATTATTCTCATACTTTGCCTCACTGGGCAAGCCTGTGTTGAGGCAGTAATTCTTGCAGATTGTGTTACTTTAACTTATTATTTCTTGTAGGATTACTCTATAGGTCTACACGTTCGTGGTGGAACTCCACGAACTATTTTTTTTATATAAAAAAAATGTATCGGCATTACAGGGTGTATTAAACCCAGAAGATAATATTCATTATTTCCGCCACTACCACTTGTGACGCCACTTTTTGTACTTTTTCCTGAAGAATCACGTGACAGTTACAAAAGCCACATTTATCGCACGTGAGACACGCCATATGCTACCGAATACAAGCACTAATATAGCACGCCATTTTATTATTATTTGTCACCTCGCACGTCATAGAATTTCTTACTTCATATATATTGTTAACAGATGTGATCTGTTTTACTTCATTCTAATAGTAGTAGAAATAGTAAGAAAAGTTTCCGGCTTTAAAATATAATAAACAACACTCTAAATCTAAATAAATTTCTTCTGTCTTCAAAGACGAAACCCACGTGGCATGGATTGAATTTGCAAATTATTTTAGCAAAGGAAATGAATCCACTGTGCCTCAATCCACAAAGATGTTCGGCTAAAACCGAGGTAGCACGTTTTCTCATAACTTTCAAACAGAACCACATTCATATAAACATGGAATAAACATTTGCAAAGTAAAAAAAAAAATTGACTACAAAAAAAAGCAATTTGTTAAAAGAATGGGTTCAATGAAAAAAAACGATTCTGTAACAAATAGTTGTCAAACGAATGGTTGTCTTCAAACTGAGTGACCGCTATCTCGGTATCACCAATGCGGCTGAGCGTAAATTTGGCGTAAGATTTTACTTGACTTAGATACCAAATGCTGAAACTATAATCGTACTCATCAAATCAAATGCATCTACTTGAAAATCAAAACTGGAACTCGAGATCGTCCGGGCGTCTGCTTTAACTACCGAGCTGTCGCGACCTTCAGGCCTGTCACGTTTTTTCACAACATTTTTTGGTATTTTTGACGTTATGAAAATACGTTATTTTAATACTAAATACCACCATGGAGCGATGCGCCTTAAAAATCTTCACCGTAAAAAGAAAATTGAATAAAAATTGACGTAAAACTACCTATTCCCCAACTCGTTTCGAAAAGAAGAGAAAACAAATGCGCAATTTTATTTCTACCACTTGATAGTTTATTAGCTACGTAATCTTGTTTGCAATTTCATTCACTTCACTTGCCATTCCTTAAGGAAATAATCTCCAAGTTTCTAATCTTATTATACATCGATTTCTCGCTGAACTAGTGCTGGGTCAAATAGCAAATCAACTTTAACAGAGGCGTTAAGTTCACTTAACTCTTTCATTCTTCTTCCAAACTCCATTGAACATTTAATTATGGGTTTTTGTCACCGATTGGTGCATTCAAAATGCTGTTATCTATGTTTCATGTATGCACCATCGTTTAAACACTTTTTATCTTTTCTGTTTTATTAGAGTCCTGATAATAAAATAAAAAAATGCATCTGATTAGCATTCACTTTGCTAAGAACAAAATGCGACAGATTGCTAACGGTGGTAGAGTGTAGAATATACAGATAAAAAAGTCTTGATTTTTTCCCCATAATTTGTTTGACGTGGTCAAAAAAAGGTTTTTCGGCAAACGTACAAAATAGTTCATAATTTTTTATTGCCCCGGAATTCATCGAGGATTAGAAAGAACGCACTCGGGGCCTGTTTTATACAGTTTTTTTGGATTAACGTCTGAAATAATGTATATACGCATAAGAACACAAATTTGTTGCTTTTAGTTTTAAATTTTGACTCGAAAATTCATTTTATTTTATAAAAGTGAGACGAACATTATCGTGTTACAAAAAAACTTGAAAACATTTTTTAAAACTCCTAGCTTCGTAATTAGTGGAAAATGTTGATTGTGCAATGATGAAAGGTTTAGGGTGTAGAAGAAATGAACCCACGATGCCTGACGCATTTTTCAACTCGGCTACATCGGTCAAAAAGCAAAAAGCTTTTTAGCAAAGTTGTATTTTTATATTTTATAATAATTCATAGCTGGAGAAAGATGTTACTTTAAAATTTAACAAAATATATTTATACATATATAATTGATATTTTTCGGGTTTAATTTGTAGAACATCATTTTATTATTTTAAATAATTTAATTGAATTCAATTTTAAAATTTTAATTATTTAATTTCATAATTAGTAATTAAACAAGGAACCAAAATCATATAAATTAGTCGAGGCCTAACCATAGTTTGATAATGGCCTAAAAAACCGAAACAGCTGTGAGTAAAAAAAAACAAAACTAGCAGAATTAAATAATAATAACAATAAATTTAATTCAATTGAATTATAATTTTCACAAATAATTGTCGAAATTGACAAAATTGCATGTCACAGATTTCAGGGGCAATTCTTGTTTAATAACTATATCAATATATAAATACAGTAAACATCGTACGGTTACAGTACAGTATGGTACCTACGATTGATTTTTTTTTGGTTTAACAATCCGTTACATTCCAGAAACAATAATGTATGTTTTTTATTTTCTTCGGTGGAAATTAAAATAAAGCCGAAAAGGGTTTATTATCGACCACTTAATAATTTTATAGACGCGTTACTTAAATAATAATATTAGATTAAGGTTTAAGTGCCAGCTCAATTTTAGAAATCAATAACTTTTTTAATTCCACTTCGCCGAAACATAAAACATAAAATAAAGCAGGTTGTTAGCAACCTGTTCATTCGGGCAAGAATTTTCAATCAACCACTGATCCGACGAATACCACTGTCGCGTAGCTTTTACCGAAATGTGAGGTTAGGTTTGATTGAGTGGGGTTAGGCAAGGTAGACAGGTAGGTGAGGTTCGACAAGATAACGGCGAGATGATTAAATTCCATCACACAGCAACCAACAGACATCAGCCAGCACCCAGCAGCCAGCATCCAGCATGTATTGGCCAACTATCGTTGATAACATCTTAACTCTATCTCGTCATAATTAAACTTGCGGCATTAAGGGTCAACCGAACAACATCTTAGTAATATGCGGGGGTATAATTCTCAAGGGTGGAAAAGTTAGGTACCTTAATATACATTGTGTAATTAATAGTAATAGAAAAATTATTAGTCGCCGCCCACCCGGCTTTGCCCGAGTTTCCGTACTATTTTTTTCGAAATACACGTTGCAAATAGAGTGGTGATATTTTTTGATAGTTAAAGGAGTATTTTAAGGCTATATAGGTTATGATGTCTACGTTCAGAGAGAAGAGCAGGGCAAATTTCATATTGCTAGAACCGTATATATTCTTAGGAATATTAAAGTTTATAACAGGGTTTCGGAAATAAAATGTAAACAGAACGCGACTGCATATTTTCTAATAAAGGATTTAAATAAAGAGTAAAAAAAAATTGTATTTAAATTTTTATCCCAATTTCAGAAAGTACCAATTTTTGGTTTGAATTATTATGCTAACTAAAAAAAAATATTTCTTTCACATTTTCGCATGGATTTATCTATTTTTTGTTATGTTTTATTTATTTTATATTAGTTACTTGTATATTAGAGTTTACAAAGTATCTAATTATAATCCATATTCTTTTTGACTCAATAATAATAACTTATATACTACTTGATATTTCAAATGTATTTTAAATGGTTCTTACGGGCTATTTTTAATTTAGATCGGCATAATTTTTATGGTTTCCAGCAGCGCATCATAACATTTCATCCCTTTATAATGTGAGCTATTTTGTGTATTGGTTTTATTCTTTTTTTATCCACTTTTAAGTGAAAAAAAAGCTAATTAAAATACATTAATCTCCAAGAAGGTACAAATATTATTGTGATTAAAAAAAAAAAACTTATACATTGTTTTAAATCACTATATTTATAACCCTTTCTTCGTTTTAAACTATTAAACTTTTGTCCTGACGAAGGAAGAGTTCTTCTCAACCCGGTCGGAAGTTAAAATAAATATTTGGCATAGTAAAAAAAAATATTATAACAACTCATGCATTTGACTTTCATGAACGCGTAAACACATTTTCCTTCCGAAACTTTGAAAAAATCGCTGATAGATGAAATGCGAAAATAATTAAAAAATACAGCTGTTCCATCAAAAATTTTAAAATCCTAAAAGTTAAACTTTACAGTCTATTAATGGTTCGTCAGAAGTAGAATAAAATTGAAATATCAAAGAAACGAAAGCTTTACAATAGTTTTAATTCCAACGTAGTGATATATTTAATGGGAAATTTCCAGTGGGGTAGCATATTTCTTACGTTCATTGTATTTTTTTCTAGAATTATCGAATTTAAAGTAATCAAACAAATTTCCAACTTATTTATGAAGGTGACTTACAGTATGTCTCCACACACGAGAAGCACCTATTTGTATATACGACTGTGACTTTTCCTCCTACTGTACTGCCAGTAAACTGACCAAGACAATCAAGGGAGTATCGATTACTGAGTACAGTCTGCGGCCTGACACTAGCAGCGTGGATAACTGCAAAGCTACGAATAGAGTGCTGTAGACTAGTAGACGGGTAGAGTGTAGAAGTGAAGAGAGTAGCCGTCTACCGACGTTTGTAGAACAGCAGACACTATGCCATCAGCCAGGACTGCGATCGAAAAGGATGAACATTTCACTTCGTACCAATATTGTATTAAATATAAAACGTCTCGCGTTACCCGCTAAAGTCCGTACACGCTTTAACGGCTCTCCATATTGGCGACTAAATTCTTGTATGAAGCATAACGCTTTATAAATTTATATGATCGATCTAACCTCTAAATCGCAATAAAATTAAATATGCTGCTCTGGTTCCAGAATGAAGATATTTTTCTGTCAATTTCTTTTTTTTGCGGCTTATTTTTAGAACTTCAAATATTTTTTAATGAATTAAAAGTTGTCAAAATTTATAAATGTTATTATTAAGTTCTGCTAGTGCGTATTGTTCTCTCGTGACAGCTGTTTCAAAGCCATTTCCAAACTGTGGTTAGGCCACATAGAGACGACTTTTTTATGCTAATCGAGTTACCACCGAGTTTGTAATACGTTCTAATTGATTTCGGTAAAAACCGATGATTATTGAAATTATTGTTCTACGAGGTAACATTAAAAATCTAAATTAGAAAAAAAACAATTTATATATTATTTCGTGAAATTTCATAGAAGAGTTGGCTAATGTGGAGGGCGTTCCTCGCACATTTGCTTGTTTTTTTAATGTGAGAACTGCACAAGATTCCGAACTGCCCAGAGCCTGTGAGAATTTTGTAAAGCTGATTGAAATGAGGACGAAAAGGTGATAGATAAGATGAAGAGGATGGTTGGGACATAGTTAACTGTTTCTATTGTTTGGAGTTATGATGCGTATAATGCGTGCTACTTAAAAAAATATGACTTTTGTGACGCCGAATAAGAGTTTAAATTGCTCTGTTGTGAGGCTTATGCGAGTGGAATAAGGGACAAGTAGCGGGGAAGATAAAGTTTAGCATCATCTGGTCACTAAACATACCTAAAGCCATTTCTAGTAGCCTTCCGTTTCTGAATGGTGGTCTCTCACCAGGGCGATACTGAGAGTATCTTCCACTCTGGAACGATCTGCAAATATACTATTTTTTAATATCTTTTAAATATATTTGTAAAAAGCCTATGTAAACAATATTATGTCGCTCAAAGGGTTCAAAACTGGTCACCTCTTAGCATAGGTTTAAAATAGCTAGAGATGTGAGATAGCAAAAGAAACCTTTTCTAAACCACTGAAATTATGTTTAGCGTAAGCAACTTTCTGACGAGGTGAGTTTGTTTATTATTCCGTACAGAATTTCTAGTATGAGGTTAGAAACGAAAAAAATAAGAAATATCTCCCGGAATGATTAAAGATTCCGAGTTCAAGTATCGGTCGCGACCTAACTATTTTTATTTTCTGTGTCTTCTCTAGTTCATATTTTGTTGTAAATTATTGATATTGTTTCAGTAATTAATATCTGAATAAAGCATAAAGCACTTTGAAAGTAAAACGTGTGGATACATTTTATGACCAATAATCAATCATAAGCTGATGAAGAATCATTTTCTCTATTACGTTTTTCTATTCCCTTACGCCATTGATTAGTATAATTGATATATTCTATAAAATTGAAAACTCCGCCAATCAAATCGTTAGGAAGATGAAAATATTCATGTTTATGCTAGAAATGTGTTTTCTTTATCAAATACTATACTCAAAAGACTTCTAGATGAAGAGGTCTTCATGCTTTTTCCACTTTCTTACAACGCATAGGAAAAAAAAAACAAACAACGTTCTCAGCGCAACTCAAATCTTTGTCATTTCATACTTATAAATTAAAACAGTCATATTTATCTGACACACACAGTTTTGTTAAAAAGAGGAAATCTGTTATCTTAATAAAAATAATGTAATGGGCATAACCGACATAAACTAGGGCATAAACTTAAAAAAAACAAAAACTTATAATCCTATTAACCATAAAGCGGAAAAACTGTATGTACATCTGAAGCAGCAAAAAAGCTCGAACGGTCGGCTACGGAATCACGCAATTTTGCACAGCTTTTCTGTCCAGAATATCTGGAATTATGCAAATATTTTTCAAACTTTATTTTCACCTAGAATTGTTTTTTACACCGTCAGCTTTAAAATATCCATTTATCTGTCAAAAAAATTAGATAAGTCGCCATATAATACTTATTTTTTGGCAAAGCCGGGTAGTACAACCAGTTATATAAATAAACCAGATAAAACAAGAACAGCCATTATAAATATCGATAGTCGACACAAACTATCGTCGATGTAAGTTCAATACCGCGGAAGAATCATTTGTTAAAATGTTCAAGAGAGACAAAAAACGTTTCCATTTCACGCGGTTTTGTTTGTTCTTTGTATTTAATTTAACCGAGTGCACGAATTCGATTGGTCAATTTCAGAATTTGAGTATACCAATATATGCGGCATGTGCTCTTCAACTGTAATTGCCAAAAAACGTATTTTTAAATAATTGGCTCATACGCGGTATTGGACTTACACCGACGCTATGCGTTGTGGCGAGCTTTTAATAATATTAAAAAAAACATTGTATGTATGCCTTCTGTCTGTCCAGTTTTAAATGTGGTTGAATGAAATATTAGCAAACATAATATTAGCACCTAGTACAAAGTTACGGGTTGTACAAACTGTTTCAACTATTTAAAAAAAAAAAGTTGGGATCTGTTCTAAATCAAATGTGTAACTTTGTGGAGTGAACTAGACTATCTATTTGAGTTTATTACCGTGGGACATAGGAACCAATTTAAAGGGGATTAGTGTTAAATTGAGCTTGTAACTTGAGAACTGACAAAAGACAGGTTTGTATTTCCCTTAGTTTATCGCTCCTAAACCCACTCTAAATAATGATATGTGGATGATGGTTTTAACCAGAGACTATAAGATCGTCCATAGAAAACCATATTAATATACATGTCATTAGAAACATATTTTATACGACACATAATTTTGGATGTATATTGAGGTCGCCCTTATAAAAAAATTGAAAAGGGAAGTATGGCCGCACAAAATGGAATATTTTCAAATTATTAATTTTATTTTCCCCTGTCAAATAAATAATCTGTTAAAATAAATATTGAAAGTTTTATTATTCAAACTATCAAATCGTGATGTACTTAACTCGAAAAAATATTACTAAAAACACGTGTGGTAAAACCATGTATGACCGTATTAAAAATATGGATATCCGAAAATAATGCAAGGCTGATGTGAGCGTAGTGAATAGAATCAAGAAAGGGACGCTTAGATGTTTGGGCATGTAAAGCAAATGAACGAAAAAAGAAGTGTGTTATATATGATGCGAAAGTGAATGAAGAAGAAGTCGAGGACGCCCGAGAAAGACTTGGCACGATCAAGTAAATCAAATACTTGAATCGGGTCATGTGAAGAGTGTGAATAACAGAAGGGTGTGTATGAGACGATGTATGAATGTGAATGAAGCAAGGAGTGTGTGCTAAGACAGAGTTATATGGCGGTCCATCCTCTTTGCCTACCCCTGCGGGGAAACGGCGTGATGGTTAGTTAGTTACCATGATTTTGAGGTATTTTTATAATAATACAGTAAAAACAAAAAATTACCACCTATTTTTATACCAATTGCTTATTGTTTTTAAATTTGTGACAGTGAAAAGGCGAAAGAGTTATTTCAGTTTAAAAAAGAAACCATTTCTGCTAAAAAACACATACAGGTATAACGAAGATCCACAGCAGTAAAATAAAAACAGAAAATAAAATAACGTATTGAGTTATTGTTTTGAATGAAACTTCATAGAATCATAGCTAGGGATGGATGAGAACCGATTACAATTGCAGTACAAATTTCTAAATAAAAAATTCTAACCATAATTACATTGTTTAATTAAATGATTGACGGGAAAAAATTAGATTTACTTTATAATAAATTTGTCGAGTTCTTACAAAAATGCACTATGAAATAACGAACGTGATAACTCAATATTATTGCCTTTCTTTGTTTTAAAAGTCATTTTTTTAGGTGTCAGTTATCACACTATTTAATACCCTTTGCGACTCAACGTACATCTACTTAATAATTTAAGGGGAATGTATTGATCAACCGAATTTCCTACGAGTTATAGACGTCTAGCTAATTTTGACTATCGAAAAAGGAACGGACCATTTGTGTTTCTGAAGCCACGGTGGGGTACTGGGAAACTAAACCTTTTTTTAGAAATGTTTAACCTAAAGATTAATAGACACCAGTATTTTAATATCGGGACCCCAATAAAAACAAAGTGCGTAAGTTCACATTCAAAAAACTTTTAATTGGTTATTTTAATCACAAGTGCATAAAGCAAAGATTGCGTAAAGCCGTAAAAACTCTCTGGTGAACTGTAGAAATTATGCAGCTATTTCGATCTCTTAATTCATATGTCAATACAACTATTTTATTAGTGTGCTACTTATTTTGCATTTATTGATCTAGGAAAAGGAGTGTTGGAAGTTGACTGAAGCCTCGCAGTATAGGTATCAAAATCAGAGTTAACGCGAACACAGTACTAACACATATGCATTGCTTGCATACGACATGTGTCGAACTTATTATTTGACTTCAGAAAAGAAAATTCCAGTGAAAATTAAAAAAGGTGATTTTTATTATCACTAAAAGAATACATTGGAAACATTTTAAAATAAATGTACAAACATTTTGAATGTTTCAAATTCGAACAATGTATAGGTAGCTACCATACACTTGTTGTAATTAATAGGTAGGCCTAAGCAAGACAAAATACTGTTTCCCAATAACGCTTCGCAAGGATATCACTGTCGGAAGTGTATATACTCGTATATGCACCAATACACACTATCCTAAGTGTGGGTTGTTTTTGTCAATTCTGATTGCGCGACTAATAATTGGAAATATTTAATAAATTAAGACCAAAATAGCGCTTTGCTAAGTTAAATTATTTTAAGTGTATTCAGGTACTCATTAAAAGTTAGAATAAGGCGCTAAAAGTACAAAATTAGAAGTTGCAGACTTTCATATTATATTGCTGTGAAACGGTTCAAATTTAAGAGACATAATGTCAAAAAATTAACTAAATATAATCATCTAACCTAACACGGTAGAGTCCCAACCCCCTGTGAGACCGAGGAAAGTGGATAAGGGGAAGGGGAAGGGGAAGTATTGATAATTGTTGAGAAGTATCTGGCTCATATCTGATAACTAAGTATACTTAGTTAAAGCAACTTCAAGATTCCACCTATGTAAATATACCTTCTAAAAAATACATTAAGCAACAGAGAAGAGAAATTCGAAGAGTACTGTTAAAAACTGTTAAAAATAAAACTGACAACAATAGATATTATATACTCGTATATATATTTTTTAAAACCCACATACGCGTCTAACGCAAGACTGTGTAACCCGTCTCTCAGAAGGTAATAAAACTACCCGAAGGCATTTTTGAATGTTATTGTAAAGCCGCCTCTGTTAGCAATAAAAAACCCTAAGTCGCAGATGTTCACTATGAGACAGACTCAAGCGTCTATTCTGAACATTAATGGTAAATATACCTCAGATTTGCTTAAAATTGTACCAGTCTGAATATGCCCATCATAAGGTAAAACCGGTAAGGTCTTAAATTAAAAAAAAATAGTGTAATAAAGTTAAAAATCTGGTATTATTAGAAAAAAAAAATTACTGGAACAGATCCAAAAAAACGTTTCTAAGGTATCTTCATATGAGAATGAACTGTGAATTCATGGATCAAATGAATTTATTTGCTGAGACGCGCTACCAAATTCTCAAATCTAGGAGCAATGGGGCTCCTACAGAAACACCGTTTCGTACCGATTACCACCAGGATCGACATCACGACCTGCTGTGTATTCCACGTGACAGAACAGACGTGGTGGTCCAGCGTAGCGTGACACGAGTTACGGCTCTGCTAAATGATATTTCTGGGTCTCCTGACATTTTCAACATTGGTCTTGAAGGCTTCTAGAGTCACATTAGGCAAATTTCAAATATATTATTTGAATTCAAACGTTAGACAACTTTGAAATATATATTTTTAATTCAAACGTTCTTCATTTCGTTAAAATTGTAGATATTTTTGAAAATTATGTTACATGTGTATTGTACAAGGAAAAATCTGCAATACACAATTTAATGCGATACTAGAGTTTATTCAACTGTGAAACATGGTTTATACACGATATGCATTTAAAACTCTATTTAAAAAAAAAATATATATTATTTAACCATAGGGTTTGGACCCGTGACATCCATATTCAATTCAATGAACTATAGTTTTACTATGGAGATTGTCGTTTTTGCATCAGGCTGGTTGGTAAAAATTGCCATTAGGTAGTACCAATAAACCTGGTTGATTCTGTGCAAAAGAGGGTGGTTCGTTTGATTAAAAACCTGTTGTTAACAGACCGATTGCCATCTTTAATGCACAGACCCGACGTAGGTATGCTGAGTATGTTCTACAGAGATTTAAATGGAGCCTGCTTGAAGGAGCTTGCAGCATTGATCCTCTGCGTGCTGGCGCACGTGAGCGAAACTCGACGGATACGAGTGGAATACTAGTTCACAGTTTATGTTGGCTTCATGAGAACTGATTGTTTCTCCGACACGTTTTTGTGGTCGGTTTTTGAAGTCGTCTCATATGTAGAACGAGTTACCGACATTTGGGTTTCCTACTAATCTGTGTTTTTAACTAAATCCGGGCCTCGTTAAGGTTCATATGAACAAATCCTTTCCTAGAAGCCCCCTGCCCACCTCACAACGTTGTCATGCCTGGGGGTGATATAATTTCTCTGTATTCACACCGCACAGACAAGGCGCTCTTGAAACATAGAAAGCAAGCTTATAAAAATATTTTGTTTAAAATGGACGATGGAAAGTAAATAAATAATTTAAAAAATGTCGTTATTATCTGGGAATCCTTTTTTTACGATCTAAGTAAGAAAAACATGTATATAAATAGTAAGCAAATTATTTATTATTGTTTATTTTTATCAGTATTTTGTCAGGCAAAAATACAAATTCAGCCTGTATTTGAAGTCTGTATATCACGCTGGGAATACAGAATAATATTTGAAAGTAAATTGGCCAAGATTTGAGACAACGAAGGGTTTGTCTTGTGTAGTAAACTCATATAATTAAGAGAACGAAGATAATTTACAAAGCGTATTACCAACCTTTTCACTAATCCACATTCTCTTTAATAATATTAAACTAACGATACACATCTCTACCGTTTAAGCTAGCAAATGAAAACATCAGATTTCATTGCTGATGTCCTGAATGGTTCAACATTAATTATTTATTATGTTTATAAAATAACTGTTACCTTTATCGGTTTAAGTTCCAGGTGAGAAGGTGGCAGTCGACAATATCTCTTGTTATCATTGAATACACACATTAGCAACCGTGTGTACCTACACACCAATACCTACTATCAATAAATGTCTCCAGTGCCTAATTGTGTTTAAGGAGTTTTTCTTAGTTTAAGGACTATTGATTTTCAATCCTGATTTAAGTTGTATTACTACACTACCTATGTAGTTTCTACCAGGATTTGCAGAAGTTTCAGAACTTGTCAAAAAATGGCTATTTTGAAAAGTTACATAATTATTTCAATAATAATAATAGTGAAATTATAATGCGCAATTGTGTTACAGTTCACCTCATGTGCGTTTTATTTTATAATACCTAACCTCATATAATAATGAGATAATTACATGTAATATAAAATGTGTATGCAATTAGAACTATCTAAAATCGTGATTAATTTCAATTTTTTAATTAGAAAAAATAAATAAAAGATCATAATAAGTGGAAAATATTGCTCGTGAAATGATGGAGGACTTAGGCATCAGAGGAATTGAACCCACGACGCTCGGGTGGGAATCCAACGAGTTTGTCTTCTCAGCTACTAGCCGGTCAAAAATATTGTTCAGATACTAGTTCAACAGTTCAAATATACATCGAGAGATTAAAATTTTGCTAGAAACTAAGGGTGTAAAAATACAAATGTAAACTATAAATACATTTGTTTAAGCAAAGGCAGTTAACGTATTGGTACTTGAAGACATCAATATTAAATTATTATAAGGTAACGATTCCAAAATTACAAATACAAATAGTGTGAATAAAACAAATAACAAAATAACTATCTAAGAAAATATATCAAAACAAATCTCCGTAGCTCTCCATGGAAATGATGAGAGCGGAAAATTGTTGCGTTGATCTTGAAGTTCAACTAAAAAAAATCCGAAAAATTCATAAATTTCCTGATTTCACTTATCGTTGGAGTGTTTTTTCTGCTTTAGAAAAACAAAAATATCTTGTCTTATTTTTTGTAAGTTGGATGAACATTTTATACCTTGAAATAATTTTGCGAAATGAAAATAGTTGTGTTGAATTTGAAATACCAAGCAGAAAAAACTGTAAAAATGCCGCCAGGGCTCACCGTTCAAGAATTATCACTGTGAAATTTAAATTTATTATCTGCTTTTTAGTTAGGGTTGTCATGTTTTTTGTTCTTTTCTTACATTTTATGTATTTTAATTTTATTTATAGGTCTTATGTGACCAACTGACGTTAGGTGAACACCGCGGGATGTGACTTGACTTACCAATATAAAAATTTATTGATTTAATCCACCCATTTCAAAAATAGAATAATGTCTGTTAAAATACACCATAAATACTCGTATATAGGTATTAGGTAGGTAAAGATTTAAAAGGTTATTTTTAAAATTTAATAATTTTAATTACCATCAGTTCCAAATTTAAAAAGTTTACACTCCAGAGTTAATGATCGCACCTACTCAGATAGGTAATGTTTTATAGCTAATAATAAAAAACTACCTACCTGAAATAATATAGAAATCACAGAAGAAAGGTTCTTATCAGAACAAATCTAAATGATTCAATACCGAAAATGAAAAACAAAAACGTTAAAATACTTCTCTATATGTATTTGGATCAAAGAGATTCTTCAACCCAGAAGCCAAGAGTTTATTTATATTAATTCAGAGAAAAAAAATATTGCCTTTGAATAATATATTAAGCCTCTATTTCCAGAATGTACAAGTCGATTATTGTATTACATCGAATGAAAACATGCCCGAGTGAAAAGCCTTTATTTTTTTCAAATGATTTCACATTACATTATGATCGCTATAAGCACTTTGACTACAGAGTAATCGATTTATAAGTAGTTTTTATCAAGGAGAAGTATAATGTTAATAATATAATATGTAAGGTCGTACAAGGTTTCGAGGTTTTAAACATAAAATACTTGTGCTCGTATATCTGTTTTACAGTCAGATTAAAAATGATGCATAATGCAAGAATAAAACACAATTTAAAAAATAAACAATTGTCCTTTTCGAGACACTGATCGGTTTATAATTTGTATTTATGGTAGGAAGCATAAAGGGTTGACTAATTTTTTGGGGTAGAATGTGTTTTCTGCAAATTAAAAATAATTGCTGGAATAACTCTGGCGAGCTTAATGAATCTTGATTTAAAATAACACATATTTAGGATATGAATTATGTTAAGAAGATGGAAAACAAAACAAAAAGAAAATAGTAGTTTGAGCCAGAAACACCATCTGCTTAGTACAAAGTAGTATCTTTCATCTGCTTATAAGTATTTCTTTATTTGAATCGTACCAATGAATGTGTCAATTATTTTGTTCTTCTTCTCTTTATCTATAAAGCAGACAATCTTTTTAGAAATATTGAGTTGAACAAAAAATATTTACAACTTGCAGCGTCACTTAAGTCATGAGACGTGGAGGTTTGGAATATCCACAGTAAAAAAAGTTACGAAGTCATAATGGTTCACTTTAAAAAAAAGTTCAATAGTTAAAAAGACTTCGAAAAAAAAAGTGTCTGGTGAAACTGGGTATTACTGATAATTTGACATAAACAGTTAGGTGATACAGTAACTGTCCTTTTGAACCGCAAAATTTAACCGTCACGCTATTGGGAGATTTCAAATTTTCCACATTGAACAAAAAAAAAATACAAATTTACCCTTACTCTTTTCCGCATTGCGTTAAATAAACACCGTGTTTCAGGGTGGTACCGCGAAACACCAATAATAATTGATTATTCCGAATATTCTGAGATAAAGTCCTACTGATTTAGATGTTTTTAAAACGTAGCAATTTTATTAAAAAAAATTTTCTTCTTCTTTAAAGTATAAAAAAAATTGTATTGTGGTCGGAGCTTTACAATAGATCAACAGTTTATCACGTCATCGCTAACATCTGGTTGAAGTAGGCACTCGTACATTTTTATATGTAGGTATGTGCATAATCAGTCGTAAAATTACAGTCGGCCAAACAGATTCCGTATTTTACGAGCCAGTAGCGGTAGATTAACGCCTGTAGTTGGCGATATAGTGTTCACTATAAAGGTTACTGTTACACGTTACCGCACGCAAATACAAAATGTATCATAAAATTTTTATTTTGGCCTTGATAAATAATGTATTATCATTTTTTTCTTAGATTTTCATGAATTACCACCCCGAAACACGATATACAGTTTAATGAACAACGCATAAAGAGCCGGTGATATTTTGATATCTCTTTATGTTTCCATAGCCAAGATCAAACGGTTTAAAATAACTCTCTACAAACACGCCAACGCGGACGCAGACATAAAAATAAGCTCATTTGAACCACGGGTGTGAGCTTAGAAGCTTGCATCAGCTTTATAGTTACTTACGTCTAACTAACAGACAATTAATAAATAAAGTTCTGTACTTCGCTAACAATAGCTGCTATTTTTGGGGTACATAATATTTCAAAGTTCAAGGACTACGCCTCTGGAAGAAGCTGCCCTGTGATGTACCTCCTCTGCTGGTGTTCTCTCAAAAGCTACTTTCAAAGCTAAATAAAAAAGGTTATTTCTATTTTCACCAGAAAATGCTTAATTTTCACCCAACTTTATTACATTTCTTCCCCGTTATTTCTCCACTTGAAGGCAAAGAGTTAAAAAAAGATTTTTATTTAGGTTACTGGGCTACCGCCTGTGGGGTGAAGCCAGCCTTGATGATAATCAACCTCCGATAAGAGCTCTCTTATTTAAATGTGTATACCGCACAAGAGTCCCAACTTTCTGGAGCTTGTGGAACTACGGCATCCCCAATTAGGGTATTTTGTGAGGGTGAAGGGAGTGGGGGAGGGGAAGAGATGGTGAAGAAAAGGGTTTGAAGGTGGGTACCTGACTATTCAGATCTGGTCACTAAACACGGCTAAAGCTATTTCAAGTGATGTTCCGATTCTGAATGGGTCTTTGAGCAGGGAGAAACTGACGGTATATACCATTGTTTTAACGGGGGTTGGTTAGCAAAAAGTTTATTTACTCACATAAATTAGAATTCGTACGGAAAGGCAACATTTAGATTTTTGCTTCCATTATGAATCTGGAATGGTTAGAAATAATTTTCACTTGGCAATAACTCAATTTTTTTAAAATAAACGTAAACTGTTAATGTCAGGATAAAATGATTTTTCTTTTGACTCATCATTTATAATACTTTATGCCATTTTTCCGTTGGTAACTCTAAATTTTTTCAATTAGCAATTCGTTTTTTTCTGCGCTAGTTCGCTATCCGAGTAGTAAACTTAAGAAAAGTACAAGGACATGTCCCACTGCAGCTTGAAAAATCTGAAGTGCATCGGAGAATGTGGCAAAGTGGAGAATAAAGTAGTTTACGATGCAAAAAGTTAAGCACATCATTGTGGAGGCTAGAAAGATATTCTGGCCGTAACAATAAGGTTTGTGAACACTTCTCGGAGGTCGTGAGAACTTAAGGGTCATGGAACATGCAAGTAATGCAAATGAACAAGCCTTCTTGGAAAATAACATTGTGAACAGCAACTTTTGTTTTTTTTTTTAATCTAAAAAGAAGGAGATAAATAAAATTATTTCTGGACATACAGAGATTGAAAATACATATAATAACACAAAATGAAACAAAATATTAATAAGCATGATGACGATCTCCATGGTCGAGCAATTAAGATCCTTGGCTACGGATTCAAAAGTGACGAGTGAGAGATCAGATAAAAGAGCATTATTCAGAAACGTTCTCTGAAATTAAGCTGTGTTTAGTGACCAGATCTAAATAGCCAAACACATCCCAACCTCCCTTTTTTCCATCTTCTTTTCCTCCACACTTCAATCAGCATCTGCACTGACTTCAGGAAGTTGAAAAAAAAATAGTACCTTAAAAAAAATCTTTAAAAAAAAAAAATAGATTGCGATCTGTCGTATGTCAATATCATCCTGACGACATAGATTGGTGATTTCTGTCGGCAAGATTTTTTGATAGAGAGTCTAAGCGAACGATAGCGCTCTGACACAATAAAATTCATATTAATGGACGCTTGGGTGTATAAATTTTGACTCACAAATATTTATTTCAGCTTATTATATTTTGTAGATCATATATGATTCATATTTGATAAACTGTATTTCATGCAAACTTTCAAGCAATTACATTTTGTAGCTGTGAAATTAGTATTCAGGGATACCATTTTGTTTAAATCACGTTTCTCTTGCTCTAAAACACTACTCGGCTTTCAAACGCAGAATTTGAGTAGTTTGAGAAGTAGCAGTTTATTATAAAACAGTTTTTGTAACCCCAAGGTATTTGCCAATTGAACCAGATGGACAAATGATTGGTTATTTGAGCATTTCTAAAAACACCACTCGAACATGTGACTGGAAATTCTATATTGGGTAAACTTTTTGCGCAATATGAT
The DNA here is from genome assembly GCA_022651775.1 of Drusus annulatus. Classification (NCBI taxonomy): domain Eukaryota; kingdom Metazoa; phylum Arthropoda; class Insecta; order Trichoptera; family Limnephilidae; genus Drusus; species Drusus annulatus. Next base: position 126,589 of record JAGWCC010000408.1, read on the forward strand.
TGGTTTTTCTTTGAATTATTTTTTACTACTGGGTCGTATGCTGGATAAAACATTAAAATACGAAATTCATCGATGACATTGGTTTTTCCACCAAAAAAAAAAAAAATTTATTTAAATATTTCACATGTGTATTTCGTTCCAGAAAAGATTATATTCTTAGTATCACTCCTGTGAGAGATTATTATTCGGAATCGGGAAGTCACTTGATATGGCTTTACCAACATTTAACCCTAAATTCATAACCTTTCTCTACCCATAAATTTCCCTAAATATGGCTGATTTAGCCTTACTGGCTCTGAAAAGTGAGAAATTATAGAAAAATAACCTTTTCCAGAAAAGCGCTCGAGTTTTTTTTAACTACAATAATTTTGCTATCTTGAAAACAAAAAAAACATCCATCAAGTTAATTTGTTTTTAGAAATGAATCATAAAAGCAAACGAATGAAATCCTTAACTATATTTGTGATAAAAAAACCACCTCTATCGTGACTTTGAAGAGATTCCACTTTACAAGACTTCCACAAAAAATAAAACTTCAAAGCTGTTTTGAGAAAATAAAGGTATTTTAGCTTAAAACTCTTGATAAATTACCTCTATATAACAACTGCAAACGGGGCAGTATTTATTCAAAACTTGAGAACGCTGGGCTAAGCTCTATTGCAGACAGAAGGAAAATGTTTACACCCTTTCCAGTCAAATATTTGCGCTTTCTAAAATTTCTTCTTGAGTTATCCGTATGTTTCTGAGAATCGTAACAACAGTAAAAAACTCACAGATATTATTGAATTAAAATTGGACGTAGTTATGCAGAAAGCGTCCAACCCACAATTGGCCAAAATCGAGTATTAAATGTTTTTTTTGATAAATAAATACGATGTATATCGGTTGATGCAATAGATTTCTGGTAATTCATTTTTTTACAAACGCACATTGCAGATATTTGACTTAAATTGAAGTTTAAAAACATTAAAATCTAGGATAAGATAGGAAATATGTAAATATTTTTTTAATAAACACATTAATAGATAATAAATTACCTATTTATTATAATTTTCAAAAAACAAAAAAACACTGCTATTCAATTTACAAATGCCGATAACGCATATTGATGATTCAAAATTAATGCGTCATATTTTCAATCGCATTTTTCTCGGTATCACCTCAATGAGGTTGGATGCTTTCTGCATAACTACGTCCAATTATACCACGAACTTCTTGAAACTACATTACTCTCTGCAAGATGAGGTATATTTGTGGAAAATTTTAATAAATTATTCATTTCATGGATAACTTCGCAAAAGTTTTGTAAAATTGAATATCTTTTGTAATTGTATTTGCTCAGTATAATAGAATGTGTATTGCACACCCATATAACCGCACTATAAAAAATAAGTTTTATCATTATAAAAGATAATAAAATGAGGGCTTAGGTCGTAGGGTACATATTTGTGAAATAAACTGTCAATAAATAAAAAAAGGAGACATTGTGCATCCAAACTCGTATAATAATGTAAATACTAGTTTAGTCTTGGTACACACGTCAAAAGGGACATGGTGAGTAAAGCGCGAAGTAGCGTAATCTGAATAAAATTTAAACTTTTTTATGTGTGAGCAAAACTTATCAGTATTGTTTTTGCCGACATTAACGATCTAACGAATCGTGTACAGAAGACGGCTTAGCTTATTAATACTATTAAATGTACAATTTGGTACCTTAGATTAAAATAGAATTAGGGGTTAATTCTGAAATAAGGTTTTCACCGTATTGGTTATTTAAGAATATGCCTTTCTGAAAAGATGAACATCATCATCAACTCAAACGAGTTAGGTGCCGAATTTTTCCCATCTTAATAAAGTTAATATAGGTATGGTAGTTTATTACAAGCTTTACGACCTAGTACTCCACAAGTGCAATATTTAATCTTGGGACATACCAACATTTGTTTAGTATCTTTTTTTAACTATATCTTAACTATAAAGCAAAATATCTGTCTCACTGTATGTCTCCCTACAAGCTCGCGAATGGGAAACTTTGCCTGATGATATTTGAACAGCATTTTCTGTTTGTAATTTATTTCTAGTTTTATTCAATTAGTGTACGTACATATAGGTATCTCTATATATCTTCACAGTTTTTGATGGAAATTTCGTTGCGACCTTGAAAATTTGATGAAAATCAAAAATTATTTAATATACGAATGTGCATGTTGAAGCATATTTGATTCCCGTTACTTGATACTTGTAACGAATTTCCATCATGAACTGCGGAGTTTTGAAATTTCCATTAAAATATTTCGTAAAACGTTTCGTGTTGAATCTAACACAAAACCGGGTAGTACCTAACTGCAAAAAAAATAATGTATATCTCTTTTTTTTAAGCCCGTGTAAAGTTACTCACATGTTAAAATATCTCTTTTTTTTAAATTGATCTCGATGCCTATAGTAAAATATCTACGTGTTCCACAAACAAGATATATTATGTAAAAATGGACTATGTATAGTTAGTTCTCAACTATTTTCGAACAATCGTGTATTCTGTGTGTCATCATGACAACTAATTAAAACATACATATAAAAACATGTATCATTACTTTCCTAGCCTTATTAAAATGTGGAATACACCCTTTGCTTACTGAATACTCCTAAGTAGCGTTTACATAAATCGAAAAAAAATATTTATCAAAAAAAAACATTAATTCATGAAGCTATTCTACCAAGTGAAAGAGATAGAAGCAACAACAGAGACATATATAGGTATAGAAGAGGCAAGATTAGTGTCAGGAGGGTTACTCGGAACGTATTCAGTGTGGGTTAATACGTTAAGTTTAATTGACTATTAACGAATTTATCATTATTGAGGAGGGATTTATTAATATCAAGTGCTTTTTGACTATGTAGTATTTTTTCTTCGTTGTGGTTAATTTTAAACTACGTTGAACAAATTTATACGTTTTGCAATCTAGTGATTTTATAGAACAACCATTATTTTTAAGACCCATAATTTTAACGGTACTAGCTTAAGTTTATTTTTATTCATTAATGATGTTTCACCAAAAAGAATCAAAACTTTAAAACGAACTTAGTTTAGGTAGAGACGAAGATTTTAAGGTGATTAGGAAACATTGTTCTAAAATATTGAAAATCAGCGCAATTTTGGATTTTATATAAAAAATAATAAACTGTTTATCAAATTTTTAATTTGAAAAATCTACGCTACGTTCCAATTGCGTTTTATTCCCAAGTGAACTCTCTGTGGGATACTGATCCCGGCACTGCTTTAAAAAAAATTGACATTGTTACAAAAGCACATCCCAATATCACTTTGGTAATGGTTGAGTTATTCTTTAGAATAATAGTTTTTAAGCTTTCTAGTTTTGGCTGACAAGTATAAAAACATTACAATTATACTTGATAGCTGATCAAAAGTTTAAAGAAGGCAAATGTCAAATATTCAAAATTAAGTGGATCGTCGATTTGATGGTCATCAAAGTGATGGAATTTGAAACACCCCGACCTAAGTCACTTTCCCATGAACGTTGATAACTTTAAGAAATACATCAACTTTAATTTGTATATATATACGAGTATACATAGCCTGTTCAAAAGAAAAGGTGGATTTTGAATTTTCGCGGGCTGTGTACGTTCGATTATAGATTTTTTTTTGTTATGTTGGTACACGTATGTTTATCATATGTTAGCATTATCAGCCAGTTTGGATTGGTGGTTTGTTTTTGACAACTGGAAAGGTTAGTCACGTTTTTGTGTGTTCTTCGATTTTTTACTTTTGAAAAAAATGGATCAAAGAATAAAATTCAAGATTTGTTTTTCCACAACTCCAGGACGCTCATCGTCATTAACGTCCTCTCGGCCTTCTGTAAAGCGCTTGTACCACTTATAAACACTTTTTTGAGACAAAGTAGACTCGCCGAATACCACAGTCAACCTTTTAAGTGCGTTGGAGCAATTTATTCCATATTTAAAGCAAAATTTAATACATATTCTTTGATCCATTTTTTTCAAAAGTAAAAAATCGATGAACACACAAAAACGTGACTAACCTTTCCAGTTGTCAAAAACAAACCACTAATCCAAAATGGCTGATAATGCTAACATATGATAAACATATGTGTACCAACATAACAAAAAAAAAATCGATAATCGAATGTACACAGCCCGCGAAAATTCAAAATTCCCCTTTTTTTTTGAACAGGCCTCGTATATATATATATATATATATATGTATAGATACACATCGCTTTTAAGATGAAGATACTGCTTCGGAATCATCATTATACTTGAATTTGTATAAAAATAAATTGTTTAATGAGCAGATCTGAATTAATTCAATTAGTCTCAAAATACCCTCTTTTAGTTGGAAAATGTCCAACGGTAATAAAAAAAAGTTCTAATAAAATGAAAAAGACAAAATCAAACAAATTTAATTAAAACAAAAAGAGTCATTATGGAATGACGACAGACGAAATACTACCAGAAGGCGAGCACGACAAAATTGGAATTTCATTGAGATATTAAAATGGATTTGTATGCGTAGTACTTCAACCGGCTTAACACCAGATCACTAGTGAAACAAATAAAGCCTATTTTGTTTGCTTAATACAAACACTCGACATATCAATAGAATTCAGACGCATTTATCAGCGAAAATCATCGATGCCTAATTGTTCCACAAAAAATATAGTATAGATATAATCAAACCTTTGTTATATTATATTATTGTGGAAACGAACTTAGTAAAGTCATTCAATACGATATGTTTTCAGGTAATTTGTTTATTCTTATATTGATATTATTAATGTATCTGACACGTGATAAGGTTTGGTATATTGATTACATTAAACCTATACTTTTAACTAGATTAATCATTCAAGCGACAGTGGAATTTAGAACATTTGTTATTTTTTAACAAATCTTCGGAATAGTAAACTTGAATTGAATTTTTCGATCATATTCGATTGCCGACTGCTTTCGCGTCAGTCTATATTAATCGGTCATATTCTTTGTAATGTTTTGATAGTATCTACTTACTCTAATTTATTATATTATCTGAATTTTTACGTATGACTCTTTTAATAAGTTTGCTTGATTTGTAAATATAATATTCGTAATGCAAAACTAAAGAAAGCTATAAAATTTCAATTAGCTTAAGAGTTAGTTAATGGAGTTTAAAAAAATTATTTTAAGATGCATGTTTTTTAATCAACAAATGCGAAGATCGAATGCCAAGGTTCTGAGAGTTTTTAGATTACAGGCATGAAAGGAATAGTGAACGGGAAATATGAAAATCTTATTAGGTACAAGAAAATAAAAATGAACAGATATTCGAATAATCTCCCAATCGAGCCTCTTAAATAACTGATTTTATGATGTTTCGATACCTTAAATAACTAACCATCACGCCGTTTCCCCGCAGGAGTATGTAAAGAGGATAGACTGCAATACAACTTTGTCTTGGCGCACATTCCTTGCTTCATTCACATTCATACATCGTCTCATACATACTCTTCTGTTATTCTGACCTTTCACATGGCCCGATTCAAATATTTGATTTACTTGATCGTGACATTTTTTCCTCGGGCGTACCCGACTTCTCTATACACTTTCGCGTCATACCTTATTTTCACACTCCTTTCTTCGTTCATCTGCTCTACATGCTCAAACCATCTAAGATATCCTATTCATTACGCTTATATCAGCCTTGCATTCTTTCCGGATATCCACATTTTTAACACGGTCATACATGTTGTTACCGCACATACGCCTCAGGGATCTCATTTCCACTGAATTCGGTCTACTCTAATTCTTTATCTGCCAGTTCCATGCCTCAATGCTAAATATCAGGGTTGGTATTAGCACTCCATTGTGGACTGCCAGCTTCGCTTCTTTGGAGAATTTTTTTTATTTGCGCCAACAGCGTTCAGTCCTCCATTAATTTCCTTCGTTCATATTTCTGCATTCACCCTTCTTTCGATAACTCTAACAAAACAAAATATTCTTAAAACACCTTTTTACTAATAAATACCTTTTTCAAATTCAAAAGACTACTCCAGTAAAACAGTAATACTGAATTGAAATTACGTTAATTTCCCACGCAAAGAAATAATGTTAGCCCTTGGAATCATAAAATGCTTAGAAATTATACACCAATCCCCCTTAAATTGAAAATTCAATTTAATTTGACAACTGAAATTATAATGATACCTAGCAATTGTTTATCCGAAATACTAGTAATCAAACTGAGCTGAACAGTTATTATATTTTAAATTAATTTAACATGCCACTCAAAATAATATTGTAGACATTAGAACAACCTATATCGATTAGGAAAGCCTTCTAAAGTCAATTGAAAAATCAAAAATTAGGGTTTTGCGAATTTTTCAACTTAAGCCAACTTAGATTTAATTGCTCTAGAAATGCCGAGAATTATTTTTATCGACAGTTTTAATAATTATTATTTAACCTTCGCATTTGTGAAATAGTAAGTTATAACGCCCGAGAGCTATTAAACTCGTTAATTAAAATTTGATTCCATTAACAACTTAGAAATCCAACAAATGGTCAGCCTAGTTAAGCTTATCGGCTTAATGAATTAGTTTTAATAATATAAGGCTTTATAGGAAATCGACCCTTACTAAAGCTTTCTTTGTGACAATTACTATGACGTATGGCAATTAGTTAAGCAGCAGTGAAATTGATTTTGAACTATTGACAAAAAGTTTTGAGACAGGGTTACGTGATGAAATAACACGGAAATCCTTCCACGCACATGCAAAAATTACAATAAAAAAATCTTTCCTACACATTATAGTTAAATTAATTCTGAAGTTTCAAAAAAAAGAACGACTGATAAATGAGTGTTTTAAAACCGGTGTTTTCCGCAAAATTCACATAAATAAGGAACCTACTGTGGCAAAACATATTTCGTTAAAAATGTGTTAAGAAATTATAATATATGTATAACCTTTCCCTCGCGCCTGTATCTCTCAAAAAAATATATTTTTGACGATTTATAGCTTTAATCTTCGGTTAAATAATATGTTGTGCAATACTTACAAGTCACAAGTGGATTTCTACGCTAGTAAGAAGGATGACCCTTTGCTGATTTTATTAGAATTTGCAATGTTTTATTGATACTGTTCTTCCTAGAATGAGTTTTTTAAGGACTTTGGAAGAAATTACGTTATAATTGTATTAGTAATAAAATATGCACAGAAATAATATTTTTTTAGAAATATTTTTAACATTAGGTGAAAAGGCTTTTCTGTAGAATTTTTTACGAATACAAGCAAGTACTTGATGTCGTTACTCGAATGGGAAAATAAAACCCACCATTAAAATTTACGAAAAAAGGCTGTTAATTGCTAAAACTTTCGTTTTGCAAAACAAATTGAAAAATTCTGAAATATCAAAAGCGTTAACAAAAGTTTACTCCGTTGCGTGGGAGCTGACTCATATCGCAATAAAACGTTCCCAAAAATGATCACGCGAAGCATACCGTAGTATGCATAACGTGTAAGTTACGTGTCTTGTACAAGAGTTGTAACTGTTCGGTGCCAGTGGAACTGTGTTCACCCAAATGTTTAGGCAATGTTGTGAGGCCAAAAAGGTGGGAAGATAAATGAGAAGAAGAAGAGGGTTAAGAAATGCCTGGATAGTCAGCTCTAGTCACAAAACATAGCTAAACCAATTCAAGCAACATATCGATTCTGAATGGTGGTCTCTCACCAGGAGTAGACTCACTAATATGAAACGAGGTGTAAAATATACCCCATCAATTATTTTTTTTACATTTTTAATATATTGTTAACCGGTTTGTAGCTATTTGAATGCGGGATTTAAGAAAATAAATATTTTTCACCACAAAGAGATGAAATAATTTAAAAAGATTTTCAAATTTTCATATTTTTTTTTTTTTAACTTGCACCAGCGATTGTAACCAACGACACAAAAAATAATAAAGGTTTCTTAGTTTTTTTTTTGCTATAATTTTCATGATTTTTATTGTTTTTCAATTGTCAATAAAACACGATTCTTTTACGTCAGCATTTTGTTAATTAACACCACTTTTTATCTTTATAACCTTTAATCTTTTAAAGTTTTGTTGAGCATTGAATAAATCTATATTGCAAATAAAATAAATATAAATGCCAATTTTCATTCTGATGAATTTGTTTGTGTTATTCGTTGCATATACTAGTAGTAGATACTATGCTATGTATCACTCTGCTGAACGACCACCATTCAGAATCGAAAAGTTGCTAAAAACGTCTTTAGCCGTGTTTGGTGACCAGATCTGAATATCTAGGTACTTCCTTACCTTCCTCTTTCTAATCTCTTTCCTCTCTCCACTGCCTTCAGCCTCACCAAATTTCCCAATTGAGGATGCCATAGTAAGCTAAAGTTGAGGCATGGGATAGTCAACAGAATTGGGACTCTCGTGTGGAATTCATTATAAAAAAATGTAAGAGTATAGCAACCGATTTAGTGTTTAAGTGATGCAATATTTAAAAAAAATCATAATATGATGATGATGGACAAATGAGCCATTTACTTAATAATTATTTATGATTTTACAATAAACGTACCTGTCCATACCGTAGGACTTCACCCCCTATTAGTATTTTGCTTTGAAACATCACACATGCCACAAAAATAACACTTGCTTCAACAGTGACGCACATTTATTGACGGTTTGATCAATTTATCATGCAATATCAATAAGAGCTAAGTCTGGGCTGTCCTCCAAAACAGGCGGTTAGGCAACAAAACAATGTTAGCCAAACATATTATTAAAAAATAAAATGACTTTTGACAAATTGTTTTCACTAAAACAAGGCTGTATTTTGGTCACGGAGGCGTAAACGGTTTTTAATCAACGAGGTGTCTAGGTCAATGTTCAATACGGTGCACCAGAAAATAAATTGAAATCAAGTGGCTTGGAGAAATGTGTTGGTAAATAATGTTCTACCGGAAATTGTTCTCAATATTTCACTAGCCGATGCTATATTTCGGCTAAATTAAGTGAAAATGACAAGCGACGTCTGTTTGCCTGTTTTTAACGTTATCTTGGCTTAGCAGATTCTTCCCTATAACGCATTGCTCAATTCACTGTTCTTGGCATTCCATAGACAAAAAATGACATCAAGAGTATAGCGTTTTAGTGCATAATCAACACAATCCCATCATAAACCAAATTCTACCGCCTTCATTATGAATATTTATATTTTTTACATATTGAATTACATAAACACACATTGAATATTTTTCTAACAAATATCTGTTAATACATTTTAATTTCGATCTCAATACCTTCTTAGCTCTGGAATATTTGAAAACGGTTATACTTTTCAGTTCTAAAACGCTGTCTTTCTTTATATATACTGATATTATTGTAAATTTAAGCTGCCTATTAATTTGTTTTTTCAAAATATTGTCAAATTTCACCTACCATATATCCAATTAGTTGTAATTGTATCAATAAATATTTACATAAATCAAATTTAATAAAAAAAATATACTTTTTTCACTCCGTTGACAGTTTATTAAACTGAATTCTCGGTCTACTTTCATCGTTTTTTGGAGAGGTTGCGTTGGGAAGAGCATAATTTATTTTGACATTAAGCATGATGTAGACAAAATTTCAGCTCAACGGCTGCTATGTTTGATTGGGAACAGCGGCCATAAGATTGCGCGTGTCAGCGCACTTCAAACGGAATATCACTAAACTGCACTATAAAAATATAATGTTGTTATTTTTATTAAATGTTTCAATTTTGAATGGAAATTTGAAGATGAAAAAAAATTCAGATAGACTTTTGTGCAATTACTATTGAAACATTTGAAAAAATCGTATAGTTTCTAGGATTTTCGTAAAATGCCGGGTGGAAAAGTATTTTTTATGAGCGCAACTACACAAGTGGCTAAAGATTTCACGGTCATGGAAAAGCCTTGGTGGTATTGCGAGACTGAATATCTTTTCTAGCTGTAAATAACTGAACTTAAAAGTACTTCTAATAATACCCCTAATCGTGCTGGTCATAAGCATTTTAACATGAGTGGGATCTTTAAAACAGTCAAAATGCAAACCATAATCATTCTTAATTAATTCTTGCAGACAAGTGAACTGTTTGCCTTCACAAAACCTTAACACTCCCAAATAAGGCCAACAACTAAAAAGCCGCTACCTATTGTAGTTTAATATAATGGAAGTGATACGTCTAGATGCTCCATTTAATGGTTACGAAAGAAGAAGTTTGAACGAGGATAAACTAATTTCTGCGAGCAATGTTCGCCAGCGAAAACTTCAGAAGTTCTCAGAAAATCTGTCTCCAAACCTGTCTCCCATCAACGTCTAAAGCATAAGCTTATTAATATTCTAAACAAGTTTCTTGCCAATTTTAAACAGTTAGTGCACTATAACTTGATACTTAAGTTATAGACTTTGTTGAATAACATCTCTAACAAAGTACATCAACAATTATTTTACATTTATTATGGGTCTTTTGTTTCGAGAAATGTAAACATTAAGGTCTTCTTTGTATTTGACTACACTAGTATGCGTTTTGTCTGGCATACGCTTGCACACTTCTAATTCTTTTTGCACGCTTAACCGTTAAAGTCTCCAAAAGGTTTTTGAATTCATACCCTCAATACTGTTAAAAAGCATTCGTCAAATGATTAAATTCAAAATGCAGAAAAATAATTATTTTTACTATCCAGAAGTCAAAGATTTCTCCCTTAATTAAATGGGTAGTTACCCTGCAACAATCTTAGTTAACGATTTAGTTCGGGTTCGAATCAAAATGGTAATTTTAATGCTATAATTTTCAAATTTGAAACATTGGTTCATGAACCGATGATAAATATTATCTGAATTAAAGGTATGTGATTAATACGCACACCACCTAATGGAAGAAAAAAAGTTTCATTTTCGTTTGGAGACAAAATACGAAAATATATAAATTTGTTCTTACAACTCTTTGGCTCTTAAAAAAATGACCATTGACGAATGTAAATGTAAGAAAAAAAATATATATACAAAAAGTTTACTTCTTAAAATGTGTTGGAAAGTCTAATAAAATAATATTATTCTTAAAAAATGCTTAAGTTAGTTTCATAAGCAGAATATTTATAATTAATTATCCGGTCACTTTATTATTATCACTATTTCAAGCTTTGTTGAATATTCTCCCGTATTTCTCGAGCTTTCGGAAACGTATCTTATTCTCGGATGTTAATTTATCGTAGGTATGCGCTCCCAGCGAGGAATAGAACAGGGATGTGCTGGGTCCTGACCCAGAAGGCACCGAGGCGGTAGTCTTCGCGCGCTCGTTACTTGCCCTTACTTTACATAAATAGACCGGGACAGTGGACACCCAACTGTTATCGTAAGCATGCTTTGTGCTCATTCCCAGAGCTAACATACACGTGTGTCCTTCTATAGATGCTCGTATGCTTACAGCGATTAGGTTTGTATGTACTGAAATAGGTTTCTGGCGTTTCTGGTTGGTTGATTTATAATACCAAGGTTTTTACTAGTGCATGTACAAAAATATGACAAGAAAATCAATAATACAATAATTAAGATGTACAAGCCACAATGTCTATAAGCTCAATAGCTGCATGACATGTTTTTGTACGCATCATAGTTTTTTGGGCTGTAGGTTAAGAAAGGTAGACTATGATGTAGTGTTTTCTAAGTAAACGTGTATGGATTGTGATGGATTGTATGTATTCATTTATTAAACGTTCAAATTTTACAAAAAATTTAATGTATGACAAATTTATAAAATGTTACATATTGCTTCCCTCTAAAGTAGGCATATTCCCGTATTATGGTGGTCAGCATTTCAAACAAAATTGTACGATTAAATAGAGTACAGTTCAATAACAAGAGTAAAATAGCAAAAAAATAATTATTATCAAGTTAGTCTGGAGATGTCATTTTGAATAACAGGGGATATAATATGACAGCAAAATAAAAACAATCTGCTTATCAAAATCTATGTTCAATTCTCTTCGCATAAGCATCCTTGAAAACCCCAAATATTTCGCTGTGCCAACAATGTTGAAAGTCTTGTGAATTGTTGGAGAGTGTTTTGTTGAAATAAAATTAATCATTACAACGATATCAACAATATAAAAAAGTGAATTAGAAAACATAAAATAAAAAAATTATTTGGGTGCAACCAAAAATCATGTTTATCAAAAATATGTTAAAAAAACACACTCACACAATTGAAAAAGGATTTCGGTGACGGTATTGCTTATGCGCTCATCTGGCAAGCGGAAGATTCTGAGTTCAATTCTCGATCACACCAATATCATTTGAATACTGTTAACCTTTTAAAAAGTAACATTAAAAAAATATGTATTTAATGCTTTCAAAACATAAATATATAGGTGTGGGTTTCTGAATAAAATCTAAAGAAATACATTTTTCAATTGATTAGATTATTTCGTTAGACGTTTTTAATATTTCAGGGAAGAAACTGAATTGTCTTAAGTTCATGTTCGTAAGTATCGCCTACAGTCTTGGGTTTTGTAACGATTTTAGGTTGAACTTTTGAATGCTGCCCAAGATAAACAATCTTATGAAACATGAATATATACTAATATAGTGAAAGGCAATTTTAAATTGAAAACAGCGGAAATGCGGATTCTCCGGTATTTTTAGCTATGTTGTTAACAACATAATGTCTTTGGTAGTCGGACCAAAGACTAAAGGTTTTACAATTATTTAGTGCAATTAAAATCACTATTACAAATAGCTTAATCCTTTTAATAACAATACATAGCCTGTTCAAAAGAAAAGGTGAATTTTGAATTTTCGCGGGCTGTGTACATTTGACTATCGATTTTTTTTTGTTATGTTGGTACACATATGTTGATTGCGTTAAAAATGGAATAAATCATATAATAAAATCCATAATTTCTTTTTCCACAACTCCAGGAGGCTCATCGTCATTAACGTCTTCTCGGCCTTCTGTAAAAGCGCTTGTACCACCTTTAAACACCTTGTTGAGACAAAGTAGACTCGCCGAATGCCACAGTCAACGTTTTAAGTACGTTGGAGCACTTTATTCCATTTTAACGCAAAATTTAATACATATTCTTTGATTAATTTTTTTCAAAAGTAAAAAATCGAAGAACACACAAAAACGTGACTAACCTTTCCAGTTGTCAAAAACAAACCACCAATCCAAAATGGCTGATAATGTTAACATATGTGTACCAACATAACAAAAAAAAAAATCGAAAATCGAATGTACACAGCCCGCGAAAGTTCAAAATTTACCTTTTCTTTTGAACAGGCCTTGTATATGAATAGCTCCGTATTTATAACTCAACTCAGTAGCTTTTATTTTCACTTTACTGTTTAATATCTCCCAAGAGGAAGTAGTTTCGAGCATTGAAACTTTTGGATGGTGTCTAAAAAAATAAAATGATTATGAAATTGATGAACGCTGCTGAATGAGTTTTCAAATGCAACAAAGAAAATAAATATTAATTTAGATTTATTAACGGACGGGGAGAATTTAAGAGTAAGGATAAACGGATGGACGTTTTTTTAAATTGGATGGTTAAACGCCTGAGGCTAGTAAAGCTCAGCAACCCCGAATTGGAGTATGTTGTGATGCTAAATAAAGGGAAGAGATAAAGATATGAGTTACCTGGCTGTTCAGATCTGGTCACTTAACGCAGGTTAAGCCATTTAAGCAATTTTTAGATTCTGAATTGTGGCAATAGAATTATTTCCTAGTTATGAGATTATCAATATACATTTTTCAGAAAACATAATTAAAAAAAAATAAGACACTCAAGTATTGAGCTGGACCTACCTGCATACGTTTTTGTAGACATTTACCTCGACGGACCATTTCTGCAAGAGTTTAAAACTCAATCGAAGACAGAATCTCAACAATATACTTGAGATACGTCTTATAAAGTTTTGAACACCCTACAAGAATAGATGTCGGCTTGTAGATACATTGCTATCGGAGGGAGCGAGGGGGGAGGGAGAGGGTCATATGAAGAGGAAGGTCTCCAACCCGCTTGATAGACCAGGTCAAGGTAGTACATTATTTATTGGAGTATTTCGAGCCACAGGGTGCCATTATGATGTAGTAATTATACGAAAGGAAATAATACAAAACACTCCTTGTAGTCCAATGTGGTGAACAACGTCACGAAGGCACTGTTTATTAGAAAAATAAAATATGGTCTTTAGATGTATGTATAAAAATATTAATTATTTTTGATTAAAAAAAAAGTGCTGTTCCCCCTGGAAATTTTGTAAAAAAAGAAAAATTCTATAGCTAAAGCCATTTCAAATAATGTTTTGATTTTGAATAGGGGTGGGTATCTCTGTCAATAGTGATAGTACCTATATTACACTGTGGAACATCATTTTGTGCGAAAAACATTTTGATTCTCCATGTGAAAAACAACTATTTTATTTGCCCACGCTGGTTTTAAAATGTGAGGAAAAAACTCCGGTGTCATCCTGGTGTATGCGATATACATGTCCAATGGTCAGGCGCGTTGGCAAATAGAGGGACGTGCTGTATAAATCCCGTATCGTAAAAGCATGTGTATCTTTTCCGCAGGTATATTATCTCTGGCGTCTTTGCGACGGAACGGTACGTGCGAGGTACACGTAGTACACAATATGTAAAAGTAATAAAATATTCAAAGCAATCGGTCATGCGAGGTTGTCACTGGGCAGTGGGCAGTGTACAGCAGGCAGTAGGCAGGTACAGTTAGCAGCGGCCAGCCGAAATCCCCGACTCGATACAGTCGTCCGGTGGGCAATGGAAACAGGCCTCTATTGATTTCCATTTGGCGGGTTACGGCTTGTAAGTATAACACGAATTAAGTGACTTCTGAATAATTGATAGGTAGGCAGTAATTCCCGCATTACACAACGAGAACGTCACTATTTCTAAAACACTACAAGATGTATTTTATAAAGCACCGTAAAACACAAACAATTATGTTAGATTCACACCAACGTCCGGATCCGCTCAGTGACGATATTGTTCCGCAAGAGAGCTTATTGATATGGTATGAATATCAATCAAGGAGTATGTGCCAAAACAAAGTTGTGTGGCAGTATATCCTTATGCCCACCCTTGTGATATTTAACCACTTAGTTAGTTAAATAATTACTTTGAAGTGTAAAAATACTTACATCTCAGATTTTTTTTTTAAATCATTTTTTTATTACTAAATAATATTTTTATTAATTATTAAATATTAAAAATATTATTTAGTGGTAAAAAAATGGTTTAAAAAAAAAACTGCTATGTAAGTATTTTTACACTTCAAAATAATTATTCAACTAATTAAGTAGTTGAATATCACAAGGGTGGGCAGAAGCATATACTGCCACATAAATTTGTCTTGGTACATACTCCTTGATTGATATTCATACCATATCAATAAGCTCTCTTGCGGAACAATATCGTCACTGAGCGGATCCGGACGTTGGTGTGAATCCAGCTTTATAGTGAATACCGCAAAAGAGCTCCAACTGCTTCCAACCGTCTAGAGCCAGTGAGACTATGACATCCGCAATTGGGGAATGTTGTGAGGCTAAAGGTAGTGAGGAAGGGAAAGAGTTGAAAAAAATAAGGTTGTGAAGTACCTGAAAACTAAAATTTTTGCAATGAAAAGGAAATGTTTTTCCATTGTAACGTGCATCACCATGCTACAGTGGAATGGATTTTTCCATAATGGTAAGAGCTATGATATTAAAAAAGTGGTAAACGCTAGCATCAGAGTGCACTTCACGTCCATAACATCCATCCTCATACATTCCCTCGCTCATATATCACTAATCTGCCGCTTCTGGCACCCTGCGCCCGGTGGCACCTCTCGCCCACGGTAATAAATCACAATTCTGCGAGGTATACCGTTCTCAGCGCCTGGACGCGAACCCTTGTCTTGGCCGTCATTAGAATGATAAACTTTATTTATTCTATGTGATGACCACGCTAAAGTACCTACCGACTGACTGGTGGCCATTGGTACTATGTCAGACACAATAAATAGTATTACATTTCAAACCCGGGGTGCGCAAATAAATTTTATTTAATTAATATTTGTCATAACACATCTAAATAATATTAAGTATATTTGCGGCAAGTTCCAGAGTGGTGGATACTGTAGGTATCGCCCTGGTGAAATACTACCATTCAGAATCGAAACGTTGCTTGAAATGGCAATAACCGTCTTTAGTGACCAGACCTGAATAGTCAGGTATTTCCTTACCTTCTTATTTCTCATTTCCTTCCACTCCTCACTCCCTTCAACCTCACAAAATATGCCATTAGCTCCTGTTTGTGAGGGGATCTAGTACTTATATACAATTTTCAGTTTGCATGTTGTGCGCTTGTAATAAATATGATTTTATTTACGAGTTGAGAGCCAAAAGGTTACGTGTCAAACTAGTTCGTATTTCGTGGAAAATTCTAATTAAAACGATGTAAGTAATTTCCCTCATTATATTGGATAACAATCAGTAACATTTTAAAATTAATTTTGTCTAGACAATTCTTTTTTAAAGTCAGCGTTACTTTATGAAAATAGACGAGACAATGGCTGATCACTTTATTAATAACTAGCAGATAAGGAAGGCAAAGATATTCCGTTATACACAGTTAGGAAGGGATATTCGTTTGGAAATATGTTTTTTCTTTAATGCCTTCGATTTAAAAAAAAGGATACATATTGGTTTAATGTCTGACGACTTCGGATGATATATTAAAATGCAACATTGTATAACAGCTGATTGGAGATATCAACCCACATATTGATACTTTGTAAAGTACCTATTACAGCACTATTCTAATTTTACCTTAATAATAAATTATTATAGGTTTTTCCGCGAAGCCGAACAATTTGCACTTTCGTGTCATGTATATATTTTTACAATAGCTAGATCTATGTAGTATGTTAGGCATTAAATCGATATGTGCCGAGGATTGAGTTTGACATGTTATTTTACGTAAATAGCATAAATAAGCAATACTTTTTGCGTACGAATAATCGATCTCGTGTCTGGTCTCTTTAAAAAATATTGTACATAAGATCTAAGATACATATCGTGCCATCACAACTCACTAATTTCTAACCACAATACCATTTCCCCGTGGGGGTAAGTAGTGGAAAAAACTCTGTTTTTGTAAGAATCACTTATTTAACACAAATATTTTAAGTGAACTAGTTGTCCCCCGTGAAAAATCAAGATAAAAACTATTAAATTTACATTGTACAAAATAAAAAAAGTTGCTTGAATATTCGAATGAATATAAAATTTTATTTATTTATTATTTTACTTAATGATACATTTTTTGTTGTTGGTTGGTATAATTACCCATCCCACTAGGCATAAGCCTGTTTTGGGATGGCAATTTGCAACAGTGGTTTTTTAGCTACACAGTAACATGTTAATATCGAAAATAAAGTATATACACAATAAAAAATTTATAAGTAACTGACAAATTTGAAGATATAGAATTTACATAATAAGAATAATTAAATGGCCGAAACTTTTCCTTTTTCGTAATATTTTTTTTTACTGGAATTTTCTTTCCCGAAGTCAAATAACAAGTTTAAAACATACTGTATGCAAGAAATGTATTTGCTTAAGTATTTTGTCATACTTTTAATTCGATGTGATAATATACAATTAAGTGTATTTTAATTAATATTTTGACATTATTTTTTTTATTTTATTTTTTTTTTTTTTATTTGATTTTTTTTGTCACATACATTTTTTTTTAAATTAGAAAAGAAAAAAGATTACAAAAGTAAAAACATTAATTAAAAAGAAAGAAACATATTATAAACAATAAAGAAAAGAAAATAAGGAAGAACAATGTAGATATAACAAAAAATCCCACATAGGCAAAAGCCAGTGCGTGGGTATACTAATATAAATCAATAGTAGGTTCTCTATAGCAATAATATAAATAGATAAACAGTATATAATTACAATTAATAAAGAGTTACATTTCAAATTAAGCAAAACATTTTAATTTTTTTTTTTTTTTTTTAAATCACAGCAGATAAGTTAGTTAAGAATTTAAAAAATATAGCAGTTATGGTATTAAGAGGTTGGTATTTTTTGTTTTTAACCAACTTTATTTATTTTTTTTTTTTTCAATACAAAATCACAACAGATAAGTTAGTTAATTTTTTTTAGAATTTAGCACTTATAGTATGAAGAGGCTGGTATCTTTTGCTTTTATCCAGTTTTTTATTACATTTTTGTATGTATTTAAGGAAGTTGAATTTGAACACTTAAAATGTAATGAAAGTGAATTATACATTTTTGGGGCAATGAAGTATGCATGTCTCTGCGCAAGTCTAGTTTTGCAGAGAGGTACCTCCAGTACATTATTTATTCTGTTGCTGTAACGATTTTCATTTTTTGCAAATAGTTTACTTCGCGAAAATATGTACTTTAGGCACTGTATACAATAATTTTTTCTTATATCTAAGAGATCAGCTTCTTGGAATAATTGTATGGAGGGGCATGTAATGTTTTTATGCAACATTATTTTTATTATTAATTTTTGAGATATTTCTAATGGCTTAATATGAGTATTATAAATACCCCCCCAACCGATTATTCCATAAGATACTGATGACTGAACCAATGCATGGTACACCAATTTCATTATTTTTATGTCAACTATGTTATTTAATCGTTTAAAAATGTAAGTTAAATATCTTAGTTTATTTACAAGCTTTTCTACATGATTCGTCCATTTGAGTTGACTATCTATTGTAATTCCTAAATATTTGACTGTATTTCCCGATTTCATTTCTACACAATTAGAGCATAAAATAGGGTTGCAGTTATTGTTATGGAACCTTATATTTAGGTTAGTTAGAGGTGCAGCCTTTTTGGTATTATAGAATGGAATATAAATAGTTTTTTCACAGTTCAGAGTTAAAAGGTTTTGGTTGAGCCATTCTTTGACAATGGAGGTGCATTTATTAGCATTTTCAGTGACTTCGTTCCAGAATTTACCATGTACTGTGATTGCAGTATCGTCAGCATATGAGAATAGTTTTCCCGAAATGTTAATATTACAGAGATCATTTATATAAATTAGGAACAGTAACGGGCCGATAACTGTTCCTTGTGGAACCCCATGTCTAACACACTTTGGTTTACTAATATGAGCACCAATTTTTGTGCATTGATGGCGATAAGATAAATAATTTTTCAAAAGGGAGAGACAGTTATTTTTAATTCCTAAATTATTAAGTTTTCCAATCAGTATATTATGATTGACGGTATCGAATGCCTTTTTCAAGTCTAAGAAAATTGTTAGGCTTTTCATATTTGAGTCGAGATTACTGTAAATATTTTTCGTTAGATTAAATAAAGCATCATCTGTACCAAGACCTGATCTAAAACCATATTGATTTGGGGACAAAAGTGCATTGGACTCAAGAAACTCTAGAATTTGTATCTTCATAATTTTTTCTAATATCTTAGCAAGTTGGGATATCAGCGATATGGGTCTGTAATTGTCAGGTGTAAAAATCGATCCAGATTTATGGATTGGAACAATATTTGAGAGTTTAAATGCGTTTGGGAATGTGTTTTTTTTCAAAGCAAGAATTAAATATATGTTGCAGAGGTAAGGATATATGTTGTTTAATAGATTTGATTGTGAGGCAGCTTAATTCATCGGGTCCATTGGCTGTGTTTGTGTTGAGATTATCAATGTGTTTTATGATTTCCGATTCAGTTACACGTTTAAATTGAGATAAAATAGGAGTATTTACAGAGTGAGTGTTAAATAGAGTAGGTCTGGACTTGTTTCTAAATGAAGGATTATTATTTATTAAATCTGAGGCAACGTTTGTAAAAAAATCGTTGAATTTATTTGCAATTTTTCCCATATCCGTAATAACTATTTTATCGTCTGTTACAATTTTTTCAGGCAAAGTTTGTACTTTATGCTTTCTATTTGCGATTTCGTTTATGACTTGCCACGTTTTTTTAGAATCATTATCGGCTATTTGTAATTGTTTAGTGTAGTATTCTTGTTTACACCTCTTTATAAGTATATTAAAAAAAATTCTATAAATTATATATTGCTGTTGTAAATTTGCATTAGGTGGTATGTTGTTAGTCGTACAGTATTTCTCATGTTTTTTGTAAATTTTGTAAAGCTTGTTCCTGTGTAAACTTGAAACTATCAGTCCACGCGTAATCCATGGTTTAATTTTTTTGTGTTTTCTTTTGGGTGTAGGTGTTGGTTCTAAACTATTATTTATATTATTATTTAATACTGAATAAAAATTGTTCAATGACTGATTCGGGTCATCGTTGTAGATAACTGTGTTCCAAGTTTCTTTTTTTTTAGATAATCATTCAGAGTTTGATAGTTGATTCTACTTCTTTTCACGTGTTGGTCTTTAGTTTTATTATGATGTTTTAAGGTACTGTGACTGAAAAATGTTGGGTAGTGGTCGGTTATATCAATTTTTAGAATAGCTGATCTGGGAATAAAGACTTTGTTGGTTTTTAATAATATATGATCCAGGCAAGAAACAGCACGGAGGCCGCATCTAGTAGGGCCACTTATACAAGACAAATATCCTTCGCTATACATAACATTTAGATATTCATTGGCAATTGGGTCTAAGATAGAATGTTCAATGTTGATATTCATATCACCCACAACAAAAGAGAAATCTGATTGTTTAAAATTACCTTCAATTAAAAAATGTTCAAGTTCAGTGACAAAGGATTTAGAGTCTAAGGAAGGTGAGCGATATATGGCAAGTATAGAATATGTTTTATTATTTAACGTGAAGGATAGATGAATGGCGTTTGAATATTTAAATTTCGGTATATCTATTAAAACATCAGATATTTTGTGCTCTTTGTAAAAAATAGTTAGACCGTCGTGCGAAGTGTGGTTAGAGGGAAGTGAAAATGTCTTATATCCAGGAATAGAATATGGAATTGTTTCACGCATTTGCGTTTCAGTGAGAATGATTTTATTAAGTTCGAATTCTAAGGAATTGAGGAAAATACATAACTCGTCAAAATGTTTACGGATACTTCGTATGTTTAAATTTATCATATTGAAGTCAGTATTTCCTTCACTTATGTAATTATTTAATTCCATTATGTCTTCACATACCTGTGTATGTATGAGCGAATCTTCATTTGTGGTATCCATTTTCACAGCGAGATTATACAATCGATCTTAGAGTTACAATTTAATGTAATGGGATGTCGTTGGCGTCTTTGATGTATATTATTGGAGAGTCTTGAGTTTTCCTCAGCAACACACGACCGTTCTTTGTCCACGCAAATTTGTACCCCATCGATTTCGTCGATCTAGCTAGCCAAAGTAGCTGGTTGTTGGCCGGTGTTAGCTTTTCGTTGATGAAAATAGTTTTTTCTGAGGATGAATACTTTAGATCTTTTGCCGTGAAGTTTCCGTTTTTTTTTTTCTGGGTTAAAATTCTATCTTTCGCTGCTTTTGAATTCAACTTTAGTGTGATCGATTTTTTCGTTGAATAGCAGTTCACGATGCTGTTAGTACGAATTATGTCTTCACAGTCTAGTTTTTTTTAAATGTATTCCACCGGAATGATAGGGTTCTCATCATTTTTTATTTCTAGTCCTTGGATTTCCAAGGAGGTTTCCAAAGAAGTTTGTTCGATTTGGTTGACCATTTGTTTTAAAGATTTGTTTTCAATTTCTACTTCTTTGAGTTTTTGGTAACATTCTTTCTTTTCTTCCTCATAATCATCGATTTTTTTTGAAAAGAAATCAATTGCCTTGCTTATGTCTGTTAATTCGCACTTAAGAATTTTTTTTAATTCGGCGCTCAGCTTCTCTATACTTTTTTCATCACCTGATTTTGTCGTGTAGCAACTGTCGCACATGTACGAAAGTGAGTGTGGAGATTTTACAGCGAGCGATTGAAGATCCGTTCTACTTAAACCACTGCATGCATTGTGAAATAAAAGATTGCACTTTGCACAACGAACATCTTTTTCACCATTTGTTGCCTTTTTGCAATGAGCACAGTGTGATTTATCAAAGAGTGGCATTTTAAATGATTGTTTTAACTTCACAGTAATATTATTGTTGTCACAAATATGAATGCTCGCGGCTGTCGAATTCCGTCACTATTTGTTATTGATTTTTTTCAGTTAACAAACTAGTATAATGGCGTAAAAATAATAGCACTCGACACAAGTATTTATGCTGTGTATTCACTTTGTAATTTTAGTAAAGATTGGACTATTTAATGTAATTTAAATGACTGTTATTGCTGGAGCGATCAAAAGTGAACTTTCCAATTAAACCATTTTCTTGTTACTCATTTTTTCGAACACTCAATGTACTTGCTGAAAGTATCTAAGGTTCATTAACTTAATAAGAAATATCTAATAATAAGACAGATGTGAAATCATATTTATGAGTATCACATTTACCTATATGTAAAATTTATGTTGAAAAAACAATTTACAATATAATATTATACTGCTAATGAGTTGGGATATACTCAATTTGAGAACTATATAAGCTTAATTCAAACGAGATGGAAAAAAACAAATTTGCTTCACCTCTTAGTATTGTGATATTTCAAAATTTAAAAACATCTTCAACTGTTTGTGGGCGTCAGATTCGACCATAAAAACCTTCCTGTATTCTCGTGCCAGCACCGTACTTACAGTAAAAACCTCCTTATAATTTATAAATAGACCCCCATAACTGGCATAGGAAATATTTTTAGAAATGTCACGGTCCTTGTCGACAAAGATAATCAAACATTCGTTGGTTATATAAAACACGTTCACAAACATTTTCATGGAATGGTAATTATTTTCACAATTGACATAGTGTGCTTTCTGAAATTAATGATAAACGCTAAAACTATTATGGTTACTAATCAAACAAGTTTAACCCAACTAAAAACCTGAATGGTATTAATTAGTGTTTTAGGAATGATTTTGCATTATGTTTTAAATTGTATCAAGCAGCTTACAAACATGCAACGGCAACATTGTACGAGTACTAATAATCAAGTCTGAATGCAAATAAATCGTGTTGAGTTTGGTTAAAATATGTTAAACTTCAATACACGGTGGAATTTTAGGAGCTTCAATATTCCAATTTAAAATATTTATAACTAACGAATGAGTGTTAAAAACGCAGTAAAAAAAATAACTTACAAAATAATAGATTTACATATTATCAACACGTTCAACTTATTTTGAGAGGGAAATTAAGGAAAAACGTGGAATCGGAAGATGGAAATAGTCAGAGTTGAGGAAACTGAGGAACTTGGTAGAAATGGTTGCATTTGTTTCATTGTGACTCGGTTCAGAATATTTTGACCGTACTCATAATTTATGAGTATGGTCAAAATACTTTGAACTTTTGAAGGGGTCCTAACTTATTTATTGCAAAGACTTCCAAACACTTAGGCTTCCTGAATCACTTTTATTAAGATGGTGTTTTTATATTTACGTACGTAACAAATTTATGTTAGTTAAATTAACATTATAACGCTTTTCATATTTTTAAAGAATGAATTTTTTGGGTATTTGACTTACCTACCCGCATTTTTCAAAGAAGGTTGCTTCTTATTTTGGGGAAAACAAAATTGCTATGTAAAAATTGGTAACCGTGTTTTTTTTACGGGTACGTATATATTTTTCTATCTATATACATATTAAAATACAGGTAAATCGAATTAGAGATACCATTCTTGCCTCAGCTTTCAAAGGTACTAAAAGTCACTTTGTAGTATTCTAATACAAGCAATACTACAACTGATATATTTTTAAGTGTTACATAGGTGGTTAGAAAAATGTCTAAGATTTTCAGCGAATAAAATTTTTAGTCATATTCTAAATTCTGTGAAATGCAAAAAAATATCTAAAATGTCTACAAAAGGTGCAGTTTAAAAGCGAAGGCATTTTCGAGATTTTCGCCGAAAATTTCAGTACATTTTTCATATAAAATTTAAAAGATTACAGTTTGAAAACTTTATTCGCTGGAAATCTTAGAAATTTTCCTAACTAACCGTACATAATTAATATATAAATAATTTGAAGTGTTGTTCATATTGAATTTTACAAAGTGTGTATTTATGAGTACTTACCCTTAAAAGGGTTAAAAACATGATATAAAAAGCGAGGTCATATATTAGTATATCAAGAGTTTTCATTTCCGTGTCACGTTACATATGCACCCACATACACTCAGATAATTTGAGTTACAATTAACTCGGAGTTAGTTAGAATCGATGGCCTTCTAATTATGGGGAATGGCTAGTGAATAACTGACCGGCCCAGTAATAGTGACAAGAAGGCAATCATGAAATGGCGTGGCACTCTGCGAATTGTGAACGCCGTACGCAGTGAAAAGGCAGGGAATGTTGACATTTCTAGCATTATATGAACTACAAACCACGGAAATCAATATGATAGGATAAGACAGAAATGGGCCTAACCTCGAACAATGAATAAAAACGTACATTTATATGGAAACGCACGTGGCAAATGGGTTGGGGATTAGGGTTATACTTAGTCACTTTTACCAATCAAAGCTGAGCTGGCTACCATCTGAGTTTGCGATTTAGTTCGATTTCGAGTCATAGCTTACAGAATAATGTTAGATACCTTTCACGGAAAATAAGTGGAAACGGTATTAATGCCAAGAAAAATGTTATCGATTGAAACCAAACTAGTGAAAAGGACTTCGGTGGTGTAATTGCCAACCGTAAGCTGTCAAAGAGACGGGAGATTCTTCAAGTTCGATTCTCTGTTGCATACAAATCTTTTTTTTTCTTTCCTGTGCCTTTTTCTGAATCATATGGTTGGAATGTTACAAAAATTGTTTTAATAATTAATAGAATTAATTAATTTTGTACTTATGTATCTAATTCGAATGCGTGCTGAATGATTTTATACATTGGAATGTACATGTATAGTAAGACATTTGTTTAGTTTTTATCACACTTTTAAAAATATAGTTTTGTTATTGTGTGGTCGACTTTCCAGCATTCACTTTAAATCTTAGAAATACGAACATTTAGATATAGATGTTGCCGTAAGTTAAAGTGAGCCGTTACTCAAGTTGATTTGTGAAAGCGGTCGCTAGTAACGTCCTGGTCATTAGAAATTGATATTCAAATGTAGCCCTAACTGTAAATATTTTATCACTGTCCTATGACCTATAGCCTTATCTCAAATGATCCATTGAATTTAATTTTCAGTGGAACACAATGTTTTTTCTGGGAAAATCTCAATTGTACAAATTAGGAGATATGGGCTTTTAGAAAAACGTGAAGATGTGAAACGAAATTTACGAAGGTACCAAAAAAAGCGGTTCAAAAAGTACGGTTGGAGAGTTTTTACAACATTCCGATTTTCTTAGCCGAAATAAATGGCGGAGTGCTCCGGACGCGTAAATCAAGTACTCGCTATAATTTATTTTAGCCCGGAAAACTATGCTTCCGCCGTCTTTAGTTTCAGCCATTCAGTATGCTTTGATTTTCTAATACTGTAATAGTTGGATATTGGATTGGGTCTCCAGATTCAATTATGACGCTTTTAATGCACTGGATATTGACTGCTATAACTTTTTACAATAATACTAAATAAAGACAATTAATATTGATGACTTCAGAGTCGTAAAATGTTCGGCTTTTGGTCTAGAGACCAACGTGCTGGAGTGCAAAGAGCAATTTTTTGAATTGATACTGATTTAATTTTTGTATTCATACATAAGGAATACAAATAAAAAATTAGATATCCTTTGAAAATGTATTTGTATAAAACACTACTAATTTATAGTATGTGTTAATACGTATAAGTGATAATTCAATCTTGAAAAATTTTCAATTTGCTGACAGCTTTAAATGCTCCAGACGTCAAAGTTACCACTTTGAACATGAATTCATTCAGAATTATGTTTTGTAACTAGATCAAAGAGGTTCCTTACTTGTTTCTCCTCATCCTTTCTCAAATGAGGGTGCTATTCTACCCCTAACTCCGGGCATTTGGAACCTTATGTGGTATTAAATTAAAGCTGTGGCGCCTACCTGCGATAACCGAATTTTAACTTCTCCCAGGTTATTCGCCTTCCGGGGATAAAACCCTTTACCATTCGTCATTAGTACATAGTATAATAAAATCTTTGTTTCCACCATACAAAGGTATTTGAAATGTTCCATGTTTTTTGATTGGTTAGTATAAGAGGAATTTATTGTTTGATAATATAGGAAGTGAAAAAATCTTGTATGCTGTGAAAGCACGATTTTTTCGAAAAATACAATTAATAAAATACCAGAAAAAAAATATTCACCTTGTAATTGTTACATCTACGGAAATATTTCCTTCGGGTTTACAGAATTTAAAAATAAAACATGAACTCCGCAGATTGTTTACGTAATGAAGTGGGTACGCAGTACATCCAACATAACTTATAGGGATTCGAAGAAGGTTAAGCAAATCATTAAAAAAACCCCAAAAATAGGGCAAAGTACTTACTTCGTATAAAAATCAAGGTTCATGTCTTTTTTTAATGAGTGAATGGTTGAGAAAGGGTCAAACCATCAATCTCAAAACAGATTTAAAAACTGCCGAATACAAATGCCACGAAACGAATTTTAAACAATATGTACTCGTATTACATTTTGCCAACTGTCAAAATATGCGCTAATTAGAGGATAATTGTTGCTTTTGAGTACCGATTAGCCAAACCGTATTTTAATGAAGATTAACGTGCCGGATAGCGTAAACGATAAATAAAGAAATGGATTATAAGTTTCGCAGGAAACAAATTGCCAATTGGATTCGTAATGGGAGTTAAATCTCGTAAATCGACTTAAAATTGGTGATGTATCTTAGTTATCACTAACCGAAGAAATATGCATTTTATTTAATACGAAATGAATTTATGATTCAAATGTTCTAAAAATATAGCTACACATAAAAGAAAGATGAATTTAATGAAAAGCCTGAAATACTGAAATAATGTTTTACCATTGGTGGTGTTGCGACGCCTCGTGACGTCATTTCCTATTTCCGGTGGATCCAGGGCGGCCTCGATGTCTGAAACAAAATATTAAATAAGCTTTATCTTTATTCTTGCAAAGGGAAAATCTAGTTCATGGCGAGGCTTTACTCCCCGAGATTTGGGGCTCTGAATCTATTAACATCGTCATATGCGTACATAACCCATACGTTAAAAAACACTGATTTTTTTATATATTTATAAATCTTTGTATGAGATAACGGTTGACAAATTTTGACACTTAACCAAATATCAATTACACTTTCAAATTTTCATCTCAAGTAAAACGGAACCGGTTATAAAAATTACCGGTTCCTCGGAGAAATAATATCGACGGTTCCAGTGACCGCAAACACCGGGACCAAGTAACGGGAAAGGAATATCGACTATTTTAATAAGTGCTTTACAATCATAATAATATAATGTAACCTTTTACTGGTTTTCATGTACTTAAAAAAAACAGTAATTTTACTTTTTTGCAACGATAAAATCTGCACTTAAATTCATTGATAAAACGAAATGATGTGATGACAATATGTAATGTCATAACTATTAATAATGGTCTGCGAACGTTAGCCGTATGCATGCACATTTAAAATTTTGAGTAATAATATACATTTATTTTGTCACTTTACTGGAAAACAACATTCTATTTATTTACAAATGTTTCCTGATCGATGCGTAAAGCCTGGTTCACAGGAATCGATAAATATATAATTGTACATATAGATTGCTCAGCGAATAATGAAGAATGATGGTTGTAAGGTAGGATTTAAGATGATATTTTTATGAGAAGATATCAAATTTTAGGAACTATTCACGATTTTGATAAAAAATTTCAAAGATGAAATGAAAATAAATCATTAATTTGCCCCTTATTATTGGACTTTCCACTACTTTAAATATGTTTTTCTATTTATATAAGATATTCATTGTACACCTGATAACTAATAGGCTGTCTACTTCACTTTCTCCATCTTGACATTTTCTTTTTAGTCAATATGCGATTTATTTTATATCGTTTAACTTAATTCTGTTCGCATTCAGTTTGAAAGATGTTTATTAAGAAACGTTCAGAGCGCATTTTCATAATGGAACATTACAATCACACAAAGGAAATTTGGCACATTTATATGAAAATAAAAAACAAAAGCGATAGTGAAGGAACATAAAATGGAGATTTGATAACATTCGGGCAGTGTTTTGTAAGCTAACGAAATCTTTTCTTTATTTTAGTACAAATGTAAAGACATGTACATTAATTCAACATCTCATTAGGATAGTATTTTTGCTAAATCTCGTGCCAGTTATACATGTATAAGGAAACGCACGCTATTGCCGATTCTGAGTTATTTTTTTGTTATTAGAAAACGCACATGTGCTCTAAATGCCCGGAGACTATGGAAATATGGAATCCCATTTGGGGAATATTTTGCGACAGAAATAAGAGGACTTAAGAGGAACTTTGGATAGTACCTGGCTGTTCAGATATTGTAACAAAAATATTTAATAAGAAATGTTTTAATTTTGATTGGTTTTCTTTCACCAGGATTGAGGTGTTTTTCACTTAATTTTCGACTAATTAAAAAATTAGGCCCTTTTGTAAAACGTTCCGATCGTGATTGGTGGTTTTTTGCCAATACGTCACTGAGAGAATCTTTCACTCAAATTTTTGGAGTAATTATAGAACTTATAGTTTATATCTCCATTAGAAAAACTGTATTAGTTTATTACATTTTACTTGCCATCGCCGGGATTTGATGCTGAGACCACTGTGTTTAGGGTTAAGGAACATACTTCTCTGTCACGGAGTTTGTTGTTCGCGTGTTTGAAAAGAGTTTTGGTTGAAACGTTTATGGTTTCGTGGGAATATTTAAAGACCCTGATAAAAATTCCTGATCCTTGCCGTTGTGCGATCAAATATAAATGTTGTTTGGACGCATTGCGGCAGAGCGAAATTGACAATTTTTGCTAAAGATTTTAAATACCGTGGATCGGAAATATTCTGCAATGCGGAAAGGTTACTTCTTTAGCATTGTAACCTGAATCCTTACTCCTAAGTTTCTCGTATGTGCTACACAAGATATGCATAATGTATGCAATAGAAGTTGACACTGTTACGAAGGAATGAAAACATTGCATACTAACGAATTCATACTTTCAACATATTAAAAGTGATTACCACAAAAGTCTGACTGAAAAAACTGTCTGGAGCCAAAGAGACTATGGCATCCCCAATCGGGGTATATTGTGAAGCTGAAGGATGAGGGGAGAGAAAAGAAGGATTCGGAAAAGAGGGATGTTGGGAATTATTCAGACCTGGTCACTAAATACGGTTAAAGCCATTGCAAGAATCGTTTTAATTTTAAATGGGATTTTACATTATTATTAAATGTAAGTTACAAATACGATACAATACCAAATGTGTTTTTATTTACACATGTGAAAGATTTTTTTTAAAACATTGCCTTGAAACCTTTTTATAGTTAACTTTTTTTTGTATATTCATTCACCTAGAAGCGACATTTATTAATTTATTTATTAACTTTTAGTTTCTAATATTATTTTTTAAAATTACCTACCTCACTAGGTCATAAGAACCTGTTCAGAGGTAAGTGATAGTGAGTACAAGTACAATAAAATGATGATATATTTTACACAATGTTCTAGTTTGTCATGGAATGAGTGAAGAATTTCAAGTGCTATTTTAGGAAATATGTAGGATATAATAATAAAAATGATATATATATATATATATATGTATTTTATAATGTGATTTGTGTGTTTATGATAGGAGAATGCAATTTTCTTTTCTTATTTAGAGTATTACTTATATTGGTAGGTGTCTTGATTGTAAATGAAACTCTCTTATGATAACGTCTCAAAGATGAAGACATTTTTGTCACATTATATTTGGTTGGTGGATATTCAAAACATTGTAAAAATATAATGTTAATGCCAAAGGAGGCACGTTCTCTCTATGCAACGATATGCGAAAAAAAAAATTTGATATTTTCACTTTCACATGGTAGCAACCCAAAGATAACGACTTTATAGCCACACGATATTTGCTTAATGTAAATTCGAAATGTAGCAAAATTATAATAATATTATCGGAGGAGGTGCGCCGTCTCTTTGCGAGAATATTTGCAAGTAATACCAGAGAATGACATGCATTAAACATAATTGGTTTATTCGTCACTAGATGGCGTTACGTTCACAAATTCAAAATGGCCGTTAAACGGGAAAGCGCGCAAAAATTCCCTCGGTGGCATTAGGTAAATCTTGATACGATCGTTACAATAATTTCTTGGGTAAATTATTGTGGAAAGTTGAGTACGTAGAAAGCTTGTTGATTCAACTGGGCTTGGAAATATAGTGGACATGTTTTGAAGTTTTTGACAGCTGAATAAGGTCTTTAGGGAATTGTTGTTGTAGAAAATTAATAGGAAACATGCTATTTCATGTAAACGTGTGAATATAAACAGAATACTAGCATGCTTAAGTTTAAAAACAATTTTCAAATAAAAAATATATTAAAGGTAGGTAGTTGATGGGTACATACCTTAACAAGTTTAATAATATTAGTGGTTCAAGAAGTGTTTCAAAGTCGAACTTTACTTTTGATTTTCTTAAACAATTCGTTATTTTCACAATTTGTACAGTATTTTACAGAAATGGTATTTCAATCGAATTATAATCTAATATTCCATTAATCAGTTACGGTTGTGAATAACTAAAAACAATGTGGTCGACACGTTTACACGAAGAACTCTAGAGATTCGTTTTCATAATATTCATCGTGTAACTTAAATTTCAGTATATTTTAAAGCCTTTATAGAAAAATGTTTTTTTTCGTACTGAAAACGGAATCGATTTATAATAGTTGACAATCACAGCTGTGGAATAGCGTTGCGATAGGCATAGGACAACTCGGAGCGTTTTGGTGAGTTGGTTTTTTAAACTTTTTTCAAAATTGATTTATTAATTGTATGAATAACCCCCACTCCCAGACAAAAAAATAGAATATATCTTTCTGAATAAGTTTTTCTTCAATATGAAGAGGAAGTTAATATGTACTATTAGTATTACTTAAAGTGCTTGATTTCTCCAAAAATATACCGAGTGAGATTTTTTTTACTGACTGAACGCTCAGTTTTTTTGGCGATTTTTTTTTCGTCTTTGTAGAATTTTATCTTTCACCAGTCACTTACTGCTGAAATGGATTTTTCGAATATATCACTACAACATTTTTTTTCCTAGCATCAGAATAAGGCTCGTCTCTGCGGCTTATAAAACATTAAGGCTTTATAAAGTAAATAGATTTTGAAGAGTAAGCACATACTCCCACATTATACGTGTATCTCTGAAGCCATTGATACCCCTTCAAGGAAATCACGCACGGCTGAGTTGATAGCGGCATTGCAAATAGATCGAATAACCCTGATAAGCTCCGTTATAAAGAGCCTTTGGCTTTCTTTTGGGACGTTTGACTGATCTGCCTAAAGTCTGGATGAGTCAATGCCCGCTGAGTATCAGACAAAGAAGATTTTCACATAGATTATATGCAACTTGCAGAGAGCCACGGATTTATTTTATTGCCACTGAAATTCAGACTGATAAACTTAAAAGTAAACCATTTGTTATGGCGTGATATCATTACACCCACAATTACTGCCCGTTTTCTGCCGAGTTTGAAAATCTTTTTTCTCACTGATTCTCTTTTTAACAATTATATAATAAAAAAAACACATTAGAAATGATGCCGAAAATAGTTGTTTTGCTTGAAAATTGCAGACGGAATAGCTGGTCTAATTACACGGCATCATACCTCACTATTAGAAAGTTTTTACTGCATCAAAAAGATACATTTTCTGCTTTATGGTCAAGATTATAGAATGGATTAATTGAATTGATTTTTCTCAATCATCACTATACTTATTATGGGTATCATTCTCCACTGTCCGTAAAATCGAGATTTGATAACTCAAGCCATGGTCTTTAAATTTTTCGGTACCATTCTAAATGATTTTTGTCATTCTTTACGGCCAAAACCTTTAGTTGACCTTGGTTTTGACTTAACTGTTCTTTCTGATGTATATTTTTGTCATTGCTCCATTAAAATTCAATTCAATTCAGTTCAATTTTGTGTACGTGCTGTTCTTTCTCTGTTGCTCTTTTTTCCCATTTCATGCTATGTATTTTTTGTAATTGGACAAGTGTCCGTCAGTATATAAATAAATAACGCAAAATAGGTAAACTTTAAATAAGTTATAACACAAACAATCGATCACCAGGAAGAACAATATTTTGGGAGAATCATACATTTTAATAATTTGATTAATATTGGATGAGATAAAGAAACAGCATTAATTTATCGCTTACAATATAAAATTGAAAAGAAATGACATTCGTGTAATAAAATATAAATTTGATAATATAGTTTATTTAGTAAAATGGGACTCACTGTGTGAGTGAAGCATTTTTTATACTATCCGTTTCTTATTTTTATACCAACTAATAAGCCACCTAGGCGGCGGACTGGTGATATCACTATTTTAAAGTTTTTCGTATAATAACTTATGAAAAATGGTGTCAAAGACCAGATGAAAAAAAAAATGAAAAAATCTTATTTATTTCTTTATATCCCAAAATCAATTATTATTATTTTTTTTAAATAGGTAGTTAATTCAGATAAAGCAAATTCTGTGCCCATTTTTTCCTGGAAATATGTTAAGGCGATCCAATCGACCAAACTCGAACGAAATCACGTCCTCCTTATGCGGCACTTTCGGCCTGTTTCGATTTATGCAAAATAAAACATCCCCAAAACGATGTTTCATTTTATTTTGGAAAGCTCAGGCACAAACATTTTAATATTTTCTGGTCAGAGTCTAAAAAAACTTGATTTGCCACATTATACGATAAAAAAATCGGAAAAAGGTTCGTAAATAAAAGATTTTAAATTTCAAAGAATTTTTACAGTCCTGAACCTTTTTTTCAAGGCTTATAAACTGACTCGCTAAAAAACGCCCGGTTAAAGCAAAGACAAAAGGCAAAAGGATGTGTTCTACTCGCAGTATTCAATTGAAGCATAAATAATTCTAGGCAAACTTTTTGTTGTTGTTAAACAAACGTTTTTGATTTATTTTGCGATGCATCGCCTTAACTGTCATATAAATGTATTCAAGTTGATACGTTCACAATGAATAACATTATGAACGTATATTTTAAATGTGATTTACTTTACTTAATAATATATTTACTGCGTTACGTATTAAAAAAGAGTAAGATTTCACGTTCTCATACACAATTACGTTAACATAATTAAATTATATTTCATGAAAACTGACATTGATTCAATACATTCATTATTGAAAATATAATAATCATTGCTTAAGATTTTCAAAATGCTTTTATGTGGAAATTCAAAGCTAACTTCGTACCAGTCCGTAGAATTTCGAAAACAAGGAAATTGACATGCGTTGTAATTGGTTGTAATGGTTTCGTTTTGCGGTTGGACGAATATTTTTGAAATACCTTAAATTTTCCGTTAAAAATATTATTTACCTAGAAATAATATTTAACGACATTCTTAAGGCTGAAGAGATAAACCAATAGAAGGTATTGTGGACGTAGGGTCCGAAGTAAGCAAAAAAAAAATCCTTACTTCTGGTGAAATTAGTTTACAAAATTCTAATACCGGATTTTTGAACAAGTGTTTGAATTCATTGGTCTGTCCTAACACATAGGAGTTGAAAGATCTTACGATGTTTTTTTGGAAAAAGCTTAGCCATGTAATTATTTTTACGCATGATCGCTGTTTCGATTTCCAAAGGTATTATTCATAAAAGTTTTCGGCTGAACTTTTTACTAGAAAAAAGGCGCGTTTTAAAAAGGGTAGGGCTTATTATTTAACCCCCAGAATGTTCAGTGTGCACATCGACACTTGCAAGCTATTTTTAGCTCTCTGAAAAGTTTTTTTGTTGTTGCGTAAATTAATTATTTGTGACCTGATACATTTTCAAGAGAAAAGGTTTGTAAGATTCTTAGGATCTTATAGTAACGCCCAGATGAGAGATCACCAGTCAAAATCAAAACATTTAATGGAAATCCTTTAGCTATATATTTCGGAACTAACAAAATCTGCGTAGCCCCTTTCTAAATAAGTACTTCTTAATATTCTTTAAGCTCGTAATATTGGGTAGGACATCGTCCAAACTGGCCTTTGATACCGAGGCGTGAAGTTGGTCGAAAATGCTGCTCTTAAAAAATAAACATAAGCATTTTCTTCTATGAAATTCGAAACTAACGGATGCTAATTGATTGTGTGTTATATTTAACCGATTCAATGTCACATTAAATAATTTGAATGAAATCCTATTAAATGATTCTCGCGAGCGGGTTTTACATCACCCCCTTTTAGAATGAGTTGACAGCCTTTCCTAATGTATTCCAAGTACTTAGGGTAGTGATGAATGAAACAAAAAGTGAACGGTATATTTATAAAGTTAACCTCAAGTGTCAGAATATTGATGATATATCGATTCAGAAGTCAAATAAGTGAAAACCACTTTGAATGGATTTATATGCTTTGCAATATTTGTGTCCTTAGATTTGTAACGTAATAATAATAATAATATTTTTTTAATTAAATTTCTTATACATGACAAGCTTTTAAATTTAATGCATATAAGAAATAAGATTTAATTTTTTACAAAATAATTACAAATTATAGTACCATATAGATACGCAAGAATAATAAAATTTCAAAAAAATAAAATTTTAGGCAATAGTGATGATCAGGTCAATGAGGAGAAACTCTTTCAAGAATCAATAGGATTTCACTTCTGAATCTCTCCTCACTGACATGAAATAAGTCGATATCGGAAGAGATTTTGTTCAGGAGCAAAATACTTCTCCCCACCGGCAGAACCATTGGCAGGTTGGTCCTACAGGCAGGAAGATAAAATAATCTATGAAGACGCTGTCTTAGATAGTCATCAGGAACATAAAGACTTACGCGCTCCAAAATAGCAGGGTTTACAATATAGCCCCGCAGCAGTCTGAAGAAGTGAATAAGGGAGTTAGTAGAGTTATACCATCAAACAAGGAAGTAAATTTTATGTAAGTATGTATATCAGATACGTAACACGAACAGAGACTTTGTGTATCAGAAAGTTAGTCTCACTTAATAAGTTAATGCCAAGTGAAGTAAGTTAGATAATGGTCTGCGAGAGTATGTCAAAAGCACCTAACTTTGAATTTTTAATTTGATAAAAATGATATTTTGCCAATTGTCAACCGTTTTTTATAACTTTTTTACTACTTTTTATTTTCAAACTTTATTATTATATTTTGTTTCTCCGCTTATGACCATATTGACTTGGGTTGATAAAACTAATTCAAATTGATTGGCACAACAAATTTTGGTGGTTTAGTGAAAATAATAAATAAGGCGTGATGTTTTATCGGATTTCAGCAAGTATTATTTAAGAATGTTGAAGATATGGAAATAATTGTCGATTTTTTGGAGATCTATATGAGTTTTCAATATTTTTTCAAAACAGATACTACATTCTTCTTCAACGTCCTCCGTGGTCGAGTGGTAAGATGCTTGACTACGAATCCAAAGGTAGCGGATTCAAACCCGGTATGCGCAAATAAATTTCATTTAATTAATATGTGTCATAACAAATTTAATTCAAATAGAATAATATATAGTATATTAACGGCACGTTCCACAGTAGTAGATCTGCAGTATCACTCTGGTGAAAGATTATAATTCAGAAACGAAACGTTGCTTGAAATGGCTTTAGCCGTGTTTGGTAACCATCTAAATAGCCAGGTAATTCACAACTCTTCTCTTACCCATCTCCTTCTCACTGGCCCTAGAAAGTTAGGACTCTTGTGCAGTATTCACTATAAAAGGATTTAAAATATAAAAATGATCTAACTTATATAGAATTACGGCTAAATACCCAATCAAACGGTTTTTTTTTTAATTCAAAAGGTATGGAATATTATAATATTGTAGTATCTTGTAAGGTCTTAGGTTATTTAATTTATTTTTGTTTACAATTGTAAAATATAAGTCATACTATAAGATTTAGATTTTTCATAATTTTAGAGCCAACTTTGGTAATTATTTGTGTCTAAATGAAAATTATTAAAAAAAAAAACAACCATACTTAAGTGGTTGGTACTTTAGAAATATAAGCTGGTCATTTCACGCGGTATGAGCCTAATGTAGCACAGTGAATATAGTTAATTTAATTTGAAGAAAAAAAAAGTTTTTTTGAATACATAATTAGTTTTATTATATACTTAATATATTTTTAAAATTTTCTGTTATTCATTCATTTTAACATGCGACGCTATTTTGCCTTCCAAATGCGTTTTCGAACTGAAGACTGTAACTAAATTATAAAACCTTTTTCTCATTTCTATGAAATCATTTTTTACGTAAATAAATAAATTTAAAATGTACATATCTTTATAATTTGGTACAAAATATATATTTACATCTGAATTCACAAGTTTGTGAAATTTTATGTGGTAAACGTAATAACGTGGTTTATCTCTCAGAAGCATCGTTTAACGAAGTTTTTCTGTACAGTAAAAAAATAACGTTACGAATATCTAAATACCTTATAACACTTGTAGAAAGTTGGGGATAGAAATAATTTTACTTAAAACATTGTTTGCTATTCCAAACACAACTACCAAGAATCTACAGAAATTTTCTTGGAATAAAATATAATGTATTTTTGCAGCGTGTATATGTTCTATTTTCGGTGCTTTTAATTTTAAAACCGCGTGAAGGTAGGAATGCTGAGTTCTGTTTACCGAACATAGCGAAACCAACGAAAGATAAACACTGCAAATATATGATTCAAAAATTTATTTTCCTTTAAGTCTGAAATGAAAATCAGTAAACCAAAATCAACTAAGAAAATTGTTTTACTTTTTTATTTTGAAATGGCCTTAAACATTGATGATTTTTAAATTTTGTTTTATAAAACGTTGATTGTTGTGTATTTCAACTATAAAGCGAAAAAGTCTGTTTGAAGAAAGATGCAAAAAATATATTAAAATTGTATAATGTTTGTGAAAATTTGTATTTATTAGTTAATTAATAACTTTGTTTCATTTACCTTTTGTATGATATTTATTAATTCATAAAAACTAAATTATCATATAAGACATGTTTTTTTTTTGTCAAAGTGCCCTGAAAATGGCATAAACAATTGATGACACTAGTAAGCATCAATTTAAATTTAATTAAACAATTTTAAAAAAGTAAACAAAAAAATGTAAAGTTTAAATAATTACTTAATTATTTGTTTGATATTCTCTAAGTGCCATTGTAAATAAGTATTATTAGCTCGGAAAAATCCAGATCCAAAGAATTTCTTAGTATAACTAATTTCAAAACAAATGCAAAAGTTGTATAATATGATCCTTTCGAATATCGAACTCCGTTAACACAGCTAACAGAAAAAAAAACATTAATTTGGTCCAAGGCCAGAGGCGTATTTTCTTTACATAATATAATATACTAAATCCCGACGTACTTTCCCCCAGAATCTTATCATTACCGAAATAGCTTTAGTTATATTTAATAATCAGTTATGGATACCCACGCACATCACAACCTCCTCCTTCCCATCTCCTTTCCTTCCGCCTCACAACATACCGCAACAACTGAAAGTGCCACACCCAATACTTACGCCCCAAGTTAGTGAAATACTCTTATGGTGTTCTTACATATTAAATTAAATTTCTTCAAAAGCTTTAAGGCCAGCACATGGGAGGTACAAGAGAGTAAGAAAGCAACGATCCTTAAGGGTTAAAAAGCTACCACTTCCACTTCACATTTTCTGTTGTCGCTGTTTATTACACTTTCTTATATTTGTATGTTTTTATTTCTCAACAAATATTTTACACCTCTTTAGATATGAAAATATTGACTTGGTTGTTGAAAATACACATGCCCTATACACATCAAAAGCAATTACTATAAATTCGGAATTGGTCAGTATTTATAAGAATAATTATTGCTTTGGTACGTACGATCCAACAATGCTATAACTGATCGATCCGTTTTTATTAATAAAGGTCTCTAATCATATATTTTAAGAGTTCATTGTAACAAGAAGTCCTAGCTTGGAATTCATTGTATCAAAAAAGACCCCGCTCAGTTTAGTAAAAAAACGTGTAAATGTGTATAATTCTGACGATTAGTTTTTATTACATTCCGTGTGTGGATTAACAAACATGCCATAGCACGTGCCGAGGTACTATAGAAATTAAGTAATATTGTTGATTCGTATTTGCCCGTTGACAAGATTAGAGGCCACTTTCGCTCTCAAGTTTTTTGATGATGAGCCTCCGCTAAAAATTGAATCACAACGCATATATTCTTATCTACCTAGATTATTAGTTAGAATCTAAGCGGTTATGTCTCAGAACTTTCTACCAAGTACCAAGCTCGCCCAATCTCTAACATATATGTTATAATTTAAATCTTATTCTATTGTTTTCTCACTGTTTTGTTATTTTATTTTATATTTTGTTCTCTATCTGTATGTACATATAACCGCACACGTTGTATTTTTTGTTTAGTTTAATTTTGTACTCTGATGATGCTTAGGCTACGCGAAATCGGTCGGTAATAAAAATAAAAATAAAAATAAAAATAAAAATAAAAATAAAAATAAAAATAAAAATAAAAATAAAAATAAAAATAAAAATAAAAATAAAAATAAAAATAAAAATAAAAATAAAAATAAAAATAAAAATAAAAATAAAAATAAAAAATAAAAATAAAAATAAAAATAAAAATAAAAATAAAAATAAAAATAAAAATAAAAATAAAAATAAAAATAAAAATAAAAATAAAAATAAAAATAAAAATAAAAATAAAAATAAAAATAAAAATAATATCCGTGATTTTATACAAAGCTATTTTTTCATTTCTTCTAATGTTTATTTTCTCCCCATGCCTTGCATTTTACCTCACAAAATTAATTCTGGAACACTTTTAGTGCAACATTTTAAGTCTTTTGCGAGGTCAGAACTATATGCAGTCTTCCAAGAAATTTACCTGTAACCTAAAGCGTGCGGTCTACCAAGATATTTATACTAAAGCATGCGGTGTACCGGGACAATTACACCAAAGTATGCGACTCACTTGGACGTGCACAATAAAACGTGCGGTCTTCCAAGATTCATTTTCATTTCTTCCAAGAGTCATTTTCGGGTCGTGCGGTCAACCGGGACATTTATACAAGCATGTGATTCGTTATCGAGATATTAATCCTGCGAATCATATTTATCGATATATGTTAGAACGGCTAGCGCATGAGTGATCGTCGTAAAGGGTCGGGTTTGCCTAAGAAAAAAAAATCGCTTTAGAAAATGGGATTAGGTAGAATTTAAATATTATTCTGATGGTTATTCGTAA
Source organism: Drusus annulatus (assembly GCA_022651775.1). Classification (NCBI taxonomy): domain Eukaryota; kingdom Metazoa; phylum Arthropoda; class Insecta; order Trichoptera; family Limnephilidae; genus Drusus; species Drusus annulatus. The sequence goes on from JAGWCC010000408.1 coordinate 166,161, forward strand.
CCTGACAATGACTGTCCACCTTTTATAACGATTGAAACAGATAGGTATTATAGACAAATATGCTACTATTATAACAACTAGATATTGTAGATTGCCTGCAGGTTATTTTATTACTATGAACAGTATGAACCCTAAAAAACAACGGACCATTCGAGTTCATAATCAAATGTGAAGCGTAGATCCTCATTTTGCCATACGTAGCTTCTTTTAAATTAAGTCGTTTTGGTTGATTTGAGAAACTGTCGGATCTATGTATTTATTCATTATTAAGTTGGTACTCACGTGGTAAGTTGAGTACTCATCCAGAGAACTTTATATCGATGCGGTGTATAACACGTTCTTGGCTTTGAAATTCATCGAAACCTTCACCAATTTAACCATCACCACGTGATATTTGGATAGGAAAAGTATTGATTACATATTTCCCATGCATTCTTTATGAACGAGACGTTACTAGAGAAACTGGGTACGTATTATTTGCTTTTACTTTATTATTTAATGAGAAATCGACAAGCGTGGGTTGACCCATATATAATTACAATTACTTAAGAATTTTTTGAATAATTGATTGACATTTGAGGAGTATTATATTTAGATATAACTGAATTTCGTACACTATTTTATAGTTTAAGTTTTGTTGAAATAAGCTGGATCCATGAAAATTACGAGTAAGACAAGTGCGCAAATACAATTGTATACAAGGTAGGTGCAAAAGGTGACAAATGTACAGTCATGTATACCACAGAAAACATAGATGACTGTACCCAAAGTGATAGAATATAAATATAAAATAAACCAAAAGGTGCCTAATACATATTTCATTTGGAAATTAATAAGTTTGATGTATTTCGAACTTTGTCACATTTGATATCGTCACAATTGACTGATTCACCGATTAGCCCCAATTTGTTTTTTTTTAGATATTTTAATGGTCTTCGTCAATCGTCGATTCTAGGCCCGTTTCACTTTTTGAACAAATTGTAATAAGCCAACAAACATAGCTATGTGACCGTTATGTTTTTCAGCTGATCACAATTCGTTCAAAAGCTGACACCGACCGAAAATCGGTACTAGGAGGGAACCGCTCAAATGTAAAAAAATGGCGCTAATCATTAAATTGTGACAATGTTAAATGGGGCGAAAGTTTGAAACACTACAACCTTAAGTTGTGATGGTCAATAATAAAAATATGTAATTTTGCGTAGGTAAATCACATCAATTAACAACAATACGCCAACAGATTTCACAACCGTGCCTTTGTCTGGATAGATATATAATATAATATTATAAATTAAGGTAAAGAGTTAGTGTACAGGAAACAAACAGTGTCATTTAAAATATACGCATTTTTCTTAGATGCAGATAATATAATTAACTACACTTGTCCATGTATTTACTTATATCCTTGTCACTGTAAATATTTTTTGAGTTTGAATTTGTCTTTTTAACAATTGTATTTTAACTTAAAAAACATTTATTTTTTCATTAGGAACTTTAATAGATTAATAATATAGAATATATAGACGATGATGAGAGCGAAATGAAAGTTAGGTCATCAACGCGTTTGCAAAATGTTCTCTGAAATCAACGGCACTAACTTGTAGACGATATTTAAAACAAGTATTTTTTTAGCACGCACAGGTGTTCTGAATGTTTCACCCGTGACATTCGGAAATATAATTGAGCTTGAAAAAATTTATTAACTCTTTAGCCATGTTACATTTTTTGAGCATTGTCCTTATTCCATTTTGTCACATGTTCCATTTTCATATTTTTATTTATTTTTAAGCTTTCTCTTTTAATAATATTTTTTTTACAACGTCATTTTAATAATAACCCACCTCTATTATATTCTTGTTTAAATAAAAAAAAAGTATTTTTCAGCGGCAAAAGGTTTTCAATTTTAAAATTTCTAAGTAGAGATTTCTTTAATTAAAATTTTGTGAATCAAATATCTTTAACTTATCTGGTTTCTTTATAAATTGAATCTTTAAAGGATCATAGGTCGCCCGGATGGAAAACACATTGAGCTAAAAATAGTTACGTTAACCTTGAAACTCGTGATTTCATCGTGGAATAGACAAAGAGAAGGAAAATTTTTGGAATTTATAGTGTAGTAGGTAGGAGTTATAAATAATATATAAAAAAAAGTATTTAAGTATTTACTAAGTTTTCGTTTAACCTTCCACGGAGTGAATATTATAAAAGTAGTAACACCCTGGTGAGAGACCGTCACTTAGGATCGAAACGTTGCTTAAAATAACTTTAGCTGTTTTAAATTACCAGACCTGAGTAGTCGGCTACTTTTAAAGCATCCTCTTTACGATATTTTCTCTCCCCAACTTACTTTAATCTCACAACATGCACCAAAGTGGATTGTCATAGCTCTGCTGACTTCAGGCTTTTGGCGTCTCTTGTACGGTATTATATCAAAATAAACTTGGGATAATAATGAAGTAAGGCAATACCCGCTGTGGGATTCAAACTCATTCCACACCCCGTTTGTCCACCAAACATAAACTCCTTTCCCTCACTTTTCCAAGAATATCATTTCTCCACATGTGTTCAGCCTCAGAAATCCTGCAGATTGGATATGTCTCTATTGGATATGTGTAGGTATTATATTGTATGTTAAACGGTTAGTAGTTGGGTGGACAAACGCGACGGAATACTACCCGAACGTCGTGGGCTCATTTCTTCTGCTAACTAAGTCCTCCATCATTGTACAAATAAAGATATTTGTAACCCAGGAATGTTTGTCTTTCTTTTTAAAAAATAAACAATGTATTAAATTCGCAACCATATTTTTGACAAACTGTTTCTAATATACAAAACTGTGATATGACCTACATAAATATTTTTTTATGTATGTGAGATATAAACAAATTTTCCAGAGCAAAACCCATATTTCAAACAAGTTATTTTTATTTAGGAAATAAATTATATTAAATTATGGGTTTGCGTATAATAAAAAACTAATTTCGCAAAACATTTATTTTATTTACATCACGACTATAATGAGCATGCTTTCTATGGTTCTCAGCAAAGGTATTTAAAATATTATGTTCAGTTTATCTGGACCAAAGCAGAGGTATCGTCATTTTCGTATTGATAATGCGGTTGATGGGTTGTACGTTTTCATCTCAGCGGAACTACAGGCACAGAATGCCGAAGCATATTATTATGACCTTCCGTGAGGACAGCCAGGGAGAAGCCGAGGAAACCGAAATGGTGGACGAGACATATGACTTGCATCACATCGGCTAGGTAAAACAAAAACCCATCCCATTCCCACTCCACGCCTCTGTTCTCCTTAGGAAAGAGCCCGTAAATGAAAAAGGATGCAGCTCCAAGTGGAAAAAACATGAAATATTTAACTTCAGTCAAATAAAATTTTTCAAACAGTAACAAGTTCAGAACTTATGTATTTCTTTTTATCTTTTTCCTTGCTTAGGGTTTTTAATCCAGTAAAGATCTTTTCCCTAAGAAAACACTAATGTAAAAATAAACTCAGTCAAGTAAATAAAACCATCAGATGGTGATAGTAATAAGGCCTAATGAGCCGCAGTACTAGTCAGATAGACATTATGAGGGGTATTTGTATAAGCCCCAGCTAGTTAGTAGAGGATTACGAAAGAATCCATAAAATCAAAAAAAAAAAATCTCAGCGGAAGTTTAGTTTGGCGGATATATCTCAGTGAAAGTCGATCATATTTTATAGAAGTTGTGTGTTGTCTCCTAAATATCAGGCAGGCAAATATTGATACACGAGTACAAAGAAAAAAATCTTAAATATTTTAGAAGGCCTTAAATATTTAGGATATTATGTTAAGCAGTTAGTAGTTAAGTGGAAAACGCGCCGGATTCCCGTTCGGGCGTCGTGGGTTAATTCGTGGGTCATTTCTCTGCTAGTCGTCTATCATTGCACAAGCAACCTCCGCTTATTATGATGGTAACATGAGTTTCAAACATTCTCAGGTTATTCGTAACCCGAAAATGATCCTCATTCGTAAAAAAGGCCTGCCAATTACTTGTAAGAAAAGGGCTTAATAAATTTTGTATCATCGAGACATATACAAGTCAATCTAAGTGATATGTTCATGAAATTGGAAAACATAACAACAGATAAATAGCAAATTCTTACAGTCGCTGTTTCTAATATTTCCCTAGCTAAGGCCAAACAAAGGTTTAGTCAAGTGAAACACAACGATGAAGGTAGCGGGGAGGGGAATCACATAGGAAAATGAAGGTTGTAAAATACCTGACTATATAGAGCTGGTCTTCAAATACAACTAAAGCTATTTGAAGAAAATTTTCAATACTGAATAGTGGTCTTTCACCACGAAGATTTGCTGGGTTTGATTAAGAACAGCGGGTGTAAAATATTTTAAGTTCAATTGGTAAAAAAATAAATGTGGTTTGGCTAACACATCAATTCAAGAAAGAAACAGTTGACTTGTTCCGTCCGTGAACCATCAGCTATGGTACAAAGTTTTAATTCACTTCACAAATTTCTGCAATATATGGGAGTCAGTATTGAAATAATAAGACTTATTTATATTTGTCAATATTTAGATGTCATCGTGACTAATACAACGATTGTAATAAATTGAATAGGTCTTTGTTCGGTTTCATTTCTACTTTGAACTAGTATATTGATATACAAGTTCTTATTTTTGATACAACATTTGAAGGATAAGAACAATATGAACTTTCAGAACCTTTTGACAAAATTTGAATTCTTAAAATTATACGGAGCTCTAGAAATTTTACACTTTGGAGTGAAGTGTCAATATCTTTTAAAAACGAAATCAATTGATAAGTAGCCAATTAGGATAAAAGTGTCAATTTCTTTCAAAAAGCGAAACAACTTGATAAGAATCCACTTCGTTCTGACAATGTCGAGGGCTTGCTAAGCCCGACTTTATTAGAAGTATAAAATAAAGTCGTTTTTATTTCACATGCTTTATATATATTTCCAGAATGGCAGCACGTATTTAATATCCAGCCTATCAGAAGTAAGCCCTTCCAAATACTGCTGGGTGATAATCATTATTGTAAAATTCAAATAGATTTGAAATTCATTAATAAAATAAACCTCTGATAAAAAAGTATTTCTGGATGAAAGTGACTTTTTTCCAGAATGGTTCTTTAAATTAAAAAATAAACTTTTTTTTTAAACACATATTTAGGTAGGTATGCACTGAAAACTTTTTGTTATCTTCTTAAAAGAAAAAAATATTTATTCCTGGGTTACGAATAACCTGAAAACATTTGAATTCTTCCTACTTCCATCATTATAAGCAAAAAATGTTGCTTGTGCATTGTTTCTTTATTTATATAATTTATTTTATACGCCCGAGAGGGCTTTTACATTAAAAGGTTTGCAATTGACAGTGAAAAAATGAGAATTATATGCACAAACAAAATAAGGAATGGTTGTGGAGTAGTAAAACATAGTGTTTGAATACATAAAAAGATTATTGATAAAATAAATATTATGTTATAGCCTTCTTGTATCTACATTCCGTGCAGTTAAATACATCAGCCATGAATTTATGTTGAAGAATTTAGCTAGCAGAGAATTGAACCCACGACGCCTGGGTGGGAACTCGACGTATTTTTCCAATCAGTCACCGATGCTATACAAATGTATATAGTTGAAAATATTTTTCTAAAACAATGGTTATTTGATTTTAACATAAATAGTACAAAACAATTGTTATTTGATTTTAACATAAATAGTACAAAATAATTGTTATTTGATTTTAACATAAATAGTGCATTTACTGTATTCTCGTGATGATAAAATATTCTTACTTTATCAGATTTCATTTCGGGTGCTGGAAAATAATGTTAGCAATAAGACCAATCTTCAAACAATTCTTTTAATCTGAAAACATGGGAAATATTGATAACCAGAGTTATTTTATTTCAATATCTAAAGAAAATTGTTGGCAAACGTTTTTTTCTCCCTTTATTTCCAAATAAACTCAAAAATTTGCATGACATTGAGAATAACCCACCACGTGCTATGGTTGACTTTATTATTGGAAGTGCCATCTGTTACCAATGGAAATATGGTAGTTGTTTCAAGGTTTTCGCCATTATATTAATATATGTTCTTAACAAGTTTACCTTATAAATAAAACCATAGCAGTTGATTTTGATAAATAATGAGAAACCATGGCATTCTTACTAGGGGTGGCATGGGGGAACATTGGGGTAAAATATTTATTCTTGTAATGTGTTTTGAACATGATTTGATGAGCGTACTTTGAAGTTTAGTTTCAATAGTATGAAGATACTTAAATAGAAATGAAACTATTCCAAACACATAAATAACACCCGGTGTTACGGGTTAGCTACAAAGCCTTTACGCCGGCGTCGATGTCGAGAAGGCTGGTTCCATGAAATTTATTTGAATAGAAAACAGTTTTGCAATATTTACCAAACTCTTTTATAGTTTTGTTTAGCTCACGAACAATCATATTTTTTAAAAGTATTTTGATTTTATATTTAATGAAAAAGATATATAATAACTTTGTATAAGACGACAGATTTTAATTTAATTTTTATGACCGACCGGTTTCGCTTAACCTAACCATCATCATAATCTAATATTAGGTATATGTATTTTCGGTTAACTTATAAAATTTCTCATTATTCTTAAATCACCTTCTCAGTTGACGTTTTCCCTCTTTCGCATTATCTGTCGCTTTCTCTCTGTTCTTTTGTTATAATTGAAATGTTATTCTATTATTGTTATATTACTGTTCTCTTATTTTATTTAAGATTATGTTCTCCGTCTGTATGTATATATAATCGCATACTTGGTATTTTTTGTTTAGTTTAATTTTGTAGCATTTTGATGCTTTAGGCTAAGTGAAACCAGTCAGTCATAAAAATTAAAATAAAATCTGTGATCTTTATACAAAGTTATATAAGTTTGTTGTAAACAAAAACGTTTTCAAAAAACAATCAATTAAAAATGATTACAATTAAATAAATTACGACACAGGTTTTTATCTTGTGTATTATTTTTAGTGTCGTTTTTAATTTCTCAGCAAAAAAGTGCTTTCAAAATATATTTTTGTGGACATTTTTCACTGAATGGCAAAAACTGACAAAGAAAACTATCATTGGAAGAAATTGGTTACCATTGAATTCTTAAACACAATTCAGTATTTTTTTCAGTTGATTCGGTTCCGTACCATCGTTAATTCCGGTCAAATATTGACATTTTCATAATGTTTCTTTCAACGGATTGAATTCTCAAATAGACCATTGAAAACACTTATTTTTTGGTATTCTCAATGGATGTTAAGCATTAAATTGTTTTGTTCTATTTAATGAAAAAAAAATTATTGTGGGAGCAGAATAGCAGAAAAAATCCCACTCATAGTCACACTTAAATTCTAAAATAGTATAAATAACTATGTAGTAGTAGTACTCTATGCTGACATATTTTTCCGTGTATTATTTTTTGGTGATGCATTGATATAAATATACATGGGAATGTTTATATACTCGTATGTTTCACACCCCTCTACACAGCATATCCAAAGATGACATAGGCCTTGAGAAAAAATCACTTATCTCAGGGCCCACGCGTGGAGCTAATGTAAAAAAAGTTTTATTATATATTTTCCAGGGAGCGTACCTACACATCTACATAACTCATATTACAAGCCACCGATCAATTTTCAAGACAGCATATCTTAATAAATCCACTTTCAACAGTAAACGTCTTGTTTGTTTTATAAACACCGTTTTATTTTTTTAGTCCAACGTGTTATTTTTAGTACTAATAGCGATCGTGCTGTAGAAAATATCATTGAAAGGAAGGCGGTAATTTGAGAAGTTTGGGAATTTCTGCATAGAGATTTAAAAAAAGTTTTTTTGACTGACTGATGTACCGGATACCATAAAAACAAAATGTCAATTGAAACTGCCATCAAAGCATTGTGCATCTTTGATCAATCAATGTACCATTTTCTGCAGATAATCAGAATTACCAAGCCGCGTGGAAACTGTAAAGGGTGATCAGCAGATACCAACAAAGGATCTAGAACAACAGATTCGATGACGAAGCTCTTCTGTAACAATGACCCAAAGCAAAATGGCGAGTTTTCAATGTTTACAACCACGTGTCATTGTTCGTATGGCCTTCTGAAGAAATACCCCAGGAAAGAACGCGAGATTCAGTGTATTGAAAAGTAAGATCTACCTAGAACCTTTCGTGTTGAGCAAATTTTTCGTTTCCTTTGTGAACCGTAAGATTTAGATGTTATAATTATATATTTATCTCATCCTTTTATTTTAGTTTTTGCGTGTATCATATAAAGTGGGAGAATCCAAAGAAATATCAAATACTCATTTTACAAAAAATAACAAAAATGACTGACTTCAAAATAGCACAACATGTTATTGTTTGAAAGAAAAAAATCGTGTTAAAGTAGTAAAACTCTCGAACGCTGTTGATGGCTTTATAATAATAATTCTTAAATAATTCATGTAGCGCCATATTTACGAAATTTGAACGAATTTCCTGGTTGGAATTCATGGGTACGCAAGTGTTTTTAGCTCAAAACGTGGTTTTTATCATATACTATGGAGCTTAGGAATATTTTCTTAGTTGCCAAAATATAAGGGAAGACACAAATTTTTTCACAAAATTTTCAATAATTAAAAAAAGCGTTTAAACTCGGGCAAAGCCGGGTAAATAAGCTATAAAATACAATCACTTAATAAAAAAATGATTGACAGATTATAATATACTTCCTATGAAGAAGATACCAATCAAGATAAATAATGAATATGTCAGTTTAGTAACAATTATCGGAGGCTGGTTTTGATAGAAGCTAAATTATAATATTTGTCAGTTTTAAAGTTTTGACTTGCCATGGATTGCTTAGCGGCTCTTTCCACGAGCACTTTTTAAATAATGAATTTATTTTATTTAATGCTAAAATTCAATTGAAATGACTTTGAAACGTTGATCAAACATTGAATTTATAAGCCGTACGTTTGAAGTTTTTCATAGTCTACGGGCTTCGAATAAAAGTAGGCCTTTAACGGTTTCAAAGCCTTATGCTTTTTATAACAAACTCTTTGAAACTAAATACACAAGCACGAATGACTTACTAAATATTTTATCTGAAAGTTCTGATCGCAGAATGTAAGCGCTATTTAAGTCGGTATTTATTAATATGCCCTTCGGAATTTGCAGCTAGTTCGAGTAATAAAATGTTTAGAAGTATTTAACTTCCGTGATTTTACCGAGTTATTACGAATGCGCAAAGAACTTTTCGATTCGTAAAAATCTATATATACATTTAATAGTAATACAGAGAAGTTCATACATAGGAATTGCACGATGAAGTCTGTACGATACGTACTGGTATACATCCACGTTCAATTAGTGAAGAAGTTCATATAAATATTGTTTGCTTTACAATAGAAATTAAACACGGATGATATTGATTTAGATACTTTATAATAAGATGTAATATAAACTGCCCGACACGTCAGAATAACAACTAAACCAACTCACTCAAGTAACGTACAGTAATTTACAATTGAACCACGTGATATTCCCTAAGTTGTGACTGTTTAATCGTGGCCTGCTATTGCAATACATAATCGCTTTGGCGCAACATTTTTTTTTATTAGACTTAACGATTTTCACTTCAATCCAGATCATACAATCGATCTTTTGTGTGAAATGCATATTACACAATCGATATTTTGTGTGAAATGCATGTAGATATATTTAAAAAAAACTGAATAAACAGTTACTTCCCAAAATTTCCCCTTCCCCTTCCTCTGCTTGATTTCCTTCTGCCTCAAAATACTTCTACTGTGTCCGGCCGGTTGAAACTCTTTTAAAATCATCACATTAACGGCCCTCCTTACTAGTGGTGAAATTCACCTAAAAGTATTGCTCACATAGCTCTAACAAGAATATATTTTCATTTTTAATTTATATTCCCTAAATGCCCTACAACAAAAATTATATTTTTTTAACCTAATCAAGTCCGCAAAAATGGTAATTATAAAGTATTTAGCGAAGTAAATTAGATGTTAAAAAATATGAATAGATGGAAATTATATTATCATATTTGGGTGGCAATACTTTTACATTGATTTCGACGTAAGTAAAAAAGCCACAAAAGAGAGGTTTTACAGGTTATTTGTACATTGTATTTTATTTTCACATTACAGTTTTTTCCCCATTATAGTTACGAGGTCAAGATTTCTCGGTTAATTTTACGTCTGAAAGCTATTTCATTTTCCTTATTTAATATTTAATGAAAACGATTAGTTTTATAATACAACGATAACCAAAATACAAAATATACAATCATTAACGAAAATTCAACAGCCGAATAAAATAAAACATTTTAGAATTTTATGAATTATTAACCAACAATTTCCTTATTTAATGTGACCAAATATAGTTCCCATTAATTATTACTTGAACCATTTTAATTTCTTCCCGTTGGGCCCGCTAAAATGTGGCGTACACCATTTTTTCTCAAATACGTTGAACTTAACAGATTATATGTTTATGATTCTGTAATTACACGCTTTTGCTATACAAATGTTGGACGGTGCGGTGAAATAAACGGCATTCCGTCGGGCGGTATTTTGTGAAGGAGAGTTTAATTTAACCGCAAATTGATTATATTTACTATCGGTTTAATTATTTACACTCTGCCGCAAAAACAATGGGTTTTAATTCTGCGTTTCTCCGCATTTTAGCGGGACATTAATCAGGTTTTATTCGGGTCTCTGTGGTGGGTTATTGATGGAAGGGCCCGGAATCTTTTCGCAAAACAGGGTTTAACCTTCAGGAAAAAAAATCCAATTTTAAAATAAAATGAAAATAATGATACCATCTTGTTTGTCCATAGTGTTCGAGAAAGACTAGAATTCCTCGGTTTTTGATAATTTTAAAAAGATAAACTGATATGTTGAGGTTCTAGTAGTAAGTAATATTTTCGAAATTATCTGATTATATATATCGTCGCTGGAATAGCAAACGAGTTTGAGCGATATATTGGTCAAAAATGAATTAAATATGCAGTTAAAATCAGTTTTTCTCTGCATCGAATGCTGTGACTCTCGTTTGATTCTGAAGACTTTAGTGGCCTTTCAGCTATCTAAAATATATTACCATTTGGAAGAAGGCTTGACTCAAGCGGCACAAGTTTGGGATTTTTTTTTAGCTTTTATAGTTTCAGGTAGCTCAGTGAGAGCATTGAGTTAATTTTTTTTTCAAAATCCAACCAGGTATTGAAGAAATACGAATTATATTGTAAAACAAAAAAAAACTTTTCCAAAAAAAAGTCCTCTACCATAAGCTTCTCAAAATGGCGCTTTAACCCTTTTGCCTTTCCAGCGGCGATATATTTAATTATGTATAGTAGTAGTAGGAAATGCTCGGAGCCAATGGAAATATGATATCATCGTTTTAGAGAATATTTTGTGGCGGAAAACAGGTGGGTGGGAAAAAATAAATTGAAAGGTTGGAAATTAGGTAGATACCTGGTTATTCCGATATAATCAATGGTTAACAAACCTAAAGCCATTTCAAGCAATATTTTGTTTAAGAACACCGTTCTCTTACCAGAACCATGCTGGAAGCAAGGTTTCTCTTTTTGAAAATACCCACTTAAATTAAAGAAAATGGATTTTTCCGCATTTCCCGCAGGTTTCAGGAGTATGAGGAGCCGAATTAGACAAAATTAAAAAAAACCTAAAAATTACAACGATTTGTTTTTCTCCAAAATGGTTAATCAATACATCATAACGACTATTTTTAGAACATCCCGTCTTGTGCCTCGCCCTTCGCCCCACAGACGCTCGGAATACAGTCGTTTTGGGAAAGGTGTTTTTTCATAGAGTTATCGTTTGCAACACAATATTCCTTTTGATTTTCGAGTTAGCGTTCAGCGGCTTTGAAAATTTTTTTTTTATGTACGCAAATGTAGAAGTAAAGTAATGTGCTGTAATGCAGAATTTTCATTTCTTAAATGACTGCTTTATATAATTTTATTTTGAAAATATTCTTTCCATTAAGGAATTTTTAGATCAAACACTTTAAACATAGTTGTTTGAGTACGTGTGTCCGAATTTACTATCGAGCAAGAAATCTTGTAAAAACATATGATTTTTTTTCTTCATTTTATTTCGATTAAAAAATTATCAATTTTAATCTGTAAGAGATTATAATGTATTGGTGTTAAACATTTCTTTTAATTTTAATTGATTTTCCTTCATCACTCTGAAGATGCATTTTGTTTTTTGTTTTACTTTAATACCGCACAAGAGTCTCAACTGCTCCCAACCGTCTATAGTCAGTGAGACTATGGCATCCCCAGTAAGCGCAGTAAGCATGTGACGAAACTGGGTTTTGAAACAAACAAAAAATTAAATAAGAAATGAAAAATGGAGAATAAAACTAGTCTATTTACTTATATCTAATTTTGAAACCGTTAATTTTTGGTGGAATTCTATTTTAATGATTTAATTATACCGAATTTTAAACTTTATTCCACTATTTTTAAGACCAGTTTCGTCTTATAACGGACATCTTAATACCAATCAGAATAATAATATGTTATAAGGTAAAACCGGTCCGGTCTTCATAAAAAATAGTGCAATTAAGTTTAAATTTGGTATTATTGAATGATTTATTTATTAAGTATTCAATCAAAATGAATACATGCTTACACAGTTATAAAAATCCTGTCTCCTAAATAAGATTAAGTTGTAAAAAATATTTTTTTGGCCGACTTAGCAAATATTTTCGAACGGTAAGTTCAGATGTCATAAAAGTTGTATAAATATATTTGAATGGAATTTTTAGGTTAATGCAATAATTTTCAGCTCGCGTTCACATTTCTACCATAGAGTGTGGAGCTTTGAAACTAACCTTTCAAAAAAACGACAAACATATTTTCAAGTAGTTTAGTCGGGTAGTAACTAAGTACTAGACGCTTATAAACGTTGAATATTTTACTTTTTATAAATTTACAAACTTTTCAATTTTGCTTAATATAGCTCAAAGCAACAAAAACAGAAAACAAAAAAAGTTTTCATTTTGTACTGTGATGAATATACTTGTTCAACTTGGAAAATATATTCTTATTTGTAGTTTGCGAATTTTGCAAAATTTACATCAAACTTAAATGATTTTCTCGATTGGTGCTTGAATGTTTGATACAATCTAATGACATTGTTTCAAGCGTAATTTTCCATTGTTGCAATCTTCTTTCAGACTTACTGAAACTGGCAATAACGCAGATCCCAAATGAAACAGAACGCAAGTCGTTAAAATAAATTTCATATGGTTTGAGGCCAAAATTTGAGGCTGATCTTAAAATGACGCTTGGGTAGAGTAACACAATCTCTCTTGAAGGTTTTGTCCAAAACCCGCATAAAATAAAATTTAACTTGGTCTCTAGTCTCTTCCAAGAATAGAGTCGGCAATCACTTTTTGTGTGTTTATGAAAACGCTTCAGATGGCTTTTCCTACAATGGGTTACCCCGAAAAATCGTTGCTTCGTTTTACTTCAACACTAAAAAAACAAAAATAACTTTTTGTACTTTTGACACTGGGATGTAGATGATTTGATTAAATGAAGAAGTTAAATTTGTTTTTCATTTTGTCGTTGTTTTAATTTAAAAAAAAAACATTAAGACTTTTCAAACTAACATTACGATGTTTCAAACTAATTATTAAATGCAATCCAACGTTTTAACTCTACACGAAGTGACTTGATTGTTTCTCTGACTCATGATTTATTAACCACAAAAAGGTGTTTTTCTTGTTCACGTAAAACTGTATTTTTAAGATCATCTTTTTGTTTGGAAAAATTTACCCAGAAGTTGTTTTTTTTAGTTACAATAAAAGTGAAAATTCCGTTGGAATTTTGGAGTAAAAATATATATGGAGAGAGAGCTAAATATTTTTATCTAACCTCTACAAATTTACGATAAATCGCTTTCGCCGGGTTTTTACGTTGTAAACCGTGAGAGAGGAAGAAAAGAGATAAGACAAGTTGTCACATAATTTCGCACCACTTTTAGGTATGTAAGCATATTTACCGTCTCCCACGTTTCCGGCGACTCCGCTCACTACGTTTTGTTATGTGACATAACTCAACGGTTTTTGAGGTAATATCCCATATTTTTGTTGATAACAATACTGAGAGAGAGTGGTTATACAAATAAAGAAAACATTATATCGGCATGTGCTATGAATAGATGTAAAAATGTTTGTCCGTGAAAAACCTAGTCATGCCCGAGTCAGGAAAAATAAACAATTCTGACTACACTGTTTCGCAAGGCTATCCCTCCTGATATATTATTGCTCTGAGATGGGACAGGCAATCTATTTGTGGTGTATCTGGTGCAGCTACAACTCTCCAACGGTGAGTTCTAGCGCTATGAAATTGGTACAATAGTTTTTAATCGCAATATATAGGTCAAATCAATATTTAATATTTACGAGGATGAACTCTTTAAATTTGGACCTGGAGACAATTTAAATAATCAACATAAAAAACAGTATTTTTAAATCCATATCTACCTTTAAAGTACCTACCTATAAAGTATTTTAGCAGACATTCAATATTTGAAACGGGTGGATTGAAGCAAAAAAAAAATAGTGGCAAATCTAAGTTGTCTAATAAGATAACCATTTTTTTAATCATACCCTTCAGTATTTTGATTAAATACGTTACAAAAAAACTGGCTGAGATTTTTCTGTAGATCTCCGGGCTTGAATGAGCTGAGTATAAAACCTGCATTAAGTTAGCATGGCGACTTAATGGTCTGAAAATCTGTCCTTTTCACGGGTCGACTGTTTCGTTTATCGGTCGAGATGATGCGTAGAACTGGGAGGCTGGGGCGGTAGACCAGAGGCACGAGGTACCATCGCTTCGAGTGGTTTGTGAGATGGCTACTCGAATTTTAAGACCCAATTAAGGTTTCTTTGGAAATCTTTGTACCTTTTTTTGTGGAAGCGGATTTTAAAATAGAACATAAATCACGGGGTGTAACTTAACTTGCAAAGATGGAAATCAAGAAATTTTACTTCTTCAGAATTAAAAATATTTGAAAAATCTCTTTGCGATTAAAATTTTGTTGATCTCTCCCACACACTATAAAGTGTCGTCTAATCAAATCCGTACTTTATTTTGACACAGCGACTAGACACATATTTTAAATATAGAATAAAATTAATCATCTGATTCAATGTATTATTGGTAGGTACTTTACCGATTGTCTAGATTTGAAAAGATTATTTTTTTTAAATTTGATATCACATACTCGTACATTATATTATGTTAACACACACCTACATCGGTTCTATGTTTGAAAATGTCACACTCATACGTACGCACAAAAAAATTATATTGTTTAATACTGAAAAGAATTAATTAAAGTATAAATTCAATTGAAATCTTTAAAAAAGTGTTTTTGTATACCCCCAATTAGTTGTATAAGTTAAATAGTTAAAACTCACATTTATTGCAAGCAGTATCTCATTTGTTTCTACTTTTCTGAGAGTATGTATAATGCATTTTATAATCTAATTTATCAATCACACTCAGTCTACTGATCCGATCTCTAACCATCGCAGGTGAGCCCACGATGATCAAATACAATAAATGCCCCTAAGTGATAGTTAATACTTAATATTTGATCTTGATCCCTTGATCCCATCATTAAAGCCCAAAAATTAATCATTAAAATAATTCAGAGACTCCCACTTTCTACCACTACCGGTACGATATTCAATGCCATCAATGTTATAGACTTAAAGCAGCTATTTGCACGAAACATTTTGATTAATTTGCACAAAAACGATAAAACGCAATACAATTCAACACAAACTCTATATAATACACGAACCAAAAATAAAGCACTACTCCAAACTCCTTTTGCAAATACTGCTTTTGGACAAAGACACTTTAAATACATAGCCTGCAAATTATACAATCTACTACCAACTACGACCAGACAAATAAAAACAATTAACAAATTTTAACATGAAATAAAAGATTGGATTTATAAAATAAGTTGCTCTAATATTGCTAATTACAGTATAACACCAACTTAGTTGTGCATACATCAATTTTTAATCTATCTTTATCTCTAGGCTTATACAATCCTATTTTTTAATTTCTGTATTAACCTTTTACCTAGATCATAAAATAACCAAAAACATTATAAATGTACGTTATGCACAACCTCTATACTCCCAAACAACATCTATAAAATGTTACCTCCACGTAATAACATTGTTCAAATATTTATTTAATTTCATCTTTCTCTTCTTATCCCTTTTATTTATTTTTTCTTTTTACTTTTTACTATTGTGCACAACCTAAACAATGTCTATAAAATGCAGCCTCTAAGTTATAATAACTTTGTTCTAATTTTCATTTAATTTCACCTTTCATTTCTTTTCTTCTTTCTTATTTTTATTTATTTTTATTTAATTTTTATTAATATTTACATTCAACATTTTATAATTTATGTACACTACGTCTGTCTCAACATAAGAATATCCTAGTGAGACAAACATGGACCAAACCCATTTTTTTTATATTTTAGCAAGAATAAATAAATAAATACGTCGACAGGATTACCACTTCACAAAATATCGCAATTTAGAAAATGATCAAGTCACAAAAGGCAGTTGAAACGATTTTTACCCTTAAATGTTTTCCGCCCCTGCCCAGAGAGGGTGGCTCGACAGTAGATTATACATAGTCTCTCCGTTTGAACTGGCGGGGCATTCGAGGGGGCCTATTAACCGCAAGCATTATACTTTGATCACGTTCACCAGAGGCGATGGCAAAGTTTTATGACTCTGCAGAATATGACAATACGTTAGGTCAGGGAAAATTATAATTCATTTTATACGTGAATTATCATCTCCCGTTACTCAATCTATTCAAAGCTTGATGTAAGGCATCATAATCTTACGTCATTAAAAACATCTGCCTTGTGAGTTTTGCGCAGTTTTCCACGATCGCTGAAACTAAAAAATGGATTGGAACCCTCAATTTAAACGAAATGGAAAAAAATGATTTATATGCAATACCGCGCAATAAAAATATGTTTCTACCTGAAGTTAAGTGGAATATACATGGCACACTCACTTATTTTTGGAAAATGATGTGAAACTGCCAAAAAAGGGTGAAAGAACAAAGTTGGGGAGTTCTTGGCTAGTTAGATCAGGGCACTAAACATACCTAGAGCCATTTCAAGCAACGTTCGATTCTGAGCTGTGGACTCACTAAACCGATGCTAAAAATAAGACATATTTACATACGGAACACTTAATCGTATTCCAGCCTGAAGCTACCGAAACTATCTGATATAATTTAGAAAATCTCAATTCAGAAGCCATTTTACGATATTTGTTTTTTAATAAACACACATCTACTCCTAAATTTATAGTTTTTGTTGCGTACGTGTGTTAAAACAGTAATCCCGTAAAATCTTCCTCAATCTGAACGCGCATTAGCTGTGAGTTTTATTGCGACGCAAAATGTCACAATTCTGTGCCTTTATTGATGTGTGCCGTGTGTGCCATATATCCTTTAGTGCACCCATTTCCCGAAGGTGTAATTAAATACCCCTAGAGTTCTAAGTACAGCATCTGTATTCATTGCCATTTTATGGCTTAAAACCTCCATCCATCTGGTATTTGTTGAATATAGTAGTGTTGCTAGCTCGATAAACCGCTCGAAAGTGAAAAGTGTACATTTCGCTGCCGATTTTTTTTTCTAAGATATGCGATACACTCTCAATGAGTTAGAATTTCTTCGTTCCGGGAGAAATTATTACAAGCGCATAAAAATATAGTTTTGATACATTTAGTGATGTATTCATATAGGGATAGCAAAAAATAATTAAAAATACAAATAATGAAAATGGAATAATAACTTTGTATAAGACCACAAATATTTTATTCTAATTTTTACGACCGACCGGTTTAGCTTACCCTAACCTTCATCAGGGTACAAAATTAAACCAAACAAAAAATACAAAGTGTGCGGTTATATTAACATACAGAGGGAGAACACAAAATAAAATAACAGAACAGTGAGAAAACAATAGAGTAACATTTAAATTAAAACAAAGGAACAGAGAGAAAGAGACGGATTATATGTATTGAAAGAGGTAAAACGTCAACTGAGAAGCTGATTAAAGAATAATGAGAAATTTTATGAGTTTACGAGAAATGTACCTATTATTGGACAACTGAACAAATTTAACTGATTATTAAGAACATGACTAACCATTTTATTAACTTTTTATTATTTCTTATTTTGAAACTGTTAATTCTTGGTGGAACACCATTTTAATGATTTTAATAATAATAGTTTTTTAACTTTATTTCACTATTTTTTATTTAAGACCTGACCGGTTTCACCTTATGACGAGTATCTTCAGACTGGTAAAATTTACTTAAAATTGAACCAATCTGAAGATGCCCGTCATAAGGTGAAACCGGTTAGGTCTTAAATAAATAATAGTGGAATAAAGTTAAAAATTGGTATTATTAAAATCATTTGAATGGCTTTCTTTTTTTCTAGTGCTTCTAAATTATTTAATCTATTGCTATGACCATTCTAATGAAGACTATGAGCACTGGTGCTTTTAATGAAGGTATGATCTATTTCAAGAAAATTTAAAATATAAATATATAAATAAATACAAAATACTTTTTGAAAGGAAAAACTTTATCCAATCATAAAATTCAAAAAAGTAGGTAACCATCATCTATGTTTTAGTGAAAATATATGTTTCGTTTTTGTTCCAGGCAGCTCAACTTTATTGTGTTATTTAATATATTTAGTAAATTCAGCGTGTATGAAGTTGAGTGTATAGATAAAATACGTGTATTTTGTTAAGTTGTCGTGTTTTAGAGTAATTTTATACATAAAATTACTCGTAAAAAATCGTGGGGTGTAACTTAATTTCCATGTAAGAATATTAGTTGTTTTAATCCATCTATTTCAAATATATACAGATGGAATAATCTTTGCTTAAATATATTACAAGTAGGCAATTTATCAGGTAGGTAAGGATTTGAAAAGATTCCTTTTGAGTTGATAATTTCAATCCACGTGAGTTCCAAATTTGAAAAGTTCACACTCGTACGAAAGTGCGTACTCACAAAAGAAATTATTTATGGTTCATTTATTTATTTGGTATGGAAAACATTACAAGGAATATTTTACAATACAATTTTAAATGTCCAACTAAAAAAAATTTCCGTTTAATGATAAAAAAATAACAAAGTAGTTGTTGCGAATATGAGTTAGAGAATTTGACTAATTGATAACAAAAGTCAGCAACGTAAAAAATAAAAAGCCGAATGAATTTCAAAATTTACCATGAATCAGCGTTCGTCGAATTTTGTATTGTTAGCAATATGATATCGAGAATGTATTTCCCATTAACACAAATCATGTATTTTTAGCTGGTGTTTATCAACATTTCTCATTCGAAATTAAATACGCCCCTGGCCCTGACAAAACCAGAGGCGTGCGGTAAAAACACTAACCCCCGACAGTGTAAAATTTCCAGTGAGATACCACGTTTTTTCAAGCGTATTTTTTTTACTAGGGTCGGGCCTCCTACGATTCGAGAAGTAACCGACTCTGTGAAAGTGGGAGTTGGGTGCTTTCGCTGCGCGTTTTGAAATGAATTGCGGTTTAATCACTGGTTTAAAAGCGGTTGATTTATACATTTTAAATTGAGATCAATATCCAACTAATGAATCGCTAATTGAAACATTTATTTATTCCAAGAACTTATTTTCTAAAAATGTAGGTGCAAACAAAACGAGTTTAGTAAAAAATAAATTTAAGCTGGATTTACGTGACATTGTATATTTTTGCTGTTATCTACTCAATAAATACAGAAAAAGCCATTTCAAGCAAAGTCATAGTTTGAATTCAGAATAACTCATTCGCGGTGAAAATATTAAATGCTTTAATTTTGTACAAAAAAAAAGAATTTGCCAACTATTTCCCCCGTTGGGTTTTGAACCCACGACCTCCGAGTCCATAGCCTAAGAGCTTACGGATCTATCACAGAAAACGTTGAAATTGCTAGTTTTGTTCATTTATTGGTAATCATTATATGCGCTGAAACCCGCTAAGCCCTATGTTACTCAAAACCAAATTGGGTCAAATGTCCTTTTCAATTTCACTGCAAAAATATATGAAAATACAAAATTCAATTTTGATTCCGTTGCAACAGCATGTCCTCCCAATTATAATTTAAAAAAAATTCTGACGAGTTTTGTATTTTTTATTTTGATATTTTAGATTATCCCATGAATTTGAGTGGCAAGAAGTTTTACGGTGACAGTTTTTCCAAACAAATGTTATTGACTACCTCCGTGGTCGAATGGTTAAGATCCTCGCACCAAAAATACAGAGGTTACGGGTTTAAATTCCGGCCCGCGAAAATGATTTTTATTTTATTAATATGTAGTATTTCTTCCTTTTACCACCCCTTTCAGCTTCAAAAAATACCCCAATTTAAGACGTCATAGTCCCACTGGCTCCGGGAAGTTGGGTCTTTTGTGCGGTTTTCACTTTTTTTTGCTTATTAATATAAAATTTAAAGACGAGTATTATAAAATAGGACATATTACTTTTGTTTTTTTAATATTTCTTTTCGGATTAGCGTCAAATTTTTGATAAGCATTTCATGAGTCACCTTTACTATTCATTTGTAAAATTATTAGGAACCAAAACTAGAGTCAAACAAAAAGCATATTTTAGGTTTTTTGCAGTTATTCAATTAACTTTGTCTGAAAATATGAATGGTATAAATACCATTATAAAACTATTTTGTATAAAAAAAATTGCGATGAGTCAGGGTTTCGCAAAGGCAGAACAAAATGTCACGTGATATTAGAATTAATAAGAGCCTGAGTAAATCTAAAAATCGGTTGGTTTTGGGTGGAACTCTTTTCTTTTCCATAAATATAAGTCTCTCTAAGGAGAGCACAAAAGGAACGAAGTAAAATTGTAAATTTAATTAGTCTGGGTCCAGGACAAATCCAATAAATCCCTTAGACCAGGCGGAGGGATTTATTAGCGTCCTTTAATTTCAGGACTGAAGCGTTACTTGAATTGGAAGCCTTATATGTGGATTTTTCTTTCAAATTTTTTATATAATATATATATATTGTATTGTACAAATTTAAAACAGGGTCAGGGAGTATTTATCCTTCCTCTTGTGTCATCTGTGGTAAGAGGTGCATTCATGAGAAGATAATCTTTTCTACCCGGTGAGTTTCTACCTATGCTATTGTAGGGTTTTTATATTTTTTCAAATATTTTAGTAATACTAACTCTACGAAACGAAACGTAATAGTTGTATATAATCAGTAATAGGTTCGGACTTTTTCTTTTTTAATATTATTGAATTATGGCTCCCTGGAGAGTAGTGAATATATTTAGGACAAATACAATAAGATGCTTCTCTCAAATGATATTCTGTTTATTGGGATACTGTTCGCGAGGTGTTCACGGGCACTTTGTGTTGCTGCTAACTTTATCAAAACCCGCGAGGCTAGAGATAATGCCATGGAAAACGGTTTCCGGTTGTGCGTTCAAGTTGGTTGTGTGAAGTTCGCATAAAATGCGGTAATATAACCCAGCCCGGTGGCTGGTGTTGTTCGGAAGATAATAATATAAATCTTAACAAATCTCGTTTGGGAGTGTTGAGGTTCTGTGAAAAAAAACACTTTGCATGTTAAAAGTTAACGTAAAGTTGATTAGGCGTACCAATAATTCTTCTTTTCATATAGTTTAAGGATCGTGCAAGTGCACACATAGGAATTTTAATACTCTCACATTTGATTATTTGCTCAACATGACATTTTTATATTAAAAAAATATCATTGTTATAGTTATTAAATAAACCTAAGTCTAAAATGTAATATAATCTTGTTTGAAGAAAGGCCACTAACTTAAACATAAAAAAAACTTCGATAGCTCTCTGTTGTAAATTATAAAGTTAGAAAAAAAACTTTTTCTTACATCACCATTAATTAATATTGTTGATACCTCAATTTACTTTGGGGTTTGAAGTTAAGCCTTGATGAAGGAGATGTCAAAGAGAAACCCCGTAGGCATACGAAAAGTGGCGAACAAAGCTACTGTGTTTTATATTATCAATTTAAAGCATTCACCATTTTACATAAACCTCTATCAGGTGCCCACTATTTAATTCTGCAATCGGTTTCTACGGAATAACCTGTTACATTTTGTTTTGTTTTTGTTTTTTTTTTTTTATTTATGTTTGCCGTTTGTAAATAAATACAAATAACAAGTGTGTTTATTTACTACGTACGTAGTGCATCAGATTTACAAAACACATTTGTTGATTAATAATACTCTGTAAGCTTGGTTGCTATATAAAAAAAAGTAATTAAATAAATACATGTAATATTTTTTTGTTTTTCCTACATTCTCGTTAAATCACCATAATATTTTTGTGACCGATATTTAAGGATTGTTTTAAAAAATATTATTATTCTATTACTTGTGGAAAATATTTCCATACAATCGATTACAAATAACATTGTTGAGACCTCTACCTACTTCAATTTATTTTTCGTTTTAAAATAAATGTCAAGAAGATGCTCGTTTTCTAGATGAGCATCTTCTTTTAGATATTTTTTTAATATTCTGAGAAGACCTCTCATTTTTTGGTTCCATAAAGTTTTATTGTAGTTTTGCTGTAGAAATGAGACCCCTAAGGCGTATGTGCGTAAAACCATGTATGGCCGTGTAAAAATGTGGATATTCGGAAAGAATGCAAGGCTGATATAAGTGTAATGAATAGGATCAAAAAAGGGACGCTTAGATGGTTTGGGCATATAGAGCGAATGAACGAAGAAAGGAGTGTGAAAATAATATATGATGCAAAAGTCAATGGAAGAAGAAGTCGGGGACGTGCGAGGAAGACTTGAATTGGGCCATGTGAAGATTCAAAATAACAGACAAGTATGTATGAGACGATGTATGAATGTGAATGAAGTAAGGAGTGTGTGCTAAGACAGAGTTTTATGGCGATCCGTTCTCTCTGCCTATCCCTATGGCGAAACGGCGTGATGGTTAGTTAGTTTTTATACAGTTTTATTTTTTAACAATAATCGAATTTCAGATTATGTTCAGTCTTTTATGAATGATTTTGACACGTATTAAATAAATAATCGGACGGAAAATCTACTTTTGTATTTCATTGTCAAGAGCCTTAACTGTTTGCATAAAGCTATATTTCACAAATCTCCACTGAACAAATGAGTAAATTATTCCTAGAACATAATATCTGTAAACACCTTTTTTGACAGTTGTGAATTAAGACCTAAAATAGGCGTTTTTGCGAGAGAAAAAAAAAACACGAAATATGTAAAGAACAAAATTTTGTGTTCATCACATTTGTGATAACTGTTTTAAATTTCTGCCTCAAATAGCTTGATAGAAATTAGAACGTAATACCAGAACGAGAAAAAATTTAAAAATTACACTTTCAATAAACCAAATCATTAAAAATAACAGCTATTAGAAATTCATAAACTCTTACATATTTTTCTCTTTTCTTAACTCTTAAAAATTTTATTTTTGTAGAAAATGATTTACTTAATAAAATAATAATACGAGTAAAAACTACAGAAGCTATTATAGAATAAACATTTTTAACCTCGTAACTAATGTTTAAGTTTTTCTGGCATTTTTTTCATTTTGCAGAATGACACTTAATTTTAACACATTGTACAAATACAGAAAAAGCCAAAGCTCTTTAGGTCGGCCAATTGTTCCTTTTTTATTCGGGTATTTGTGGTTTTTACAAGGAATTTCAAAAAAAAAGTTTTCAGAAATATTTTGGCAGTATATATTGTAATTAAAAAAAACTCTCTATATGCTTAAAGTATTTTCTATTAAACATATTATAGGTATTAATTAATAGACAATGAAAAAAAAGAGTTTATTTTGACTCTAAATAATTTCCTCTGCGAGTACATACGAGTGTGAACTTTTCAAATTTAGAACTTTTTAATTGAAATTATCAAATTAAAAAAATGATTGTTTTCAAATCACTACCGAACTAATAAACCTACCTGTAATGTATTTAAGCAGACATGAATTTATATTTGAAATGGCTGAATTAAAGCAACTAATATTTTTTCCTGGCAAGTCAGGTAAGAACTTGTAGGCACATTATAGAAGCATGCAGCTAATGTGCAATTATTTAGCAGTTCCTATTGGCTCACAAACTGTAAGAAATATTTTTTTGTCAAAAATTGTAATACATAAAAAGAGTTAAGGGGAAGTTTAATTTAATTTAAATTTTGGTTTTTAATTTTTGTCAATAAGTTATTTTCTGTAATTTTGGATATTTGTTTTAATAATTGGGTTATTTTCATAGCGACGTGTTCGTGAAAAAATCACCTTAAGGGCGCCATTATTTTTTGGATTTTTGCATTAAGAATTAGTAGGTAGTTTACTACAAATTATCCACTGATATTGATATTACACCGAATTAAAAGGGCAAAATGACATTTTAATAGGCATAAGATTTATCCAAAAAAGTATATCCTGATTGACAAGCAAAGTTATTAATTCTTTCTTATTATCCCTTTTCAGAAGAGGCACACCTTTTGAAAGTTCCCCAACACTTTCCTGAGAGATCTAACACAACTTTTAGAAGTATTTAAAAATTTTCGAGCCATCAATTCATCAACTGTCAGAAATATTATAAGCAATAAATCACCTTCTTCTGTAGCCTAGAAATATTTATTAAGGTTTTCTTCACGATTACAAATAACATGTTTGAGGATCAAAATAGTTTTGCAAATAATTCATCAGAAGTCAGAACTTTTTTACACGAGGTACAATATTTTCATAAATAATATATGAATTAAAAAAGATTCTACGTTTGGTGTACGAGTTGATACGTACTAAGTAAGAACTAATATTATTAATTTTAGAAAAACGCGCCCTTTACGTAATTTAATCACTAAACGGCACTATATCAAATTGACAACACTTTTTATTTTACAATAAAGTAATTTGATATACACAAAGTTGACAAATAGGTAAAAATTTAACTTATTTGTTTCAGTGTTGTATACGAGTACACTCCTTCAGTATACAATTAAAAATGTATAATATAATAATTAACTAATTATGACATATATTACTACTTTTAAGATATATCTACAAGAATATTTTCATCTCTCGTCAAACTTGTCAAAATTATACTTTTTTAAGGTTAACATTGTTATGCTGTGGAAATGAGATCTTTGAGACGGATGTGCGGTAAAACCATGTATGACCGTATTACAAATGTGGATATCCGGAAAGAATGCAAGGCTGATGTGAGCGTAATGGATAGGATTAAGAAAGGGACGCTTAGATGGTTTGGGCATGTAGAGCGAATGAACGAAGAAAGGAGTGTGAAAAGAATATATGATGCGAAAGTGAATGGAAGAAGAAGTCGAGGACGCCCGAGAAAGACATGGCACGATCAAGTAAATCAAATACTTGAATCGGGTCGTGTGAAGAGTCAGAATAACAGAAGAGTATGTATGAGACGATGTATGAATGTAAATGAAGCAAGAAGTGTGTGCCAAGACAGAGTTGTATGGCGGTCCGTCCTCTCTGCCTACCCTTGCGGGGAAACGGCGTGATGGTTAGTTAGTTAGTTAACATTGTGATACACCAAACCCTTTGGGACTATGGCACTCTCACTCGGTAACTGTGGTTAAGGCCGCAGGAAATATGAGTTGAAGGGTTAGGAAAGGCTTGGCTATTCAGACGTAGTAGTTAACTAGTTCGCAGCTCTGAAATGTGTTTTCATACCCGGCTATACTCTTGATATAAACATAAATAAAGTATTAAAAATGAAATAATGTATCAATAATCTTTAACGTAAATATGAAATAGAAACATAACGGTCGCGACCGAGACTCCAACTCGGAACCTCGACTCTATCCGGGTGTAACGCTTCTGCCAATTCAGCCACCGAGACCTTCTAAGAAACCGGCATTTTTAATCGATCTCATTCTTCATTTGAAAATTATTAATATAATATTTTTCAATATTTCTCACAATTTAAAATGTTTCGGCTAAAACTTTATATACCATTCAAAGATGGCAGTGAAATCGGAAAAAAATTATGGTAATAATTTTCAAATGAAGAATGAGATCGATTAAAAATTTCGGTTTCTTTTAAGGTTTCGGTGGTTGAATTGGCATAAGCGTTATTCCCGGATAGAGTAGAGGTTCCGAGTTCGAGTCTTAGTCGCGACCGTTATTTTTCTTTTTCATATTTACGTTAAAGATTATTGATTTTATTCATTTAAAAATAATTAACATAAAAACTTTAAAGTTAGTTCTAATTCAATATAAATAAAGTATTTTATTAACATCCAAAATAAGGCCTGATATCATTTCATATTATTGATTTCTGAACCTGAATCTTCAGTATTCACGATCAAAAGATTTATCGTTTTGCCACGGTATTCAGGTTGTTGAATTGATGGATGGAAATTTCCTTTGAAGTCCGTCGATATTTGAATCAAGTTCTAAATTTTGACATCAAATGATTGTTGCTTTCAAAGGTATTAGAGTATTTTACCTATCACATAACAAAGCACTTTAATTCTGTTTCAATGCTTTACTAAACTAGTCTTTAGCAAGACCACATCTTAAGATAGAAGCACTTATGCCAAGCTGAAATCCCTGGGTTTATATTCTGTGCTAGCATTAAATATCTGGTATGGCTCAAGCAAGAATAATCAAACTCGAGGAAAATATAGTAGAATCGTGTGAGGTGTAAAAGCTTCCTCTCCGGTTGGGTATGTTAGGTTTTCGTTTTGTCGTTGTTCTAGTGAATTTTACTGTCTTCGTTAATCATTCCTGGTCTATTAAGTCGTTGTTTTGATATCACTTTTTGTCTTTGTGAAGCTATCATTATATTGCCACACTGTGTCTGATTTGCCATTGTTTCGGTATATCTGATGTTATTATAAAGCTTTAATGATAATATCAAGTTCTGGTCTCTGTTCCGATGTCTCCAGTTATCTTTTTGAAGTTTTTCGCATAACATTTGCACGCAGTCTTGTTTGTTTTTACAGTGTATCATGTTGTCTTTTTGAAGTTTTCATGGTTGCACAATCTGGTTGTTGCCATTGTTATGGTGTTACTTACTGCCTTTATGGTTCAATTTGCGCATATTCTGTTTCACTAAAATCTCGTTGTCTCTGATCGCATCTTGATGATTATTAAGTAATTTTAATGATTGATAACACTAAATATTAATTAATAGAAGAAAAATAAAACCTAGGTCATTAATTAATTTACAAAATGTTGCGTTGGAAACAAAATAAATAATTATATTTAATTAGAGATTCTACAGGGATACAGATAATAGAGAAGCGAAAGAACATTATTTAAGAGAAAAAATAATGTAAGCAAGTGTAAAAAATGAATTGTGGTATTTAATATACGATATATAAACACATAAGGCCAAAGGAATAGTAAAAAATATGCATTTTTTTTGTTTTCATGATTATTTTACTATTTTATCATTATAAAGCTCACATATAATGTGCCTAATATTAATAAATGTCAATTGTACAATAAATAAATGTAGATTTTAATAAATTATCATGTGTGACAAATTTTGTAAATACCACCAACGTGTATTTTATCCAAGCAGCAGTTGAGGAAATTGATTGTATTGAATTTTAAATTCAAAACATATTTTTAACTTAACCTTTTTGCAACTTATCTAGTAACTAAAATTTCCGATAAACAAACAACATGTCCATAAGGTTAGAGAAAAGAACAAAGGTGACGAGATTTTCAAATTAAGACAAAAGATTAAAGTGCCTATAATCACAAACTATAGACAAATTTTATTGACAAAGGTTGATGGGGGTAGTGAGATTGCTTTTTATGAAGAAATAGATTCCAGACTTCGATAGAGGTGTTTTCATATTTTTCTTTTAAGGGATACTGTTAGTCAATTGACAATCGATTGAAAAAACGGTTTAAAATAACCTAATTTATTGGTGTTTTGTGTCACGAGAAAATCGTTGCTTTTTTTTACTCGTAGGCAATGTTTAATTTATATTAAAAAAATGTATTTTATTTTTTACCACAAAGCCTCTTGCATTTTACTCTGGCTGATTATTACGTTTAACCCTACGGGGTAACGTCTACATCCAAAAATATGGCAGTCTTCTTTCACGAAATCGATACCAGGCATCAACATAATAACTTTAATAGGAAAATAAAATATATAAACCGTTGAATACCTATCAGAGAATTATTTAACCAGTGTGAGTTTTGAATCAAGTCTCCGAATCTAAATATCATTGATAAAGCATGTCTGTGATCTATGATCAAAATAAGACATAATTCGAACCATTACGTTGATCTTGTTAAACGAAAAAATAAATATTTTCTTTACTTTGTTTAGTTTTTTGCTCTATTTGTACATTGAGTTTTCAAACGAAAGAGGACACAAAACTCAATTAAATCATAAATTTGACACAAAATTGCAATTTTCGCACTACGAATATATTGATTTTAGACGACTAAAATTTACCGATACAACAATGATATAATTAAAATTGGACCAATTGGCTGTTAGAGTACAACGAAACGGGAGGCAAATTCTTGCACAAACCTATATTTCAATTATGCAAATATTTGAGTGCACAGAGCTGTAGTTTATAGTTGCTGCTTTGGTATTCCGCCCAGACACAGAATTGTTGTTTGGTATCTAACCGCCCGATCCCCATCCCCTTCCCGAAGTTACAACCCTTTGGTCGTGTAAGCCGATGTTTCAGGGGTCGACCTCTTCCCTGTAGCGTGCACGGGGAGCAAACACAGCCTTCAGACGGCCTGAAAGCTTCTGTCATCCCGCATATCCGGAACTACCTGAATATGGGCAGAGGTTGAACCAAAGTGTAGGTGAAAGAGGAAAATGTTTTAGAACATCCTCGTATGTGCAGCATTATAAATTTGTTATTATACTCGTACAAGGCGAAATAAGGGAAATTTTATCTGTATTGTAAAGTAATATAAACTTGCAACGGATATCATAAATTAACATACTAATATTCATACTTCATCTTTCGATAGATATCTGTAAAGTTTTTCTTTATCTGATATTCCAAGAGAACATCAAAGATGTTTTTTTTTTTTTTTTTTTTACATGAATACCGCACAAGAGTCTCAACTGCTCCCAACCGTCTAGAGCCAGTGAGACTATGGCATCCCCAAATTGGGTATGTTGTGAGGCTGAAGGTAGTGGGGAGGGGAAGGAGATCGGGAAGAGGAAGGTTGGGAAGTACCTGGCTATTCAGATCTGGTCACCAAACACGGCTTAAGCCATTTCAAGCAACGTTTCGATTCTGAATGGTGGTCTTTCACCAGGGCGATACTTAGAGTATCTACCACTCTGGAACGTGCCGCAAATATAGTTGTTATTACTTTTATACGAATTAAATGTGTTGTGACACATATTAATTAAATAAAAGTTATTGGCGCACGCCGGGTTTGAACCCGCGACCTTTGAATTCGTGGTCGAGCGTCTTACCACTCGACCATGGAGGCCGTCATGTGGTTGATTGTTCGTTGGGTAGGATGCTCAGGTAGCAGTCAGGTGAATCCATGTCTAATCTCGCAGCGGTAACGACTAGCAACACACAATTTACACTTCTAATAATAAATCCCACACATTGTGCTTAAACTGAAAATCTGTCAGATGGATTATCCTGTACTAAAGAATTAAATTTATTATAGTACACACAGTGACAAGAAGTACTGTATCCGTCGTGCAAGTAGTTCAATGCTAAGTGCTCTATGGGATAAGCCGTGTTGATCCTGACACCTCTGCACGATTGATATATTCTCGATGGCTGTTTTTTCTACTTCTTATTACCTCAATAACTGAAATGACCTCTAAGGTTCTGTATTTGCTCCATCCTATAACATTAATCTCTTTGAGACTCTGGGTAATTACTTCCTTTAATTTAATAAAGCATCTACGCAACATCTGCAGAAGTGACATAGGCGTGGGAGTGACTTAAAAATAAATCATCATTTCGGTTTATTATTTTACCAAAACGCGGAAGATAGTAGTAAAATGTTCTGAATACTAGAAATTATAAAGGTGATGGATTGAAAAAAGTTTATTTTTAATCAAATATTCCTAATTTATGTTCGCAGAACATTACAAAAAAGCAAATTATAATGTTTGAATTTAGTTTGAAAACATTATTTTAATTCCTATTTAAAAAAAATTCAACTCTTAGAAATCAAAACATTATCCAAAGAAATAATCACTGGGTCTTCCATTATCCTTTTATTATGTTTAAAAAACCGTTGAAGAGCTTTGTTTGGGATTACTGTAGGAAAATATTTATTATTGGGAAAACCTCACAATTTTATCAAGCCTTATGAACCGAATTGACTTTTCATATTTTCTTCAGCAAATAAACGAAAATAGATTATTATAATAGGCGGATTCCTAGTATTACAAGCACAAAGTTTTAACATTTGAACGAACAATACACCTCAGTAAAAATGTATTGATTTGTTTTACATGGAAAAAATATTAGATTTTTTGTTTTATTTAAATAGGACCATGACCTTTCTCTTACTGGGCACCTTCTCTAAAAGCATCTTTCTTTTTTTTAGATTCGCTGCAATTTACTACTCTTTCAAGTTTTATCCACAATAGCTTATTTTCAGACAAAAATATCGTCGCTGGAAAGGCAAAAGAGCTTAAGCGACACTTTGGTTAAAAATGAGTTAAAAATTCAGTTTTGATCAGTTTTTTTTCTGCATCGAAAGTTCTAACCTAATTTGATTCTGAAGATTTTTGTGGTGCTTCAATTATTTTAAATATATTTACCATTTGGGAGAAGGCTTGACTCAAGTGACACAAGTTTGGTACTTTTTTATAGCTTTTGTCAAATCAGTGAGAGCATTGAGTTACCTGAGTTAACTTTTATTTTCAAAATCCAACCAGGTGCTGAAATCTTCCAGACTATTATTTAAATATGTTATGTATCAATATTTTGTTGAAAATATTATTCAATATGATAAAGGTGAAAGTAGGATGCATACGTTAGAAAAATAATTTCTAAAGCATGCAAAATTATTTATGTTGAAATACATTTGTTTTCATTGAAAAATATGTTATTCCCTAGACAAGCGGTTCCCGAAGTGGGTTCCACGAAACTCCAGGGTTCCGCGGAGAGGTCGCCAGGGTGCCGCGGCTTTTTCCGAGAAACGTCGGATTATGTGACGAACTAGAGGTATATTTGATGTAGATGGTCGATGTTCGAACCGCAGGGTTCCGCGGAGGATCCCTGGAATTTTAGACGTTTTCATATTTCTTCCACATTATTGAAGAAAAATTGTTTATTTATATTACCGTTGTAAAAAATAAAAAATCTCGACCACACTCCCCCCTACTCCTCCAACAAAATCCAAATAAAAAGCCCATATCTTAGAAAAGACAGTGTATATTTAACATTGTTCCGTTGAAAAAGCGTTCATCAGTCTCGCTATAGAACTGGGATTCCGTTAAGATCGAATTGGCCATTTAGGGTTCCGTGGTCGAAAGCAATGCTGTGATAAATTGATTTGCTTTGAACTGAGTGAAATAAATTTCGACTTTGGAGGGAAGGACTATGGCTTTGATCATTATTTACGTGGTGCAGTAGTATGCATAATCTGTGATTTTGCACTGAGAACAAAGTTCATCCATTTTCCAGCTATCTAATACAGTATCATGCAGTTGTTTTTGCATAATTTGTTTGACACAGTTGTTGTTCTTGAATGCGAGTTTTGTATGTTACGATTTGTAGAAACTCACCCCTAACTGGTTGAAAATTATAGGCATTTGTTTTAAAATTCAAGTTATCTACAAATAAGGGATTTTGAGATTTTATTAAGACTTGTGTTCAAGTTCTTCGGAGTGGTAGTTTTTTTTAACATTTGTACCTTTTTTGTAAGAATATAAAACACCAAAAAGGTTTTAAGAAATTCGAGTAAAATAAAACCCCCAAAAGAACCATGGCAGAACACCTGTTATTTGAAAAGGGTTTAAAATGTGAATTACCTTCCTGCATCAGACTTTACAACTGAAATCTAAAAGGTTTTTGGAGAAATGTCTATTTGGCAGTAGCATTAACAGTAAAAGATGTATTTAGTATATTTCCTTTGCTTTATAAATGTTTCATTCATATGTATGTTTTCTAACTGCGTAAGATTTGCGGTCTCTCGAGTCTAGGGTGAACGTAGTTTGTATGCAAAACGAGTCAATGATAACGTGTGTTCAAAGGGGTGGTTTTTGAAACAGACGGTACGAAAGCACTGTTCTGTTTAGTTGGTTGATAAATCCACGGAGCAAATGAGTGAGTTGTGTATTTAGATACGTAATAATTGTTAAGTATGTTTGCGAGAGATAGGAGAACTAAAAGAGTAAACGCAGGAGATACAGTGCACGGAAGAATGAATGCAGCAGGCAGCTCGCGCTAAAGTCTAGTAGATATCAATCAACGTTATTTGTGGGAGAGTTTTGACGGCCTCCGTGGTCGAGTGGTAAGACGCTCGACAATAAATCCAGAGGTCGCGAGCTCAAACCCGACGTGCACAAATAAATTTAATTTAATTAATACGTGTCATAACTTTAATTCATATAAAATAATATATCGTCGCTGGAAAGGTAAAATGGCTTAAGCGACACTTTGGTCAAACATGCGGTAAATATGCAGTTTTAATCAGTTTTTTTTGGCATCGAATGCTCTGAAAACTTTCGTTGCCCTTTAAACATCTAAAATATATTTAGCATTTAGGAGAAGGCTTGACTTAAGCGACACAAGTTTGGGACTTTTTTTGCTTTTCACCTCTTCAGGTTACTAGTGAGAGCACCGAGTCAACATTTTTTTTCAAAATCCAACCAGGTACTGAAGACTTATGAATTTTACTGTAAAACAAACAAAAAAAAACTTCAAAGTGCTCTGGTTTAAGGTTCCCAAAATGGCGCTTCAGCCTTTTTACCTTTCCAGCTACGATATAGTACTCATTTTGAAGAACTGCGTGAAACTTATATACTTATACATTTTTGTACGATCCTCGCGTGACTTTTAGTGCTAGGTTTCCGCCGTGATGGGTGCTGACCCTTGAATACATGAAATATTTCAACACTTTACAAGGATTTTAAACTTCAAAATAGCTGACATTGTTTATTGTCTGAGTCGGCAAACTCATGTCGGGAATTCCGGAAAGAATGTCATGTTTACGGAAACACATTTTCTACTCTGTTTACGTGCGTACGTCAAAACAGGTTGTGTCTGAAAACATATAAAGGGGAATATACATCAAAACAAGGGCAGATTAACATAAACAAATATATAAAAGCTTTATCTTGGGAATGGACACCGAGCAAGAAGTATTTGCATGTTTTTTTTTTTCTTTCAAACTGACGTTAAGACGTTGGAATCGAGTAATTGCTGCCATTGGTCACTAATGTGTTTTGTATCAAAAATGAGAAAAAAAAGTATTTTATTACATATATGCTGCAGGTGAAATAACATAATTTTTTTTTCGACAAGTCTCTTTTGTATGACGATTTTCAGAACACTGATGCATAAATATTTTACTAAAAAAAAGAGATTTTTAATTACCGCCAACATAATAACCATATCCCGTCTAGCACGAAAATGGCATCCATCTTTTTTTTGCTAATTGTCTGAAGCTAGTAGTTGAAGTTAGACTAACTAACAAATAAACTCTTTTCGTTTATACTTTGACTGAGAATTAAAAAATATCGGTAGAACATTCTGCCAAAAACGAGTTGCCGTTTGTAACATTTTCCAACTTTAAGCCTGTTCTGCTGCCTTGGGACCAAATCAGTGGCAAATCAACCGCAAACACGACTGCGGCGAACTTTCATTATTCGGGGTTCGTTAAATATCCGACCAGCATGGTAAAAATTGTATTTTGGGTCGTTAAATCTCGTACTGACACTTTAGGGGTCAGGGTCCAAATATGTGTGGTGTCCCTGTGTACCACAAGCATACGAAAAAGAAGGCTTCGCTGCATTCCCCTACCTACCATATTCTGCCTTTTAATGCTGCCTTATAGTTTACTGGTATTTACTACCCGGGTTCCCCGAGTATCGACCCTTGTAGGAGACGGGCACTGTAAAGCCCGATACAGCTTACAATAGAGTGTAGGCAGAGGTTGTCCGCTTCAATATCGTGTAGTAATTTTAGTAATTTTCCTTAAAAAAGACGTTTGAACTGTTTGAGATTTGTAAATTCTTGGGCCTGCTGAAGGCCTTCCGGAGGGCTGGGAAGGTGGGTACAAAAGAAAAAGTTCCAGATGTCGGCAGGAAAGGGCAGCTTGCAAGCATCAGGCCCCAAACACCAAGCCAGGTATGTAGGCAAGAATGCCCGATGTGAGAGTGCCATTGGAAGGGTTAATTACGCCTTTTGGTAAATGCAGTTTTGCGCACCCGGGTGGATAAGTAAGGGATGAGAATCGCACGGAGGCCTCCCACTTGTAGGTTCCTGCCTTGGATCGTGCCTGCCGCTACCACTCCACCACTGTTTATTGTTAAGTCGTTATATCATACAGAATACATGAATACATAGAATTATACAGTAGAGCATGTTGTTCCGCATTTAGATACAGGTGAATAGATTTTGAAAGGAATAAATGACAAAACAATATAAACAATGATGGCAAGTTAACCCAGCAGATGACGATGAGATAGGATTTTCAGAGTTTTATTAAACTTATCGTCGCATCCGCGGGAATCGTATAGTGTTGCAATTCATGTTCGATTCGACCTCATTTTTCTTTTTGTACAAATAATTTTATCGTATGGTTTTATTTTTTGAAATATGAATAAAAATGTATTTTTACTCTTTACCCTTGTTGACCATAAATTTCAAACAAAAAAGTGCAAATATCATTGACTGTTCAAGAGTTTTAAAGTTAAGATTATAATAGGAATCAACATATCTAAAAATTATCTGTTAAGATTTATTTATCTGCTACTTATCTAAATCCGTGATAAATATTTGGGATGCAGGAAAATTCTCCAGTGAAAGTATATTATTTTTTTACGATTTACTGTGTGTATCCATGTTTTTTTCTTAAATAAAAAAAAAATGCGAAAAAAATCATTCAGAATTTATTCAACGTGATTTCTGTTCCTTGAAAAAAATGCGTGTTATACGCTATTGCTTTGCACATAAAGAAGTTGAATTGTCATTTAAAGCACTATAGCTCTTGATGAAAATATTATTGCGAGCTTCAAACAGTTGGGTTAATCTAGAAATTCCGGATAAAAAATAACTATAAAACGTTTGTGAAGCCAGTGATACTAGTCTAGGGTTTTCGCTGCTTTATAAACAAAGATTTCTGCTTTATGGTTAATATTTATGTTCAGAAAACACATTATTTCCATACTAACCAAGATTTTCCAAACTTTACAACATACCAAAGTATAGGAGGAAGTTTGTAACAATCATAAACCGACCGACAGACCTATTTTGACGTAATGTTCATTAACTTTTCACATAAATTGGGTTGAGAAATATTTCACATGAGTTATTATCAATACACGTCAGAAAACAACCCTCTTCCTACAAGATGCAGACATGATACGAGGCTTTGTTTGAAAGGTGTTACCGAAACTTTGGCAATTATTAAGATAATGCTGTTTGTTTTATCTACCAAACCTACAGTTATGTTTTTGAAAATTGTGTTACTCACTATCTCGTGGTAGCCAATGGTGTTAACAAAGCAATTTAAAACTTTAACAGATATTTGAAAGAACGTCTTAGACATTTCGCTTTTTATAAAAAGTAAAAGCATGGAAGAACTTTAGTGAATTATTTTACTATAAACATAGAAATCCAACATTTTCTAACTCCAAAACCTTACTGATGTTGTATGATGAGTTGATGCATGCACGTTTCTTAATGGGAATATCACAGTACTGTTGATTTTACCAGAAATGTTTGTCAAATATATTTTTTTATGTTAATACCGTACAGAAGTCCCAATTCCTTCCAACTATCCAAAACCAGTGAGGCTATGGCATCCCCAATTGAAATTTGTTGTGAGGCTTAAGGAAATGGGGTAGGGAAGGAGATGGGGAAAATGATGGTTGGGAAGTACCTGGTTGTTCAGACCTGGACACCAAATTCGGCTCAAACCATTTCAAGTAATGCTTAAAATCTGTATGGTGGTCTTTCACCAGGGTGATACTGAAAGTATCTATTACTCTGGAACTATATATTATACTATATATTTCTTATTTTAATTAAATGTGAACTTTGGATTTCTTGTCGAGGATTTTATCCGCTTGCCTGGAGATTGTCAAATGAATGTCGCGGTTATTAAAATGTTTTATTAAATAAAGTCGTGTGGTATATTTATAAATTGTGAACAGTTTTTAGTAGTTAGCTTGAGCTTAAAAGAGCCTCAAGTGCTAAAAAATAACATTTACAAACGATAAATATTTCTTAAGCCGTGAATATTTAGTCACAAACATTATTTTATTAATCGAATGCATCCGAGTACACTACTGGACTGCTCACATCACGAAATATACGAAAGCAGCGATTCAAGGGCACGGTTATTCATTATTCTTCTAATATTTCTCAAATAGATGTTATTAAAAAGATCTTTTCCGCTTTCTATTTAACAACTTATCTCCGAGGAATCTCCTTCGCAGTTCTACAAAAATAACTTGTTCCAACCCAGAGCATCGGATTATTTAAAGCGCGGAATCGAAAAACTGCCAGATTGTTGGGAAATAAATAAAGAATAAAACACCCAAGAGAAAAAAAAAAATTATTGATTTTTTTATTACCTAAGTACAGAAAACATACTTGAAAATTGTTGAAATAAATATTTTAACTGTCCAGTTAGGAAGATTTTCCCATTTTTGGACAGTCACATTTAAGTGTTGCCGAAATAGATTTCACCGGTGCATTGAAACCAATATTGTTTTTTTTTTTAAGTGAATACCGCACAAGAGTCCCAATTGCCCCGACCGTCTAGAGCTATGTGAGACTATGGCATCCCCAATTGGGGTATGTTGTGAGGTTGAAGATATTGGGGAGGGGAAGGAGAATGGGAAGAAGAAGGTTGGAAAGTAGCTGGTTATTTAGATCTGGTCACCAAACACGGCTAAAGCCATTTAAAAGTTTTGATTCTGAATGGCAGTCTTTCACCAGGGAGATACTTAAGGTATCTACCACTCTGGAACATACCGCAAACACACTTTATATTATTCTATATAAATTAAATGTGTTTTGACACATTTGCGCACGCCGGATTTGAACCCGTGACCTTTGGATTCATAGTCGAGCGTCTTACCATTCGATGGCATTGGAAAGTGGACATAAACAAAGCTAAAAATTGAAATAATTGTCTGGTAATCTGATATTGAATGTACTTCAAAAATCAAAATCAATAAAAATAATCAAACTTCGTTATCCCCTTCTTCTCTTCTTCACTTTATCCAGCCTTACAGAATTCCTAAAATGGGGACTGTCACATCAAAAACATCACGCCGAAGTCAAATTTATCGACTGTTTCACCAGGGGACAGAAAAAACTACAGTAAGGCAGTTATTTTCCGAACCCCTATTCTAGAATTTTTTATAACGCATAAATATAAAATCCCTCAGCGAGGGTAGTTTTCAAGCGCCACACACCCCTTATCCCGGCCGGACAGAACATTGCACGGTAATTCAATATTGGCGGAACACTGGTCAGTACCAGGAGCTAGTACCCGGCAGCCACCCCTTGTTAATGTTTACAAAACATTTCCGCACGGACAGCATCGCTTCACAAAACCGGAAGAGAAGTATTTGCTCTAACGATCGTAAGCACTTTTTTATTCATAAAAATAAAATCTTTTTTGAAAACCAATAACACCACCCAGATTCATTGATAAAGAACCGATATTTTCTTCTTCATAAAGAATGACCGTAAACATGGCGTTTTAAAAATATTTTTGGAGTTATATGGGTATTTTAAAGCTTATGATGGAAATAACGTTGAGAAATAACTTGGACCTAGCACCTCCGGGAAAAAAACAATGTGCATATTATTGGCACGGTATGAAAATTTTGGCTGCTTGAGAAAACACATTGTGCTTTATGGTTTACCTAAAAAATACCAAGCAAAACTTTAATAAACGTGTTAGATTTGAATAAAAGTTTTTTTTTTAAGCTCTACTTGTTTTTTTTACAAAGATGGTATTTTAATATAATATGTTTTTCTTACTAACAAAACGAACTTAAACATTAAAAAAAGTTCCCCCCTTCAAAATATCTATTAGTTGTAAAAGTATTTTTTCTACACTATTATTATATGTTAAAAACTCGTTAGCAATATTGTTGTTGGAAAAAATCGTTGAAATTTGTAACAATAGGAAAAACTCACCTTAATAAAAACTGGAGCGTTTTGCTGTTCAAAATATCAAAAATACGTGAAAACGTGAAAAAATGTTAGTCAGCTAATTAAGGCAATGCTCGCCGCTGTTACCAACTCCTCAGTAGACGATAACAAACTCAATTTTTAAATTAGCTCTAAATATAAAACGGGTATTCGAAAAAGCAATGAAACGTGGGAAATTCTTTAAAATTATCATGATTTTGAAAGAAAAAAAACTCTTAAATCAACAACCTTTTTTTTTGGTCAGTGCCTAGTACTGCGGGTTCAAATCCCAAATAAGCGGAATGAAAATTTGTGAGGCTTTCTTTTATGAAAGCATCAAGGTTAAAATTAATGTTTTTGGGCCTCGTTTCATAGTGTAATACATAATATTGTTACTTTAATTTTTTCACAAGTTTGAGGTTAGAATCTAATATTTTATCTAGCTTTTTAACACATATTACTGGGGAAACCTCAAATATGTATGATAATTATAAGTAACAAAAAATCGTATAAAAAAAGTAAATAAGATATAATAAAATGTAATACTATAGAAAAAATAAAATAATGTTAGGGTAGCGTAGATGCATTTTCGATTCGTTTGCTATTCATCACTCTGTTCTTAGATTGAATAAAATGTTGAAATAAAATCGCCACCAGACGGTGGATAATCAAGAAGGTCGTGCAATAACCAGTAAACTAACCCAAGTTTAACCTTATGTACTTTCAAGTGTATTTTTATATTTGAAACTTTTTTATTTGATTTCCTTATTGTTACCAATATTCCCTATTAACCTTTATAAATATTTCTGCTTACTTTACGAATGCTACCGAATAAATGAATCTATAATAAAAATATTTGTAAACTTGCCTTAACACAAGATAACCCCAGTGAGACAGACACAGAAAGAAACAAGTAAGTTTTTTTTTAAATAATAAAAAAATCTTAGAATTCGTAATAAATTTACTAGACAACAACCATACCATACCCTTTTCATTTTATAATGAAACAAAAAAAAATAGGATGAATTTACTATGTACGTAAAGCTGTTCCAAAACCTATCTCTTTTTTTTTAAATTCATGCTAGTTTTTTGTTTCTCTTGTAACGTTGACGCAATTGATTTTTATGGATAAATATTCACGATGAACAGAGTTTTACTAATGAAGGTGACGATAAATTTTCAATAAAACCCCGATGAAATACCGCTGAATCAAAAAGCTGATTAAAGTAAGTTCAGCCACGTTTAATAACTCGATTCGAAAAGCTAGCTTCTAACTAATTTCTTTCTCTTTACTCTTTGGTCAAAAAAAAAATCTCGGTATTTAAAGATAAGCTTAAAAAAACAATTAAATAAAGCAGTGTGAAGAAACGGAACGTAATGAAAAACAACCTATTTAGTTTGACGGAGAAGATGTCAGGTGGAATTGCGGGTTCGGTCCACGCCAGAGCGTACGCTGTAGCATATTATAAAATGCTATGGCAGATTTTACATGTCTCATATTTTCAGTTTGCATGTTGCGACGTTGCTTGCTAATTTTAATGAGGCCTTCTAAAAGGGTCTTGCAGCCGTTGTAAAGGATTATAAAATGAACATATTCACTGGCCAATATTATACAAGCTAATCAACTCGAGATTATTCGGAGGGAAGACAAAGTTCAAGAGAAATGGGTAAATTTATTAGGTTGATTCAGTAATTTGTATGCCACTTTATATTTATGCATGGCTCTTATCGCCAGGCGCAGTTTCTGGATGCAACCGAAGCTCGGGAAAATGACGTCGTTATTTAATAATGGTGTAAAAAACTTGAACGGAAATACTATATTGATGTTAGAAGTTTTATCTATTTCTTGATTTTATTAAGTGCTTATACCAACCCTGATGTATGGCAGTGAGGCATACAACTGGCAGAGGAAGAATGAAAGTAGACTGAATGCTGTAGAAATTTGATCCCTGAAGCGTATGTGTGGTAAAACTATGTATGACTGTGTTAAAAATGTGGATATCCGGAAAGAATGCAAGGCTGAATGAATAAGATCAAGAAAAATTGCTTGGGTGGTTTGGGCACGTAGAGCGAATGAACGAAGAAACGAGTGTAAATAGAATATATAATGCGGAAGTGAATGAAAAACGGAACGGAAGTCGGGGATGCCCTAAGAAGACATGGCATGATCAAGTGAATCAAATACTAGAGTCGAGTCATGTGAAGAGTCAGAATAACAGAAGAGTATGAATGAGACGATGTATGAATGCGAATGAAACAAGGAGTGTGTGCCAAAACAGAGTTGTATGACGATCTGTCCTCTATGCCTACCCCTGTGGTGAAACGGCGTGATGGTTAGTTAGTTAGTTATATTATATATATTAAGTTTTTATTGCTTACATGTGAGTGAGAAAAAAAATCTCACTTTAAAGACACGATAAAAAAAAGAGATTCTTAAGATAGATAAATGATATTAAAAAAATGATTATTCTAGAAAATAGTAGAAGAGAATACTAAAAACGTCAGTATATTTAGAAATAACAAAAGTTTGAAAAGTGGTAGAATTAGCATAATAATTGTTTTTTTTGTCTTCAACCAGTTGTAGATTTTTTTTTAAACGGTATAAATTATTGACAATAAATATTTATACTAGCAAATTCAATCTCACCAAACAGCTGACACAATTGAGACAGAAGGCTAAAATACGCTTTATTTTTTTAATGAAATAAAAAATGTAATATTTTTTTCGAAGAAATGAAGAAATAACTTTGTAGACTACGAATACTATTTTAATTTTTATGACTGCTCACTTTGCACTTTTTGTTTAGTTTAATGTTTTACCCCGATGATGCTTAGGCTAAACGAAACCAGTCGGTCATAAAATGAAAATAATATTCGTGGTCTATAACAAAGTTATTTTTTCATTTCTTTAAATATGTCAAATCACAAAGTGATTGCTTTCTACGATTTTTTTTTTCAATTTTAAGGATATGCAGATATTTTAGGCAGAGTGTTTACAGACGTACAAGGACGGACATGAAACAAAGTTTTTAAATATGGCCATGTTTTATAAAAAAAACTCAAATAGCGATTTGTTTGTTTAATTTGGTCCACCCCATTAGCGTTTAAAAAAAAAAATGTAGATACAATCAAAATTTAATCACATTTACTACGAAAAAGTGAAAATTTGTATAATTAAACCAGTGCCTACCTCAACTTTGGGAGAAAGAGTAAGCCAGCTTTTTGGAGGGCCGTCAGAATTCTTCGGAACACTTGTGTAAACAGCACAAATTAGTTTACTTTAACTGTATTAAACGGGAATTTAATTAAATATTATGATATCGTTATTATTAAATTAATATAAACACGTGTTTTAAAGATGGTTTACACCGATAATTTCACCGATAAATGCTTAGTAATTAATTGAGTAAAAGACGGACATTATAGAATTCTACAAGTTACTACAAATATACTCCTAGTTTTGTAGTTTTATGTTAAGCTTAAAATAAGTTAGATATACTTTCTGATATCTTATTGTAATATAAATATTCATATATATATACGTTTATATTCAAAACGATGCAATAATTCTATGTATATTTTCTAACTTTTTCCAAGTGTTGAAAGTTTATTTGCGCGTGTTTCAGAACGTTTCAGGTTTCAGGAGAGTTTGCTTGCTATGCCGGTCGCCTACCGTACGGCTTGGCC
Source organism: Drusus annulatus (assembly GCA_022651775.1). Classification (NCBI taxonomy): domain Eukaryota; kingdom Metazoa; phylum Arthropoda; class Insecta; order Trichoptera; family Limnephilidae; genus Drusus; species Drusus annulatus. The sequence continues at coordinate 208,411 of JAGWCC010000408.1, forward strand.
AGGCGCGCCATACTGAAGGCTGGTATACGAAAGCCTTGCCGCGCTAGGCGGGCTGCTCGTACGTAGGCGCAGCTTCGGGAACATGACGCCTGAGTTTGATTTTACTTGGAAACTTAGAAGAGGAAAATTGAGATGGAAATTTGGTTTAATTAATTTAAAACGTAGCCTGTCGATTTAAAAAAAAATATTTTCACGCTGTGTTAAATAGATCTGACTGTTTTGAATAATGGATGAGTTTGTCGAAAAGTAAATTCAAATTTGTTGAGACAAGGTAAATAGTGAAAGTATTTAGGGGTTTTATGTATACATCGAAAAGTCCCAAGTTTGTGCTGGGCGACGAAAATATATAATACTTAAAGTTTAGCTCGAGAAGAAAATATCTTTAGATGATTTAATCTGAATACATTTTACAGGGTTTTATATTAAAAAGCTTTGTAAATATTTAAAGTAAGCCAAATTCAATCGGATATAAATGTTATTACTTACTGAGTGTCGTTTGAAGCACAAATCCTATATATATCCCACGCTAACTCTGTGAAAATCCATGTGCCAAAAACACGCGTTTTTGTATTATTATTTCTTTAAACATATCTTATTTACCACATTTGAAAGATTTTATAAGGTTAACTAAAACATTGAATATTATTTGTACGTTCATTCAAGAATATTTATTCCAAGAAATAAGGAAAATATTATCCTCGATTCACTTCTTGTGTGGGAGAAATTTTTCAAATGGTTTTGAGAGCAGAAATAAATTTTCTATATGAGGTTATTGAAGTTATTAAACTTTATTCATTTTTTAATAAAGAATATGCGATGGGTTTATTCACTTTCACTTCCGAGAGATTGTTTTTTAATATTTCCGATAGGTAATCGGTTTAACTAAGATTGACCAATGCCCGGTATTAACAAACAAACATGGCTAAAATACAATTATTATTCAGTCTTACTATAAAAATCTTAAATTTTACTCAGCAACAATATATAAGTGTTTACCCATTAAAGATGAAACTGAGTACAATATTCGCTAATAAGAATTTGCAAAAAGGTGTCAAGCTAGCAGTCCGAATTCAAGTTCTGATACCAATTCTGATATATGTCAATGAGGCATGAAACTGACTGAAAATTTTGAAAATCCATAATATTTTTTTTTTAAGTAGACAAATATTCCCGGGTTACGAATAAACATTAAAAAAACTCCCATTACCATCATAATAAGTGGAAAATTTTGCTTGTACAATGATGGAGGATTCAGTAAGCAAAGGAATTGACCCCAAGACGGGTGGGAACCCAACACATTGATCACTAGGCTACTCAACGGTTATAATTCACATACCTACCTTAAATGTCTAAATTTTAATTAAGAAGTTCCGAAAAAAAGTGCAAGGTAATGAACAAAATTAAAATTAAGAAAGGTTCAAGTAGATAAAAAAAAGATATGGCACGGTCAAGTAGATTAAATATTGGAATCGGGTCGCAACAAAAGTTGCTATTTTTATCTGAGAAAACAAAGTTTTGAGTGTGAGGTTAGGTTAGGTTTAAGATTAGATTTTTTCATTATAAGACAGTCAGAAAAACTCATTTTTTTGTTAGAATGCGGATAAAACAATGAAAGTGTGGCAAAACAGATCTATGGGATGTTCTATAATCTTTACACACCCCTATTTAATGATTTTTTTCATTAATATGTAGTACCATAGTATGTACCAACTTACATGTCAGCTTCAACAGCAACACATGAATAAATAATTAACAGCAAACCTTCCTATTTTCCTAGTAATTATCGAAAACTCATATTTTTATTTTGAATTTTACTTTGACATTTAAACTCACGTGCTGACCTCACGCTAAAAATAACAAAGTATTTTTATTAAATAAACAAGAATAAAAAACCTGCTATGTTTGACATCAAGTATTATAATTTTTTGTTTTCGCTTTGACATTTAAGCTTAAATATTTTACTGGGCTTGAAAATACATTGCAATAACACGTTTTCGTTTGTAAATCCTTTTTATTCCTGACATCAAAGAGGGAGGTAGTTGTCTTTTATGATATAAGCAAATTTTCTTTTTATATGGTATTATTTTTACATAAAACATCAGAAGCACGTCTAAAATGCGTTATGTGATTTATATTAACGTTTTATTTATACTCCCTTACATACGGTTGGTATATTTGATAATGAAACTTGCAAGACCTTTTATTTATTTCTCTTCCTATATTTTTAAATAAATTTGTTCACTTACATATCTAAAGCTAAGGGAAAAAACAGTGCTTCAGTTTCAGTTTTCGTTTGCAGTTTTAGTTCAAATCCAATATAATTTCGATGGCTTAGAATAAATAAATTGTACTTCAATTCATTGAAAAAAACGACTTACTAGTTACGAAATAAACTACACTAAGGTGAATACTTTTATTTTGTATGTATGTGGCATCTCTTACATAATTTCAATAATATTTAAATATTTCAAAGCATTTAAATCCAATTGTAAGAGATTCAAACATTGAACTTGGTTTATAAGGTGGTTTAAGGAGTTACAACATCTGTGCTCCAAGCCATCAATATTGGCGTATTTCTTTGAGCATATCGTCACTGGAAAGGTAAATATCGCGTTAATATAAGTGGTTAAGCGACACTTTGGTAAAAAATTAGTTAAACATGCAGTTTTGATTAATTATCGATTCTAAAGACTTTTGTAACCCTACAGTCGTCTAAAATTGTATTTACCATTTAGGAGATAGCTTGACTCAAGCAACACAAGTGAAGGACTTTTTTTTTGTTTTACGCTTCTGGCAATTCAGGAAGAGCATTGAGTTTCTTGAGTTAACTTTTTTTCAAAATCCAACCAGGTACTGAAGACTACTGTACGGTACTGAATTTTTATTGTAAAACAAAATAAACTTTAAAGTGCTCTGGTGTAAGCTTCCCAAAATGGCGCTTCAGCCCTTCCAAAGACAATATATTTATTAATGACGAGAAAGTTTTAATATTGAAACAGTTGTGTAAAGTTGTAAGGAGAAGTAATGTATGTAATTTTCGCACTTAAGGAGAAATCTCACAAAACTGCGCTATATAAGTTCACTGTTATTATTATTATGTAAATAGGGTTTTTTTAAATAAATAACACAGAAGAATATAAATAAAATTATATAAACAGTCGAATAAAGTTGAATAAGGGAGTAAAATAAGTGAACAGTACATTTATAATAACTATATTTTGAAATTACTAAGTAGAAGATACTAATTATGAGAAGAACTAATAAATATATTTTTTAAAGTAGATAGGATATAAAACAATATTGAAATAAATAAATATCGTCGATACCTTTTTCAGTTTGTAAATAATAACCTGTTTTTAATTCGGTAGTTGTGATGAAAATACAGTATAAGGAAAAAAACAATATCGTGTAATTTCTCAATTCAAAATGACACGTTATCGTTGAAAACTATTATTATCAAGAGGTTTTCAATTGAAATATAAATAAGATTTTATTAAAAATATGATTCAGTTTCAGATTCCTTGGAAGGAAGGTGTACATCTAATATGTATTAATAACAATCTTCATCAAACTTGTCAATTTAATTTATGTACAGGGATCGAAACAAAATTCAAAGTCAAGGTGTTAATATTCAGTATTAATACTTGTTGTTTGAGATAGTTTTAATCCTTCAACCCTTTATGTAAATTTAACAACCCTACACACCGTATCACTTTGAGCTTAATATAATGAGGGATGTCGGGAGAAAGCTAAGTAGTTAACATAATGTTATCACGCCCGTAAATTTAATTTTGCTTTAGAGAGATATTTGTGCATACACGACTGAGGGTTTGTATAATAAATCTAACACTCGCTTATGTAATCATTTGACTATCAAATTACCATAATCTACCTGCAGGTCTGTTTTCTGAGAATTGAAAACAAATGTACTGATCAAAGATTGAAGAGGGGATGAAAAAATATTTGCAGGTTGTTTATAACAACTAGCTAAATAACCCAATTACAATTTCTCCACAGGAAGAGACAGAGGGGATGAATTTATAAACAATTATGTTTTGTAACATACGCATTGATTTATCCATATCGCACTTAGATAAGCAGATTTTTTAAATTCTACTGCCATACTAAATCCGTTGTTATCCGTCTTGACTTCACCGGAAGTGTCAATTTTTTGTTGTTGTTATTTTACTCTCGTTATTTTCACTGTTATTTTATGGGATAATTTTATATAAAATGCAGCCTACCATAAAACGGAAAAGTGCCTAGTTTGGAGGGTGGTAATAAGTTGTATTTTATAAAAGGAATTAGAAATTTAAAATTAGAATTCAACTTTTGGTTATTCGGTCTCTGATTATCACATTAACCCATATTAATACTTAATTTTCTTATCATAATATGTCATCATGATTTCTTGAGACTTCGTTGACTCATTTTCCATCCACTTATCCTTTATATTTTTTCCAGTCTCTAATTTCACCGTCCACTCGCTATACGACTCCAAACACTCCAAGTGTTTAATTCTTAATCTCGTACGCTTTCATCAACCTTGTGTTATTTTTGTATCCGTGAATTAATATTTCGATCAAACATAACTAGCAAACTAGCTAAGCATCACGCCGTTTCTCCGCGAGGTAGGCAGAAAGTATGAACCGCCATACAACTCTGTTTTGGCACACATTCCTTGCTTCATTCGCATTCATACACCGTCTCATACATACTCTTCTGTTATTCAGGCTCTTGACATGGCCCAACTCAAGTATTTGATTCACTTGATCGTGGCATATTTTCCTCGGGCGTCCCCGACTTCCTCTTCCATTCATTTTTGCATCATATATTCTTTCCACAATCCTTTCTTCATTCATCCGCTCTACATACCCAAACCATCTGAGCGTCCCTTTCTCAATTATATTCTTTTCGCTTACATCAGCCTTGCATTCTTTTCGGATATCCACATTTCTAACACGGTCGTAGATGGATTTATCGCCAATTAACCTCAGAGATCTTATTTCTACAGCATTCAGTCTGTTTATTTTCCTCCACCAGTTTCATGCTTCAGTGCCATACATCGGGGTTGGTATAAACCCTCAATTGTGGACTTTTGGCTTCGCATCTTCGAATTTTTTTTATTTGCGTCAACAGCGTTCAGTCCTCGATTATGGAGTTTCCTGCATTCACCCCTCTTTCAATATGCTTATCAGCCTTTCCGCCTCTCGTAAAAATACTTCCTACATACACAAACTCACCCACTTGCTCCAAGTATTCGTCATACGCAACTATATTGTACGCCATTCTTGTACTCTCTCTTTCAAATACCATGACTTTTAACAGGATCAAACTCGATTTTTATAAATATGTCCAGTTAAATGCATTGTTCAGTTATTTCTTTTTTTTTAATATAATAAACAAATCAATATATGCATGTCTTTAGTTAAATCCTCGCCCGTTTGTTTAAGAAGGGGATGAAAACCCCTTCATCTAAAATATCCAAATGGTACAGACATTTTGAGTTGCTTCGCCTTGAAACTAGTTGTAAGTATAATTATTTAAACAGAGGGTGCATTTATTAACCTTATTATCACCGCATCAAAAAAAGTTATTGAAATTGTTTGAAAGCTTGACATTGGAAATGTTTTTTTTCCACAAGCGAAACTATACAGTGATTTTTAATTTGCACATAATTATAGACTAACTGTGTACATATCCGAAGAAAACTGTGACCAACACCAACATATAATTCGAGAAAACGCCGTCGAGAGATTTTATAAAAAAATCAATAAAAATACAGCCGGAAAATATTTTTCGAAAGTTACACACTCTGGAAAAAGTTATGATTGAGGACAAAGTTGCTGTTCTTGAAGATATTAGAGTTGCCATCATTTTGTGGCATCATATTGATTATTGGTAAAGCAAACAAGAAACATATTACTGGAGACTTGGAGGAAATTTTTAAACAAATATTTATTAGGAATATAAATAGGTTTGCAATGATTGTTCTGCATTTTATATTGGTAAAACAACCCGTTTTGTTAATATTAAAATCAAATTACATCTTAGATGTTTAAATAACCACGGTTTTTCTGAATTCGCCAATCGTCTTATTGATAAAGATCGTACCTTCAATAAGGCACCGGTGCTCTTATTCTTCACAAAAATGATCTTGGCATCAGATTAAATAATTTAAAAGCACCAGAAATAAAGAAAGCCATTAAAATGAATAGTCATATTCTTTGATAATCAGATAAATTTGTCCAGAAGTCAATATTAGGTAAATTCTAACAATGTAAACTCATAAAATTTGTGATTATTCTTTAATCACCTTCTCATTAGATGTTTTGCCTCTTTCAATTCGTATTATTTGTCCCTTTATTCGTTCGTTTGTTTTAATAAAAAACTTTATTCTATTGTTTTCTCACTGTTTTGTTATTGTATTTTATAATTTGTTCTCCCTCTGTATGTAAATATAACCGCACACTTTGTATTTATGTTTAGTTTAATTTTGTACCCTGACAATGCTTAGGCTAAGCGAAACCGGTCGGTCATTGAAATTAAAATAATATCCGTGGTCTTATATAAAGTTATTTTTCCATTTCTTTAAATATTTTTTTGAAAATATTTTTTTTAGATTAAAAACATGCAGAATTTTAATTTTATTTGCAAAATATAAAAAAAGTGTTTTCTCACTTGATGTGGTAAGGTTATGAACTGCACACTCACACCACCAAGCTGGAATAAAAAAAAAGTTGTAAATATTATTGTTGCAATTAATTTACATACATCCCTATATCACTAGTTGTGTATGAAAAAAACATAGCATAGTTAATAAATAAATCATATATTAGCTATATCAGATGGCAGGAAGAGAATCTATGAACGTGTACCTCAGAGGTATTATAGATAAGAAAGTAGAAACAATAATCTAGTGTTTTCGGGAGTACGTCAAGTATACTGCAAAACAATTTTTTTACTTGAAAATAAATGATTTTATTATTTCAATTGAATGGTTCTTTTATTTGGAGTGCTTTCAGATAATCTATCATTTCCCTTTGATAATATATTTATAATATGATTGTAATCTTCGTTTGTTAAGAAATTTGTAGATTCAGTCTCAAGGGTTCTTTGAATCTGCTAGTAATATTCTAAGTGGTTTTTACTTTATATTTTGTCAGAAACACTTATCCTCAGATAAGGCAGTTTAGAAGAAGTTTTTTTTTAAATTTCACTCATTTTTTTATAAAATACATTATAAGTACCTAATCAATAGCTTCTCTGAATTTAAAAAGGTTATTTTTTGATTTGATAATATTCATCCTCGGTTCCAATATTAAAAAGTTAACACTCGTACTTATTTTTATTTTATTTTTTACGTGAATACTGCACAGGTGTCTCAACTGCTCCCGACCGTCCAGTGAGACTATGGCATCCCCGATAGAGAAAATTTGTGAGGCTGAATATAGTGAGGAGGGAAAGGAGATGAGGAAGGGGAAGGTTGGGAAGTACCTGTCTATTCATATCTGGTCACCAAACACGGCTTAAGCCATTTCAAGAAACGTTTCAATTCTGAATGGTGATCTTTCACCATGGCGATACTGAGAGTATCTACCACTCTGAAACGTGCCGCAAATATACTATATTTTATTTTATTTCAATTAAATGTGTTATGACACATATTAATTAAATAAAATTTATTTTCACACGCCGGGTTCGAACCCGCGACCTCTGGATTCGTATTCGAGCGTCTTACCATTCGACCATGCAGGCTGTCATATACGAACATACTAAAAAATGGGAATATTTGTAGTTTTATTACCTATATAGCTTTACAATATTAGCAAAGCAAGGTAATTTTGTGTATTTTTAATTAGTAAAATATATATTTTGAAATTCATTATATATATATCAGGAATGGCTTAGCATTCAACGTACAAACAAATTAATTATTTTTGTATGTAAAAAGAACGAGGACATTGAAACATCATCGATTATAATACCCGTGAACGATCACGGGGTGTACTTTGATTTGCCAAAATAAAAACGGAGAAGTTTTGTTTCACATTTCAAATATAGAATTAAAATTGTCCCATGGAAAAATGTATTACACGTAGATAGATACTTCATCGTTGTTCTGGATTTGAAAAGATTGTTTTTTTTTTTAATTTGATAATGTTCTCAAGACATTTATCTGTTCCAATTTTGAAAAGTTCCCACTCGTAAGTACGTGCTTACAAGGATTATGTTGTTTAATTTATTGAAGGCTCTCAACTCTGAAAAACCCATTTGCAAGTTCGTCAACTTAATGATAAAAAAGCATCATGGCTAGAATGGCACAACTCTTTTAATCTTACCTAACAAATCCTACCTTACGCAACTGATCTAACCCAATTGACCTAACCCGACCGGCGTAAACCAACCGACTTTAACCTAACCTATTAATTTGAAAATCACTGAATCGAATACGAAACCTTTCACCTGAAAGTTTAATACTCAGAAAAAATCATACCAGGAGGTGAAAGAACACTGAAATCACTAGCTTACACAAGTTTTTTCGACTCTTAGGCCCTATACAGGCCGATGAAATTGATTATCTGTTAAAGAAAGAATATCGATATTGGAAAATGTGTAATCAACTTCACGAGAAGTAAGGAAAACATAAGCTTACTTCGGGCACACAAACACCCCCATAAAACACTTCTATCTATTAAATAATACAAAATTTTAAACTCTAGTCCATTATTCTTATAGTGAAATAAAGTTGAAAGTTTGATTTTATTAAATCATTAAAATGGAGTTCCACTACGAATTTACAGTTTCAAAATTAGAAATACTTGTGTAATATAGTTTTTTCTTAAGTGTCGTCTTAATAACTTTCTTAATAATATATAATTCAATACTTTCAACATCAAATTTTGACCATAATAATCAAAAACAATATTTTTTTGAGTGAAATAAATCGTTACTTTAGAATTATTTTTAACGGTAATTCATTAAGTAATATGAAAATAATCGTTTAATATTAATTGTTTTCGTAAAATATTTTACAACATTAAGTGCAAAAAGTATTTCGGAGATTATCTTTGTTAATTTTCATATTTTCGCTGTAAATAAAACCGCCCTGGGCCATTTACGTGCTACGGAGCATTTTAATCTTTACCCCAGTTCTATTGGAATTAAAAATAAGTATGATTATGAAAAGGTCTTCTTGTTCACGAGGTAAAATTTAACGAAACTAAGAGATGAGCCTACAAAGGACACATTCTACTAAGAATATGAATATTTAATTAATTTCCTTTGACGATAAACAATGAAAAAAGGATCTCGGATCTGTTAGCAATTCAATTACGATGTTTTGAATCGTCTAGTCATGTCTAGTGAAAGCCTTGAGAGGGCGTTAATTTGAATAAAAATAAAATATTTCATGTCTTTTAAAATACGAAGAATAATATATTTAATTTAAGGAGTGCTCATATTCTTCACAAAAATGATCATGGAATCAGATTAAATAATTTAAAAGCACTAGAAATACAGAAAGCCATTAAAATGAATAATCATATTCTTAATAATCAGGTAAATTTGTCCAGTAGTCCAATATTAGGTATTTTTCAAAAAATTTGTCAATATTCTTTAATCACCATCTCAGTTGACGTTATGTTTCTTTAAATTCATATTATCTGTCTCTTTCTTTCTGTTCTTTTGTTATAATTTAAATGTTATTCTATTGTTTTGTTGTTTCACTTTGTAATTTGTTCTCCCTATGTATGTATATATAACCGCACACTATGTATTTTTTTTTTGTTGTTTAATTTTGTACCCTGATGATGCTTGGGCTAAGCGAAACCGGTCCATCATAAAATTAAAAATGATGTTCGTGATCTTATACAAAGTTATTATTTCTTATCTTTAAATATGTCAAACCACAAAGTGATTGCTTTCCACGAAAATATAATAAATTTTTTATTATATTTCTTTGACAAAAACAGGATAAGTGTTGAGCGATGGGCTTTAAAATGAAAATTCATAATTACCTAAATATCATCAATCATGAAGATAAACAATAAATAATGATTACCTGAAGACATTTTTACCACATTGATGTCGAAAATTGACGACATTCTCTCGCGAAGGGATTATTAAACCTAATGTAATGGTGGTAATAATAAAAAAAAAACAATTTTGGATATAATTAAACTTAACGAGTAAAATAAGTACATTTGCCTACAAAGCAAAATCAATTTTTATTTTTGCTATTTTAAGATGAAACTTAGGTGAGGTAAAATATGCGAACCAATATGCACGGACTGAAAGTAGGATACTCAGTAAAATGTATGATGTTATATGTACCAGTGATATTCCGATTCAATATACATGTTTTTAATCCGAATTACACATTTAAGAGATTACATTTTAAAATAAATCAACAAATACAATAGGGTGCAAAGTATATTGTTTTTAGTTGTAAGCTTAAGTGATAAATTATAGGTTAGATAAATTAATTTGTAAAGCGCCCTTGAGGTGATTTTCCCACAAAAACGGCGCTATAAAAGTAATCCATTTATTATTATTATAAATAAGAAATAAATAAAATTAAAAAAAAAAAAAAAAGAAAAAGAAAGACAATAATTTAAATTCGAAACGGTGCTTGAATTGGCTTTGACCGTGTTTAGTGACTTATTATACAGGTATTTTCCAACTGCCCTTTTCCCCATATCCTTCCCCTTCCCATTTCCTTCGGCCTCACAATATACCCCAACTGTGGATGTCATAGTCCCACTAGCTTTGGAGAGTTGAGACTTTTTAATAATATAATGCACTACATGTTTTTAAATAGTAAAAATGAATCTTTCACCATTAATAAAAGCTAAACAAAGTATTAAGCGAAGGAAGCTTCACTTGGAAGCAAGTCGTTCCATGAAACCCTTTTTATGTTTTTTTTTATTTAATTGTCACGTCTGCAAAGTGCTTTCTGGAAAAAATACGTACAAAAAGATTCCCACTTTCTGGTTAAGTACAGTGGGTAGTTTTCGCAAAGGATCTCTGGAATTGTTCCATCTTAATGTGCCGCTATTCTCTCTACTTCCTGAAGGTTTTCTTAGTAACATCCCCTCGGATGGAGGGCAAAGATGCTGGAACTAAACCACCCTTGCTGGAATAGTGTTACACTGCTCTATTTAAGGTATTGTGCGGAAACGGGCAGTGAAAGTTGTAATGGACTTTTCCGCGCTAAAAATAATCCAGGTTTGGGAAGAGGGGAAAGAAACCCGGAAAAAAATGTTTCATTGGAAAATCATTTACAGAGTTGAGGCACAATACGGAATAATCATTATTAAGTGATCTTTCGACGTGCATGCGATCTTAATGAATATAAATCCTTAAAGTTGTGCCAACCTGCCACAGCTGAAGTTGATAGAGGTAATAGACCGTCCGAAATAATGATCCCTGAATAAATCTTTTGATAATATTAAAATGTTTGAAACGTTTATTTTTATCATGTCGGTTTTTTTACTGCGACTAAAGTTTTCCATACTAAACATTTTTGTTTCATATCAATAATTATGAAATTATATTTTGAAATGATAATCACACATGCTCCAAATTTTTTTTTGAAAGTTTTATCAGAGAGTTCATACATTGGCAGACATTTTTCTGCAAAAAAATCGCTAATCCGATTCATCCGAATGCCTACCCATCTATTGCCCACATAACAAAATAAAAAATCCTTGAAACCCGATCTTCACACAAGCTAAACCGATGGTTTATGACAAGTATATTAAAAAAACAATTAGTACATTTAAAAAAAATAATAAATAAAATAATTTATGACCACTATTTATTTTCTCTGTCTAGTGATAGGCGGGCCATCGAATCTATTAACACACAAAGGAACAATGCTTGTAAAACATATTAATATGTAACGAATGAATGCGTGCCAAATGTGCAAAAACGTGGAAAATTTGTAGCATTATTTTAGCTCTAGTCCTCTGATGCAGAATTGCGTCATGCTGGTTTATTGCCTATTTAGTAATTACAAACAGACTTTTGTGAAATTCGAAGCCTACAAAAAAAAACTGAAACGTTAAAAATCGAAGTTGTTACGTGAAATAGGATACTCTTTGTAAGTGCGACATGGTTTTGGGATTTTCGCGTATTGAGGTCACTTCCTAAAGGGATTTCTGATGTAGGTATCTGCTATATAACAACGTAGAAGGGAGGATAGGGAATACTATACGGTTGTTTCTCCATTAGATTTATACAGAGTGTTTGCTAAAGTAAATATTAACACCTTAGTTCCAAAGTGCGTTAGGTATTGAAAAAAGAAAATTGTTAAAGCTTTAAGTTGATGCATAAGCTTAAAGCGTTTACATCAAATATTCATAGTTTTAAATAGTGAACATTTCGGTACATATTTTAAACCTCCTTGGTGGTTAAGAAGTGAAGAAATCTATTAGAAAAAGTTAATTAAAAAAAAAAGTTAGACAGTATATTCCCCTAAAATTATATTGAGAATAGAGTGGGTGGAGTGGATTACCCCACAACCGAGTTGTTGAAAGCCGCTTTGTAATATTAACCGTCCAATGGATTTTAGTTAACTCCGACGACCTCCTTAATTTCTTTCAAATGTCTGAAATATTCAATTTTTTTATGTTTCATTTTAGCCAATTACCACTAGAAAATACCAACATATATTGCATTAAAATCACATAGATATAAAATAATGCATATTAGTCATGTAGGAGTAAAACACGTAGTAATTTTTAAAATCAACGAAATAGAATTCCAAGGAGTTTTTTCCCAAAGAAAATTGTGAAAAATATCTATGGAGTAAATCCTTTTATTCTTATAATGTATTCTATTTTTATTTGTAAATATTTAGATAAACCTGTAATGCCATATCTCATCTTGAAATCTTTCCTGGAAGCTCTCTTTTTACAAAAAACGACAAATAAAAGGGAATAGAAATTGTATTATTTATTACGAAGCTCCAAGAATTATTATCCATCAAAAGGGGGGATATTACAAAAAATGGAACATGAGAAATGATTTAAAACGCATAAAGTTTTTATCTGATTTTTTTTTTCAAGTTCTAAACATCGTTCAACTTGCCTAATCTTTTATGAATGCAACGTTATACCCTAATGCGAAAACTTTATTTTCCGGAAAGGGTACGAATTGATGCTGTGTAGATAATCCATCATCTCAATTCACACATAACGTGACCACCCAGATGAGATGTCTAGGTCTTAGGACACATCAATATCGTGGATTACTTTTCCCACACATTAAAGTAGGGACAGACCCTTATGAGATAAACGACTTAACCTTTATATGACTGAAAGGGAACCCTTTTCGGGTTTCAACATAGTTTTTATTTAATGCTCCAGTAAGTTTAACCGGCTGAAACTTCCTGACTTCTCCACAATAGTGAAAATAAACAATTAGCCATAATAGTTGGGTATGTGGAGAGTGGTATATTAGCGCAAAACGCAGGTATAATTTACAACTTTCGATTACTGAAAGAGTACCCGGGTACCCTCATGTGTTTTTGTATAGAATTTGAAGCTTGTCCGTATTTATTAATCATTTTATCTTATTTTAAATGATAAATATGATGTAGTGTTGTTTTTAAAGTACATCGCCTATATCTCTAATACTATTTTTAATTACCTATTTAATTAAAACCCCCAAAAAAATATGGTACTGGGTGAAATTCCTATCCACTTTTCCAAGTATTGAACTGAGTTGAAATATATTACGTCATAAAGCTGGTCCAGCAAACTTCAGCAAATGATATACTGTAAAAGAAACCTTCATATCAATTTAAAAAATGTGTAATTTTCTTCAGTCACATAAGAGTTAAGCATGTCGCACGCTGGGTGATAAACTATAGCAAGGGCAAAAACCATAAAATTTTCTAATATAAAATAAAAACAATTTTGGATATGCTCTTGTTGCTGTATGAAAAAATATACGCGAAATCTCACTTTTTGTACTTTAAATATGTTTTTCTTCTTATGTCTTGTCCTATCGTAGGTTTGATGTCATCGGGGCTATCTTAACAATTTTCTGAAAACATTTAACTGTTAGAATGGTTAAGATCCTCGACTAAGAATCTAGAGGTCACGGGTTTATACTTCAACGTGCGGAAATACATTTTATTTAATTAATTTGTGTTGTTTCACAATAAATTGGTTGTAAATAATATATTTGTAGTACGTACTAGAGTAGAAGACTTGGTGGAAAACCACCATTCAAAATTGAAAGGTTGGTTGAAATGGCTTTAGCCGTGTTTGGTTACCAGATCTGAATGTCCAGGTACCTCCCAACCCTCCTGTTCTTAATCTCCCTTTCCTCTTAATTACCTTCAGTTTCGAAATATACCTCAATTGGGAATGTCTTAGTTTAGTTGGTTCCAGACGGTTGGGAGCATAGATCGATCAAGTCAATAAAATACTTAAGTGGGATCGTGTCAAGAGTCAGTGTTGGATAACAAAGTGATAATTTGTTAGGTTCTTACCAACATGTTTTTATATTAATATTAAATAAATGTGGTTTTGTGAATTAAGAAGACTAAAATTAGTGTAGTGTGATCGTTTTGCCAATAATACAATTGTTTAAAAATACTTTAAGAACTTATAACTTCAACTTCATCGGTGAGTGAATGGTTTCCCATTTTTTCTTTCATCTTTCCACTTCCATAATTAGACGCTTCCATGAAGTAGTATAGTTTATCGTTTACACTCCACTATTTTACAAATTCATCTGAAGCTGAAAACACATTCGGTGTTTTATCGCAGTTTCGGATCCAACAATCAGTATAAGAGAAGGTTATGTGTGGGACGGTGCAAGAGTGTGAATAAAGCAAAGAGATTGTGAAACGACGCGATGAACAGTTGGCTAGTATTAAAAAAAAGTTTTCACTGGCTACGGTTCAATACCCAGTGCGCGACGTGTTCAACGTTATCCCAACTATGAACTGGTTCTACGCCCATATTAACTAATAGACGTTCCCTAAGCGCACACGCGCTATATTACGCATGCCCGTTGCCCCAGAGTTTAATTGCTTGGAAAAACTATCGTTCCGATCGTTTCCGACACTGCGGGGATCTGGGCTTGATAATTCGTGAACGGACGTGGGACGAAGCGGTAGAAAGATTTTCTTTTATGTTTTCATTGAATGTTCATTCGGAGAACGTTGTAGGTTTCAGGCGTGGTATATTCTGAAATACTAGACACCCAACGAAAATAATGATAATGATAGCAGAGGAAAATCTATTTTATTCGAGAATTTTCTTCGGCATTATTCTCCTTCGTTGTATGCTGGGGGAGAGTTATAAGAGGGGAGAGTGGGATGCTGAGGTTATTCAGCCAGTTGACATCATCGGGAGTTACCTGTTTCAGCACAGGTGTTCCTCCAGGAAACTTCCACGATTTGGTCTGTAGTTTTCTTCGTATGAAAAAGTTTCCACATAAAATTAATTCTAGTAGCTGAGCGGACAAACGCGTCTGATTTAAGCTCGGGCGTCGTGGGTTCAATTTATCTGCTATCTAAGTTCTCAATCATTGCACAAGCAATATCTTTCACTTATTGTGATGAAATAAATAAATGTAGGTTGTGTATGTATTATTTTGAAGGCACTATTCGAAAACTCCAACATTTCGGTCGCATCATGAAGACCGAGGAAAACAATATTACCCAAACGAAAGTTTAGGGAAAGATTGATAGAAATTAGTAAAAGTGCGGTGTTATTAAGTTATTGCGGATTACAGCTGGGTTAAGATTGCTCTGTCGATGGCTGACCTCCGATAGAAAAGCATTTTTTCAAATCAATCACTTCCCGATTCTCTAAACTGTGGAATGTTTGCGAATTTTGTGTGCTTATCATTCATATAAAATATTAATTAACAAACAAACAAAAAAATATGCAGGATTCTTAAGTTTTAATTTAGAATATTTTTATTTATCATAATAATAATAATTATTTAAGTTTAAAATATGATTATTTTTAATAAAAAAAGTTCAATTATTTTTACGCGTGACAGCTGTGTCGCTCTTGAAAGGCGTTTTCACATTGTTAAACTATGGAGAAGTCACATACGGACTAACTATTTATATCATTTCTAGATACATATAAACAGAAAGCATTTAACAAATTATTTTTATTAACAGTTAACTTTTTACATTTAAAAAAATTAATAAACGATTTGATTAATAAAAATTAATAAAAGCTTATAAATTAAAATAGAATTCTACATAACCAGCTTTTAAACAATGAATAAGAGCTTTAAACATTTATAAATTATTGCATTTTAGTAAGGATACTGTAATATATAAGAAAACTAAGAAATACAGATATTCTTAAGGGTTTCTTAACAAGTCAACAGCATCCAATGAACATTTTAAATTCCGTCTTAAAAAAAGCCGACGCGATAATTTATAAAAGTCTCCCAGCACTTATCATCTCAAGTTTTCAGATTGTCCATTTTTAACTTGGATAACTTTAGCTTCGTCAGTAAAAGCTTTCGCGTCGTATTATATTTACGGGTTACTACCCTTGCAAAGGTTGGTTGACCTATTTGAACATTCTACGGAGACTACTTTTGCTTACTTCAATATTGTCATTCGTTTCGATTCACGTAATTCCGTATGGGCGAAACGATAAATAAAGGCTTTTAGTATCTGTTTATCTTGAATTTAGTTTTAAATCTAATTACCGCACAATAGTTCTCACTGTCCAATGCAAAGGCAAAAGGTGTTTTAAATAATTTTCACCTGTAATTTTTTTACTAAATGAATACCGAAAAAAGCCTCAACAACCAGAGCAAGTGCGACTATGGGCATCCACAGTAAGTAGGATGTTATGAGTCTGAAGTAAGTTCGGGGGGAAAGAAGGGGAACAAATGGGAATAACTGAATATACGAATCTGTTTCCCAAATATATATAAAGCAATTTCTAGTAACTTTTCTATTCTGATTCGTAGTACTTCACCAAAATTATACTAAGAGATAAGTGATACTAGTAGTCACTACCCGGTTTTGCAAATTTATACATTGCACTCTTATTGAACATTTTTAAAATATGGGACAAACAATGCCGCGTTTCGACTTTTTTTAAACTGTATAATACATAATTAAAAGCTTCATAACTCTTGATAAAAATAACATTGCTAGCTGAAAATATTGTTGTTTACCTAGAAATTCTAGAGAAAAATTTACAAGCTTCATGATGTCAGACCTCACCGTTCAAGAGCCTTTGCCTCTGTGTAGAATTATCTGTTTTATCGTTAAGATTGTACCGTGCAAGAGTTCCAACTGCTCCCGATTATCTGGAACCAGTGGAACTATGGCATTTTCAATGAAGGTATGTTGTGAGACTGTAGTTAGTAAAGGGGAAGGGTATGAGGAAAAGGAAGGCGGGGAAGTACCTGGCTATTTAAAACTGGTCATCAAACACGGCTTAAACAATTTCAAGCAATATTTTGATTTTTTATGGTGGTCTTTCACCAGGGAAATACTGCTGAGAGTATTTTCCACTCTGAAACTTGCCTTAAATATCCTGAGTATTATTTTAAAAAGAGTTAAAAAACAACTATATTTACGCACGCCGGGATTTGAACCCGCAACTTCTGATTTCGTAGTAGAGGATCTTAACCATTCGACTACGGAGGCCTTAAAATATTACACAGACATAATAATTTTACGCGAACTATAAAAAGAAAACGAAAACTATATTAGATTTTCCTCAAATTGCGAAACATTTAAAAAAAACCTATGTTTCTAAAAGCCTACTACTCACTGGTCCAATCAATTCTGTAATTCGGAATAATAGTCTGAAAAGGTGCGTTTAAAACTAACTTAGTCCCACTCGAAATAGTTCAAAGAAGACTAGTAAAAATAATTCTAAAAAAGCCATTAGATTACTCAACTGATGAATTATTTAAGGATTTCGAAGTTTTGGATTTGAATAAAATATATAATAAAAATAATGCATTGCTTCAAATCTACAAAGATAAAATAAAATTGTATTCAGTGAGCACCAGACACCATACCAAGAACGTTAGGCCACATAATAACCTTGAAATAAATACAACAACGGCACTACATTATTATTATTACTCGGCAATTACGATTTTTAACGAGTTTTCTAATGACATGATAGATGTAAGTAACTATGATTTTTTTTAAAAGAAACTCAAAATGAACTTTTCACTAAAATCACCTAAAACGTATTATATACATTTGATAATCATTTTTAATAATATAAAAATAATCTTAAGTTCAAAAAACTCAAAACAGTACTCCCTCCTTAAGCACGAGAATCTTCTCTATTAAAAAGGTAATTATCATAAAGTAGAAACTAGATATTATATATTATACTATGTCTACTGTTAATATTAAGTTAAAAATGTTAATTATGTACTACAAATTCTTTAAAAAAAAAATTACTGAGGAAAACTTCTACATGGATTTGGTGTAAACGTTAGTTCTTAACTAGCGATTAAATAAAAATCAATAATGTTTTATGACATCATCGAAAAAGGACCTTTTTTCTAACTATAAAAAGAAAGGTAGAAGATAAATCTGTACAGAATGATTGTGCTTTCTTAAATTTTAAATAAAAGTAACTTTGTTTTGACACCACTTTATTGGATACATTTATACATAAGCCAACCGGTTTCGGCTCTACCTGAACCTTCTTCAGGGCTGAACAAATATGTATTAAATCAAAACAGAATTATAATGCTTGGGGAAAACATAAATGGGCACATCAACTTAGGTGGGGGTTATGTATATATGTATCCAATAAAGTGGTGTCAAAACAAAGTTACTTTTATTTGAAATTTAATTATGTCTTTCCACAGTGATTCCTTCATGTCGAATTGGGCTTTCTCTTTAAAGATTGACATCCTGGGGTAGTAAATCACGTAGCTATTACTAAGAATGTAGTTTTTCGAAGAGGTTCAACAGTCAATGACTTACTTTCCTTTCAGAGTTCAGCCACGAAAATCTATCACCAGGCCTCAGGCTCCAAAATCGTTCAAGAGCTTCGAACCGTTTCGATCATTTTTATATACTTGTATTTTTTGTTTTTGTTGAAGTCAGATCGCTTAGAGCAAAATTCATTAAACCAGGAATCTTTTTATCTAAATACCTCTGGCAATATTTGAAAAATTCCTACTGCCATCGTAATAAGCGAAAGATGTTGCTTGTGCAATGATGAAGGACTTAGCTAGGAGAGGAATAAAACCCACGACGCCCGGATGAAAATCCGACGCGTTTGTCCACTCAGTTACTAACCGACCAAAAACGTATTAAAGCTAAAATACGAGTACATCCGTAACGTTTTGTTCTCAAATTGTCATACCTATTGAAAATTATAATTTCTTTAAAATAGTGACTACCCAAATATATATACATATTTATATATATATAAAAATAACAGAGATCTGGAGTTCGTTTTTTAAATCCTGAACGATCGAAGAGTTATTTATCTTTCGATTTGTTAAATCTATCCTTTAAAATGTGAAGAACTATTAAGTCTTGAGAATTAATTTATCAATTAAAAAATGGTCTCGCTTCATTTTATCACGTTGAGTTCAGTAGATTTTCGATCTCTCGAGGCTTGATTCTAATTAAAAAGTGCACTGCAAAGGAAGATCTCGAGATTTTACGGAAAGTATTAAATTAAAATTCATGCATTTTACTTATCACGTAATCAAAGTTGAAATTTATAAAAACGTGGAGTAAAAATTCATTTCTTGAATATTATTTCTGGTTATAACATCATCGAAGAATGAGATTTTATTTCTTCGAACGGTGTAAATATTACTCGTGTCATAATAAAACTAAATTCGCAATCAATATGCATCGTATTTAACGCTTGTACGACGAAACTTTTGGAGTGAACTGATAAAAAAATAAATCAATCTCATAATATTCTTCGCCTCGCCTTGAAGGGAAGCCATTGCTTCGAAAAGGCACATCGTGGCGTTAATATCCTGGGGTACAGTAATATAAAGTTGACTAACTTAAATTTTATATATTTTTAAAACGTATACATTTTTTGTAGTTTGTTTAAGAAATGTAAGGTGAGACTAGCTTTTATTTTTATTTACAAAGGTTGCGCCCTTCAGTCGTATTAGCATCAGTGGCGACTCATGACTTTTTAGTGTGCTAGAGTTAAAAAAATACGAAGTTATTGATGTTCTTGTAGCCGAAAAAAAATTTTTTTTAAAGATTTTGTTTGACAATTTTGAGTATTTTTTAGTTTAGGTGGTGCTTGTTGAAAAATCTTCATACAAAAAATCTAAATTTTGAAGAAAAAAAAAACAACATTTTTGGCTACGATAACATCAATGACGTTTTTTCAATATTAGCACTCTGGCATACTAAGAAGTCACGAGCCGCCACAAATTAGCATGTGTTCTCGAAGGTGGGGTAGGTACCTGTTTAGTAACAGAATAATATTTGAAAAATAGTTATTTTTGAAGGAAACATGGAATACAATACCTTTAAAATAAATTTAGTGGTTAAATAGTGGATTCATTTATCTAGTAAATGAGACAATGTATAAAACACCTAAATCAAATAACAAATATGGTATAGACATACTCGTACATACTCCTGATAGCTTCTTCTTTCTCACAAATTATATTTGTAACTAAAAAAGCAGATTACAACGGAACTCCTCTCAGTGGCAAAAACATGCGCGGTAAAACACATAGTATGATTTTGGCATTTTAGTGTTCAACCCCAGGGCCCCGCGAGTTCTAAATGGTCGTAACGCCACTGAATTGTGGCGTCTCAAGTATTTGGCTACTTCCATCTTAAACAACCGTGACAATAAAAGTAAGCTGGGTTAACGATAACTATAAATGTTAACAATAACATCTGGATAACGTTTTGGAGCTACGTGTACCAATCGCCAATAAATTACACTGCTAACGGGCTCGCCGTAAGGAAAACGAAGAAACAAAAACGTTTTTCACATTCTATATAGTTTATAATTTTTTAAGCAAATAAATAATGATTTATAAAAATATTGGATTCGTATTAATATTTCATTCACATTCCCTTACATTTACCTAAAATCGACAAAATTAAAATGATAAGTAATTGATTATTTTTTCCTTATCGCAAAATTGATAAATATTGAGCGAAGAATATCATGTTTGTTTTACTTTGATGCAAATCAAGGTTTATTAGTTTTGTTGTAAAAAAAAACTGATCTACAAAATATTGTGCAAATTTCACTATGCCAGAGATTATTTCCATAAGATTTACTAAGGTGAACGTAAGGATATTAAGTTTTATAACTAACACTTTGTTTGCCATCCAGTAATACAAAAAGAACATCGTATTCAAAAACCTGATTTTCCGTCTCTTTTACTTATCCAATTTGTGTTATGTTTTTTTATGTCTTTCCGATTTTCCTCCTAAACTCAATCTAGCTCATTGCTTTATCACTTAGATTAAGTTCAGGCAGACAAACTACTGCACCGCCGAAAGGTCGTTCCAAATCTTGAAAAGTGTGAGGGTATGTCCCCTACAGACTACCATTAATTTTGGTAACCCTGCTAAGGCCGATTCTCAGACTTTCGTTTTCAATTCGGTCGATGGGCACTCAGGCACACGCATTGCAAAAAATCCCTTCAAATCACGAGTAGGTACTGCTATCTATAGGCTTTTAGAAAATGTCAAATAGACATCGCACCGGTTTCCGGAATATTATTTTGTATGTGATACAGCATTGGACTAAAATTATTATTCCAAAATAAGCGGAATTTAGGTAAAAAAATGTTGGTTTCTGGCTAGTGTGATGCTTAGAGTATCTTCCATTCACATGCAAGTGTTTTAGTAACCTTTTAAAACAGTTTCTCTTTAAAAAACGTTATGTTTAGCTTTAAATGTGTAGTATCTAATGGTATCTATGAAGAATGGGCTAAATTTATTAAAATTTTATGGGACGGTGAAGGGTATTTTAATAAAAAGTTTCTCTAATAACTTCAAATTGCAGTTAATGGCGGTTATAATAGTATATATATATATTTTGTAAGCTTAGAAAATTTCTTATTATTCTTTTATAACCTTCTCAGTTGACGTTTTGCCTCTTTCATTTCGTATTATTTGTCTCTCTCTGTTTCTTTGTCATAATTTAAATGTTATTCTTTTGTTCTCTTATTTTATTTTATATTGTGTTCATTTCATATTGTTTGTCTCTTTCTCTCTGTCCTTTTTTATAATTTAAATGTTGTTCTTTTGTTTTCATACATTTGTTTTATTTTTTTTTATTGTGTTCTCTATATGTACGAGTATGTATAACCACACACTATGTATTTTTTTGGTTAGATTAATTTTGTACCCTGATGATGCTTAGGCTAAGCGAAACCGGTCGGTCAAAAAAAAAAAAAAAATCTGTGATCCTGTACAAAGTTATTATGTCATTTTCATTAAAAATATTTATATTCATTCTGTTGCCTCATAATAGATAATAATATAAAATGTTTTTGACATACGCAGTTATTTAAAGTGCAAAAAATAATAATCTTGAATCTATGTAACATGTTAGTATTAGATTTTTATTTTTATTTTGTTGTCATTAAAATCTTTACCAGTGTTAATTGAGAGAAACATTTTCAGGCCAGAGCGGAACCATAGTTTATAGTTGACGTCGGCACCTTGTAGGCGGGTGGTTTCTCTGACACATTCTATTTAAAACGGCACACGTGTAGCATCGATCGAGCTATCGATATTCGTCTATCCTTCCCTAATATTTAATCCAAGCCTCTTCGAAACCCGCATTGAAGAAAATATTCCAACAGCCTCTTCCTTCACCCACCTCATAACATCGCCCAACCCAGCGGTGAAATAGTTCCCATGGATGTGTATATTAAAAAAGGAGCCCTTTTGAGTAAAATAAATAAAAGCGTAATTTAAAACAAAAACGATTTTAAAACTGCGTTTGTTCAAAAAATATTGAACGTTGACCACTGGGCAAAGTGTGCGTGTTTGTCTTGCTTAGATGGACGGAATAATTCAGGGTTCAAAGATTTAAGCCTTTCGAATGAGCCGAAGCAACCATTATTCAATCCTGTTTTCAGCACATAAACCCCCCTACAAGATTCAAGTAGTAAATTTTTATGTTGCTGCAAAGAGGATAAGGCAAAAAGGCGTTTTAAATTATTTTCAATTTAATTTTTATCAAATTTAATATTACTATAATAATTTTCCGTTACTTTAAGTATTCAATTAAATTATAAAAAAAGAAATTAATTTCTACAAATTAAACTCAAAAACCATAAATATTTACACGATTTCTTTTGTTTTATGTAAATACCGTAAAAGTTCCAAATAACCGGAGCCAATGAGATTGTAGCATCCTCAGTCAAGGTATGCTGTGAGGCTAAAAAGAGTGGAAAGGAGGAAGAGATAAAAGAGAGGAAGGTGATGAAGTACCTAGCCAAATGGCTTGGTACTTCATCACCAAATGGCTTTCGCCGCGTTTAGTGACCAGATCCAAATGGATCTGGTCACTAAACGCGGCTAAAGCCATTTTAAGCAACGTTTCGTTTCTGAATGGTGGTCTTTTACCAGGGCAATACTGAGAGTATATTTTACTCGGGATCGTGCCCAAATATTTTTATAAATAATTATATATTAATTAAATATAGAATAACAATTAATTAAAAGAAATTTATTTATGCATACCAGCATTTAAACCAGTGACCTCTAGATTTGTGTAGCTGAAGATCTTAGCGCTCGGTCATAGAGGTCGTCATGATCTGATACATTGTCAGCGATATTCAAGTTAAAGTTGATTTAGTAGCGAAGGTTTTTTTAACCTAAAATAATGTTTATTAAAACTCTCATAAACGGAAAATTCCAATTTTCCCATTACATATTTTAGAAGCTAGTCGAGAAATGAAGCTTGTTCCCTTTTGCCCTGCAGTAAAGCAAAATACTCGTTTCTCAGTGAACATAAATCTTACCACATATTAATACTGTATTGGGCGGGCAACATAATACGTGATTTAGGTTGTTTTATCTACCTAAAATACCGACTGCAAAAGGCTTCAGATAACATTTTTTTTAACTCTAAAAGTAAGGGGCATTCCCTTATTTTCTAAAATAATCGAATCTTTTCACTCCGAAACGCCATAAAATCATTATCAAATTTGAAATCTGCAAAGTTCATTTAGGTTTATAACTAACTAATCATTCATACTTTCATAAGTACCGTAACATTATTTCCTTCTGTATTAAAATGAAATTTTGTAATTCAAAGAAAGCACACAATAACATAACATATTATTCATGATTCTGTCAACAGTGATTAACACGTTTAGCCTTCACACTGTACAAAACAAGGCTCTAAGCAGTTTCGCTAATAGGATATTTGGTTCATGCTAACAATATAAGCCATCAACAT
Organism: Drusus annulatus; assembly: GCA_022651775.1. NCBI lineage: Eukaryota > Metazoa > Arthropoda > Insecta > Trichoptera > Limnephilidae > Drusus > Drusus annulatus. The sequence continues at coordinate 232,830 of JAGWCC010000408.1, forward strand.
GTAAATTAACTGTCATATGTCTTCCTTATATTGTTATTATAACTTGTAACTGCGTTGGGGAATTGATAACGTCAGTGGTTGTCAAAGTTTTGGAAAGAAATCATGGAAAAATCTTTCATTATAATGATCGCACATTTTAGCTATAATTCTACTTTTTTCGTTCATGAGTATGGTGCAAATCTTAGAGTACATAGAGTGGTACCTATCCGAGGCAGTGTAGTCAGTTTTTGATGATTTTTACCAGACTCGGCAGATCTGGACGTGGCTTGAACTAGGGCTAGGGTATTTTTACATCCATTTATAGCACATGTCGTCATAATGTTTTTGTTTATTCGTATAACCACTTTTCCACAGTATTGTTATCAACAAAAATTTAGTTTAGTGGCATAATAAAAAATATGGGTGGAGTCCCGGGGCGACTCAGGAGCCCAAGATCATCGCGACAGTACATTGAAGCGGTGTATTATATTTGTTGTCTCTTTCTCTCTCATGGTGTACGACGTAAAAACCCGGAGAAAGTGATTTATCGCAAGTTTGTAAAAATATTTAGCTCTCTTTCCATATATTGTTACTCCAAGGTGCAAAGGCTAGGAGAGGATATTCGAAAGTAGGGGTGACCGAGGACAGTTAAAACTTTTTTTTTCTCTATTATGGATATTTTTTTCAGTATTCGTCAGAATAAACTAATGACACAGCGCTACATTTTACCATTTTTTTCTGTAAGCATGCGATAAGCTTAGTGATCAAAATGAAAACAAAGTTTTTTTTTAAAATATGGCTGAGAGTTTAAGCAGATAACGAAAACTATCCAATCATCTTACTTACGGTAGTATGGCGAAAGAAAAAAAATCCGTACCTTTACCTTTACCTTGGTTAATGAAATATTCCGTACGGTTAAAACATGAAGGTGGTTCAAGTAAAGGTTAGCAATAAATCTTTGGAGTAACAATATAGTATATTGTTACTCTTAGGATAAATCTAACCACAACAGAGGAATAAACAATTGTTTTAATAAAATAAAGAAGGAAATTGGCTCATAAACCTTATAGGTTTGGGAAATTCTTAACAACATCACCGCAAACGTGTCAGATAGTTTTACCGTTTAATCACTCAACTGTTTGGGAATCAATAGAATATTTTGTTTGAATAGGAAATAAGTATTTTGTACTAGGTTAGCGTAAAGTTTTGTGATTTTTCACAAAAACGGCGCTATACAAATCGTCCAAATATTATTATTTAATTTGTATATATAAACTCAATCAATTTTTAACAATTTTAAACGAATGACTTAAAAAAAAAATTGTAGAAAGCAATTACATGTTTAATGAAATTAAATAATAACTTTGTATAATATTACAGATTTAATTTTTATGACCGACCGGTTTCGCTTAGACTAAGCATCATCAGGGTACAAAATTAAACTAAATAACAAATACAAAGTGTGCAGTTATATATACATACAGAGAGATAACAATATAAAATAAAATAAGAGAATATTGAGAAAACAAAAGAATAACATTTGAATTATAACAAAGGAACACAGAAAAGGGATAGATAATATGAATTCAAAGAGGCAAAACGTCAACTGAGAAGGTGATTAAGTCATATTAAAAATTTTTATGAGTTTACAGAAAATATACCTAATATTGAACTACTGAACAAATGCAACGGATTGTTCAGAATATGAGTACTAATTTTAATGGTTTTCTTTATTTCTAGTGCTTCTTAGTTATTTAATCTATTGCCATGACCATTTTTGTGGAGAATATAAGCACTTTTTTTGATCAAATTCTCCATAAAAAATGGTCATGGCAACAGATTAAATAATTAAGTTAAGTATCTACTTGTATGAATTTTTTATAAATATTTTTAATTTATAACACAATGATTTTAATAATACCAATTGTTTAACTCTATTCCATTATTTTTTTAATAAAGACCTGACCGGTTTTACCTTATGACGGGTCTTCAGACTGGTCTGAAGATGCCCGTCATAAGGTGAAACCGGTCAGGTCTTAAATAAAAAATAGTGGAATAAAAGTAAAAAATTGGTATTATTGAAATCATTAAAATAAAGTTCCACCACGAATAAACAGTTTCAAAATTAGAAATAATTAAAACACAATATTTACTAAATGAACTAGGGAAATTCTAGAAAAAGGTCACATGAAGCATTATTCTGGAAAATCATTCATCAAAATTCTTACAGAGAATAACACCTTTTTTTTGCAGGGGTAAGTCAAGAAGATTGAACATCACTTATTTATTTTTTAGCACATATTTATGCTTGTTTAATATTCGCATACCTACAACGTTACTCACTACTTCATTATAGTTCGTTTGAGAAATATTTTTTAAAAAATGTTTCTCTAAGTAATTTTACGGCAACAAAGTTTATTAAAAACAAAATTTGTATTGATAATGAGAACATTGTAATAATCTTTTAAATATTTTGACTTCTCGACTTTGTCTCGTCGGGTTCAAACCATAAAAATGAAGATTATAAATTATTTAGGAAAATGTACCGAAATGAATTCAAAGCACGATTAAAATGACGTCGCTCGAAATGGATAACACATTCCCTTGGGATAAGGGAGGGTCTGCTCATAAATAATACTGTATGAATAAGACATAATAATGTAGTCAGACAAATGTTATCATCATCATCATTATCATATCCCTCTTTCCTTTCTTTACTATACACTTTACTCGACGGAACCATCCCAGTTTCGTAAAACTTATTATTCACTTGAAGTTGCTAACCCGTTTCGTTCGAGATTCAACACTATTTTTCGTTACTTAGCAAATATAAAAAAAATGGAACAAAATACATTGCGTCTTATTTCAAACTTTTGTCTCATTTGACATCGTCACATTTTTAACTAGCACCATTTTGTTTATTCGACATTTAAACGGTGCTTGTTAAACGTCGATTGTCAGTTCGTTTTAGATTTTTAAAAGAATGTTGATTAGCTGAAAAGTATACGGTTATATTGTTATATTTGTTGGCTGATCAAAATTTATTCAAAAGCTGAAACGGGCCTAGAATCGATACACAAAATGTCGCTAATATCATATGACATTGCGAGGAAAGTTTGATACACCTCAACTTTGGCTTTTGACAGTAACTCTGTATTGCTCCCCAGGCCCGGCCTTGAGCCTAGCGCAGGTAAAATATTTGTTCCAACAAAATATTGGTACCAACTCAATCAATCAAGTATAAGACAAGAGGCGCGGGATTTTATTCCGCGCCATCGGGCCGGGAACTTACGGTTTTAATTGCCGTCTATGAGTGGTGTTTTTTCATTTTGTATTTATATAAAGCACTGTGATTAGGTACTATCAGCGCCGGACAGCTCCAATTGCGCTTGCACATGACCGGCCCTGATAAAAATGATGTTGAGGGCTGAACAGTTGTGTCGATTTAGAAATCGCAGTACGAAAATGCAAATTTTATGATACCAGAGCTCATCGCTAGAAAGTATTTTCTGCTTCCCCACAGCGACGAATTGTTTGCAGTTAAGTTTTTAAGAATTTCTTTTAATTTCGCAAACTTATTAACTTTACTAAAAATATGTTTTCACAAAATCCGGTTTCCAAAAATTGATACGAAGATTATGTATCATATTGTTAACCACCACATCAGGGTTGATATTCGTACCTGAGTCAGCATAGTTTAACATAGTTCAACCTACTGCAAGGTAAAAATCTACGTAACACAACATTAAGTAGGCATCAACTAGTTATGAAGGGCTATGGGTCACCTTGATAGTTCCGTGGTTTACATAAGTCTCCTGCTCTCCGCTCCCCGACTAAAGGTCGCGGAGCACAAATCTTCTATCCCATGTAATTTCCACGTACGTAGAATATGTTAACATATATTATGTTATCACCGTATGCTATGCATTATAAAAATATTATTCTGAGAATATTTTAAAAAGAGTTTCTGAATTTTTTTATTACAACGAGTTTTCGTCCGACGCTCTTCGGTAAACATATTATTTGGATCGTGAAAAAACACATTTTAAAATGCCGTTGATTTTGGTGAAAAGATTTTCAAAGACATCTTCTACCACATCAGTTTTTTTTTGGACTACCGCACAAGAGTTTCAACTGAAACTGTGCCTAACTCAATTTGGGGCATGTTGTGAGACTTTGGGGGAAGGCTTCTGTATTCAGGCATTTTATAAAAGCACCACTTTAGAACACGGTGCAAGTATGCAATGTATTATTTGAATTAAGTTATATGTGAAATAAATTACACGTCCATATTTGGTCACATTGTATTTCAAAATGGCAATGGGGGTAGAGCTAAGGAGCTAACCGCTCTGCCATGGAGGTCGTTCGCAACTGAGGTAATGCTACATTTGAAATGTTTTTTTAATTATGTACAATGATTTTATGATTATCCATTTACAATCGTAATGAAAGTGCTGTTTTGAGTTTTATCCGTGCAAATTTAATTTGCCAATTTAAAACCCACGATCTTTGTTTCTTCAACACTTTGTCTAAATAATAACAATGCTATTTACAGATTCACAAATCAAATAAATCTTCCTTCGAATTCGTTTCAAGCTCCGGAAATGGACCCATTTTAGTAATTTATTACCGGCTTGTGTCAAAATAATTATCGGTTTAAATAGCAAACAACCCTTCCGATGCTTTATCCGTTTTGGATTGTTGGATTTGACAGGAAATATTTTCGACTGGATTTGTCCGTTGTTTAGAAGTTGACAACTAAATAAATGTATTTTTATTACCACTGAAGAGCTACGGTGATTGAATTGTGTTGTGGGCGTGTTCGTGTGCCCGAAGTAAAGAAAATTTATCATACATCGGGTGAAATTGATCCAACATTTTCAAATATCTAAATTCGTTCTTAAACAGATAATCAATCACATCGGCCTGTCTGGGGCCTAGGAGACGGAAAGTATCATATAATTTAGTTACACCAGTTTTCTTTCAAATATCATTTTTATCGTTTTTTTTTTGCTATAAACATTTTTTTTAAACTAGCCAATTGATTGCACACATCTCTGTATTATTGCAAATCCTTGCTTCATTCAAATTCATTCATACATCCTCTCATACACAATCTTCCGTCGTACCGACTCTTAACTCAAGCATTTAATTTACTTAATCGTACCTTGTCTTCCATTCACTTGCGTCAAAAATATTATTGACACTCATTTTCCCGTCAGGTTGCATTCCAAAATAATTATTATATGAAGATAGTAGTTTTTAACACATATGGGCACTATGCAGCATTGAAATTTACCTATTTCCAAAATTATTGAAGACAGAGTTAAGCATTGGCTTATAAGAGGTATTAACATTACGGTCTGCTATATCGCTCTAAAATTAACCAACAAAATTATACAGGGCTAAGAGTCCCTTTGTTTGTGGGTACAACAATGCAGCATCTCTTGTGATCTGTGACAAGGTCGGGGAGAACAAAACAGCTATCGTGTAACGTGTGGGGGGTGGAAGACAATCTGACATCTTAAATTCTATGTTCTGGCCACTAGAATGATAGAGATTTTACAAATTGGAACACTTCTTGTGTAATCGTATAAGTAAACATAATGATGCTAGATGAGTATACATCATATTTTCATAAAGAATTTCATGTCTCACTGAATATTTATGAATTGTTTTCAACAGTACTTGTTTTGGCTTTCATGGTGTTATTGCTTTCCAGTGTATTGGTTACTTGAAGAAGGAATTTTTAGTAGTACAAATGTCAAATATTTTTAATTATTCTTTTTTTCTTGGTAGAAAAATAAATTCTAAATTTAATGGTTTCATATGATTTTCAGTTAAAACGTATAAAATTAAAAGACGAACTAGAAGAAATTAAATGTTTTGAGTAACATCAAAAAGAGTGTTAAATAAATACGATTGACAAACGAGCGCTTGCGCAGATGGCCAACAACTGATTGTAATAATGTTCCATAAAACATAAAGCCTTATTATAAATATGAAATTAAGTACAAATTACAAAAACTTTTCAAGCACCTTGCGTTAATAAATATAGGCCGTTGTTATACTTGACAAACCCATTCAAGATAGTCGAAATATATGTCTTAGGACTTTTAAAAAGTGTAAATACTCTGCCAGGCACCCGCCACTCCTTTGTTCTTCTGCGCACAGTATCTTATCTCTTAGTACGAATTCCCCAAAGAAGATTTTTTTACAAACTTTATAATTTATCGACCTACGCCGGCTTACAATCTTCCTCTGAAACGATTCAATTTGAAACTCGTTAGTATATTATATAAGTACAAGTGATTGTTTGATTAGTCTCGCAAAGTTGTTTAAAAGTAAACACTTTCTCAAATATATTAAAGCGATACATGTACCTATTTTAAAATAATCACATTGTTAAAATTCAACCGAATTTTTTAGTTTTTAAACAATTGGAAAATATGAAGCAAATATTTATTGCGTAAAAGATTAATAAATATTTCAAGCAAATAAAAACACACGTTGTTTTAATCCACTTTTATAATAATTTATAATTTAATAAAACTGGATTAAAACCACGTTTTTATTTTATTTGATTAATCATGCCAATCCACAGTGTTAATTGAATTGAATATTTCAAGCTTTTATGGCTCATGACTGAAATGAATTTGATAGCTGAAAAGAGTTCCGGAAGTTATTTTGCAAAAAAACTGTTCCAATGGCCCTTCCGCTTAGAGTTTCGTCGTAAACTCTCGTTCGTCAACGTGCGTAAACGTGTATAATTTATTCATTGATCATGATTTAGAACACGAATTAGTGTGCTTTAATATGAAAAAGTATGTAATTATGAGTACACAATTTATTTATTTTGCCAAAATGTTTTTTTTTTAATTTTTTCAATATATCAACTGCATTTGTCTTAAAATTACACTGAAGAATTAGATGGCCCCGTACATAAGTGTTTTTTCCTCTATTGAACTATCTGATTAGTCTTGCATTTCTAGTCACACGTGTCCGTTGATGAAAATGAGTTTTTGAGTTCATCTGCGCCTATGATAAATCCGACGCTGATTCAGACTTATTCAACCGATAATGACTGAAAATAATTGCGTACCTTATAATTTCAAGGTTAAAAGTTGTTGGAGTGATAATTTAATATCTCTATTAAAATCAAAGTGGAATTCTAGGAAATAAAACTCATCTATCAGAAACACAATGTTGTATCTAACTTATAAAAATCTACTGAAAAATTCATCGCTGTGTTTCAGTTTTATAAAACCACTCACGTCTGAAATATGGGTCAGAAATATATGGGGAAAAAGATTTCATACGAATGAAATGCAAGATATAAACGAATTGCATGCGAATAAAATGCATTCGGCAACCTGCAATGTCACAGTGACAAGTTACTACACTGAAGTCCTTCATAAATAGCAGGAACGTCCATTATGGATATGTTTATTGACATAGAGATTTTATTTGTATCTCGCAACAATACGGAAGTGATTTTTTATTTGTATTGTTATGAATCCATTTTGATTGTAACTGTAATATTTAAAAAAAATGATAATATTTGAAAAAAGAAATAAAAAAATGAGACCAAACAAACACAATTTTTGAATTGTTGAAATGGTTTAGTGATTTTTCTGTGTTACCCGAATGTTTGGCTGAAATATTGAATATTTAATTCTAATTTACACAAAGTCATTTTAAAATATGATGTATTAGTACGACAAAAATAAAATTTTACATGCATTTTGTAAATGAGTGACCGATATCTGAGAGTGAAATGTCTAAGTTATTTGATAATAATAAACAACGTTCGACAAAATAAATGTTTTCGTGAGTTGTGGGATCGGTGTATTAACCACCTATTTTTACAGAGAATACTGACTGTCACCGTTTTCACCAATTTAAACTAAGCGAACGCTAAGTAAAGTAAAAATGCTTCGTTTTTTATGTGAATACTTATTGCACAAGAGTCTCAACTGCTTCCAACTTTACGGAGTCAGTGGGACTATGACATTCCCAATTGGGGGTATGTTGTGAGGCTGGAGGGAGTGGGGAAGGGAAGGAGATAGGGAAGGTTATTCAGATCTGGTTACCAAACACTACTAAATTCATTTCAAGCAATGTTTCGTCTCTGAATGGTGGTCCTTTATCAGGACGATAAGAAAGAATATCTACTATTCTAACCACGTTAAGCAAAAATTATTAATAATAGTAATGTTTTGTTAATCGAAAATTTAGGTTTTTTTAATTTCTATTCAACCTTTTTATAGACATAACAAATAAAAAAAACTCTATATTGTACTTGTAAGTACATATTATGGATGTCATTTTGACAATTCAGAGCCCAGCTGAGGTTAATCGATTTAAATACATGTGTTGGATCCTAAAATCAACAATTTGATGGGTCATAACCTGATACCTTTTGTCCAGTTCTTACCCTCACCTTTTGCCAGTTTGTTCTATTTGTATGACTACGTAAAAGTGTGTTGAACAACCGATAACCCCCACCATCCGGAAAAACATAAGACAAGGACGTCAAGAGCGGCGCGCTTTTTCGATTCCCGCGCAGTCAATCGCCTACTATCGTTCGGACCCCCCCAGGGACGGCGTCTCGCTTCGCATCCGTCTCTGAAGGATTCGCCCCACTCAACTTTTCATCGTACGGGCAGATAGGTCGGCCCCTCTCGCAGACGTCTAAACAGGTGAGCAAATTGGCAGAAATTTACCTTTTCTTACTTGTCCTCAAATACACTCAAATCATTCATTAAGCATAATCGTTTTACAGTCCACTCAAATTCACTCACGTCTTTCCAAAACTGAATCGCAGTTTCTGGATCGAACAACATGACTTACTCGCAACATGCAGTTTGCATCAAATTTATATTCCTACAGTGCTTATTAATTATGACGTTTCCTAAGAAATAATCAAACACTTCCATTCATAATGTTATTATTACTATGAGCGTCTGATCTTATGGTTGAATTTTCGCTTTTTTTTTTTAAATTGGTGTATTTATTTATTTATCATTTACATGTACATGAAATTTTTTGTTAAAAAAAATAAGTTACCTTACGTCAGCCATACCTAGAATCATTAGTAAATTGTCGTTATTTCAAATTAATTTTCATTAAGTGTTGTCAAAAGTTTCCGTTGAAAATGAAATGGGATGGCTTTTATTTAACTACATTTATTTTATTTTACTGAATGTCATGCAAAATAGTAATTAAATTTGTCATGGGTAGGCGTATTTTATCAACATACGTCAAATTAAATCGATAGCTGAATTAGTGATGTCGGCAATTACAATTAAGAAAACTGATTTGATACTAGAGACATTTATGGAATCTAAACGCGTTGTGGAGAGACAACCTCAAATCAATACGTTATTTTGTAGAAATTTTTTTTGTAACCTATAATATGCTTTAAAAAAATTGTTTCGATTTTGAAAATTATTTAAAGTTTCTAACTGAATTTCGATTACCGCCAATCTGACTTCAATAATGTTGAAAAATATATTAAAATACATTAAAATAAATTGAAAACTATCTAATACAATTTTATTCTATTTTATTATTACTACCAAAGCATTACCTATAAAACTATATATTTATTTTATACGTATACAAGGTTGCTTTTCATTCTTAAAATTACACATGAGGCAACCAGACCTGCAATAAAAATAAAAAATGCAATATTTCCTAATGTTTTAGATAGATGTTGTAAACTAAGTGGATAGATAAAATAAAAACAAAACCAAAATGTTTTTTTTTTGGTTAGATTGTGATGGGAATCATATATGAATAAGAGAAGTCTCTCTGGGTAGTATCTAGGCGAATAATTAATAATAGTTCAAATGTTTCGTATTTTTAAATATTTCCTAGATACTCACATCACTAGTTGAACTTAGAACTTCTTATCACTTTATTCATCTCTGGTGAAAAACACTCTTAAAAACGGATTTGAAATAACAGTTAACAAATGATCGGTATATTTTAGATCATCAATAAAAATTATTAGACAAATGTCGAGATATTGAATTCTTCTGCCTTAGAAATATGTCTTACATCCCCACCACCTCCAACTTCTTACCATCGACCAATCGAACATTAATCTTGTCGTGTGCAAACACTTTTTCTTTGCGATTATTCTTTGGAATGATTAATTATCTCAGTTTGATGATAAATAGAATTGTAATATCGCAGTAAAAACCTTTAAAAGGGATGAATTTGAGTTCACGAACTTAAACTGAATTTAAAAAATGAATATTTGCACGAATTTGAAAATAATTTTAATACTTGGTAAATTGTGTAACTGTGTTGATTTTAAAACTATATTGAAATTAAAATTAACTCTAAAGCATTAATGCTTTTTTTTAAATGTTTAAATAATATCAATAATCAACAACACAACAAAATATACAAAAATCAAAAATGACAACACAACAATAAAAAACAGAAAATAAAAAGAAAATGCAAATATGGCAGCCAAATCAGAGGAAAAAGTAATATCAATCATCTTCATTGAAAAGTATGAGATCGATTAAAAATGTCGGTTTCTAATAAGGTCCCAATGGCTGAATAGGTTGAAGCGTTACTCCCGGATAGTAAAGAATTTGAGTCTCAGTTGTGACCATTATATTTTTATTTTCTGGCCTTTTCTGTTTCATATTTGTGTTGTTGATTATTTATATTATTTGAATATTTAATAAAACATATATTGTTTTGGTCTACGTCTAATTATGACACTTTTTTTAATACTTACACTATTTTTGATTTGAAAATTAAATTTCTTTAATTGGACAGCTCGACTACTTATTGCCCATGTAATACAACTACGTTCGAAGCAAAAATCATTTATAAAATAAACAATACCAAAGTTCAGACCAATAGGGCTTTACAATTTATAACTAACTAAAATAAATTTTAATGTACGAGCTTTATAATGAAGTAAACGAAAATTTTATTTAATCAATGGGAAGCATCCAATCAGCTTATCAATTTCTTGACTTCCGGATTACTGAGTTTAAATCCTGATAGTAATTTAAGGGGATAAATTGTAAAATGGAAAATATTGTATTCCTAAGTTTCTGAACAAAGATATTAATTTCTTTGGTAGTTGTATACTTTGTAGTGAGTATTTTATACTCCTCACATATTCCCATTATGCTGAATTTGCGCTAGTCTTTATGTAACCGGGAGATCGTAAAATTCTTCTACTTCCCGCATGCTGGCAGTTTTCTTATTTGACGATTACATTGTCGTTTATCACGAGAACACAATTTGTGCCGTTAAAACTTGTCAACTGCCGTAATATTTTTATTCGACTGCCGCGTATGTGGAGTGTAAAATTTCACGATATCGTTGTCGACCCAAAGTTATCCTATCTGAGGTTGCATTACAATAACGCTTGCAAAACTGTCGCCCATCTCTTTTCATTTTGTGAATAGTTATAATGTGGATTTGTTAATTAGTTAGTTGTTAGTGTTGTATTTTTTTTTTTACAATAACTCCACACAGGAGGCCTTGAGGAAAACAATTTCCCTCAGGGCCTATGTCATCTTTGGGGATGCTGTGTGGAGGGTTTTTTTGAGGAAAGGAAGGAGTGAACTTGAGTCTTGAAGAGGCCCATGTTGAAGGAGAGAGGAAACACAGAGACCGGCAAATCGTTCCATAGCCGAGCTTTTGAACATAAGAACGAGTCGTAAAAGCGACCCTTTCTCATGTATTGAATGTCAACCGTGTACAAATGTTGGGCGTGCGTTTGGCGAGTTTCCCGAATATGCACCGGTGCCGAAGGGATCAATGACGCAAGTTCCTCGGAGCATCTTCCATTGAAATACCTGTAGAACAAGGACAGCATTCCCACTTGACGTCTGTGCTCCAAAGTTTGCAATCCGTTTGTTAAGATAGGAGAATCTATCAAACGGGCCGCCCAGGTACTATTATTAGTATTGGCAGGTACCCCCAGGTTGAGTCAGCGGTTCTTCGGCGAGTGGTGAAATGCTAGTAAAATATTGTCTCTCATATGAACACAAGCTTTTATTTTTAAAAAGAAATTCGCCAAAATATCATGAAACAGCTTTTTAAGTACATCATTTTACAGCAAATTCCAAAAATAAACTTTATAGAGTCGTAGTAACCTTCGGCCTTAGTAGCCAAGCGGTTAAAGATCCTCGGATTCAAATCCAAAGGTCCGAACCCCCGAGAGCGCATTTAAATAAATATATTTGGGTATTATTTGACATTTAATTAAAATAATTTTGTATATAGTGGTTTTGCGGCATGTTCACGAGTGGTACTTACTCTAAGTGTCGCCCTGGTGAAAGACCATCAATCGGATTCGAAACGTTGCTTGAAATGGCTCTAGTTGTGTTTAGTAACCAGATCTGAATAGTCAGGTACTTCCTCTCTCCAATCTTCCAGCATTCTCCACAATTTTAGCAACACAGAATACCTCGGTTTGGAGTGACATAGTTCCACTGTTTCCGAGCAATTGGGACCTTTATGCGGTATTCATGTGTTAAATGTACATGTAAAAAAAAAACCTCCCAGTCTAACTCATTTGAACAATATGGCCACAAACTGCTGCACAAGCCAGTTTTATTGTGTAACTTTAACTACCTTAGGTAAGTACTGCTGAAGGTGGAAGGAGGAGGAAAAATAGAGCTGGCACAGAGAGATACCAATATTATAGAGAAATGACAGTGTTGCAAGCAATAAAAATTAAACAATGATGCAAGTTTCATAGACATCTGCCGATAAGACAGCTATCGCAAGTTTGTAAGTATGTAAGACCTACTAACAGTGTAGTAAAAACACATAAGTTTATAATTATAAATGAACATGTTGTAAAAAATATCGCATTTTTTAACGATACACTTAATTTTTGTTGTGATGAAATTAATTAGTTTTAAAAAAATAAATATTTTATTAGAAGCTGATTCCCAGATTCAATGTTCTATAATTTGATTTCAAACTCTACGATAAAGCAAATTACGTTATTAAGGGTCATATTTACGAAGTTAAAAAACGAACGTACTTATTTCCATTTATCATTTACTGTTGCTATAAAAGCTTAACACACCTGCTGTCTATCTCTCTCATAAATATGATCAATTACAGGATCTAAAAAATGTGAAAAACCAATGGAAATGTGTACGAGTGTTTAGTGGTATTACCACGTGTATGATGTATTCGATGGTATGCTATGTCAATGACCTCAGGTTATAAATAATCGTTATCCAGTATGAAATCAGGGTTACTGTGGAACAAATGTTAAATAAACAAGGTTTTCCGAACACTGACCGCTTAGCCCCGGAACGTACTTATCGGCAGATTTTGTGAGATTTCCGCCGTAATTTTTTTGTGTTCATGTTTTTCCACAATAATTACAAATAATATTTTTAAATAAAACAGGTAAACTTTTTTAAAACAACTTAATTTTTAAAATTTTGTCGACTGGTGTCAGAAGCACCCTTCCATCTTCAAGACAATATAATGATAATAATTTTAAATATTGTTTTGAAGATGGAAGGGTGCTTCTGAAACCGGTCGACAAAATATTGAAAATAAAGTGGTTTTAAACAGAGTATATCTGGTTTATTTCTAAATATGGCAAGCCACAAAGTTAATATTTTTTACGAATAGAAATAATATTATTAAATAAGATGGGTACTGAAAGAATGCATGTGTGTTTATGATTTGCTCAGCGGTTGTACGAAATATAGACTAGACCTAGAAAGCATTAAAGACCATTTCTAGCATATGCAATTGATTTATGCTTGCTGTTATGTAAGTAACTACTGTCAACGGTGTTTGTATGTTAATAATATGCCAATATATTGATTTTTAGATAAACAAACATTTCCTTGTATTTGGATTCTTTGAGGTATGTACCTACTCATTTTGAAAATTGGTTACTTTGTAACTGAAAATTATTTAAAAGTCGTATTGCTACCTCAAAGAAGCCACCCTTGTGGTGTGTACAAAAATATAATATGCATGTATGAATGCTTTTGTCTCGTTAGTTAATTTCCTTTACAACAGTTCTAAAGCCAGTTTTTAAAGATACAACAAACGTTACATTTAACACCACAAATTTCGACTAATACTACTAAAAATTAAAAACAGTTAAGTGATTTTCAAAATAATAGGAAAAAACAATTAACCATGATATTTTGAGGAGGTCGTTAGTGGCCACCATCACGAAAGAAAAGAAATACCTAATTTGTTTCCAGTTTTAAAAGAAAATAACAATGTTTTCACTCTTCTCTTAAAGAAAATAACGAAGTTAAAACAAAGTCTGCATAAGGAAAGAAAATAAAATCTCCGGAACGGAATATTTTTGCTCTGGAAAAATCTGAAACCAGAGAACTTTTAATTAAGCTAAATTAATGCGCGGTTTAGTTCGAAGCAAATTTTATCCGAGCTTTCAGGGAAAATAAATTAACTGCCTTCCACCTCCCTGTCTTGTTCGTTTGTATCGCTTTCTGCCCAAAACATTTCAGAAGAACCCCTTTGTCTTGATTGCAATCCCTTTTAATTACTTGAGGGTTTTTTGACCGCAATCATAGATTTGAGCTCCTAATTTACCAAGTACAAGTTTTTTCTAAGAAGCCAAATAATTGCCGTATATTCAATGTAGTTACCGCAATGCAAATATAGACTACATTGTGTAAATAAGGGGGATTTTAAAAAGGGGAATATCAGTTGGTCTGTATTTAGTAGAATATCATCTTTTTCTTACCAAGATAATTTAAGAAAAAAGATTGTTCCCTAAGGTTTTTTTATGGAGACGTGTCCGAATATCAATTTTTGAGATTATAGTTATGCTAAAAATTTTGTTTGAAATTAGATCGGTATGTTGAAAAAAAACTACAATATACCATCTCCTGAAAAATAGGTTGTAAATCTGTCGATTTGACGATGATATGTCTTTATTTTATTTTATTTTATTTTGTTTGGGAGACCAACAGTTTACATACATACTAGGTAAAATATTATATAAGTAGTATTAATATGACCATTTATAGGTTTCCACTTTAGTGTTTGTATATACAGGTGAACTGATACTGTAAGTGAATCTAATTTTAAAAATTAAACAAGAAATTAAGATATAAATTAAAAGAAATACAAATCAAATAAAAAATAAGAAACATAATTTTAAAATTTTCATATCAGTATGTTTAAAGGGTTGAGGAAAAGGAAGGACACGAGGGGGGATCGATCTAGATGTAGTAGATATGTATAATGATGTGATTTAAAGATTTTGTTTATTTTTAAACATATATATTTAAAGAAATAAAGTTAAAGTTAAAAGAATTGTGGAATGAGTAGTTATCTGTAGTTATAAAGGCTCGTGTGAGATCGTCGGTGTGATTTTATAGAGTGAGGTGCAGAGTTAAAAATGTCATATTGTGAGTAGTGTGTGTTAAAAGTGAAGAAGGAGTTTTGTTTAGAATTAGTGTTGCATCGAGGGAGACTAAACAGATCTGGTTAGTCTATTGGGAACTCGTAATTGGATCCGTTGACAATCTACGGTGGATCTAGCAATTTTCTGCAGAAATAGTACATCAGCAGAGATTCTTCGATCTTCCAACGAATGTCTTAGACATTACCTTTTATTTGGTACTTGAATGGCCTGTAGCGCAATGATTTTTGCATAAGAGTTGGTTGCGGGTTGAATTCGATTCACGGATGTAGCGACAAAAGATATTAATTTTGTGTAAACATATTACTCGAACATCTCACTAAAATGCTTACAGAACAATCAATTTGGTTAATTTTGCCCCACTTTTGATGATTTTGAAGCTAACTACAGTTTTGAAATCCGGTAGTTTGTTTTATGTTTTTTGATAGGTTATCATTGATTATTTCTACTAATTTACTATTTCTAGCAATTTACAAATGAAAAATCCAACAAATATAATTTTAAAAATAGTTTTGAAGGGTAAGCTAAAGTTTCCGTCCCAAATTGGGTAACTTTGACCCACACAATTTATTCTCCAATTCGAAAATCTAATGTGAGAGATAATTCAATCAACACAACTTTGTGCCACCTTGAAAATATGCACCATCACGATGTGAACATTAAATTAATGTCGAGATTTCATTCATAATATATTTTTATTACAAAAGAAGATTTTTTTTGGAACTAGCCAAACATAAATAAATGGAAAAGGTTGTTGATAAAATAAAATAATACGATGAAGTTTTACTACGAAAGGACAGTTTCAAAAATAAACAAGGTAGTTTATTATTTACTAGTTTTACTACCAGGCTTAACCGATATGAAGTTAGAGAGTTCATCTCGAATACCGAGTCTCAAAAAGATCGTTCGTTAGTGGTACAACCAAAATAGATGAAATCATGTAATATTTACCGGTTCCGGTTGGCTTCAAAGTTGTAATTCCTCGTTCGAAAACTTTATCTTAAATAAAACTACATAAGTACCACTTAGGATATTTATTAATAACTAAGTACCCTTCAAATATTACCCTTATTCTTGTAATTGTCCATTAAGGCTTCCGGGAAGATCTTTTGTACGATGTTACTTTGCAAAATAATTTGGTTAATACTGTTGTTTCAGTTTATAGGATCTATTCCTAACCTATCAAAACTAACAGGAAGGCAATCAACAATTTGAGTTTGTGGTCTTTAAAGTAAAACTTTAATAAAAATGATTACAATTCATTAATTAAGCATAATGTAATAATATTTCAATAATATCGTGTCATTGAACAAATAATCTCAAAACGTTTAATTCACAAGACCTTTCAACTCCCAAGCCCCATACGGGATACAAAAGCTTGATTATTTGCTCAAGAAACAATTTCGGTAAGTGAAATTTTTTTCTCAATTACATCTGAAGTAAGGAAAATAATTGAGCTTGCTTCGGGCACACGGATACCCCCACAAAAAAACTTCTATAGGTTTGTTTCATCTGGTTTACACCAATTATACAGGTATTACTTATTAAGTTATTCGCAACTCGGGAATTTCAGTCTTTCTTTAAAAAAAAAAAGTCAATGTTGTTTCAAAAATTGCGTTCTTTGGGTGAAGAGTATTGAGCTGTGCGAAAATCAAACCCTCAACCTCCAGAAAGTCGAGAGTGTAAACCATTACGCTATGATGATCGAACATACAATTAAAAACGTATTATTTAGAGCAAAGTAACGTGAAAATTAAAAAAATTATACATTCTAAAGTAAACCATTTATTTATCTAATTTGAATGCCTGAAACAATTTTTTTACCTAAGTTTTATGTGGAAGTAGATTCAATTCACATGAACCACTGAAGCGATAACCAAGAGAAGTATGTTGTAAGCGTGTTCATAACAGGTCTTGGAATTTTCTCTACAGTGGTGTGAATATACTATATGCAGTACCGTGAAAGCGTTCATAAATAATTGTCACCTTACCTTCCGCAAGCGTAATTTGAAAATTAAATGACAATGATCAATTTATTTTGTTTAAGCTAGTTAATCGTGATGTTTTGTTTTATGTTGAACTTTACTATAAATTAAAAACGCGTATAAATTTTGATTGTAGACAACATGATTTTTCTAATTTGCGTCAATAATTTATGATGATTTTTTTCGTTAACAGATATAGTTATCTACAACGACCGGTCGGTAGTTGAGTGAACAAACGCGTCGGATTCCCACCCAGCCGTCGTGGGTTCAATTCTTCTGCTGGCTTAGTCCTCCATAATTGCACAAGCAACATTTTCCGCGTATTATAATGATAGTAAGAGTTTTTCAAATATTGTCAGATTATTCGTAATCAGGGAATATTTGTCTTTCTTTAAAAAAAAAACAACAGAAATAATTCTACTTTTTTCAGATTTATAAAACGTAGGAAAGTATTTTAATTAATCTAAAATTATTTTTGTGGGCTGTTTTCATTCTACAAATAAGGAATAGCTCTCTTTGTAAAAAAAGAAATGTATGGTTCGTTTATGTACTGTTTTTAAGCGGAGGGGTGGTCCTGACTGTATTTGACAGATATATGGAAACAAATCACGAAAGCAATGTTCGTTCTATTCCAAAGAACGATGCTCACTTTTACGAATAAAAATGGGCTAATAATAATGACGAGAGAAAGAAGCAAAAGCAAAGATACTTCTCTTTCAAGTGACACGATTGAAAATTTATAGTTTATTAATATTTTTACTCTAAGTAAAGTTGGTGCCAGTGACTATATGTAATGATGTCAAGAAATCAAATAATAAAAAAATAAAAAATGCTATCCTGAAGGTTGTCCAAATCTTAACTAAACTTGAGTAAGGCGTAAAAGTATTTATAAATTTACCTGCAAACTTAAAAAAAATAGTGTGAAAGTGGGGTAGAGGACAATAACCCTAAATTTATAATTATTCCACTTCCATGGTCATTTGATTAAAACGTTCAAAAAGTTTTATCCAATTTTGTTTTTAACCATTCCGATTTCAGCCTGTCCTGAAAATCTCCAGCAAGTTTTGTTTGTGTAAAATCATTACGTCATTTAATAGTCGATAAATATTGTACTAATATTAAAACTTTCACTATTTTTATGAAATGGAATTTAATTTATTGAAAACTTTCACAGTGATTAATTTACCCAGAGGCGAAATTCGTAAAATTAATTACTTTCTTCTTCGTTAATTACTCTCAAATAACACAAAATATTTAATTATTTATAAATCGTAATTGCTTTTCACCTCTAACCGATTATCAACTACTCCATTTCCCTTCCCCGAAATTCATAACTTAAAATAATTACTTCAAAAACGAAACACATTAAAATAATGAGAAAATCTTACCGAATAAGTACCTACCCCAATTTTGTGGGAATATTAAAATAATAGTGATATATTATCTTCACAAAATAACAGCAGGTAATTCCTAGGCGACTTCGTCCGAGGTTCGACACTTTATTTTTATCAAAATAACAATTAGAAAAATATGTTACAATATTACTTTGCAACAAAAAATGGAAACTATATTTCAAAGCTCCATAGCTTATAACGAATATTACGTTTAGAGCTGAAAAAAAGATTTCCGCTTCATATTGATTAATCAACCTTAAATCTACAACGTGATTTTTGACCTTTGGAAATTACAAGTCCTGTATTACTGTGGAAAATAGATTTTCTTTCAATAAGCTTCTCGATGAGATAGCGAATCTTCAATGAAAGGATTACATGTTGCCGGCTGGAGTCGACTTGAAGGACTCCCGTAATTGGAAACCCATCATAATGTTAAACATTACGTCAGTGTGAGTTAAACATATCGGCGATTGGACTGCCTTTTAATATATATTTTTTAAATATAAATATATAAAAAAAACTAACTAACCATTACGCCGTTTCACTGCAGGGGTAGGCAGAGAGGACGGACCGCCATATAACTCTGTCTTGGCACACTTGATCGTGCCATGTCTTTCTCGGGCGTCCTCGACTTCTTCTTCCATTCACTTTCGCATCATATATTCTTTTCAAACTCCTTTCTTCGTTCATTCGCTCTACATGCCCAAACCATCTAAGCGTCCATTTTTTTTGATCCTATTCATTACGCTAAATATATATATACTAAACATATTATATAAAAGAATAAGAAAAATACATTATTAATAGGTACCAATTATGAATTTGACGTTTAAAAATGTTACTTTGAATGATACTTTTTTAGAATGTTACTTTGGAGGTTGCGGGTTCAATCCCTTTCATGTCAATATTCCTCTTCTTCTTTTTCCTTCTCTTCTCACTCACTTTCTATAATCTCACAACATACTTCAAATTGAATTATCGAACCCTTTTATAAATCTAACTGATTATTCGTTGATCACACTTTTTTGCTTCAAACATTAGTCATCATTTATTTCGTAGATCTGTGAGAAGGCTCTCAAAAAAATCTAGGGTTTTTTTTTAAGACAGTGATACTGAGGTTAATGTGAGCTTTTGTTTTAAACCAAATACTAAATAAACCTTGAGTTTCAAACAGCAATTAACTTATTTACTCAACAAATTCGGCAGTATTCATGTTGCATTTTTACTAGAAAAGAAAAGTTGTTCTTTTCCACATTATTTCCCCATGGAGTATTTTGTGTATCCAAACTGCCCACTGCTTTCAGACGAGCGATAATTTAGATTGAAACAAAATCTCCTTAGACACTATTGAACATGTGAGATAGTCAGATGCAATGATAGAACTGGATATATTTTTTTGTAAAATCAAGCACTTCATCATATAAGTTTATATTTTAACTCATTCAAAAATCCTACAAATTAAGGGTCCGACAGGTAAGTGCCACTTCAGTAACAAGCTTACCGTACACTTGGTGTTGATTTTAAACAAGAAAAAAAGGTGTTGTAAAATAATTTAATTCATCATTATTTAGAAGTAGCACTAAAGAAATACGAATAAAAATTACGATAAAATAACTTTGCCGTGAAAATAAAGAAATGATTATAAAACACTTTGAAACCTTAATTGTTGATAAAAATCAGTGATATATCAAGGAATTTCCCGCAGTACGTACATAGACAACAACTCAAATTAAACATTTAAAATATTGGCCACATAATAACAGGCTAATATCCGGCAATACACCCCGTAGGCTACCAGCACCACGTGGCGTACACCCGGCGTTTAATAAGCCGAAGCCTCTCAAGAGTTTTCTCTTGAACCCCTAAGCATGATGAAGCCTCCGAGTGAAGGCTGTGGCGCTGAGGGTTGAAATAATAGAGCTCGGGCCAAGGGATGAAACCGAGTGAGATAAAGCACTCGAAGGGGTAGCGGACTTGTTCCGTGACAGATATATCGCATTTATCACTCGGATTGAAATTGGAGCCTTTATTAATATGATGCCTCAACGTATTAAAGCCTTTTCATAATAAATTGTAATCATGTGAAGACGTACGTAAGCTTGCGTGAATGTTTAACATGACAGAGTAATTACAATTAATTCTTTTAAACCAGATAGACAGTACAAGAATGTACTGGGGATAAAACCTAAAAAAGGTTCGTTAACAGTATGTTCATTAATTTAATCGACCTTAGTTTCAATTTATTCAAAGCGCTCTGTTAACGTCTGTCCCAAAATAATTATGTTAAACTACTTTGGGGTTACACGTTTATACCACAAAAACCTTCCCTTAATTAAGCTATTTCTTTACGGAAATGCTTCCTCCTTGGCAAAAAAAAGA
This sequence comes from Drusus annulatus, assembly GCA_022651775.1. Taxonomy (NCBI): domain Eukaryota; kingdom Metazoa; phylum Arthropoda; class Insecta; order Trichoptera; family Limnephilidae; genus Drusus; species Drusus annulatus. Next base: position 253,997 of record JAGWCC010000408.1, read on the forward strand.
GATGGGATCAGTGGGATGAGGCTAGTGTCTACGCTAATATCAATCAAATTGGATGAACACTCCAAATATTGTGTTCCTCTTAGTTTATTAAAATTGTTTTGCATGACAAAATTCAAAGATTAACTAGGAAGTCAGTTAAAGGTTCCAAACATGCGGTTGAAATTACAATAAAGAGGTCAATAAAATACCACGGGATTGAGTTTGATGGTTAACCATTTCAAAAGGTAACTTAATTGTGTGCCTAGGATGCCAATAAAATAACTACCCTTCAGAATTAATTATATTGGCGACTTCAGAGAGAATACTTTTGTGCAACCAGAATAGCATAAATCATTTCGAAAACAAATGCAAAGACTATGTTTATAGAGACAGAATCTGCAATGGACCGAGGCCTAAATTAAAAATAATAGTAGTATTCCGTAAGTTTTAAGAAGGTATGCAGGAGTAGTGCAATGCAAAACATTCCACAATGAATAATAACAAATAAAATATTTTTAAAATTTTTAATACAATATCCACAATAATAAATAAAAAACATAAATTAAAAAAAAAATCTTTCCCCCATCTAGTAAAAAAGGTTGAACATTTTGTTCATGATTTTGATTTTCTAATTTTTTTTAAGAATAATTTTTACTAATTTACTACCCAAGAAAAATCACAAAATGTAACTTGACGTACAATTTAATTTAATATAGCGTTCAAAAATCTAAAGATCTGATAGTTAAAGGCCACTCAATTATTTTTGTATAATATATTAAAAGTTCTATTTAATCGCTTGTCTGCATATGAAAAGATTTTTTTTAAATTTGACACTTTCACACTCGTGCGTTCCGGATTCAAAAACTTAACGATCTACGTAAGTAAGTACTCAACAAATAAATTATGTTTAATATTTTTTTAATAATCGACGTATGGTCTAAACAAGGAAGCCTGTAACCATTTTTTTCTGTACATTTTACATGTGTATAAGCTGTTTTTTGTGTATTGTTGAGTTTTTATTTAGATGTGTGTAAATTATTTTTCCACACATCTAGTAATAAAAAGCAAATACATTTCACATTAGTAGAACGAAGCACATAAGGTTACTTACACGTATATACTTATCAATAAGTAGATATAAATTGAAATCTTAGTATGTATAATAATCAAAGGTTTTCTTTACATATTCAGCACAAATCCTACGAAAAGTGGCAATACTGTGGCTACTTTAAGGGCTTTTGGAGGGCTATTAAAAGTTTTGTTTTAAGTACACGCAAGTTTTGTTTTGGGAAGCCTAAAATCACGACAACTTCTCGTAGAATAATTGTGAACATTAAAGTTAAATATAATATTATTTAGCAGATATTTAGGGAGCATGTTTTTTTTAAGCTTGTTCATCATCATTAAAGCATTATATATTATCTTTAGTTGTCATCATATTTTTATGTTGTAACATAATTTTAATTATTTCTCTCAAGGCCTCCTGTGTGGAGTTGTTGTAAAAAAATACATTTCAAAGTCATCATTTTATATAACCTGCAGTTTATTATATTATTTTGGGATTCTTAACGTAAGAATAAAACACTAAAACAATAATTTAAATGCGGAGTTACAATGGAATTGTATACAAGGCGGGTTGTGTTGAGTTGTGTCGGATACTTTTTAAGAATCAAACTTTTTTGTAGTTCCGTATTCCTTTAGTTAAGTGTTCGTCCATTTTTTACTTATCATTTATTATTACACCTAGATATTTTATTCTGCTAACCCTTCCTATATTTGTGCTATCAATGTTTAGTGTTGTCTCTTCGTTTCCACATTTGCTCTCCACTATCAGAAACGTTAAGGTTAAGCTGTCGATTTCCATAAACTGAAGAAAGTAAATTAAACTTTTTGAAAATTATGATTAAGATACGTATTATCTGTCACGCATACTTACAAAAACTGTTTGAACTCCGCACAATGTGTTTGATTGTTCATAATGATAAAAAAAAATCAAGTACCTGACAGATTTTGTACGGAAAAAACGAGTGGAAAATAATAAAATTGTAAATCACCAAAACCAGAAAAATGTCATGACTATCCTATATGTAGATGAAATGAATTCGCCATTAGAAATCGCCCCATCCGTATCCATCTTAAATTCTTTTAAAATTTTCAAGTTATTTATTCTCACCTAGTCTTCTAATTTTGCGTATCTCCAAAGAGAAAACGATATTTTCGGCATTTAGGGTTAGATGGGGAATATTAAAATCTTCATCAAGAATATTACGGCCATCATAAGAATAAACGGCTATTAATATTCGCGTTAGAATTAAGAGGCTGGATTATTTGGGTTTGCGCCGAAAGTGCTGTGATCTTTCTTTGAATGCTTAAATCTTTTTTGATATTGAAATGGGAATGAAGGTTGCAGGATACTCCATCCTTTACATAGATTTCTAAGGAAATAATATTTTATTGATAAATAGTAACACCCAACACAGACATACATAACATATTACTTGCAAATTACTTTTTTTATTTACGAAATATTGAAATTTAAAAAATACAATTTTGTGTTGGATTTCAAAGTGGTTAGGTCCTTACTTTTTTTTATTTTTATATGAATACCGCACAAGAGACTCAACTCAACCGTGAGCCAGTGAGACTATGGCATCTCCAAATAGGGTATGTTGTGAGGCTGAAGGTAGTGAGGAGGGGAAAGAAATTAGGAAGAGAAAGTTCGGGAAGTACCTGGCTATTCAGATCTGGTCACCAAATACGGCTAAAGCCATTTCAAGCAACGTTTCGATTCTGAATGGTGGGATTTCACCAGGGCGATACTTAGAGTATCTACCACTCTGAAACGTGCCGCAAATATACTTAATTATTTTAATTTTAATATGAATAAAATGTGTTATGACACATATTAATTAAATAAAAGTTATTGGCGCACGCTAGGTTTGAACCCGTGACCTTTGGATTCGTAGTCGAGCATCTTACCACTCGACCATGGAGGCCGTCAAGTTTTCTTTCCTTCATGTTTTTCATCTAGTTCCTACCTATCCAACCAGTTCGCAATATTCGATTTCCATATTCAAAACACCGTACTCAAAACCGTTGTAAATCAACAGAAGAGTTTTGATGTGAAAACGTTTTGTGAATTGAGAAGACTAAAATCAGTGTGGTGTATTCGTTTCGTCAATCAAAGAATTGTTTGAGAATACTTCAAGAATTTAAAACTTCAACTTCAACGGTGAGTGAATGGTTTCCCATTTTTTCTTTCATTCCATAATCTTTCCACATCCATAATTAGACACTTCCATCAAGTAGAATAGTTTATTTTTTACAGTCCACTATTTTCCAAATTCATCTAAAGCTGAAAACACTTTCGGTGTTTTGTCGCAGCTTCGGATCCAACATTACGGTAATCCCGTCTAGCTGAAAAAATATGATAAAGGTTGGGCTAGTGTACATTTTGACAAGCATGGCACAGTAGATACTTTCAGCATCGCCCTGGTGAAAGACCACCATTCAGAATCGAAATGCTCCTTGAAATGGCTTTAGCCGTCGTTAGTGACCAGATCTGAAAAGCCAAGTACTTACTTCAAACCTTGCTCTATAGTCCCACTGGCACCGGGCAGTTAAAAAAACGAATAACGGAAGATTTAAACGTAGAAACCGACAGTATTTTTAAGTCAATTTCTACGTGGCATTGAAAAGCATCGGAAAATACTAACAGAATGATAAATTATTATAAGGTGAAGAATGGATTTTCAATATCCAAAACCGAAATAAGCTGAATTAAGCGCAGTCAAATCGCACAGACCTCCAACAGACGGATATTAATTATTGCCACGTTTTGCTAACAAAGTAAAGCCATATAATCACTTCCAATCTTACAGATTTATCGATAATATTAATCTTATTCCGACTGGAGGGTCTGTTAACAACATTGTTTAATTTATCACAGGATTCAAGGCCGGCGTTACAATATTACATATTGTATCAGGTTTCTTTTGTGGGAATTAATAGTTAATTGGTAAATGTTACTATGGAATCTGTTCCTTGTTCCATTAATTTGGAGGAAAAAGTCGATTGGGTAAAGATTGGGTGATGAAAAAATGAATTGAAGATTATGGATGAGATCGATCGTAGAGATTAACCGACAAAGCGAAGACATGGCGTTACAAAAAAAGTTGAGTGCGAGGAAACAATTCAATTCAAATAAAAAATAAAAAAAATACGATGAATACTGCACAAGAGTCCCAACTGCTCCCAACCGTCTAGTCAATGAAACTATGGCATCCCCGAACGCGAGGGGAAGGAGATAGGTAAGAAAAAGGTTGGGAAGTACCTGGCTATTCAGATCTGGTCACCAAACACGGCTAAAGCCATTTCAAGCAAAGTTTGTATTCTAAATGCTGGTCTTTCACCAGGATAATTTTCGCCGCAGATATACTTTATATTATTGTAAATTATACTAATGTGTTGTGACACATATTCATTGAATAAAAGTTATTTGTGCATGCCGGGTTTGAGCCCGCGACCTCTGGATTGATAGTCGAGCTTCTTACCACTCGACCACGAAGGCCGTCAAACATACCAAGAAAAAATAATAGTCGCTTTAATTCACCCATTTTAAATATAGAATAATGTATGCAAAATACATATAGTATATTTGGTAGGTGGGTAGTCGAGCGTCTTAGCACTCGACCATATAAGGATCAAAGCAAAGAAATTCAAATTATATTCGGTGTTCATTTATGATCTATCTAGATAAAAAAACGAACATCTCACATTAAACCCAAATTTCTAATTTAATTATCAAGAGATACGTAAAAAACTTGGTGATTGTATTTGCATAATATTACAATTGACGCAATTGTTTTCGAAATGATGGTGAAAAAATTAAATCACACATATCTATAAAGAGGACTTTGTCCTAAAATTACTTCTTGCCACAACCACTTAGTTTATGAGCCTAATACGTGGGGTAACTGTGTTACCTTCCACAAGCAAGAACCCTATCCTAAGTTATTGGAATATTAACGGTAATCTATTAGACGTGGTAGGTAAGAACTTGCTCAGCTTGAGTGTTTAAATTTTATAGATTATTGAATACTATGCAGTATGTGAATTCCATCAAAGTCAGTGATTTAAAAGCATAATAAAGGTAGCGAGAATTATAATGGATAAAACAGTAGGTACGTTGTGCAACTGAACAGAATGATTGCAACATATGTGATATGTTGTCATTTGCTTTATTTTTAGTAAAAAAGTTTAAAGTATTTAATGCTTCCGTCTGTCTGTACTAAAACGAAGATGAAAAATCTTTCTTTATAGTATTTTCAAATTTTCAATGAGAGTATGAGTGCGGCGGTCGTCGTCAGTTTTCCGAAATATTTATAAAAGATCCTGAATTCAAACACAGTTTGTTTTCTATTAAAAGCACTTTCAAAGTTATTTTTGTGAAGTGAAAACATTTTTTTATGTACACTTTACATATTTAAAGATGCATTATTTTTCTCTGAGTCACTGTTTTTCTAACATAAATTTGGGTTTTTTATATTCACGTATCTAGTATAAATCTGTGTGCTATAAAAAAAGAAAGGGTTAAAATACGAGGCAGAAAAAAATATCGCTGTCGTGCTGCGCATTAGACTGAAAATAAAAACTAAATTTTTATTCAAAACTAAAGCTTGTTTTAAAAAAAAACACGAATGTCGAGTAAACAGAATTGTACTAGAACGTGCTTAAAAACCTTTTGCAGTACAAAAAACTTGAGAGCATTTGATATCCGAAACCCTTTCATACTGACGCTCAAAGCAGGAGCTTTTATTTACGAAAACAGAGACGAGAAAGCTAACAAAACAACCGAAAATGCGACAGTTGGAGCAAACAATCAAGAATAGTTTATTGAATGCAGAGTAGTTTTATGTTTTTACGTGGTAAAATATCGTTTATTATGGCCCGTTGCTTAATTCCAACTATAGGAAAATAACTTTTCGTATGAAGCCCTAAAAACTCTCGATTGGTGAGATCTGATCCCAGGATTTTATTTTGTCTGGAATTTCTTAGAGAGCACTATTTTCTACGATTTTTTTTAGCTCGCCACATAATTTTATTTTTAATGCCTAGTCATAGAACTTCGTAAAATCGTAACATTTTTTTTCATTACACAACACGCTCGTTTGTTCCACATTTTTTCATTGAAAGTAAATTGTTACAATGATTCAACATCACAGCTTGTTGTACAAATTATCCAAATATTATTATTTATAAGCATATAATTTTAGTATTAATTTTTTAGTGTCCAGTAGGTCATTTATTAAAAACCCATTAAAATTTAAACGATGTGAGTTGCCATACATTTTCAAGAAGGATACAACTTTAGTGAAAATGAACCGTTAACCTGGCAAGCAAAGCTCTACTACCCCTTGCGATATTTGATCTTCCTCTACTTTTTCTGCCGTCCACTTTGCCAGTGACGAAACTCCAGGTTTGAGTTCTCAAGTTTTTGGTTTGGCGAGCAACGTGTTTAAATTATCTTGGGACATTTTGTAGCCACAGATGATTTGAATGCCTAGCTCTTCCAAAATAGATAAATTTTGATTAAAAAATTTAAGTTGGAATGGCATCCAGTGGCGTGCTCAGAGTTTTTGATCAGGGTAGGCAGTAGGAAAAACAGCCTATTAATTAATAATAGAGAATAACAGATGTCTGATTGATATTGTATTTGTTCCCTAGACACTAACTAAGATACTAACACAAAGAAGCCCCTCGAACGCGCATACAGCGCACAGCATAAATACACACATATTATGTGTAGTCTAGTCAGCGCCGGATCCACTATACAGATCGAAAATAAAGATTGAAAATAAAGATCGTATTTAAATTTATTTAAAATATTCTCTAAATCGTATCAAAATTTCCCCATATCATTTTTAAATTAAGACGTAATTATATTTTCATTGCGCTGGCAGCATCGCTGTACATTTAACGACTAGGTGTAGCTTTTTTTGTTACGATCATAAACGTAAAGTCTGGAGTGTTATACGTTAAAATTCTACAGCAACCAATCACCGTGTGAGTTGACAAGTGAAAATGAACCGTTAGACATATTTTGTCACGGCGAAATTGTACCGGTGACTTTACATGTTGAAATCGTTTACAAGATAGAGTTTTCAATTTTATTTTCTATATCGACTTTTTTCTATAGCTATTAATAGTAACTTTAATTTTAGATGTTATATCAGGATTGTTCTGGTTGACGAAAATCATTTTGTAAACTATAACTTTACGGTTTTTTCGTATGAATTCATACAATCTGTCCATTGTTTATTTGGGAAATTTGTTTGAATTAGTTTTCATTTCAAATTTAAAGCAACTGTTTAAAAGACTTTACTGCTGTAGAGGTGGAGATTAGTGGCTAGGGAGAGCTTTAGTTACAGCGCCCTTGAGGTGATTTTGTTGATCCTAAACTAATGTTGGCCAAAATTATGTCAAAATACAAATAATACGAGAAAAATACATAAGTTGTACTTTACGTACATAGGTTAGACTTTAGATAGAGTTTTGATTTTGTTGGAAATTATTTTCTATATGTCAAGTAAATAGTGCTTTAGCTAGTTCAGGATTGTATGGTTGGAATCATTTGTTACAACACTTTAATTCGCAAAACCATTGGGAAATGTTTGATTATTTGTGTCAAATAAAGCAGGATTTTAAAGAGAAGGGAGAGGGAGAGAGAGGGGGAGACGGGGGTGCACTAGTACTTACTGTACAGGACTCTAGATGTCGTGGAACCGTCCCTGAGTAACATAGAATGATCTACTCTGACGTTGGCGTCGTTTATGCATATGTAGTTACTGCTTTTGACACGTTTTTGAAGGACGGTGGTGGCGCGCTCGTGTGTAAAAGTGTAAATTTATTATAAGCAATAATTTAAAATTCAATCTAATATAATTAATATATTTATGCAAGTACGGCAAGGTACGCAGTGCTAATGTGCGTATATGGAGTAAACGCATCTCATGGCATCCCCAGTTGGGGTATGTTATGAGACTTAATGTTGTAAGAAGGGGAAGAAGATAAAGAAGAGAAAAGTTGGGAAGTACCTGGCTATTCAGATCTGGTCACCAAACACGGGTAAAGCTATTTCAAGCAACGTTTCGATCCCGAATGGTGGTCATATAGGGCAATACTTAGAGTATCTATCAATTTAAGTAACATAGTATGTAAATTACAATTTTATTATTATTATCTCTATATGTGATCGTGATGGATAGCAATAGGCACTGTGAAAATTAGCGAGAGTTTATTCCCCTGTGACACAAAAGTTTCACAATGTTATTAAGTAATTTATATTTTGTACTTAATAACTTAAAATTATATTGTAAAAGTAATATTTTAATATTAATATAAGTTTTCTAAGCAAGTATTTTCAATAATTATAATTTTTTTTTAATGTACGGGAAAACATACAGTAGTTAATTATTTTTTTACAGTCTGTTGCATACATTATATTCCACATTATTATTCATTCATTCAAAAAAAAATGTGTTGGGTTATTTACTATTTTTTTTTTAAATACGTATACATATTAACATAAATGCTATTCGAATTCCCTTTGACCGCGAAAAAGAAAATTATTTTTTGAAGCAGCAAAAATTAACGTCAAGCTTCGGAATCATGATATTTTTCGGCCTGGAATACAAATATGAATGCAACCGTTTAATTGTTCAACGTAATTTCCGTTTCAAGCTTTGCATCTTTTAAATATACATTTAACTGTAAAAAACGGAGGAAGAATTCATAAAAATGTACACATTAAATTTGAATTCTAAAATAGTGTTAAGACTCGAACGAAGCCGGGTAGCAACTACAACTCGTCTTCAACATTACAGATGTGTCTAGGCACGTCACGTAGTTTACACGTGCAACATTTCAAAACAGGCATTATTTTTTTATTCCCTAGCGTTATTTGTTTTATACGAGTCGCCATTTCACTGGGGACGATAAAATAAAATACCCTCTGAAATCGCACCGCTCTATCAAATCCTAAAGCGAAATGAGTGTTGCGAGCTAACCCATAAATAAAATGAAATGAAGCATTTTATTTCCTTTTCATCTGCAGAACACTGGCAACACTGGGTATCCCGTATTCTCCCGGGATTTGGCCGCTCCGAAATGTGGCGAGAAAACGATCCCGCCGTCTGGGAACACTAAGCCCGATTGTCAAACCAAACCTTTGAAAGTGGAACTCGAAGATTGGTTCAAACTTGAAGATCGAACTCGAATTAGGAACTCAGTACCTAGTACCTACTCACTTTCTTCTTATGAAATTTTCTTGGTCGTGCGATTTGGCTGCTATTTTTATGTGTGGGTGGTACCAAAACCCTCCCAAACCTTGATATAGTCAACTATTCAGGCGGTGAAAGGAGAAAACAAAGAAGCCATGGTTTTTGTTTAGGTTTTTACAAAAAAAAAAGTTTTATATTATAAAGCTATATAAATAAGAAAACCTTTTACGGAATTGAAAATGTTGCACGAACCATTAATCACAAGGTTTTGCCATTCATGAGCGTAAACCTATAAAACGCCTTCCAGTACTAGGACGACTTGCGTCCTGTTTCAATTATGTTGAGGAAAATAATAGATCAATATTTTTATATTTACATGATTTTTTTGATACTAATACGATGGTGTGCAATCAATAAACTAATAAATTATAATGTTTTGATCATTATTATTGTTTTAAAAACTCTAAATTTAATGAGATTATTCTGATGAAAATCTATTAGTCCAAATAATGTTCGGGGATTTCTTTTTAACTGGCATCCCAGATATTTAAAGTGGCGAAGCCACCGAGAGCAAAGTTACGTCAGCCTGTAGAATAATAACGACGTAGTGACATAAATTTAAATTCCATTGGCGGTTGTCAATTTATTTTCTTTTAACGTTCTTATCAACAACAACAAAAAGTAACCAAATAGTAACATTAGAATTTTTTTAAACCTTGTAAATAACAAAAAAATACAAATTGATTGATTTGATCCAAATGAATTTGTCGCAAGAGGCGCTGTCAGTGTCTCAGCATTTATGTGAGAAGGTTTTGATAGAATTGATTAAATTTTCTGAGTGAATCCGCTATGCATCCTCACAGTTGAATCCGCGAGAGCTTAGGTTTGAGCTTGTCTTTAAGATATGAGACTTAAAAATATATTTTTATTTTGAATAGAAGATCCACACAGTTAGATGTTGGAAGAGTAAATATTTACGAGAAAAAAAAGGTACATACTTATGTCGTATAAATATAACTGTCTACTAATTTTTCGATGCGGTGCATTAGAATATAAAATTTTAGAAGCCTAACCATTGTGATACATTGTAAGAACAGAGAGCGAAGGTTACAATCTAAGGAATGAAGATGTTTGGTTATTTTTAATTTTAAAACTGTTAATTCGTGGTGGAACTCCATTTTAATGATTTAAAAATACCAAATTTTACATATGTGCAATATGGGGATAAAATTAGACAAATTAAAAATAAATAGACTTACAAATAAAATATAAAAAAGTACGCAATGAATGGTCAAATGGAAAAAAGGCTGACTCTCCGTTATTATATTCGTTTTAGTTAAGCTTTATTTTTAAGTAAATATTAATATTCAATGCATGGATCTAAATAGGTAATACTCATACAAATATACCAGAGTGAGATTTAATCTGGAATTTTTGTTGCTGCCATCTAAGGGGAAATCTACAAAAGGTAATACCCCGATGTGTACCTATTACTGTAATTATTATATGATATTTTACCAATCCACCACTGTAAATATACCTTCTACAAATTACATTAAGCTACCGAGATGGGAAAATCAAAGAATAAATAAATAAAATAACCAACTTTTGAAAATAAAACTGAAAACAATAGATATTAAATAAATTATCCAACGCATCACTATGTCACTCCGTCTCCCAGAAAGTAATAAAACTAACCGAAGGTATTTTTTAATGTAATTGTAAAGCCGCCTCTTTCAGTAATAAAACAAAACCCTCAGTCACAAATGTTCGCTATGATATAGACTCAATAAGCGTCCATTCCGGACATTAAAAATATATACCATAGATTTACTTAAAATTGAACCAGTCTGAAGATGCCTGTCGCAAGGTGAAACCGGTTAAGTCTTGGTAAAAAATAGAGAAATAAAGTTATAATTTTGGTATTATTAATTAAATTTAAATAATTAGAATAGAAAATGGTCACGAGATATCATAATGATTTGATGACATTGGTAATCAAACTTTATTCAGTTTCAGAAACATAATGTAATAACAATGGTTCAAAAATAAAACAAATTACAAGCAGAAAACTGATACAGAATAAACGCTCGAATGGTGAGCTATGATTTCACGCAAAATGTATGGTATTTTTCGTTTGTGATTTTTATGTCAATCCAAATTTTCACAGCTCTCAAGCCACCGCGAGCTTTGAAATATTCAAATTAACAAATAGTTAAAAGTTGCAATTTTTTATTAAAATAATCGCTTGATTCAGTGAGTTTGGGAACTTTATGCCGAATGCTACAAAATCACTGCAAGATGACAATCACTTTCAATCCTCCAGTAAATTTCTAACTTTATTCCTCTAGTAACGGGTGCCCGGTGCAGGGTCTGCCGTTTATCTCCCGCCATTTGCACAAAGGGCGGGAAGATAACTGCTTTACCGACCAAGCTGGACGCCATCTTGGAAAATGGCCGGATGGCTATCTTCGATGATGGCACCGTAAAACGATTTGGCGCATTTATTTTTCCATCCAAAAGGACAATGAAACGTTTGTGTTCGAAATTTTGGCAGTACCAATTTAAAAAGTATCATATCAAAGGAGATAAAATTGAAGTGGTAAAAGCTACAAAGAATTTATAGCCGAAGATGGCAGCTAAGGATTCAAATGCATAAATTACTTTTTTTTAAGTATTTTTTATTTACATGACATTATAAAAGTTACAGGGTAAATAACGTAGGTATTGCAACATTTTATAATTATTTTTTATGGAAAAGTTTAACGCTCATCTCATAGTGAACAACCGAGACCTTATTAGTAGTTCAATTGGCAGAGGCGTTACTCCCGGATAGAGTAGAGGTTCCAAGTTCGAGTCTCGGTCATGCCCGTTATTCTTTTTAGTTTCTGGCCTTTTTCTGTTTGATATTTACGTTGGAGATTATTGATAGTATTTTAATAAATAATATCATAATAAAAATCTTTAAAAAGTTAATTCTTATGTAAAGTATTTTTAATTATACTTCAGAAAACGATAATCTACACATGGCTTGTCAATGGACATGCACATATTTCTATACCTATATTGTTTCTACATTTAAAAAAAACCCGAGGGAAAGGTCACGAATTTCATATTTCGGGGATGCTGTGCAAAAATATTTTTAAGAATCGCGTAGAATAAACCCGATTCCTTAATTATAATATTTGAAATATTATTATAGCACCATTTACGTTTAAAAAAAATCAGCTCACGGGCGGTGTACAACTAAATTTATCTAACCTTCAAATTATCAATACTAGTGACTTAAAACTTAGACATAAAATTAAGTATTTCCTCTAACTATGCATTTGAACAATAAAAAAGCTAATAACATACAAACAAGATGTAGCGAACTTTTTGCGATTTTTTCAAAAAATATTTATGATGAACCTACGGCTGACGATAGAATACCATTATACAAAATTAAAAAAAATATATTTATCTAAAATCTAGAATTAATTCTTAGTCAATTTATAAAATAGACCGAGAATCAATAAACAAATTATATTGACACTTTGTGGCATTAATGAGTCAGCAAAACCAGATAAAATTCTCTCAATCTTTCTAAAGCAATACCCAAATGTACTAGCACATGTTTAAATAGGTACACTCTTTCGTAAGCTTCTGTCATTGAATCAAATTGAATCTGTACACTACATAAACCATATTGCAAACAATTGTGTTTTTGCTGAGAATCATTAAACACTTTGATTCATTTCATAGTGAACGTTTTGTAAACCTCATTATTTTGCAATCAAATTGAGTAAAGTTCTGTTGTGTGGTCATTTACCTATAAACTTCACACAAAAAATGCCAAAAAGAAGTATTCCCGTACAAAAAACTACCCCTTTTATAAAATACCTTAAAAATACATACACTTGAGGATCGGAGAAGGATGGACAACCTTTGTTTCATTTAAGAATACTTTATTCGGAACTCGATTGATGCGAACACTTGAGCCTCATCAACATAAGAATATCTTACCAAAACACGAAACGACCGACCCTTTTTCATATAATTTTACATAAAAAAAATTTTGCAGACGAATATACAAATCATATTAACATTTTTAACACGGCAAAATCGATGTTTAAAACGCACTTTCACAATATTATGTTTGATATTTTTTAGATTTTTGTTTATGTTAATTGTAAATCATTTTTATTTAAGCAATTTTTATAAGTATCCAATGTTTTCTTATTGTAACCGTATTACAACATGTTAAAAGCCCTATGGGTTATATGAAGAAAAAAAGTCTAATACATAATGCCTTTCAACTAAAACTTATGGCGATTTAAAACTAACGCCTAGAATTACTGACTTCCAGCATTGCATTTTAACAAGTGACTTACAACTAACTTATTTACTTTTATAAATATGTTATTTTTGTTACTCATGCTGTCAAAAGTGTGTAAAAATCTCAAGAGACTATGTTGTAGGTGGGAGGAAACATGGCCAAGCACATTAACGAGTCGTAAAATCTACCCCTTCTCCTGCAAAAAATGCCAACCTTTTATGAAAGGAAGGTACTCCAATAATGTTCTTTTTTCAAACTCAAATACCTAAAAGCTACCTTACCCAAGTTAACAGTAGACCATAAAATATAGAGGAGCTATACTCCCGACCGCTCAGATAAGTTAGCTCATCTATACCTACTCAAAAATCAACGACATGAAAAATAACCAATGTGCGAGTATATCTACGTACTTGTTTGTGTAATTAATTTCTAGGCACCTTTATTATGAATTCCACTAAATAAAATTAATTTTAAACACAAAATTAGCACCGTCCTTCAATATTTGTAAATATCTACCTAATTAGTATGTACTAAGTAAGAAATATTATTGCTATCTGGAAAATTATAATTAACAAGATATTGTTTGGCCCAACAGGAACCTTCCAGTATTTTCACAGCACAAATACAAATTCTTCCGGATCTTGATTAAAATACAAACTGACAATTAACGCGTTTCAAACACAAAGGACGTACGTATGTTATAATTGGGTTAGAAATAATGAAGGATTTTGTTAATTACAACAACATGATAATTACCACTGAATAAATGCTCCCAAAAATATGATCTAAACCGATTTACATAAGATCTTTCGACTCCTTGGCCTCGGAAAGAAATTGATCATCTGCTCGAGAAAGAATTTTGATATTTCTGAATGTTTGATCGATTTTAACAAAATAATGAAAAAACAATCCACTCACTTCGCGCACACGGACACATCTACAACACACTTCTATCGGTTATTTTCTTCAGTGTTATTTACGCATTTTCCAAGATAATTATTTGTACGTAAAAACTCCGCATTGCTTTCACTGTCGAAATTTGCGAAAATCATCAAATATTTTCTTCTTTTTTTTAAACTGTCTAATAAGGGCTTTGAAACAGCTGTCACTAATGGCAGAACTTTATAATAATAATAATATTAAATTTGATAAAATTAAATTATTAAAAGGATAATGGAGTTCTACAAATTAAACGCAAAACATATAAATATTTTTAACTTGTTTATATACAAATTTATTATATTATAATCCAAAAGGTTCGCGGTGGTATGACGATACAGTTCACCAATATTTATAATTATCTTTCATTGAGCAGGTACCTACCAAGTTCTATATTGCATAGGTGAACCTAATTTTAAATTCATGTGATTGAGAAGGAAATATAAAGTATGTAGCTTCACGGGAAAGGTTCACAGTTATAATGTATGGAAGTTATATTTTTTTATACCATAAATACTAACATTTTTTTCGCAAAAAATGTACTAGAAAACGTTGAATATATAAAAAAAGTTATTTGAATCAGCCCACTTAGGGAGTGAATTTTGATAATAAGTATTTTTCCTTCAAAGCTCTTGAATTTCGAAATTAAAATCTTCGAAGCATGCGAATTCGCCTCTTCGAAAACTAATCAAATATTTTTAACCAGTATTTTGTCGGAGAGGTTTTTTTATAAATAGGTATTATAATTAACTTAGTTTTCTAATTACAAAGTTGAATTCCAAGAAATGGACGAATATTTATTTTATTTTTTATTTAAAAAGAAAGATAAACATTCCCAGGTTACCGATAACCTGGGAAAAATTTAAAAACTTCTACTACCATCATAATAAGCGGAAAATGTTGCTGTGCAATGATGGAGGACTTAAGTAGCAGAGGAATTGAACCCACGACGCGTTTGTCCACTTTGCTACTAACTGTTTTTTGGTCAATTATATTTGAAATAAATTTAAAAACACAAAAAATTACGGCAGAGAGCTAACACCTAAAATAAAAAATGCACCCGGATATTGCTGTTGTATCGAGATTTATTGAAATGTTCCTTCATTTCATTCTTGAATTTTGCGGTCGCATCATTAAAATATCTCCTGTTTAAAATTCATTTTTCGTATTTATTTATTTGTTTTTATATAGTATACGTACACACTGTAGAAATAAAATAAAACGGTCTCAGATATGTGTGTCTTTTGAAATATTGCCGTGTTGCTCATGGGGATCATGAGATTCTTTCTGGTGTGATTTAAAACAAACATTTTTTCTATAAGTGTTAAATGATCAAATATATCCTTTGAAACTCGTAAAACAGTGACTTATTCCGTTTGAAAACTCAAATAAATTAGTTTTAGTACCTTTTTATCAACCTTTTTTACAACAATTATTTTGCCATTTTAAAAAAATACAATTCAATAAAATTGATATATTTATAAACGAAGAGGTCTAATTTGTACATGAAGTTTTTCAAGCTACGTTTTTTAATACTACGATAGTAGGAAACCGTAATCTTCACAATGCGGTTACGGAAATAATGTTTCCCTTTGTGTTGTTTTAAATACAAGAGTGCGCCAATGTGCTTGTTTCCTGGCAGCGCCAGCGGCTCGGGAGGCTGACGCATGGACCGGTCGCAGTGGCGTGCGGGATAAATCTACGTCAGGCAAGTAGTGCACTGCGCAATGCACCAAAATGCGCGTACTCCCAGCATTATGACGATACTAAAAATTATGCTGCGGTACCAGCGCACTTGTGATTTGATTTTGTCGAAATATTCTGAAATTGGCAAAGATCCACAAGTATACCGAATAATTGGGATCTCAACGCAGAAAACTTAAAATAATCTAAGATCTTTGCAATTTTCCTGTGATGTACTTTAATATCGTTACTATAATTGTATAATGTATTTTCGTTGGCTCCACTAAAATCTCGTAAACGAAACACTATATTGATTTGAATTTTATAAAAGTTTTGCAGTGAATTTCTATGTTAAATCAATTATTTTCAGCTCCGAAAATCGATTCCATCTCCATGAATTTTTTGTCATTCAATACAGAGAAAAACAATATATTACACAGCTTTCCATTTAAAAAATACTTTTTCTAATAGCCTAAATTTGTAAAATCGTATTAGATATGAAGAGAAGAACCAAACTCCAATCCCTCTGTCATATTATTAGGAGCTTCAAATTAAACAATATTACTGAATTGATAATCCAGAAAATTGGTTAATTACGTGGTAAGGAAGTGTGGATGCAGAGTTCTGTAGAGTTGTTCCTGGTTTCAGTCCGCAACCAGGAACATTTAAGTTAATTCATGAAACGATATTGAAATCAAATAGTAGGAGAATTTCTCCAGGGGGATGCACAATTCTGTTGGTGAATTTGGGCTAATTCTGCATGCATAATTCGTACATCCTTAGTACGGAATATTATAAAGCTTTCATACAGTTACACATTGAAACAGCAAAAAACTTAATATATTCTGAACAGTATCTTTGTACTCTTGTTATTTTTTTTCTGTGTTTTGCGGTTATTATGTTTTATTTATCTGGTAGGTTGGTACTTATACCAGTATCTAGGGTAACTGTGAAAAAATGCAAATATATTTTAAAATATGTTAAACCCTTTGTGAATTTTAATGTTGTTTTTGTACAGTAAAGAGAATTTATGTTCAATTTTTTTTTCCCTGAAATACTAAAATGATTAATATTTATAAAATGCCAGTATAAATATGAACGGTTTTTTTAAATTATCATTTCATTAAAATGGTTTCCTAATCAGCCGAATGCTGCTTAATCATAGTACTCTACCCACGATTAAATCATAATTCATTTAGGGGCTATTTCACCACCTCTCAATAAACTACTATTCATTAGATAACTCTAAACAGTACGCCGCCATTTTAAATCAGAAGATAGATACTAACTACTGGGGTGCACTTTACGTTGACAGCTTCTTGAGAAGTGGTGAAATAGCCCCTGAATAATACAATAAAGTTATAAAATAGAAATATGTTTTATTTAAATATAGAGACGCGTTTAACTATTTGGTGAGAGGGATGTAATGAGCTTCGCGCGCGAATGTTGTGTTGTGAAAGTTAGTTTATGTTTATGATAGAAATAACGGCAATCGGCATTGTATTGACAGACGTGACAGCAGACGGGATAAGGTTTGAAAAAAAAGCGGCGTTGCCAGCCAAACTTGCGGAAGGAGATAACTAACGAATATCCCGATGATTAGAGTTATCTAATGAATAGTAGTTTATTGAGAGGTGGTGAAATAGCCCCTTAACATAATTCTATCTTAAACCATAGACCTTATACTCCTGAGTGATACTACACAAGAATTATATCACTTGGAGTCAGTTGAACTTACAACATGGAAAATCCTGTAAGGTGGAAGGAAACGTGAAATGGAAAAAAAAACGAGAAATGAGGGTGTTGGAAAGTACCTAACTATTAATATTTGATTAAAAAACATATTTGAAGTCATTTCAAGCCATTTACTGTTGATTCTTACCGGTAATATCTTATCAGGGCGATAGGTACCCAATGAGAATTTTTTAAACTCCAGAACGAATATTTTTATTCCAGAAAGAATCCATCTGTAATCAAATTCATACATATGTCTTTGGTATGAAGGTTGTCAATATAAAAAAAAAATCTGAAAAAACTTCATTCAATAAGCTAGCGAAAATTAAATACTTATTTTATTCGTGAATATATAAAAAAACAACCAAAGTTTCTTTTCCAAGAGAGAAGGTGAAAAATAAAGCAAGCATCATCTTGTAATTTAAGGGTGAGATAATTAATGGTAAGTTTAGGTGAAGTATTACGATGAGACTGAGCGCTTTCAAAAGTAATACTTTTCATGAAAGCACAACAATGAGCTTTTTACGGAATCCATTACAAGGATTCTCTATAGAATCTGGGAAATGTGCGAGGAAATTTCATTAAGGCTTCTCTCCGAGCAAAGAATGTAAAATAAAAAAAGTTGGCCATAAAGAATTCAAATCATTAAACAAGTACATCAGAGAGACTGGATAAGCGGCCTTAAACTTCGCATAACTAAGTGAAAATGTGTTGTTTTTATTCAATTCATGTTTATTATCACAGTTATTATGCAAGGTTCATAAAGCTTGACAATTTCCAGACTGTAAAAATCCAAAATTATGAGAAACAAAAGTTGATTAATATTTTTTATTAATAAAACTTACATCTTCAGAATCGATGTACCGTCACGTCGTTTCCAAAACTCGAAACAACATATTTTTCATGAAATAAAAAAAAATACTTTGTATAAGACCAAAGATTTTATTTTATTTTTTATGACCAACCGGTTTCTTAAACATAATAAAAAATACATAGTGTGCAGTTATATATACAGAGGGAGAACACATTATAAAATAAAATTTGTAAAATGAATTCAATTCAAATTCTGTCTCTTTCTCTCTGTTTCTTTGTTATGGTTTATAGGTTATAATTTTGTTTTCTCACTGTTCTCTTGTTGCATTTTATATTATGTTTTCCCTCTGTATGTATATACATGTATTTTATGTTTATCTTAATTTATACCCTGATGATACTTAGGCTAAGCGAAACCAGTCGGGCAAAAAAAAATTAAATTAAATCTGTGGTCTTATAGAAAGTTATTGCTTTCTACGAAAACATATTTTTCGTTCATACTTATTGAGTTAGAATTTTTTCAAATATAGGTAAAAGATACATAGCTAGCTAGCTACACGACGTAATACAAAAACGTCATAAAATTCTTGTATTTCTACAGGTTTTTCTGTAAACTGGCAATTACAACAAATCACAAGTTTTGCATGAATTACGCTTTAATATTTTCTCAAGGTGCGACATTACTATCTAGGTCATGTAAGAAATGTGTTAAGAAAGAAGGTATGTTTTTATTGCAAGAAAATAATATTCTGAATTTGCTAACATTTTTACAATATTTTTTTTTTCTGTTTATCTTTCTGTCATAACCTTTGCAACACTGTGAATCAAATTGCTCACACAACACATTTAAAAAAAAAATGTTTACACATTGTGGCAGATATTGATGACGTGACTAAAGCGTTTTTTAAGTAATTTATACCCTTTAAATCCCACTTCTGGGATAAACGATATTAACAAGGTTAACGAGTTTACTTAAAAGGCCGATTTAGAAAAGCAACAATAATCCTTCATTAATTCTTCAAAAAACACTCTTTTTTATTTGCGAACAGTATGCGTAGAATGGCTTATAAAAAAAATTGAATCAACACTATTAGACCGCGGAGACCTCTCCAATGGGTATGCGCGTACATCAGAGCGCTTTTTAAGCTGCTACTAATCGAAACATTTTAATTCAAATCAAGTATTTTCAATAAAATAAATTATGTTATTTTTTTATCATATTTATATTATCATATTTTTTTGTTTGTTAGTAAATGGCACTTTGCAATAGTTGTGCTTTGGTCGGCTCATTTTATTTTAGTCATGCTTTTGAAGTATAAATTTTTATAATGTAATTTAATCCCATAAAAATAGCACCTCCCGCTATGTACTTAGCTGTTTGCATTCATACTGCCTAAAACGCTCATATTACCAAAGTCGAAGTGAGATGATGATCACCAAAACATATCCTTCACACAAAAACCTGATTAATGGAGACGAGATGTTGTTGTCAGACAGACATCAATTTCATCTCAAGTAGGTACGTTCCAAATCGTGATCATCAGCATCCATCAGGGTGGTTCCTGTATCATCAGACAGACGGTAGGGTGGCTTGACAGAGATACCTACTACGTTCCAACTTACCCCATCAGAGTGGTGTGGATTTCAGTGACACAATTACGATAAATAGGTCAACTGAAAATAAGTTTTAGTTTGCGAACAATTTCAATCTATTTTTGTTTTATGGTTGAAATTATTCGCTGTGCCTTATCATATCATAGTGATGTAGCTATGGTTATACGATCGAGGTAGTTGCCCGTGTGTCACTGTCCCGAAAGGGTTTATTCCAGAATAATAAAATGCTTAAAAAATATTAATTTTACATTAAATTTACTTCAAATTTCCTAAAACTTGAAATTTAGATGAGAACTGAAATGCTAAAAAAGTTATCTTTCCGTAGCCGGGAAATCATTCAACCTTGGCCCCTTGTCCCGTGACACTTTTCGAAAAGAGATGATTTCACACGATATCTCTCACCGTGCAAGCAAATCAATAAACGAAATGTGTAGTATGACAGTTTTTTTCTTCGTCGCCTCACGTTGGGCGCCAATTTATAACAGTTTTTTTCCTTCGTTGCCACACGTTTGGCGACAATTTATAATAGAACTAATTTGTTATATTAAAAGAATGAGTGAAGTTCGGTACAGAGACGTAGTATTTATTTTATATTTAAACAATAATAAATGAAAAGAGACTTGAAAGGGTTTTACCTTATAACTTTAAAACTTCAAACGATATTTTACAAACAAAATAAACTGAAAGGTCGACGGCGCACAATTCAATCGAACGCTTACAGATATTTCGTACTTAAAACTCATAGACCTTGCTGAAGGGGAACAACGCGCAATCAGTATCAGGTCTTGATACTAGGTTCTGGATCTCTCACTAAGTGCTCAAAGACCTCACTGAAAGGGAACAACACGCAATCAGTAATCAGGCCTTGAGACTTGTTCTGGCTCTCTGCTATTTCAAGAACGAGCAGCGCTTTTTATAGGCCGGCGGGTAGCGGCCTTTAGCACGTAGTGGTAGTAGTAGATGAAATTCCTAGAAATTTGGCGATTGCCCAATTAGAGTACAGCCCTGGATCTACACAGCTCGACATTGCTAGAGAGGGACAGTGCTTTAGACGGGAGCGAGAAAGTATTCGGAGCCGCGCGCCTTGTCGCGTTACAGTAGTTAATTGATCTGCCTGAAATTAGTGAAAGTCTAAAACTCCTAATTTGTGATTTTTTTTGAGACCAAAAACGCATGGAGAGGGAATAAAGAATACTGGGTATTCAGATTCAATAAACACAGTTAAACGCATTTTAAGCAACATTCCGATTCTGAATGGTCGGTAAAATCTCCCGGGCAATACTGAGAGATTTTTTTCTCTCTGGCTCATAAAAAAATGATCATTCTATGAGAAGAGATGGAGTTCTATATGAGTATCCAGGTGTCGAAAACTACTGGTGTCTTGATAAATGTATTCAGTACGTAATAAAAGTCAGCAGTTTAGTATTTTTCTATTAAATTTCAGGTTTTTTAATCAGGAGTAAAACTAAATAAAAACCTCAAGGTTTACATTTTACGTGATCTCCTGGGAGTTATTGAAAATTCTGAAAGTTGGGGATTTAACAATTTCATCCCAACGGATAAACTTGAACGGTTTATAAAATTTAAATTCCAAGGTACTCCTTGTTCTAAGTTCAAAAGTTACTTTATAGAGCGGCTTTATACACCTCAGAACTTTATATATTAGCCATAATAATAAGGTACTTAGTAGAAATTCACGAGCTTTATATTAAAAAAAAGTTTTTTTTTTATCCTTAAGATGTTACAAGAATTACAAGTTCTGAAATTTCAGCAATAGTTTTAGGAGGGAAATACATGAAGTGATGAAAGAAAAAAAAGGAGGAAGAATAACAGAGAAATTAACAAATGTGATGAGAATTCCATATCGTCGCCGGAAAAGCAAAAGGGCTGAAGCGCCATTTTGGGAAGTTTAGACCAAATCACTATAAAGTTTTTTTGTTTAAAAGTAAAATTCATAAGTCTTCAATAACTGGTAGGATATTGAAAAAAAAGTTAACTCATTGCTCTTACTGAGTTACCTGAAGCGAAAAAAAGCTAAAAAGTCCCAAACTTGTGTCGCTTGAGACAAGCCTTCTCTAAAATGTTGAATATATTTTATATGGCTGAAAGGCCACAAAAGTCTTCAGAATCAAACGAGAGTCAGAGCTTTCGATACAGAAAAAAAACTGATCAAAACTGTATCTTTAACTCATTTTTGACCAGTGTCACTTAAGCCCCTTT
This sequence comes from Drusus annulatus, assembly GCA_022651775.1. Lineage (NCBI taxonomy): Eukaryota > Metazoa > Arthropoda > Insecta > Trichoptera > Limnephilidae > Drusus > Drusus annulatus. Next base: position 276,578 of record JAGWCC010000408.1, read on the forward strand.
GCCTTTCCAGCGACGATATTATAGTTTCCAGTGTCCTGTACTTCCATTCGTCATTGGTGCATGTAAACATAGTTTTGAAGTAGAAAATTAATTTGTTTGTTCAACCTATTTCTCGAACGGTGAACTCTAGCATGATGAAATTTGCACATATTCTATCTTAGTTTTTAAAATGAACGCAACTATTTTTGATTGGCAACGTCATTTTCATCATAATTTCAAAGGAAATTTTAAATATTAATTTGACTGCCAAAAAAAAGAGGGGACATTGACTGTTCACATTTTTCAAAAAAATAATATCGAAAAAAGAGTGCGTCAAACAAATCCGGGTAGTGACAATAATAGACGTACCAGTTTATGCACAGTGGCAGTAGTTTCCTGACACATATAAATCTATTGTAATTTTAGTTTTTCAGCAGACAGCTACGTACTTTTACCTCCCTCATTGTAACACCTACTCTAAACAAAACTCATTTACAGATCCGCAAATTCATTCAACATTAACTCTCACCACATCGACATCTTTAACTCAACTAAACATAATATAAAACAAAATTCCATGATTCGACTGTACCCAAACTACATTATTAAAACTTACCTCCCATCTGCTCCCGTCCTTCTTCCTTTATTCCATTCCCATGTTTCCTTCCACCTTCCCCTCCCCTCACTAAAGTTAAGTTACTAAATTATAACTATTTACATTTTCACACTTTATTTATAATATTTGGCATCAGCAAATGAAAATTTGTATTTGGCATGATTTATTATTTTTATTATTATATACATGGCCTGTTCAAAAGAACAGGTGAATTTTGATTTTTCGCGGGCTGTGTACATTCGATTATCGTTTTTTGTTTTGTTATGTTGGTACACATATGTTTATCATATGTTAGCATTATCAGCCATTTTGGATTAGTAAAAAATCGAAGAACACAGAATAACGTGACTTACCTTTCCAGTTGTCAAAAACAAACCATTAATCCAAAATGGCTGATAATGCTAACATATGATAAACATATGTGTACCAACAAAACAAACAAAAAAACGATAATCGAATGTACACAGTCCTCGAAAATTCAAAATTCAACTTTTCATATGAACAGGCCTCGTATGTACTAATGAATGTTGATTTGCTATTAATTTTCCCAAAATAAATAAATAAGTAAGTAAAATAAATTAAATTTGAATATGAATTAAATTTCAATTCATTAATGTTGCATGGTAGTTTTCTTTAATATAATATGATTTATTCTCGATAGGAGAGTAAAGCTTTTGAAGTGGAAAATTTGTGTACAAAATTAAACCTCATAAACATTTAATCGTTCAGTGTAAATGTGGTTTACGTTATTTTTATTCAAAATTAAATAAAAGTGTACATATTTAAAACAACGCAAACATGAAATCGTTTTGTGTGGATGTGGTTTACATTAAAATTGTTTTTTTATGGCGTTTTTATTTTAATGTGAACACCACAAAAAAATCTGTACGTTGAAAAAAGACAGTGGTATTATAACACCACATGTTTCAAAAACACTGTTTTAAAGTGAAACCATACTGAACGAAAAATCATATCTCAAAAAACAAAAACGTTTAAAAATAGATTAAAATTATTTTTTGTAGAATACAAAGAAAAAAATTGGACTGGACCACAATCAAAAAAAAAATTGAAGGAAAGGAATCATGGGATATGAAAAGAGAAATTCCGAATAAGGATTATTAAAGAGAAGCGTAATCTTACACCATGAAACAACGTAAAAATCGTAAGTATTTAAAAATAATTACTTTTTTTGTATCATACTAATTTCTTGAATGTTCCATTTGCAAAACCAAAATACCTTTTTAATAATCTTATAAGTAAAGTATCAATGTAAATTCGTTTTTTTGTTTGTTTTTAAATAAATTAACATTAGAGATTAATAAATAATAAAGGTTGATCCATTTAGAGGAAAAAACTTCAAACTTTGTAGATCATTAAATATTATATACCATATGTGTTGAAAGAACACCGCGGGTCTGTAAGTTTAGGCAATAAGCTTCTTTGTTGAGTATTTTTCTAAGCATACCTATGAATGATCTTTATTGATATTGTTTTAAAAAATTTCATTGAGTTAATCTGTATTTCGGTGGGTAGGACTCTCGGATAGCAGACAGATATACCATGTTTGAATCTTAAAGCAAGCGCATACTTACTCCCGTTTCAGAAGGAGCTTTGCCCAATAAAAAAATGTAGGTTAAATAAATTTTCAGTCATAGGTAAATTGTGTTAAAACAAAAATTTTAAAAAGTCCATTTGTTTAACTTCCCTGATTATCTTTTTCACGCCCACGTACAGAATCGTTATTCTTGTAACAACGGTTTCAGTAGAATTAAATCAACTAAAATAACATAATCTCACCCGACCGTTTTAATAGGGACATGGTTATTCTCATTCGGGCTAATTTATGAAACGAGATATGCCCGGAGATTATCTTCCCCTGATTAAATTGCATAATTAGAGTATCATTCTAATTTCTATTTTTAAAAGTGTTTGTTGGCGCTTTGTTTTACATATTAGAAGATGACTATTGCTCTAAACCTAAAGAGTTGTTTACACCTTTGCTTAATGACAGTGTTTTAAGTTCACAGATTTTGAAAATTTACATTGAACTTTAAAAAGATTAAACAATCCGGTAATATGAATATGTATAGAAAAAAATATTTCCAAAAATTGTTCAGAAGTCGAAAACTTAGCACATAATCTTGGAGTAACAATGTATGGAGAGAGAGCTAATTATTTTTACCCAACCTATACGAACTTGCGATAAATAACTTTCTCCGGGTTTTTACGTCGTACGCAATGAGAGAGAAAGAGACAACCAATATAATACCCCGCTTCTATGTACTGTTACAATGATCTTGGGCTCCTGGGTCACCGCGGGACTCCGCCCACATTTTTTATTATGCCACTAAACTTGACACAACTAAATGGTTTTTTAGGTTATATGCTATATTTTTGTTACTAAAAATACTGTGAAAAAGTGGTTATACGAATAAACAAAAACATTAAGTCGATATGTGCTATGAATGGATGTATCAATACCCTAACCTTAGTCTTAGCCACGCCCAGGTCTGCCGAGTCCGGTAAAAATCACCAAAAAACTGACTACACTGCCTTGATGGGTACCACTCTATATACTCTAATCACATAATGTTACGTTTCTTGTGTATCGATTAAACGTAGTATTTCATAGTTGTTTCGAAAACTATTTGCTTTATTGCAACACCAGTTTCCAAATTGAATAATTAGGTACTTAGATTTAGAAATGTTTTGAATTTGAACTTTTCAAATTTGGAAAGAATGATAATATTTTCAAATCCCTACTTACTTAATAAAGTACCTACCCTTAATGTATCTTATCAGACACTATTTTATATTTGAAATGGGCGGATTAAAGCAACTAATATTTTTTCTTGCCAAGTCAAGTTACATCCCGTGTTTTTCACTTGTAAAAACTAGTTAAATAATATATACCAAATGGAAAGTAAAAATAAATCAATTTAATATTTATAAAAACAATACTATGAGAAAAAATCATTTTCTTTCTGTTTTCATATATTTTTATGTCAACCGTTTGACCTTGTTAAGTTAAATGATAGTCGTGTCTTGTCGTTCTTCTAGGATCTTCCATCACACTCGAGGCTCTGAGCGTATTCTCTCCTCGGGGAGAAATGAAAGCCTCCCCAGACAACGGAACAATCCCGCCCTAAATGTTTTCTGTTATCTTTCTGGGTCTTAAGCAACGGGCGTTTTGCTGTGACTGAAGTCAGCCGAATAGCGATTGTTTGATTTGTTTGCGTAGATACATCTGTTTGACTTGCCTGTCAATGTTTGAAATCTCATAGTGTTCTACCTAAGTTTAGCCAAGCGATCTATTCCCATTCATCTATTTCTACTTTATATACGTACTACCCCTTTTCAGCCACTTAATATGAGAACGTATTGTTCAAATTTGGAATAGGCTTTTTCAAAAGTTATGTTATTAGATAAAACTTTATAGAACATTAGTACAATATATATACAAAAAAATATATTTATAAGGTTCTCAAAAGCTTTATTAATAGAATTTCACTTGTACATTCAATTTATTTACAGTGAAATAATAAAATGAAAAGGTTTCTGAAAACTATTAAAACCGTAAAACAAAAAATATAAATGGCATTTATAAACCCCAAAAGCTAAGAGTTACAATTTTAGGAGAAACAAAAAAGATATATCACATGAGCAGACATATATTATTTAATCTAATCTACCAGATAGAGAATGTGTTGGCATAGAGAATAGTGAAGATTAAAAGAACAAAGATGGTGGCGTTTCCCACTCTTTCAAGATGGCGCACACTTTTGTTTCAATATGGTCAAATCGCTCCTAGGGGATGTGTTGGTAACGTTTTTATACACGCCGAAACTACAAACAAGAGAATTGGTTTATTTTACATTTTCCTCAAGATTTTACATGAAATTTGTTATTCGGAAAGAGTTATCTACCAAATATGTTAAACATTATAACACATTTCTTGCAACATTTTTATCCGAAATAAATTAGTATAATTTTATAGGTTTAATTATAATTATCTCGAGTCTTTGCTTTGAACTTTTTTAACAAAGACTTCTTAAAGTTTTGAATGTAGTTTTAATGAGAATTTTTGACCTTAAGCAAAGGTTAAAGTGAAATTATACGAATATAAACCTGTTGAAGAATGTAAATCACTAATGAGAAAGTTTTTAAAGATTGTCAGGAATAATAATGTAAAGATGGTATTAATTATTTTTTTTAGGAGTCTGGCGGTGAAAACAAAGAATGACTTTTGATTTTTGTTGAATGTTTTATTTGAAAAACTTCATAATGTTACGGATACTCGTAGCTATGTAGCTTAGGCAGGAAAAACGACATTCAAATTAGACTAATAATAATATTTAACTTTTTTTGGTGATGTGGTGCAGGTCGCCCAATCACAGTCGACCCAAACACACCGCATTTGGGATTGCGTGTACTCCAACAGTTATGTCCTTGCAAAACGTCGCTGAGAAACAGCATTTTGTCTTACTTACGCTTGTTTATTATTTTTAGCGAAAAAGGGACAATAAACGATATTTGTGTGTTATTTTTACCACACTAAAAACTTCACTAGAATTTTCTTTTCTGAAATTGAATAACAAGTTCAAAATATACTGTATGCGAGCAATTCATCTGTGTGAGTACTGCGCTTGTGTCAAATCTGGCTGCGATATCCATAGTTGGGTTAATCTGTCTATGTTTGCATGCATATCTCAACGATTATTTTTCTCTATATTTGTGAATTTCAAATGAAATATGCCATTCCGCCAGCTATCAACAATTTTACAACGTACTGCCCAAATCAAGGAATAATAAAAATAAACTTTTTCCATAAGAAAATACAATCTGCATCAACCAAATTACGGTCTTTCTCTTTGAATGAGATATTCGCTAAAACGGAACTTCTGTAATCTAGGGAATTGAGAAACCAAATTGAAAGCTTGTCCTTGGTTATGGCTCTAAGTTTTCAGATCAGTGCCGTAGAAAACATGTTGTGCATAGAGAATATTCATAAGAAAATCTTCTTTATTTTTCTTCACGTTTTTCCTCTTTCCTTGGTTTTGTAGTTACTTCGATAGCTTCAGTTAGACACGAAATAGTTTAACCAACTCGATTTTTTTCGTAAGTAATTATTTTGTGGAAAATGTATCTGCTCTTAATAAAGCATAAAGACGAATATACTTAACAAACCATTTAAATAAACCGATATATATATATAAATGTATTTAGAAGAAAAAAAATCTGCTGGCGTGCGATAAAAATTCCGGGCGCTAGTTGTGACGATGGATTCTCAACACTTTTGAAGATTACTGAAATATATTTATATCGTTGATATTTGACAAATCTTTTTTTTTTAATTATGGAGATAAATAAATACTACACTGTTTTTGCCATCATGTGATCATCTTGCCAAACAAAATTCACGAATGCATCGTAGAGAAGAAGAAGACGATAAAGATTTGGTTAGGTTGCCTAACAGTTCATATCCGTTACTTAACTTAGGCTTAGTCATTTGTAACAACATTTCGATTTGTAAAAGTCATAAAACTGTATTTCTTTATAATTTTCCATTCTGGATTGAACTATTTATTTACTTACTTAAATATGTCAAAAAATAAAAAATAAAATTATTACATGCAGCTAGCCAATTTGTAAGTCTCAGATTTTTTAAGGGCGAAAATAAAGATATTGTTACAGCTTCAACGTTGTAAAATATCTTTGATCCATTCTCGTCAGGAGTCGAGGATCACAGATTTACAACCCCTTTTATCGTGGATGCATAACTTTTATTTTACATTCATATTTCGTATTGTCTCCATAAAAAAACTTGGAGATTGAAGGATCTCGCCATCTCGTATGTGTTTTACCTTTTAAAATTGCGCACACTGAAAACTGTAAGCCTTTTCAATTTAGGACTCGAGATTGTTTCCAATTTTATTTGTTTTACATTTATATTCACGACAAGAATCTTTATCTGCTTCAGTCTTATTTGGTATTTTGCAAATAAGAAAAAAAAACTATCTGTTACAAAAACAGAAGGAAAACTTCCAAGACATGTGTTATAATATTATGTTTGAAGGTATTTTACTATATTTAAAGCACTTAGTTATATAATACATTGACAAAAACATTTTTAGTTTATATTGAAAATAGAAAGTTTTAAGACTACGAAAAATAAGGCCTGTAAAAAAAAGATATCTTAAATTAAAAGCAAGTTGAAAAATATTTTACGAGGGGTTCAAGAATTTAATTAAAATGAGCTAGAAATTATTTTTTTAAAGTACCAAATTAAGAGAAAAATCAAAATAAGAAAACGAATTTCACATTTTTCACTACCTCGTTCATTATGGTAAGTTATTTTATGCTATGTAAGATACATAATGTTTGTCGTCATCGGAAATCGAAATAACAACCTCAAGATCCAAATTCAACAAGATAAATCATTGTTGATATTTTAATACTTCACAAACCTTCCTCTTCCCGATTTACTTCCCCTTCTCACTCCTTACAGCCTCACAACATACCCAAATTGTAATTTTCATAGTTTTACGGGCTTTCGGCAGTTGGGACTCTTGTGCGGTGTTGACAATTTTTTTTACTTTACTGAGCCGTTTTACAACATTAGAATTAACTTTTTAAAGCTTTATGCTTTTTATTTTGATATTGATTATTGAAATAATATCAATAATCTTCAACGTAAATATGAAACAGAAAAAGCCAGAAACTAAAAAAAAATAACAGCCGCGACTGAAACTCAAACTCGGAACCTTTACTCTATCCGGAAGTAATATCTCCACCAATTGAGCTACCAAGACCTTATGAGAGACCTGTATTTTAATCGATCTCATACTTCCTTGAAAATTATTATTTAATTTATACCAATATATAGTGCTATCTTTTTAATGGCATGCAAAGGTCAACTCGAGCACATATTGAATACCTATATAGTGTCTTAGATAGACTATCCATTTTTATTTATGGAAGATCTTTTGACCTTTTACAAAGTCTAGAATAAACTATTTACATCTATGTGCTTTTTATTTTGAAATAAATCATTGAAATTATATCAATTATCTTCAACGTAAATATAAAACATAAAAAGCCAGAAACTAAAACGAATAACGGATCGCGACACACTAAGGTCTCGGTAGCTTAATTGGCACAGACGTTACTCCCGAACAGAGTGGAAGTTCCGAGTTCGAGTCTCGAACCGTTATTCTTTTTAGTTTCTGTTTTTTTTTTGTTTCATATTTACGTTGAAGATTATTGATATTATTTCAATAACATTTTATAACATTTTAAACCTATTTTCATATGCAATGACGTATACTATGACAAGTTAAAACACATTAACCGAATGGCATCTTATATTCATTGGTAAATACTTAGAGGTAGTTTTATTCTGAGTAAAGCCCATAAACAATGTACGTTTTTGTTCTTCACGACAATATAATCACACACGTTTTCCTTTCATACATTATGACCTAAATTTGTCAGTGGATTTATAGAAGCCGAAGACAAACAGAGTTCCTAATGATGTGTCGCAGCTCAGCTCATGGAGACTTATTGCGCTACTTTTTCAAAGCAAAACACACACGTTTTTATATTTGTGGGTTGGCATCCACATGAGCCACAGCTGTCTTGAAATGCTAACGAACAAATAAGTGTTTAATTGTTTATAACATCTACAAGGCTGTGAAATGAAGAATCATTTAATGCCAATATATTGTAATACTGTAATAAATTTTCTAAATTCTGTATAATATAATTCACTGTATAAGTAACACGCGTAACACACGTATAATATGACTATTTGCAAAAATTAAGAGAATCCTTTCGTTTCCTAAATTAGGTGAAATGTTTTTTGAAAACATTCAGCCATTTTTATTATGAAAAATTTCAACAATCATGTTTTTCATATCGATAAACTATTTATGGAAATATTTGAAAAAAAGACAGCTTTCTACGTAATAATCACGTGCAGTGACTTTTTCAATTAAAATCACATAACGTCAAAAAACATTATAATGAAAAGAAAGTAATGTTCCTGAATCTACGAGAACAGTAACCCAGAGAGAGAGAGAGAGAGAGAGAAATTTCTTATTTTTAAACCAATATATTGTGTTAACAGCGTAGAATCTAAAACACCTATTTGTAATTTAGATTCAAATATAAATTCTCAAAATACCTGTTACCATGGATTCGATAGAGTTGAAAACATAACACTGGCAAAGCCTTACGAAAGTCGGAAACCTAAGAATCTGTTGATTACTTTTAGTTTAAAAGCGAAACTTTATTCAATTTTATCAACAAAGACACGGCAGGATTTCAATTTGTCCTTTCATTCATTTTATATATCAGTTTGTGAAGACTTGTTGGAAAAACTCTGAAGGGCACTTTATATCTAATTCGTGCTTGCGAATTGAATGGCCAACCACTCTAGAGAGCTCTAAAGAATTAACTCCAGCTTCTGACTCAAACCCTATAAGACTTAAGAAGTTAATTAACATTAACATGAATATTTAGTTAGCACCGACATTCCTGTAAACACCCTTTGGTGCCCGGCCCGAACAGGTTGGAGAACATCACAGAACTTGGATAAACCCGAAGAATTATTATTTAATCATTTTATCCAGGCTTAGGTCGAATTTTTTTCAAATAATAACAGAACATTGAAAATACTGATCCATTTGTGATGCAAACTTTTCTTATTGGATGTTGATTATGTATCTTCAACAAAGATTAAGTTGTTGTTTGGCTTGAAATTCGGCTTAAGTTTGGGAGGAGATTGCAAAACAGTAATATGTATTTTAAATAATAATTATGAAACGTCTATATAATTTTACAGGAGCTGGGAAAATGTTTCTTGGTTTTGGGTTATTTGATTTTCAATAAACAAATTGTCAATATATCCTTCGAACTCCGTCGTAATTTTTTTTAATTGAAAATAAGATAATTTGAGTTTTAAAATAGATTTTTATTTCTTACACTTTCACCAGAAAAAGAATAGTAAACATACCATTACATTTTTTTATTATTAAAATAATCAATAATAATTATGTCACGTATGAGACTATTGAATACACCAGACGAGATGAGAAAACATACTGCACGTTGATGCAACAAAGAAAGCTTTACCATATAATAATAGATACTTAAAGTATGGGAATTAGACCGTACGTTGATGCAAATAGGAAAGCTTCACAATGCAATTAGAGATTTTTGAACTATGTGAAATCAGAGTGCACGTTAAAGCAACTAGGAAAGCTTTGCAAATGGATGCAACTAAGAAAGCTTCACAGATGCAAGGGATTCCTGAACTACGGAGAATCTGACTATACGTTAATGTAACAGGGAAAGCTTAAAAAATTAAAATATATTCGTGAAGAATTGATCGAACAAGGAATGCTTCACAAAATCAACTAGACACCCAAATAGGAAATTGAAAAAAGCATTGATGTAACAAGGAAAACTTCACACATCAAAAAGAGATACTTAAACAGTAATAATTCATAACGCATGTTGATGCAACAAGGAAAGCTTCACAATGTAATAAGAGTTACCTTTAGAATGGAAAATCCGACTGAACGTTGATTTAATAGGAAAAAAAATTGACAATGCAATATGAGATACTTGAATTATGGGGAATCAGATAACGCATCGATGCAAGAAGGAATGATTCCTAAAGTCAACAAGAGATACTTTAGCAACGGAAAATCATACAAAGCATTGATACAACAAGGAAAGCTTCACAATACAATAAGAAAAACCTGAACTACGGGGAACGTTGATGCAAATAGGAAAGCTTTACATATGCAATCAGATATACCTGAACAACGAGAAATAAGAAGTATTCACGCAGCCAAACATGCTACACGAATACAATAAAATAGCAATTAAAGAACAGACTATCTTGAGTCTACAAGATTCAACTATATCTAACGTTTGGTTACTTTAGGCCGAGAAACGCCGGAAATTAATGTTGTTAAATAATATAAATAGGATCATGACTGGCTTATCAAGACAGGGTTTCCAATTTCAAGTTTATCTAAAACAATTTATTCTGCACAAACAACATACAAATGTTTATTGCACATTCAAACATATTCTTATTATAATTAAAGTATTAGTTCAATTCGATTTGAAAAATAACAATAATTGTCAACTAGTTTCGTTAGGTACGTGAAATCTTTAAAAACAAATTTACGAATAAAAATATTTGTTTATAAAGTTTTGTTATAATAATAATTTTAATATTCATCAAAATATATACCAAACAAATCAAAAATGTTTACATAATCTCACTGCTCATGTTAGCTCTTGCTGTAGTCAATAAACTAATATTTTTGTTTCAGAAATTTCCGCGGGTAGCAAAAAAACGGGAAAATTGGTGCCTACAAAACAAATAGCCTCAAATAAAAAAATACGGAAAACTTTGTTTATGTTTCTATTTCGTACACGCTCAGTCCTACATCGCCGTATACCATACATGTAAGCCACTTATTTTTCCAATATTTTACCTAAAAATGACGAGAAAAACATTTTTTTAGATTGCTTTTCTCGTGCACATTTAAATTGAAAAACCAAAATTCTAGCTAACCGTCGGCTGCTAAATGGGAAATCACGAGCTTTCCAGCCAAACGTAATCCGGGAATACCAATATACTTCATCTTGGCTACTTTAAGATCAGGTGGTTTGCTGGAAACTTATTCCAGATTTGGTTCATGAATTTTATATTTTACGACGTGCAGATGCCGGTTGTGGCATTTACAATATAACATGGAATTATTCTAAAAGGAAATATCGTCGCAGGAAAGGCAAAAGGTTTGATGTGCCATTTTGGAAAGTTTACACCGAAACACTTAAAAGTTATTTTTATTTAACAATAAAATTCATAAGTCTTTAGTACCTGGTTGCATTTTGAAAAAAAAAAAGTTAACTTAAATAACTCAATGCTTTCACTAAGTAACCTGAAGCGATAAAACACTAAAAAAGTCTCGAACTTGTGTCGCACCAATCAAGCCTTCTCCCAAATGGTAAATTTATTTTGGATGGCTGAAGGGCCACAAGAGTCTTCAGAATCAAAACTGCACATTTATCTATTTTTTACCAAAGTGTCGCTTCAGCCCTTTTCCCTTTCCAGCAAAGATAAAAGTATTTTCCAGCAGTACTAACATTAAACTTGGTAAAGACCTCCCATTTCTTTCACAAAAAGATAATTTGTTTGAAAATAAATAAATTATAAAATCTTAAGGGAAGGACAATGCATATATCAAGAACAAATTTTTTTTTTCATAATTTTGTATATTTAAATAAACAATACATAAAGTTCGTTAAATTATTACTTTTTTGTTTGTTTAACAAGAATTTATTATTCTATTGCCCACTGATATTGGAAGTTGGCTTTCATCGGGACAATATTCACCCTGCAGTCTGTGGTTAGGTATAATATCCACGAGATGTGACTTCTTCCTTTGCGTGTTTCATAAATTTTCCCGTTAGAATATTTGTAATTTCGCTCTTTATGATGTGACCAAGAGATTGTTTTTTTACAACAAGAAACGATTTCACATTTGTTGGACTTTCGATAAAGAACTTCCACTTCCCACTAACGCTTGGCTTGTTGTCCAGGTTTCCATTGTTATTTAAAATTATACAGAAAACGTAGCAACAAACCATTCTGATTCTTAAATAAAGCTTTGGGTCGTAGTTACAAAATAATTTCTTTATGACATAAATTATTTTTTTTACATTGGACCGCTCCCCGTTGAACGTCAATTTTCGTTCGGTTTCAGCTTTTGAACAAATTGTAATCAGCTGAAAAACATAACCACCATGTTGTTTTGCTTGTCAGTTAATTGTTTTGTTCAAAAGCTGAATAAAAACCGAACATGGCGGTTAAGGAGGACCATTAAAATGTTTGAAAAAACAAAATGGCGTTAATCATCGAATTGGGACCGGTGATTTGAATTGAAAAATATGGAATAAATAATATGACTACCAAAAGATACATCAATTAGTAAGTACGAGGGAATGAATCGTATTTTTTTGTAAAAAAATGACAGAATATCTGATACAGCAAAAATGTTCAAATGTTGAGCTTTGGCGTCACGAAACTTGCAGAGCTTTTTCTGATTTGAATTTTTAATTTTCTTTCTTTTTTAATTTTCTTCTCGCAGAATCATTTCTACTTTGAGTCATATTGTTTGATCCATATTTTTTATTCTTCAATATAAAAAAAGTTTGTATTTCGAAAAAAATGTTATTGAAGTTCAGACCAAATTGCATTTTAAGTGGGGTGTTAGAGACTTCAAATGAAAACAGTCAAGAATCAATTTATTTTAGTTGCAATGTGTACACATATGGTGGATATTCCCTCAACGTTGCAAAGTACTTGTGATTTATGTGTACATATATGTATTTATACTTTTTTAAATAGCTTTCCTCTCGGGTATCGGTTTACAGAATATATTATGCGTTTGTATTTACATAATTAACAGCGGGTATATTCCAATATTGCTCAACACTTTACAAGTGATTACGAAGATGGTGGAAGATACTTAATAATTAAGCAGTAATGGCCGGATGATACGACGAATGGAAATGAACACCCAGAATTTCAATTCATTCACAACCCTACAATTCTTTTCACCTCGCGACATCCCATAAATTAGGTTGTCACAGTGTCGCTAGCTCAGTACACATGAAACTATTGTCATGAAAACAAACCTACAAATAAAGTTTTACTTACAGTTTTTCCTCCTGATCCGAAAATTTCACAATAAATCCTCTGCCTTACGAAATGTTAAGTATTATTTTACGTATTCTGAATCGGATTAAAACTGAAATAATAAGAAAAAACGCCAAACGAGTTTTCCACTAAGCGATTCTCGGAAAAAAACACGAAAATTAAAATGTTCCCTTCAAAAAGCAATAGCAACTCAACCAAACGCCAGAATTTTAATAACACCTTCTTTGCTAATGTTTCTTGGAAAGCGAATTATTTTGAGAATAGGATAAAAATATTGAACGTGGTTTGGATCTTGTTATGCCCGATGGGTTTGGCTTACTAACGGATTCCGTGCGTTTGAAATTATGTAGATTTCATTTTATGATTCTATTCTATTCGACTATTTCGACGGCCTGTTTCAATGAAGATCTATTTCAAGTAACTGGACTGCCAATATGTATTTCATCAACATGTCTGAGAGCAACAAACGCCTCGGTTATAAATTATGTGATAAGTCGTTAATGCTGCGAGCGATTGAAGTCTAAACAAAACAATACTTCAACCAGTTACTCGAGATACTGAAATGTTTTGATGTAACGGAAATACTGCCCTACTTATCGGTTATATTAATTACTAAACAACTGTTACTAAACTTATTAGGCCAACATAAAGCCAAGGTATATTACATAAAACAATTTATTTGTTTATAATGTAGATAAATACTGTATACTCGACCGGCAATTGCCTACTCTGTCATATAACTTTTGCAGAAACAGGCAGTTCTTTTGAAAGATTTCCCTATCTTCACAGAATTATTGCAATTTTTGGAGCATAGACGTCAGGTGGGAACCATGTCCTCGTTCTACCGGTATTTCAATGGAAGATGATCAGTGGAACTAGAGACATTGATCCCTTCAGCATCGGTGTACAGCCGGGAAACACGCAAACGCGTGCCCAACATGTGTACACGGTTAACATTAATTTGTCACGTTTGAACGGATCGCTTCCACAACTCGTATTATTATGGGGTTATTATTATGTATAATGAGTTAAAATTATATTGAATAGTTTAATGTATAATATTTAATAAATAAGTTTATTTCATTCCCTGTGTTTTTAGTTTTATTTTTTTGGTGTGTACTAGTTTCATCACTACTATGACATCTTCGGGGCACTAACACATACAGATTGCAAATTCAGAAAAATATTCAACACAAGATTTTAATCCCTTAATTTTTGCTAAATGATTTTTTTATGTGTAATAGTTTGTGTGTGAAATATTTATTTTAATTTGTAATGTATTTTGTACCTTGAAAATGTCATAATAGCAATTAAAGTGGATGATATATATATATATATATATATATATATTTTTTTTTTTTTTTTTTTCAAATATATAATAAAAATACAGTGAATAAAACAAAGAATAACAATTATCAATTAATACATAAAAATGTGAATTTAATCTAATCATTTTAGGTTTGAAAATAGTTTTGATTATTTTTCTCGGTAGCTAATTATCATTTTCTTTACTAGGTATGTACACTTGGATAAAGATCAGGTACCCGCACCCTCCTACCCTCTCTACTCTATTAAGGCAGTCCCACTTTCATCCCTATGAGCAACCGACGCATGACGTATTACTAAATTTTACGATATACGTAAACATTCATTTTATGGGGTTGCCAGTAGGTGCTTAGCTAACCGTAACGCTGTTCCGGTTTGTGAAACCTAACGCCCTCACCTTATTTTTATGTGAGGTATTAGAAATGATCGTATTGGTAGAAAACTGAAATAAGAAGACGTAGACTGGTTAGTAGCTGAGTGGACAAACGCGTGTCCCAACCGGGTGTCGTAGGTTCAATTCGTCTGCTAGCTAAGTCCTCCATAATTGCACAAGCAACATTTTCCGCATATTATGTATTTGTTTATTTAGGCCCGCCCGTTAAGGGCGTTTTACACATATATTTACACTTTAAAAAAAAAACAATATACTCGTACTCAAAAAGTGCAAAAAGTTTTGTAGAATAAAAATAAATAGTATTGAATAACAAGTACATCCAGAGTTAAATAGTTTCATCACAAAAATTAGCTCTACTAGATGAAAAAAACTGTACTAAAGTATACTTATATTGTGATATTGACGTACTAAATTTATCAAAAACATTGGAGTATTTGCTTCCCAGATGTTGAATTCGCCGCATAGAAGTATAATATTGTAAGGTTGAGTATAATTGTCACAATAATACGGTAGGTACTGTCTTGTAACTGTCCTGCCAGGAACATGAATGCAATTAAAGATAATAGTTGAGGGCTGTCAATTATTGAATTTGTAATTTTATGTGAACAAGTTAGGTCAGTATTATTCTACGTCCAGATAATTTGAATAAATTAAGGTGGCAGAAGATAAGCATAATTGATTTCCTTAATATGACCATTATGAAGTTAATAAATCTTTTAAAAAAAAATTGAACTCTTTCTATTGTAAGGGAATGAATATATAATTATGATGATAGTAGGAGTTTTTCAAATATTATCAGGTTATTCGTAACCTGGGAGTATTTGTCTTTTTTTTAAATAAAATAAAAAAACAAACTATTCATATCCACCTTTGAATGTAATTTTGCACTTGTTTTATTGCAAGTAAATAAATATAAACTAAAAACCGGAAATAAGGCCATTCAAAAGATTGTGTGTTGTTGGTGCCCGGGTTTTAGAGTAAACCGGAACGTTCTTTCCGTTTAGGAAACCCAATGGCTCCATCGTACCTATTCGTTCAATGTTTTAAATAAACGTCCGTATGTGAAGCTTAAAAAATCATTGTTCTTCCACCTGAACAAAGCTACCATTTTTATGTAAGGCCAGGCGCGCACGGGTGACTTTTGTCACGACAACAGTTTCGTCACCATCTCCAAATCTATTCGAGTGTGTGGAAGTTCGAAATCTGACATCGATAATTTATTGCTTATTTTATAAAAGTTATTAATTTACTTTTGCATTTTTCATAAACTTTTACTTCATTACCTACTGTTGTTAAATATTCTAATTCTATAACCACTCATGTATATATGTTTTGGGCATCATGCCTGTTATATGTACTAAAATAAAATAAATAATTAAAAATATTTTAATGTTTGCCAGTGTCTTAAAAAAGTAAAACAAACTGTCATAAACATATATATGTATTTACAAAAACTTAAAAAACGAATTTGAACGTATTGCGTAAATGCACCGACGTGCGGGTTGATTTGTCCCATTTAAGACATGTGCTATGAATGGATGTATAAATACCCTACCCCTAGTGCTAGCCACGCTAGGGTCTAGCAGAGTCCGGAAAACCTCATAAAACTGACTACAGCAGCATCTACCTTGTATATTATTGATGAGTTGCCGCACGTGTTTTTTGTTTGAAAGCTAGGGTGGACCTCAATGTATTGCAGTTCTTTTGGTACTTTGCCGAGCCTTAAATGTGGGACAATTAGAGTAATTAATTTTGAGAATTATTAGAGAATTATTAAAGCAATAACATTTTTTACGCCATGTTTACGATTTAGCAGTTTGATGACTGTCGAGTGATAAATAAAAAGTTTTCTGAAATTATTTGAGATTTTCACGGTCAAAAGTATTGATTGATTGATGGTTGATTTTGGGAATGATAAGTAATAAGCCTTCCTGAGCCTTCGCATTCTGGCTTAAGGGGGGGAAGAACAATACGGCATATTTAAAACTAAACCAAACATAGATCAACTTAATAGGGTTTTCACATACCTATTTTCCACGGTCTGCGCTAAAATATCCAATCGCCTGCTGCAATCAAAAGTCACACTTGAAAATGCGTTCTGACGACCCCCGTGGCCGAGCGTTTAAGATCATCGGCTACGAATGCGAAGATCACTGGTTCGAGGGCCTGCGGGCGCAAATAAATTTTATTCAATAAATATGCGCTATTTTACATTTTCTTTAAATAAAATACTATGTATTATAAGTATCGCCCTGGTGAAAGACCACGTTCAGAATCGGAAGGTTGCTTGATATGGCAATAGCCGTGTTTAGTGACCAGATCGCATTCACCTTCCACTCCCTTGAGCCTCACAACATACCCAGATTCGGAATGCCATAGTCATAAACCTACCGGTTTCGGACAGTGGGAAGCAATTGAGAATCTTGTGCGGTATTCACATTAAAATAATAATAATAATGTAGTTGAATACTCAAAGAGACAAAAAACATAATAGATTTTAATTATTTTTTATTTATTTATTTTTTATTTCGGTAGAATTATCTGTGTGATATTGATGAGGATTTTATATAGGTATGATATTTTATAGACGTATTCAAATTTGAAAAAAGATTTGATGATTTTGAAAATGCCATTTTGGAGGGATTCGGGTTTTTGTATTTTAATAAATATATTATAATATTAGGAAAAAATAATATTTACAGTATAACCCTGTTTTTATTATTTGCACTGGTAACACTTCACCAATGGGTCAAATCTAGGGATGGTTGATATCGGAAATTGGGTGAACCTGCGGTTCCAGTTACCGGTGACTGGCAATTAATCGGTTATTAATCCAGCTATTTTTGGGACCGGTTCCTGGTGCCAGAAAAGTTCCAGGAAGAAGATATTTATAATATAAAGGATTTCTGTAACATATTTTTATTTCATGAGGGGGAGGTTGCTAGAGATATTCTGAGAACGGTTTGTCATAAAAAAAAAAGCCTGGCGGGGAAGGGGGTTGCTAGCGATATTCTGGGAACGAAAAGCACTGAAACTGTGGAACCGGTTCCTGAAAATACTACCTATTTTTATTTGCCAAAAAAGGAACCGGTTCCTCGAAAAAATAATATCGGCGGTTCCAGTGACCGGCTTGGAACCGGTTCCTTTTAGCCGGGACAGGAATATCGACCATCTCTAGTCAAATCTGTCATTAATTTACTCCATAAAACTCCGCAAACAATGATATCCCTAGAAGAAAAGCATACGAATTGTATTTTAAGTTCAAATTAAGTGATCAGAATAGACCATGGGCACTTCATTCAAGCTGTGTTCTATGCACACGAACTCTCAGAGGATGGTTAAAAGGATCGAAAAAATGAATGCCCTTTGCGATTTCAATGATTTGGAGAGAGCCAAAGGATCAAATCAGTGATTGCTATTTTTGCCGAACTAATATATTTGGAGTATCAATTTTTTTAAACTTGTTTATTATCCTAACATCGAGTCGGCTATGCAGCATTTGTCTCATAGCTTTACTGGTTCCAACACCACCAGCAAAACTGAAGTTCATGGAGATTTTTTTTGTTAGGCTGTAGACAAAGATGGCGTTGGTTCAAAGTATAAAGGAAAAGTTTCCGAGGGTAAATTATGCTAAAATAAAATATGAAATCTTTGCAGAACCGTAAACAAGAGAGATTTTGAAAGATAAACAGTTTTTCATAAAGTTAAAATCCATAGAACTAACTTCATGTTCAGTTTTTAAGTCAGCTGTAGAAAATTCCTTGGGAAACAAAAAAACACGAAGACTACGTTAAGATTGTCACCGATCTAATTACAGCTTACGAAAACATGGGTTGCACTATGTCTCTTAAATTATTTTTGAATTCTCATTTGGATTTTTTCCCAGACAAATTGGGTAGCCTAAGTGACGAGTATGGTGAGCGTTTAAATCAAGATATAGCCAGTATGGAAAAACGGTATCAAGGAAAATGGAGTCCATTAATGCTTGGAAATTACAGCTGACACTACAAAGATATTCCAAAAATATACACAAGCAAAAGTCAACTGCCAAACGGATAAAAAAAACTTTATTTAAAGGTTAAGCTCAGTACTAAGCTTCTAGGGATTTTGTAAGGTTACATGGTTTATTATAAAAAGCCCATAAATAAAGAAAACTGTAAGTAAGACACATTTTTTTTTACTATTTTACCTATTAGAAACACATCCTTCAATAATAATTCACGGATTATCAATAACAATCAACAGATCCACTCACCTGATCGTAGTCAGAAAACGTTCCAGTTTTTCTCTTGTTGATGGGCACGGGCACTTCACTTCACCTTTTAAAATTAACTAATATTAGATAATTTTTTAAGTTTAATTAAATTTTAGATAATATTGTGTACCACATTTTCATTAAATAACTCAATCTAAAACACAAATTATGAATATTTGAACTAAATCAAATATTGTCAGTCAAATAATGATGTTTTATCTTTAAGTATTTTAAAGACAAGTCAATTTATTGTAACATTATTAAAACTAGTTGTTACCTGTGAAAAACCACAGGATGTAACTTGACTTGCCAAAAAAAATATTAGTTGCTTTAATTCACCCATTTCAAATATAAAATAGTGTTTGCTCAAATACATTGTAGGTAGGTAGGTAGGAATTTAAAAAGTTTTTTTTTTTAATTTGATAATTTCAACTATCAGTTCCAAATTTGAAAAGTTCACACTCCTACGGTCATGCGTACTCATAAAGGAAATTATGTTGTATAATTATTGGCATACTGGGTATTACTGTGCTTGTTGATTTTAGAAAGCAATCTTTTTGTTTAATTTATGATTGCAGGAACGGCTATAAGGAGATGATTCTTCCGAAGTTCAATTTTGTTCGGACACATTCGTCATGCCGGATTGTTTTTTTTTATTTTTAAGATTGTAAATTCCGAATCTCAATGTAATAAATAAATAAATAATGTAAAAAAACCCTTATCCGTTTTAGGGCTCCCAGGGCTAACCGGCTAATGACTATTTTGAAAAAAAATAATTAAAGATTCAATGATTCTTTCACCATTACTTAGTCAAGGTGCCATTGTTTATCTGATAATATTATAGATACTTGAAATGTTAGACTCAGAAATATCACCTCTATCTACGTTTGCTTTTATTGACATTTATAAAACATTTTTTTTGTTTGTTTATTGAAAGCTTTTGCAACCAAGGGTGGCATTTTTCTTGAAAATGGGAAAGCGAACCGTTAATAATGAGGTAGAGGCAGAAAACTTGCTGAAAATTTCTCATGGCAGAATTCTGTGGCTTGTAAGAAAAAAAACCTGTTCAAATTTCTATGTTACAAATGAAAATAAAATATTATTTTTATAATTTTTCACACAGTTTATTATATTTAAATAACTAATAAAAACATCATATCATTCCAAATTCCCAGGAAATAAGTCATTTCTAAATATTTACAATTACAAGTTTATTTTTAAGGATCGCAACAATATATTTATAAATGTTGATTTAAATACAGTATACCGTATGAAACGAAAATTCAAATACAGTATACCTGTTTAAAGGAAAATTTAATACCCATCTCTATTATAAGCGTAAATGTGAATACAGTAAACTTGTGTTGTTTAATACGTTACAGTTTGACACGCTTAACTATGCAGTCGCTGGTGTAGAGTTTGTGGATAAAATAAAATCTATCCACCTGCAAAGTTAAGTGTGTCAAGTAGTACTTAGGTAAATTAAATAATATCATTTGAACAGAGTGATCACGGTGCAAGTCAAAATAATAAAATAAAAAACATAGTTCTGATTTGCATAACTCGTCTAAAGTATTCAAATATGTACATTATTTAATAAAAAATAAATTACAAGTTTTCATGGATAATATAATATTGTGCATAATTGACGTGAAGATATTATAATACTTGCTCCAGTCATATAGGAAAAAATTTTTTAATGCATTATGGACTTTAGATGCTACAAAAATAGCTTCTTTTGATTTTAAAAATGAAACAATCAAGCTCTAATTTAAGAAGGCACTTATTGACTTGGATACGTGAGGCCGATATCCCATAAGCACAGTAAAGAACCTTTATTGTATTTCAGTACTAATAAATAAAAATTTCACATCACCTATAAAAAGGCGGGAAAAGAGTTATAACACATATTTTCCAATAAAATGTATCTTTAAACACTTTTTTTACACAAACATACTTATTTATATCAAGCTGATTGCGATCAGGTTAAAGATTTTTTTAATACTGTGTCAAATCACATCAAATTATTAAAACAAGTGTTATTTAAGATGTTCCAAAATGTGGGTCATGCCTACATACCTTTTCAAGTGCAGATATTATTCCAAAAAGAGATTTGTTTATGCACAAAAACTGAAATTATTTAAGGGTCGTTTCACTTGATATTGCACTTTCACAAAAGAAAAAGTTTTCCTCTAGTAGACCCATACATTATCATTTTTTTAATTGCAACAAATCATAAAAAAACTAAGTGTGATGTGTACAGATTTGAATGAAAATTAATGTTGCCAGTTTACTTATGAACTTTTAACTCAGAAAAATAATGTTGCCAGTTTAGATAAAAACCTTTTAACTCCTAATAAAAAAAATGTTGCCAGTTAAAATAAGACCTTTTAACTCCTAAGAAAATTAATGTTGCCAGTTTACATAAGACCTTTTAACTCCTAGGCTCTAGAGAAGGCAGTGAAATTGATTACCTGTTCCGGAAAAAATTACATTTGTAAAACTTTTTTCAAAATAAGAGTAGTTTCGTAAATATTTGTTTATATCACCTTTCAACACACGTATCTTTGCCTAATTGACTTCTACTATTTTAACGTGCTTAACATATATATAATTTGAAATACTCATCATAGAAAAACACCCAAGAAGAAATAGCACACTTGCATCTTATGCTTTCATATCAACAAAGATATACTAACATGAACAATTAATTGGTAAATGAACTTCAATAGTACACTCGATGAACATTGAAAAATCATAGATAATATTGTGTACAACATTTTCATTAAAGAACTCAATCTAAATCAATTATTGTCAGTCAAATAATTAACTCTTATCTTTGTAAGTATTATAAAAACAAATCGATTTGTTGTAAAATTATTAAAACTAGTTATTAACTGTGAAAAATCACAGGATGTAACTTGACTTGCCAAGAAAAAATATTAGTTCCTTTGACCCACCCATTTCAAATTTAGATTAATGTCTGTTGAAATACATCATAAGTAGGTACTTTATTAGGTAGGTAGGGATTTCAAATGTTTTTTTCAAATTTGGTAATTTCAATTGACATCAGTACCATTTGAAAAGTTCATACTCGTACGGTTGTACATACTCAAAAAGAAAATTATTTATAGTTAATAATAACATCAATTGAACAGAAAAACATTTATCTGGTCAACAGGCATATTGTGTCCAAAAGGATGAAGGGGATGAGTTACAATAAGCTTTAACAAAATGAGTACACTCAACCTTTTTCACTGAAGCGTATCATATTTTATGTCCATTGTTTCAATCTAATTTCATATAAAATTAAATTTTGACCAATCCATTTATTTCTACAACATTACTACTAGCGAGTGACTTTGCATACATGACTAAAAAATATATTATTTACTGAAACTTTTCTTTTTGCACAGATTTAATTTAGTACCACCACCGAGAGATTAGCTGTGTTGAAATTAGTAACAAAGTACGGATGTAAATGTATATTTTAATATTGTTTATTACAAAATTAATTGTAGTTGTACTGATTTCACCACAATCATTCTTTTGGTGGCTGGAGTATAATGCCTATTGAATAAATTATAACAGTGTAAATAGAAAATCATAAAAACTGTAAAAGCATGTTATATTTCGACACCTCTTACGTCAACAATTATATCTTCTAATCTCGATTGTTGAGGAGAGCAATTCAAAGTTTCTTTTAATAATTTTAATTTTAAATACATAAAATTAGACATTTGCTCTAAATTTTAATTCAATCGTTTAATACAACTTTGGATTTACAGTTATTTAAAGAATCTTCAAATTGCTCTCCTCAAAAATCGAGATTTGAAGATACAATTGTTTATGTATGGGGTGTCGATTTAATGGTAACTGGGATATTTTGAGAGGGTTAAATACAGACATTAATGTAATTAAAGATTACATGGCTCTAAAAGCAAGAATAGAAAAGATATCAACAGTATAAGTAAGATGAGAAGTTTTATAGGAACCAGCCAATTAAAACGTTACAAGTGCAAAAACACCACGAAGTTTTCAATTTCTCATAACGTAGTATTAAACTCCATGTCATTTTACAATAAAAATTTTTGAAATTGACTTAGCACATTTAAGAAATAAAACATAATTATTTTGCCGGGAGATAATATTTTAAAACTTTTTAGGCAATCTTATCATATGAGAAACATACTAAACGGGAAAAAAATTGAGATTTTTTCTGTTTTTTTTTTTAAATAAATTAATTTATACTTCGTTTAGAGAACTTAGCTAAAGGAATTTCATCTTCACTATCAGAAACGGTTATGGTAGTTTCATGAAGTCTTTTTACTGCCTGAATAGAATCAGCTGCTTCTGGTAAAATATAAGATAAATCTTCGTCAGCATCCAGTGCGTGATCCGCGTCATTGATTGAAACAGGTATGAAAGAAGAATTCTCACGATCCGATATTTCTCCATCTTCCAAATCACCAAAATCACCATCATCCAAGTTAGAAAAGTCCAAGGAGTCTGCCATCATTGAATAGTAGGATCTGAGATCTATCTTTGAAGAGTCTGTAGGTGTATTGGTCTCTTCTTGGAAAACCACAGTTGATTCGGTTTCATTTTGTAAATCCACATCATCCATAGAAGTTGCCGTTTCATTTTGTGAACCCACTTGGTCCATAGATATTGCTGTTTCTTTTTGCGAATTCACAGATGTTGTTTCTTCTAAAGGAATCAAATCAAGAAGTGTTTTTTTGCGACATTTTATCATTGGGGGAAGCTTTTTGCAGGTTATTGGAATTAATGATGATAATTCACCTGGTTCGACATTCATGCCGGCAAGTAAATTAGGATTTGACAATAAGGCACTGCCACCAATGTCATCAGCGCTAGGAGTAATATTGACCTCCATAGTTATGGGCTTGTCCAAGGTAGGAGCTGTAATGACAACGTTCATAACCTCTGATTTATTCATAGTTTCCTCTTGGATCACATTCAAAATAGTATTTTTTTCAGATCTGAGATTTTTTTGATATATTTTCCGCTTCTGAACATTTTTGTAATGAGCAGACCAATCAGAGCCGCTTTCTTCCTCACTGTTTTCGTCGTTTTCGGAAGAAGACTTAATTTTCATTGGTATAACCTTTTGTGGTATTTTTGCCTTAGGTGGTCTTCCTCTCCTTTTAGGCAGATTTGTAAAAATTCCTTCTGACCTGATGGGGACTAACAAACCCTGGTCAGTGTCAACCCTTTCAGGCAGACTATTCGGTTCAATGGGGTTTTTTGGTACTCTTCCACTATATGGTTTTCTTTTCTGGGGTACATGATTTGATTTAAATTTATCAAATTTATCTTTTACCCTTCTACTTGACATATTTCCTCTTATTCTTTGTCTTTTCCTAGAGTGCATTGCTTTAGTGTTTATAGCAGTTATTTGTGTAAGGGCTGCGAAATTAAGAATGCTGCCATCTGAGTCACAATTTGAATCAGAGAAAAGGTCAATAGTTTCGAGTGTATTATTATTAGTGGCTGCATTAGTGAGAGTATTAATGGTTAAATTCTGATCATATTCTTTGATCGTAGAGGGTGTATAAACAGTGCATGCGGGTTTTGGTTTACATTGTGAAAATTTTTCAAGAGTGTTTAAGAAATCCTGATATGCATCTTTTTTATCAATAAACTTAACAACAGGTTCGTTGGTTTTAGCAACGGGTACGCCAATTTCAGCAACCTTTGGTTTCTTCATCCAGCTTGCAGTTTGCGTATAGAACTTGGGGTTCGGTCTATATGAAAGATAACGTTTTTCTATGGTCTCTTTTTTCTTTTGCCCCCAAGTCAATTGAACATCCATGACCTGTCCGTTCTGGCATTTTTTCATGAGAGTTAACTTTTCTCCCCTTTTATTCCGGTTGTTTTGCTTAAACTTTGAACAATTGGGAGAAACAGAGGCCGTTTGAAGTTGTTGATTCATTTTCAAGACTTCTGTTTTATCAGAGAGAATTATTGGTTTTTGATGTCGTTTGAGTTCTGGCAGAGACTGGTTTAATGAAAGGGGGTCATTATTTGGAATGTCGCTATTATCGTCAATGGGTTCCTGTTTCACTTGTGCTGTTTCAGTTCCCTCTCGATAACCAGGTAACCTTGTGTTGTCATCACTAGCGAGGGTTGAAGTGGCCACTAGAAGAACTGGAGATTTTTCACCAGATTCAGATGCGATTGTTCCCGAGGGTAAGGCAGGCACAGAGGTAGTTGTGTTGGCGATGTTGCTTTCAATCGATTTTCTGTTTCTTGTACTCTTAATGAACATAGAAGGAAAGCTTTGAAGGACCATCCAATCCAGGTCTGTCATGTCGGAATGGTGTCTGTAACGAATAGAGTTTGAGTTGAGTGAAGCACTAATTACCAATTTGAATATGATTTACAAACACAAACTGAAAACTTAATTTTAAATTGATTAGTATTTTTGATGTCCACGTTCAAAGCAAAAAAGTTATGTTATTTTTCAAAGAAAAAAAAAAAATTTTCATAAAAAAAAAAAAATTATTTATAATATAAATTAGTTTACAAAAAAATGCTTATAAAATAAAATGCCTATGGTATCGATGCATAGATCAGGCAATCTGTTTCAAACACCAACAGATGTAAGTACATCCCGTTACCGCCTGGTCAGTGTTGATATTTAGTAATGTTTTATCTGCTGGGTAATATTTCATTTTGCTTATATTAACACTGTCCCAAAGTGTGTGTTATTAATGAGCAGTCATTACATATATATATTGAGTATGTTGCAGTTTCAAAAAGTATTATTGTTCAACGAAACGGGATGAATGAATGCTCCGCTAGGAGGTGACACCACCCATACATTTGAACACGGCTGAGGGTTAAGGCTAGGTGTTTAAAAATCTCATTAAATTTGGAGACCATTAAATTGATGAACAGCGCCATTTTGAATTTTTTACATTAAACGGTCCCCGATAAACATCGATTCTCGACTCGTTTCAGCATTTGATAAAATTGTTATGATTTTTCAAGCATAATAGTAATATTTTTTAAATAAGAAATGCAACATTAATTACAGGACTATGAAGAAATAGCAAACCTTGTGTTTAGTTCAATGTTACAAAGCGCATGAAAAAATATTTTTTTCCATTTCTTGAACAGCTCTTTGGGATCCTGCGGACAGTAAGGTTGGAATTTTTTGGCAATGGTGTTCCACGTATTATCCTTTGTGGCAAACGCAAGAAGTGTGGAGGTCGGGATTGAATCAATGTTCCTCTCCTTAGCATCAATCGACAACCATTTCACAAGCAGAAAGGACAAATCTTCATCACTGAGTTGTCCTAGAAAAAATAAAATATTTATGAGATTTTTGTTTATTATTCAGATACTACTTCAAATATTGGACCTTGGGGCCAGGACCTAAATACTTCATAATTCTCGTGGCTCAAGGTTAGAGAGAGGTGTGAGATTGATTGGAAGTTAATGTGATTTAGAAATTACGTAAAAAGTGTAATTTAAGGATAAAAATAATAAACATGAGATATAAAGGGGGCACCGAAGATCGCGTTATCAAAAGAACTGTAAAATGCAAGGATATATATGTACCTTTGTCGGGGCAGATGAAAACTAAATATTTGTACATATGAGAACACAAAATGTACAAACAAAATTAAGAAGTAATTAGGGCAGGTGCGAGAGATGCAGAAGCAAAATGCTATGATGGTGATATGGAAGGGTAAAATAGAGGGTGGGATCACATTCTATCCGAATCACATCTTAATTATTTTGGTATCTTGCACAATATGTATAATAAACATTGAATATCTGCACTAACAAAGCCCTGCTTGTGTCAAAACCGGTTGGCTTGTTTGTATATGTAAATAAAGTTACAGTGTTTCATTAATGTCAGTGATGCACAATCTGCAAGCCCATTTAGTGCAGCCCCGCGGCCCATTTTGTATGGCCCACTTGGCAAAAAAAAAGTGCGGTTGAAGCGCTTATTTTTAGATTTCTCACCAAACGTATGAATAAATAGATTGTTACAGTGCCTTTGAGGTGATTTTTTACAAAAACGGCGCTACTCAAATTATCCAAATATTAATTAATATTAATTACGGGAAGTTTTTGAGAAAAAAATTAAAGAACACCCCTTACGATAATCAAAAACTTCTCAGGAATGTGATATTACGATTTTTGCTGGCCAGCCCTCTATAGCTCTACTGTTAAAAAGGTTGTGCATCACTCATTTGCGTAATAATGTTTTATCAAAAAAATCATTTTCGAAAAAAAATACATATTACCTTTGGAGCCTTTTAAACCACACAATACGTGTTTGATTTCAAGATCATCGATAAAAGTTTCTTTTACTTCATAAACATTAGCATGTTCCTCATCCCCTGTGTGAATATCAATAATCTCCAGCTTTCTCGAAACTTTACACACTACCCCAGCTTCCTTGACTGCCTTCTTGTTAGCTACATCCAATTCACTTTCCACTTCGGCAATACTGTCCTCCATATCTGGGGGATCACTTGCTCTATCAGTGGCTTCTTTTTCATTGGCATTCTTTTTAGTGACATATTTATCGATATAGGGTACTACCTGAAAGATTATAAAACATAGTCATGAAAATCAGACAAGTAAACAAAATTTATAGCATGGAATTTTATTGAAGCCAAGGATATGAGATACAATATAAGAAACAAGAGGGAGACAACAGAAGACAGGCAGGAGTGGAGGCGTTAACTAGGTTAGGTTTGTAGCACTGATGATTTATTTACGCCCGTTAAAGGCTTTAACACAATTATTTACATTTAAAAATATTTACATATATACTCATAAGCAGCGCAAACATATTGTACAAGAAATAAAAAAATAGTAGTAAATAGGAGGTACATCCAGAGTCAAATGGTTTCATCAAATAACTTAGCTCTACTAGACAAACAAAACTTTACTAAGGTACGCTTATATGTATTGTGATATTGATGTACTAAATATATCAACAACAACGGAGTATTTGTTTCCCAGATGTTGAATTCGTCCCATGGGTGCATAATATTGTAAGGTTGAAGTAGAATTGTCACAATAATATGGTAGGTACTGTCTTGTAACTGTCCTATCAGGTACTTAAAATGCAATCAAATATAACAATTTAGGGGTATAAAACATTGAAATAATAATTTTAAACGAGCATGTTAAATCGCAAATAATTCTACATTCAGACAATTTTAATAAATTTAATGAATACAGTAAGTAATCGTAATCTAGGCATTTTATAGAATTACCAATTCAAAAATTTACAAATCTTAAGAATTTATGTTGGATTCTTTCGATCGTGTTTGAATGAACAGCATAATTTGGAGACCAAACTGTGGAATTGTACTAATATGACTCTGTACAATTGATATTTAGAATATTTTGATAGTATTGACTGATGTAATGATGATGATGAAAATTTAATAAACTTACTGAACAGTCTCTAGTTTTCGACAAAATAAGTAATTTGGGATTTCTTTGGATAATTTTCTTTTCAAAGTCTGTTGGGGCACAGACGTTAACATAATTGGGAGCTTCATTCACAGATCTCATGAATATTATCATGCGGCGCTCAATTGTCCTTAGTAAAGTGAGCCAATGCTTCTTTAACCTGAACTTATCTGTCTTCGGCTGCTTTATCCTAGAACATAAGAAACATATTATTCTAATTAATTCTGGGATGATTTTATTTTGTTTGTCATATTAGCGCCCTTGGGAAATAAAAATAATCCTAATAATTTTATTTGCTGGGTGCCAACATCGAAACAATCCTATTTCTCTAATCTTCTAAGATAATCGGGGTTCTTATGTTTGGAGGTCAAATAAAAAAATGATATTAAGCGATTTGTGCAAATTAAAAAATTAATACTCACGCATTGTATTCATTGGTTACTTCTTCCCACGCTATAATCCTGAGATTCTTCTTGCATTTTTGAAACATCTGTTTCAAGATTGGTTTTTTCTCAATCAATTGGAAAAGCAATTCATTGTCATATTCACAAAATCGAGGAGATGTACTTGAAAACAAACTCTGTAAAAGAAATTTGAAAAATCATTATGGCAGGTAGAACTGTGTAGCACACGCAAGCGGGATACAATCAGCTTAGAATATTATACCCTTCTTCTTTTCATGGGGTAAAAAAAGTTTTACAGTCTCTGTGGGATGCTTGCCCCTGAATATAAGGACCAAAAACGTAATTGTAGGGACAGTCTTTTGTATCGGAGTATAAATCATCATTTTATTAATAAATATCAATAAAAACATTATTTGTGTCATTAACATGCAAACCCTGTTTCAGTAAAAATTTCAGGATCTTACCACAAGTGAATTGATCCACGCACATTCCTCAGGTATTCGTTTAGTGGGGACCTTAACCAGCCTTTCCAACGCTTTCCAGACATCTAAATTACTGTCAGTACTTTCAGGACAAAGATTCTCACAAGCCTTTATAATTCCCAAGGACATATTTGACCAGGTTTCCTTGGCCTTATCAGGTTCTACGGGCCGGGAGTTTTTGGCATTGGTACGGAGTGTACAGACTATGGCATTCCAATCAAACTCATATTCTTTTCGAGCCCCGAGTGAATAATAACTTTGCATAATAATGTTGAATAAACTCTCTTCATTAATTGGTATTTTGAACTCTGAAGATAGGACGGATGTTACTTGTGATGGTGTGCGTCCTTCGAGAATTAACTGCTTTTTCAAATATCTTCTCTGAAATGCAAAAATTATTTTAAAAAGTAATTTCCAGAAAACGCTTTTACAGTATCACGTAAAAGTTTGATTATTTACTATATCGTCGCCGGAAAGGCAAAAGGGTTGAAGCGCTATTTTGGAAAGTTTACACCAGAACACAATAAAATTCATAAGTCTTCAGTACCTGGTTGGATTTAAAAAAAAAGTTAACTCAATGCTTTCATTGAGTTACATGAAGCAACAAAAAGCTAAAAAAAGTACCAAACTTGTGTTGCTTAAGTCAAGCCTTTTCCCAAATGGTAAATACATTTTAGGCTGAAGAGCCACAAGTCTTCAGAATCAAACGAGAGCCAGAGCATTCGATACAAAAAAAAGAACTGATCAAAACTGCATATTTAATTCATTTTTGACCAATATGTCGCTTAAGCCCTTTTGCTTTTTCAGCGACGATATGAATATAAAGTAAAACCTTGTGTGGTGAACAATACCAAAGGAAAAAAGTGAAAGTAGTAGTTTTTAGGAATTGGGCATCAGGAGAATACGTACGTCAAGGATTTTGTGCAGGAAAGTGATTTAGGAACCTGCCGAGAAAAAGGTATGATGGAAAGTTAGTGCAAATAGTCAATAAATAAAAAGGAAAAAAAACTCTTGAAAAGTAAATTTTAGAAAAATTAAAAAAAATTTGCTAAACAGTAAATAACAAATGTTTTTTTGTAATAAATTAATTATTTAATAGGTATCCTTAGACAATATCTATTATGATAAATACAAAAATATATTATTATTAACATATATATTATCAAAAAACAATAATTACTAGAAAAAATATATATGTATGGTAAAAATCAAACTATAAGTCTAATTTAGTACAGTTTTTGTCATCTGGTAGAGCTTAACTAATAGTTGAAAATATTTAAATCTGGAACTGTTATTTAATTTTTTTTTTTCTTTTCTTTTACAATATTTTTGAACCTGTTATTTATTAAATATTATTAGTTCTTTTCATCTACAATATTTTTGTATCTATTATTCAATATTACTTTTTATTTTATTTTACAATATTTTTTGCACTACTTATGAGGTTATTGTTTAAAAATAAAAAGTTAACATTTAGTGTAAAAGCCTATAACGGGCGTAAATAAATAAATAAATAATATAGAATCAATGATTTCTGAGAAAATCCACTTGGCAGTTTTTTTTATCATTTTAGCTGTTGACAGACAATATCTGTTATCAGAAATATTACCGAGTAACATAATAAACAACAAGGTTTTCAAATATAATATGTATATATTTTAAATCAAAGAAGTGAGGATAGTACAAAATAAGAATAATATTAGATAAGGTTGTTTCATTTTCTAGGCAGTAAGTGAAACAAACATGTATTGAAATCATTGAATTATGTACTTACCGCAGTTCTTTCCTGTATTTCTTTAAGAAAGAAACCGCACTCATTAAAAAAATGATAGCCCGATTTATATGGTTGCCTGAGTGTTTGGTCTACTATTCGTCTTGTTCTGCAGAATGCGTAAAGATGATTCTTAATCACTTTAAGTTTTAATAAGACAGCCTTTTGTTCAATCCCCAAATGGAGGGATATCGCTAGCATGGCAGATTTCTTCACCTTGGCGTTCTTATATTGCGGGTGTGACTTCCTCCACAAAGGTTCGCATCTCTTGAACAATGTTATTAATAGCTTCTCCTTTTCGAGTGTCCATTCTTCAGCGGTGGCCATCTTGTTACTTTCTGTGAAAGAAACATACATACGTTTATTAGGGAAATAGTTCTGTAGTACAGGAGACACAT
Source organism: Drusus annulatus (assembly GCA_022651775.1). Classification (NCBI taxonomy): domain Eukaryota; kingdom Metazoa; phylum Arthropoda; class Insecta; order Trichoptera; family Limnephilidae; genus Drusus; species Drusus annulatus. The sequence goes on from JAGWCC010000408.1 coordinate 308,422, forward strand.
CAACGGTCCCAACAAACAATATAAATTGGTAACCTTACATTACAGTTGTTTAAAGTTGCCACAATATATTATTCCAATTGAATAAAATAGAGGTTTAGGCAAAATATGACAACAACACTATATTTCCTGCTCTCAGAAACAATAAAATTGTAGACATAAACCTTTAAACATGTGGAAACAGACAATCAAACAGTTCTAATTCAAAGTTACTAATTTGTACATCTAACATTGTTCGTAGGGACAGCCGATATAGATTTCCTCCTCATCAAATCGCTCGTCTTTCTATCTTGCAGGGAAATACCTAGCATTACTCTTTCCGTGGTTCTTTGCGTGGTGGCCATTTTCGTCATAACATTTTTGGTAAGAGTCCATGTTTGCGCTCTCAATGTCAATACTGGTAGTATACACTTGTTAAATACACGTGTTCGGAGGTGTTGGGGGTATCTTCTTGTTTTTTAGGATATGGTTAAGTTTGCTAAAGGCAGTCCATCCAAATCATCTTCTATCAATTGTAATGGTCTGGTTTTATTTTGCCAAATTTCAGAACATAAACTATGTAAATGTACATTTTCTAAAGATGTTTTTCTGATTCTAAATCTTGGGAGCATATGATTTTCGTTTTATCAAGGTACATCTTTAGTTCAGTATTACTAGACATATAGAATATATCTGCACATAATAAGCACCCTTGAGGTGATATTTCGCAAAAATGGCACTACGAAATTTATCAAAGTATTATCATTATTTTTAGTATAAAATTTGATGTAAGTATGATTGAAGTAAGGCACAAACAAAAACGAAAATGATCCTGTAGGTGTTCAATTATTTTTATCTGCTTGGAAAATCATTTCATACATTACATGGGAATTTTAAAAATATGATAGAAATACAATTTTAGAATTCATGTGAAAAATTAAAATGATGTGTTATAATGCATAAGTTTTTCTCAATTGTAATGGCTTTAATTCATCTGATTGTATTGAAAAGCATGAAATCGGTATTTTGTTCGTGAATTATGGATTTGGTTTGTAAAAATGTATTTGTCATTGAACAAATGTTGTATAAATTAGACCACAGTTAAAAAGTAAATACAATGTTGAATAGGTGTAAATATAAATTGATTCATTTGAATATTGTGTAGTGTGCTGATTTATTTGAAAAAAGTTAATAGTTTAAGATAAATTTAAAAAAACATAATATGAAGTTGTTGTGATACTTGAAACAGTCAGTAAATAATCTTCGTAAGTTGTAAAAGAAAGGTTAAACAGCTGTTTTGCTTGATATTCATTAAATTCAGAGGAGAGTACCTAATCGCTGCCAGTCAACACAAACCAAGAAAGATTCTTGATTGCTTCATTTCACAACACACTTGGAAAACCAATATTCTCAAAATTGAGCACTAAACTTCAGAGCGTGTCATTAAAAATACGAAAACTTGGAGAATTCCCAGTACGCAATTTAACGCCAAAATATTTTCCAACAAAAAATAAGCTGCACATTAATTTACACCTCAAAGAATGGCTTTTAGAAACATGCAGCACTATCAGTGATAAAATTAATGTTAGTTTGGTAATTCTAATTCTCTGATGACAGCTCGCGGCAAAACAACCCATAGACAATTGCTTAGATGAAAATAAATCATTAATGATGCGTAGTTAAGAGTAGAGAAATAAATAATATGCAGATCTACCCATTGACAAGAAAAAAAAAACTGCCGATAAATAAATAAATAATTGCATTATAAAATATTTGAGAATGCTCCTGTAGAATAATCTAAGCACTGAAATTAATAATTATTATCGCAAAAACCTCGGTGGTGCCTTTTTTCATTTGGCGTTCCGATAAATTTGTTTATTTATTTAAAAGAAAAAAAAAACAACTGAATGTCAATAAATTTAATTAGCTAAGGAACTAAAAATATTGAATTGTGCTTTATTATTCTCAGTCACGTTTCTCATAAAAAAATTATGATGTCGTCTATAGAAAAGAAAATGTAATTTTTTTGAAAATATAGGTGCAAACAAAAATAAAAGTGATGGAATTTAATAAAAAAGTTAAGCCATTTGAGTATAGTCCTTTCAAGAAAAATGGACACAATTGTACTGTCAAGGATGAATCGGTCGACCCAATTTCTTTTGTTATTCAAGAAAACCAGACTTGTTCTGGTCTCAGAAGGCGATTGGCCAGATTTAGGACAATTACAGAAACCAACGCCATAGCCCAGAAGTTATATCGTTCACAATTTGCTATTGATAAAGAAAAAATTAAACATCTTCTCAATTATCCTTTCATGATTCACCCTGCTAGTAAATTCAGAGCGTGGTGGGAACGATTAATGATAGTGGTTCTCTTTATTAACCTCACTTATACTCCCATTTATATGGCCATCTTGCAAATTCCCGAAGAAGACGCAATTTATCACGATAAGCGAAGATTTATTACAGAAATTTTCTGCTTGTTGGACATTCTGCTTAACTTTATAACTGGAACTCAATCTCGACAAGAATATGAGGCAACGTTGGATTTTCGTACAGTTGCCATGAAATATTTGAAAAGATCTTTCTTTATAGATTTCATAGCGTGGATACCTTTTGATTTGCTCAATTTTTTCTGGACTGGAGTTTCTGTATACTTTGATATTTTTCTTTTGCTCAAAATGATAAGAATATTAACACTGTTAAGATATTTAGACCATTTTGGGGAGATCATGGAAATGAGGGTGCGTATGTATTTACATGTGTATAGCTCTAACTCTAAATTAGTATATTTTTCTTAAATTAGGTCTTCTTTACTATCAATTTCACCTTTTTGATCAATTTGCTTATTTCAGTTGATGGCCACAAGAATCATCAAAATGATAACATTCTTCATCATTTACATAACTTGGGTGACCTTCCTCCAGTTCTCTGTAGTGTTTTTAGCAGAGGGGTCGCACTCGCCCGCCAACCCGAATCCTTTATCTTGGATGTCTTTCTTTGGGATGTGGAACATCTCGAGGACGGAAAGATTCTTTATTGCCTTATTCAGAGCAAGTACGATAGTCAAGCACTCAACAATGTGTGATAAATATGTTTCTAATATAAAAAAACGATAATTGGATAACGTAATGTTGTTTGAAAATTATGACTTTTTGAGAGATTCTAACGATTTTTTAGTTATTGAAAGGTGTTACCCAAAATGGGCGATATCACGCCCCTAGGGGCACTAGAGAGGTTTACACCGGGCGAAGGTGCCTTCAGAATTAGACGACGAGGGCAATACGCGTGGGAAACTCTGCTCCAAAATGTGTAAAGGATAGTTATTTTTGCACAGTTTTATATTATTTCGTTTATTTTACGCATTTCAGCAATTTTGGTAACTCAACAGGGGCTTGGAAAAGAGTATCCCATCACAACTCCTGACCAAATATTTGCAGGTGCTGTTTGGATCTCTGCCATTGTAAGTGTTACAGTACGCCTATATTATATAATATATGAATGCACTTGGGTTCCTCGCACCAGGCTGAACAAAGTCTACTTAACTTTTGTTGAATTATTTTCAGTTCGTGAATAGTTATATGATGGCCATGGTTATCTCGATGGTACTTGGAGTGAATTCTTCCAAGTCACAATACTACATGACCACCCAGCAGTTGAAGGCCTACACGGACCGAAAGGAGTTACCACATTACCTGAGGAATAAACTACTCCAGTTCTACCAGCTTCGCTACCATAGATATTTCTTTTCGGTAACCAGATTCAGAATTAGTTCATCATCATCAACCATTATATAAACACTGCTGTATGAATAGCTGCCCTAGACGTCAATATTTTATGCAATATTCCATCTCAGATTTAAGCGTGTTGCATATTCTATTCTTGTATTATTATAGGAGACGGATATCTTGGAGGCTGTATCTGGGAGGCTTCTCCAGGATGTGATGATGCACTCTTGCCGCAAGGTTGTGGAGGATGTACCCTTCCTAAAGCACCTGCCAGATGACATGCTCGTACGGATTGTCGCCTCCCTCCGTTCGGAGATATTTCTGCCTAACGAGGTGATTGTTAAAGTGGATAGCATAGGTAAGAATATATTTTGTAATCATCATCGGCCGTGCAATAATTAGAGAGTCTTTATCGTCCGGTTGACTCCCTTTAGTTCCTCAAACCCAAGATGCGATGCTGACCTCCACCCCTATTCACCTAGGCTTAGATCTCCCAAAACTCATTCGTCCTCCATGCATTAATAAGCTTCTTTGAAGGTCGTATATTATGTTCCGTTCTCTCTTTGACGCCTCTTCAGTCAGTTGCTATTGATCATGATTGGGCCATACCTGTCAAATTTCTTGCACAGCTCTAAAGATTCTTCATCTCAACAAGAAACTCTAGTATCAAGTGATACCTTTGTAATAAGGAAAAAAAATATGAACAATAATATTTGTTCAATTTGTCGGGGGTAATAAACGAGTCTTCCAACACATGGGTCATGCCTCAGAACAGGACATCCGGTGAAAAGGACTGTCAAGGCGAAATCAGACGGTTCATTTTTCGTTCATTTCTGTCTTTCATTTTGCCTCTTTCACTTGAAGTGAAACGTCTAAACACAAAATGAAACAAAAGTGCCGAATGAGTTCATTAGTGAACCGATCAAACAATGTTGGATTTATTCAATGTTGACACTATTCACTCGCACCCAGAATGAAAGAAAAATGAAACGTCTTAACGTGGAATAAACATTCACTCGGGTTCGGTCATTCAGTTTCGCTTCTTGTAGCGGAAGGACGTCGCGTCGTACGCAATAAAATGGTTTTCAAACGAAACGATCAAAACATGCTGCTCTTTTTAGAGAATTTCTAGAATTACCAATGTCTCTGGAATCATAAACTAGATGTACATAAAGACAGATCGCTACGTGGAAATTCTATAAAATCGCCAATTTAAGATTTAAACTTAAAATACACGGCCGCACCCACCACCGTCAACGTTTTCTTTGCTTCTTTTCTTCACAAATCAAAATTTTAAGGCGCATGACTTTGTTCAACGACATCGTCGAAGAAAAGAATGAATGAATGTTCATTTCTATATTATTCTTTCTGTACCGTGTGAACGAACGAACAAAATGAAACAAAAATGAGCGTTCACTCGAGTGGACGTTCTTCCGACTGAACCGTCTGATTTTGCCTTGATCACTTGACATTAACCTTATACCTTATTATTACTTTTGAAAATTCTTAAGTTTAAAAAAAATATATATAAATATACTCGTATATATATATTGTTAGGTAATATTTTCCTGTTTATGATAAGGAGTTCGCAAAATATGACCGTGTTAGGTTGCCGATAGAGGTGATTACAAACGTTTGTTTTCCCACAGGTGATTGCATGTACTTCATCGTCACGGGCACGGTGGCCGTATATTCCGCGGGTGGTCGCGAGCTCTGCCACCTGCAGGACGGGGCGCACTTCGGCGAGGTGGCCGTGGTCGGGGGCCCCCGCAGGCGCACCGCCTCCGTGGTGGCGCTGCGCCCTTGCGAGCTGCTACGGCTTGACGCGGCGGAGTTCGCCAAGGCGGTGGCCAGGCACCCAGAGCTCCTGGAGGGGATCCTGCGACTGGCGGCTGACAGGATGGAGCACACGCTTGAGGTGGATAAGGCAATGTTACCAGATAACCTATGATCAACCCATGGGAATACAACTAGAAGAATGGGAATACAACTTAGAGGTGGATAATTGATTGTTGAGACGAGAGTATTGAAGAGAGAGTGCTAACCTTGGAGTAACGTTATAAGGAGGTATGGTTAATATTTTTACCCAACCTATACAAATTTGCGATAAATCACTTTCTCCGGGTTTTTACATCGTATACCATGCGAGAGAAGAGACAAGAAAAGTCGTCACATGATATTGCAGCACTTCTAAGTATGTAAGAATGTTCTCCGTCCGCGCTAACTTCACATCATCGAGTCGCATAACTAACGTCAACGGATTTTGAGGTTATTTCCTATATTTGTGTTGATCAAAAAACTTGCAGTGGTTATAGAAATAAATCAAACATGATGGTGATATGTGCTATGCGTAAATAAAACATCACTTTTCAAAAGTATTTCAACAGTTTTAAATATTTTTAACCGAACTTAAGAATTTTCACATTTTTAATGATATAAAGACATAAAATCAACAAAAACCTTCCATCATTATTCAGGTAAACTTTCTGTTATTAGTGTTTGTGTGATATTTTGACTTTATAAATCATTTTAATGGTGTATTGGTATTGTTCTGTTTAATGTGTTCGAATACGTTTATCAAAAATGTCCGAATTCCGTGTGGGCGGTAACTAATATAAATACCCTTTAATATATTTTTGTCTCTTTCTATCGAGTCAGTATAAAGTCAACCGTCCTGACTACACTGTTTCGTAAAGGTACCTCTCCATGTCCTCCGAGGTGATAACCCTTTAAATCAGCGCTTGAACCAAACTGCCGTTGGTGGGGAAGCATTAATAATAAAAATATAATTTCTTGTTGATGTTTGTAAATGTTAAATTATTTTATAAATTAGTGCGAAAGTGTAGATCCCTACCAATGTGCTAATGAAAACAAAAATTAAGTAAAAGCATAGTAGTTGATCTTGTTTATTTTTTAAATTCACATCCAATTTTTTAAGTTGTGATTACCGCACAAAAGTTCGAACTGCCCGGATCCAGTGGGATTATGGTTTGTACAAGAATGTATTTTGCAAATCAGAAGGTAGTTATGTAACTACCTACGCATTGTAAAGCTCTGACGGTGGAATCATTTGGAGCTTTGTATGGGTCGAGATAAAACGTACGCATCGTTTCGCTGGCGGAAGGAATGTCGCACAGCACCATAAGCGACTTCACGAATTCGCTGCCTGCGCAATAAAATACGCAATACAAAAATACAATTCTTACATCATAATATATTATAATTTAGTAAGTGTGGACACTTATTTGCAGGTTTATCAGTTGAGATATATATTTTTTATTTTGTGACTTTTTATAATATGCATTTTCTTAATCGTATGTGCCTCGGAGGGGTTGAGGTGTTGAAAAGTTAATAAAATAGAGATAGCCTGGTGGGTAAGACACTAGAATACAGTTGCACTATGTTCAGAGCAGGTACCATCTTTCTCTATGCAGAAGAATCCTTACTTTTCCACTATTTTCCACGGTAAATAAGTAGGTAGATACTTTATTTTGCAAGGATTTTCGATTCCCGCTGCCTTAGAGTCTAAGAAAGTCTCAAAATCGCAAAAAATGTGATTTCAACAAAATAATCAAAGAGGCCGTCAGAGGGTAAAATAACAATACGAACTTGGAAAGCTTGATACGGCTTCAATTATAAGATCTATCTAATCATACACATCGCAACTTTGCTCTTCCCATTCAGATTCTATTCCCTCGTTTCCTTCACTTCACACAATTCCCCAATTGACAAATAGATGAAGGATATAAGAGAACATATCGATATCGGTGTGACGTACAAATTTCCTTACCAGAGAGGAAGTAGAATTTATAAAAGCAATCTTGTACTTGCCACGATCTCTTCATTAGATGTACCTCTTACATCAATTATAAGATCTTTTACATCAAGAAACAGGAGGTCTAGTGACCAGTAACCAATCCCCGAAATAGGTGTATTCTGATGCAATAGCCTCTGGTGAATGACCGTCTCCAGTGGCGTACTAAGGAGAATGAGGACCAAATGTAAGAATTTTATTGGGAACACCTTTTTGTATCTTTATGTTACATGTTTTTCAATCGATCGATTAAAAAAAGATTTCGGAATAAAGGTTTTGAAATTCGCATGAAGCCTGGTAGTAACTATTAGGACAAAATAAATGACGTAACGTGTTTAGAATTTTTTTTTAAATGAGAGACAGAAATGCGACGAGCAAGATTACCTGCAATGAAAAAAACAAAAACCAAGTATTTTATTTAGGCATCACGAGTTTTAAAAATGGATAGCAAATTTTTTTCAAATATCCAATAACATCGATATGTTAATGTATGTTTTGCCAAAAAGTAAGAACTTTTATATAATTTAATAAATTATCAAAATATTTGGGCTCTTTTTTGATAATTTCGTATTGGCGATTGATTTGGTACTATAGATTTATGTGTGAATAATGAAGAAGTAATTGTCAGTTAGATTTTGTTTTTCTACGTTATTATATTTGTATTTTAAAGAAAAATAACAAAGAACGTCTTATAGTATGAGTGTGACTGTACTTATTGTTAATGACTGCTTTACAGTAAAATCATTTTGCGGCTTCCATAAAATTACGTCTATTAATGTCGTATTATTAAGTCCTAAGTGCGCCCCTGCTCGATTAATGTATCTGCTCTCAGTTCAGTTTGTCCGTAATCAGAAAGTTACTTTGCAAACTCTAAAGCGGTATTTCCAAAAACGTATTCATCCGCTTTCGTCATCTTGTTCGAGTATTATTATGCAACTCGGCAGATTTTTCGCTCACAAGACGAGGAAATTATTTTGATCGACGCCTTCAGAAGTGCACCTACCCAGCTTTCTATAGCATACAAATATGGGCGTTTAAAAGTAGGTTCTTGGATAACTTATGCATTGCCGATTTTGGGTAAAGTCGAACCTATATTTGAATAATTCTGACCAGGGCCCGTCCTGCGCAGGCGCCTTTGAAGCAGTCCGCTTCAGGCGGTGAATTGCTAAGGCCCTGATAGTACCTAATTACAGTGTTTTTTTTTACCCACCCAGCGCCTTTAAAAATATAATAATATTAAAAAAACATACTATTCATGGACGGCAATTAACCGGCGAAGCGGGCTCTCGTTTTTTTGACGGCCTCCATGGCCGAGTGGTAAGACGCTCGACTACGAATCCAAAGGTCGCGGGTTCAAACCCGGCGTGCGCCAATAACTTGTATTTAATTAATATGTGTCATAACACATTTAATTCATACAAAAATAATAAAAAGTATATTTGCGGCACTTTCCAGAGTGGTAGATACTCTAAGTATCGCCCTAGCGAAAGACAACCATTAAAAATCGAAACGTTTATTGAAATGGCTTTAGTCGTGTTTGGTGACCAAATCTGAATAGCCAGGTAATTCCTAACCTTCCTCTTCCCAATCTCCTTCCCCTCCTCACTACCTTCAGCCTCACAACATACCCTATTTGGGGATGCCATAGACTCACTTGTTCTAGATGGTTGGCAGCAGTTGAGACTCTTGTGCGGCATTTATATTTAAAAAAATATTTTAAAAACTTGATACGAGCTGGTATCTATCTTCTGTTTGAACAAAAATTACACTGGTTGTTAAAGTTAGTTAAATTGTACAACAAACAGTGCAAATTAGAGAGACATTTTTAACAATTGTAACTTTTAGAGATTTTATTATATTTAATCGTCTAAAGACGAACTAAAATGAAACTAACTAATTCAAAATATTTTTGATAATCCACCAAAACGCAGGAATACATAACCAGCGCCAATATATTATTAAAAACTATGAAGAAAAAAATTAAAAAATTCTCCAAAAGTAACATTATTCATTAAAAAAAATACCGCTTTGCGGGCAAAATGCGTTCGAAGATTAGATGCCGTTTTTGCAGGCTCCCATAAGAGTGATTGGAGTCAACCTTTGGAATTCTGTTAAGAGTGATGAACTTGAGACGATTAAATGAAAAAAAATCTCTTTAAGTAACATTTGTTGAAACAAAACTCCACTTTGCGAGCCTTGGGGTCGAAAATAAGAGTCGTTTTCTCAATGTTATCTTTAATACTCAACTTAGTTTTCACTCGTTTTCATTATTACGTTAATGAATATATCGCATATATTACCAGCCACCTTGTTATGTCATTTTGACACAGTGTAATCAATACCTGATACTGAGTAGGCTCATACATTACCGCCATCATTGTGCAAGTTTGTCTCAGCCCAACTTGTCGGAGTAAGCCATTCGTATAATGAATTCCGATCGCCGCTCGTATCGCTTCCATCGGAAGATGCTGACCTTTGCAACTTATTTGCTCTGGACAAAAATATTCATAATAATAACGTGACACGAAGTGGGCGCTGAAGGCGTTCAATCTGTTTACTAAATTGGTCACGAGTTTTATTTTCTAATTCTAGCTCTATGGATAAATTTGACATGCTGGAATATTAAATTGTTCGTGACCGTTTTACCTTTGATTCTGATATAGAATAAATGATTTTCAGCATCTAAAACATTAAAATACCAAAGGACCCTGCGGAATTTTCGGAGGCAAAAAATAATGAAACAGTAATTCCGGTTTTGTACATCATTAATTTGTAAATTACGATGCGCCCACCTGCTCATACTATAATAATATTGTTATTGATGCATACCATCTCATGATATATTGGAAGAATGACAGAAATTCTACGGAAAACTACACACGAATGAGTAATTTAGGCATATTGAATCCCTACAAACCATCTCTATGACATGACTGAAGTATATTTACAATATTTAGGACTAAGAGACGTAAAGGTTTTTTTTAATATGAAATGTGAAAAAACCCTCATTAAAAATTCCTTATTCATTGCAAATTTTCTTCAGAAAATTCAGTATAATATGAATAATTTTTAATTTAGATACAGATTGGCTGAAAGCTGACATTAAATGTCTCTTTAATCTTCTCTACCGTCTTCTATTTTTGCTACTTGCTATATGTCCTGCTCAAGGAAACTATCCCAGTCACATAAATCTTATTATTCACGGCTCATCAAACAATAGGTAACAATATCTGCAGCTCTATTATAAATTAATATCCTCATTTTTTTCTAAAATAATGTTTTAATTTATTAAAAATTCAAAAATAAAGTCCAAGCCACAAGGGGAGCAAAAACTGTAAGAATCCAATAATATTTCTCATCAATTCAAACATTGAGAGAATTATTAATCCGTGTCCTTTGTCATTATCCGTGGATTCGAGCTATCACGTACCATTATTAAACCATCTTTCAGCATGGATACTTTCGCGCAGGGATGCAGGTATTGTTTGATTGCATTAATGTTATTTGATACGGGCTTTGTCATTTTTTTTACGATGGTTTTCTTTTCAATGCCAAAGTTTGGGAGTCATTATATTCAACGGTGGAATTTAAAATTGCAAAACAAACCGTGGCAGATCGATAAGCCGCACCTGTACCTTGAATATTTTAATAACTTCCCTTGTTCTAAAAAAATATGGATGGTAATGAAAGTAACATGCAGCCTAATATTTACACCTCGTTTTAAAGAGGAAGATGCTCTTAGTATCACCATGTTGGTAGAAATGTTGATGGAAATGGCTTTATCAATATTTAGTTAATTAGATAATTACGTAACTTCTGGTAATTGGAACTATTGCACGTTTTGTAATATCTGTTATTTAATAAAATGTCGTCTCGTCTTATTCTCCGATAATACCTAAGGTACAATGACGTTGCGAGCTTAAAATTGTTACATTAGTTTGAAGTGAAAAATTTAAAAAAATCCGTGAGATTTTCACGAAGCCAGAGCTCACAGTGCAAGAGTTACTGCTTCTTCAGTTCTACCGGTATTTCAATAGTAGATGTTCAGAAGAACTAGCTTCATTGATTCCTCCGGCAGAGGTCGCGGAGGGAAGCATGCCAAACGCGTGCCTAACATTTTAATGCAGATGTCATTTGTCACATGAGAACGGATCGTTCCTGAAACTTCTTTTTAAGACCTGGATTCACTCCTTCCTTTTTTTATAATAAATACCCTACACACAGCCTTCTAAAAGATGACACATACCCTAAGGAAAACGGTTTTCCCCCGTGTAAAGTTAAAATAAAAATATATTATGAATAAAAATTATATATTGTATTATAATATAAATTTATTATATTATAACATAAACAGTACTTCCGGTATGTTCATCGAAGCGCGAGTTCCAGGATTTTCAGCCCTTATGAGAACCAGGGAAGCAGGAATGAGGGAAAGCATCAACAACTCTAGAAATAAACTCATCATGGAATCCCGTCAGATCCCGAATTCTAGGATAGAAGCTCATTGGAGTAAGATATTGGCCCCATCAATCTTAATGCTGCCTGGATGGACTCCCTCTTGATGGCCTTTTACAGACATGAGACCTAATATCTTTCATTATTAATTTTTACATGTATTATTTTTATATTTTTTCTTGTGAATTAATGTTTATTATTATTAGTAACATTTTTTTTTCTTTATTATTATGTGTATTACAACTTTAATTTTATTATAATTTTTACTGTGTATTATTATCAATTATGGAATGCATTGCATTGCACTACTTCTGAATACATTCTGGAATAACACTTTTATTATTATTATATAAAGGTAAAGACATCTAGAGTACAGCGCACCTGCTGTTGATTGTCATTTAATTGCGCTATAGGTACTTACAAATGTATTGTTTTGATCTACTATTACTACAACTTAACAACATTTTGTTTTACCGTTAAGATTCTTGCTTTACAACATTGAGATGTGATGACCTTTAAATCCTGCATTTAATTTGCCATTACAACCTCATATCGTTCATGCCTATCAAGTCGTTTTGATGAAGGGAACTCCACCTTGGGTTGTAATTGAATGATCCGATATTATTACAAGCTGTCAGATCTGAACCATTTGACTGACGGCAAAGGTGGAGGTCGCTGTTAAAACAATAGCTGCCATAGCGTCCATAGCTCTACTGCTGTAAAATATATTTAGTTTTTGTAATCGTGAAAAGGTATTAACATGACAGTGATGAACTAGCGATTAAAAAATACAAGAGCCTATTTTATAACCTTATAAAGAATATTTTTAAATAACTTTTTAATATTAAAAACATTTTGCTAAGTATAGTTATTTTTACACTTGACAACTTTGTATTTACTGTTTGGTCTTTTAAAGGCACCATTGACTATGGTGAAGTGGCCACTGGCAGAAATCTATTTACTTATAGCAAATCGAAATATTTGTAGTAAGGCATTGTTTTGCTTAATTTTTTTTTTCATCTCTGATGCAAAAAATTACATTTCTGAATACATTATTCTATTAAAAAATACTAACAAATGATTAGTACAATCTGTGGCTCATTTCGTTGATATTATTAATTCAGATTTAATTAATAATCATTACCGTTATCATGATTATTAACATTTTTTCCCTTCTTCAATAATTGCGAATTTCTTTTGTGACATCATTTTTAAATAGAAGAATCAATTTACCTTTTTTTAAACCGCTTTTAATTGACATAATCAACATATTTCAATACCGATTATCTATTATATAAATAATATAACAAATACATATTTTATTAGCACAGTTATTTCGAATTTGCTTATCACTTACAACATTTGAAAACCAGTCATATTTTATATGTTGATATAAATAAAGGATTTAAAATTTTACATACTAAAACCAAGGGCATACAGATTTGAATGTTTAGAGATTGGAAAATTAGCGCTAATAGTAAATAAAATGTTTTAAATAATGTAATCCGTTGTTTTAATAGCCACTTATTACAAATTGTTTCCACTGTAGTACCTGATTAGTTAACACACTTTCTCTAATCCTCTCCCACTATGTATTTGTTTAGTTTTGTCCACGTCTTGACATTTAATTTTGGTTTAAATTGTATCCTGAGGAAGTGACCAATTGATCTTGAAACATTTTGATTATATCAATAAAAAGTGGTTAAATCAAAGTCATTGACTAATATATATATTTTATTTTTGATGGCGAAATTTAAAAAAAAAACTCGCTGGCCTCTGATCGCGACTTATATAACATACCTGAGATTTACTGCGTTTAGTTTCACACAAACATTCGTTCAACAGACAAGCTGTCACCAGCTGTCACAAACGCGTCGCTGTAGGCTCCTTTCTGACAAAAAATGCCTTGAGAGGTGTAAAAATCATTCGGGAGTAAAAAAACATATCCCATGGAGTTTCTTTCCATTCATAAGTACCCACAAATCATTTATTATTTCAATAAATGCAATTATTCAGAAAGTTTTTAGCTACTATACAATAGCAAAATAATGTGAGATAGTGAATGCAGAAATACATAAATGTGTGGAAGACAACCGTATTCGTACGTCGTTCTCTACTCGGCTGCTCGCTCAGTAAGTTCGAAAAACTTTCCATAGGTGGTTGAAACTGAAAACAAAAGGGTGCTACATTTTTCGTAAGATTTTTATGAATATGTAGTGTCTTGTATTTTATGTCTATAAGTACAACCAATCATTTTTTAACGTATTTCGCCTACTTCATGATACAACTGTCACGATTCAAATAATTTGTAATGCCAGCCCAGTTTACCCCTGTTCACTGTTAGTTCATATTTACATTAGCACTACGTTTTAATAAGTGGAAAACTTCAAAATACGTGTTCGGCATTACAGAATTGATTTTGACGTATTGATAAAGCAAAATACAACATGGCTAAAAGCAAGTTAAAAGCCTTGGAGAGAGTGTTTGAATTTTAAAATACAAGTCGGTGGGGATTTACATAAGTGGTTAGCGGTTAGGCGTTTTGTTTTGGTATTTTTGAAGCATGTGAAGATTTTTTATCATTAATATTTGCCTAAGGGTCGGGACTGCTAAACTCCAAAGTCAAAGCATCTACAAATGTTAAAACAAAACGATTTTTATTTTTCACCTTTTTTATCTGGAATTTCAACTCATCGATTTCCATGTTGTGCAATGGAACTTTGAACATCTGGTTGTGGTCAAAAAATTAAACGTGACGCCTCATTTATAGTACTCTTTTCTTCAAATAAAATCTCGGGCAAAGGCAGGTAGTAAAAGTAGTGTCAAAATAAATAGCCACAAAAATAAAACCAGAGAGTGTAAAATGGTGTGAATAGTTAAAGGAAACCCAAAATAAGTAATACAGCTGATTTAAGTATTCAATAAAATATAGTACAAACTACTTGTTTGATAGAAACCCCATAGAATCCTTCCTAAAACTCATTTCCATCGTACAGGTGATTACCTAATTCAACACATCATTCACATTAAGATATAACAACAAGCGAGTTAACAACTGTCAAAATATCTCTGAGATACATTTTTAAATTTAGCGAGTTTATAAGTGGTACATAACAGTAAATTATAATTAAAAATAATCCTAGCATGGTTCACAAGTGTATCTGATGTTATTAACTGTTTTTTTTTACACTCTCAGTTACTCAATAAATAAGATTTATCTCTGGGACATTTTTTTTTTTTGACAATACCATCTCTGGTTCAAGTAGTGCAGAGTTTGAACTTATAAAAAAATGATTTTCCAAAGAAATCGAGTGGTATTAAATCTTGGACGTTTATTTATTAAGATTACCTCAGTAATTCAACATAATTAAAATATTATAACAAAAAAAAGAAGAATACGTGATAAAGTTTTGTATATTACCCCATCTATCGATCTAAAATACAAATTTTATAATATTTTGTTGATAGATGTCACCCGGTTCATAAATTAATGTAAGTAATCGTTAAATAATTCAAATATTAATAAAAAAACATTAATTAATAAAAAAATGCCATCAAAAGTGAAATCATAATGAACCAAAAATTTTAACGTTTCAAAGAACAATTGATTCAAACGATGAGCGAGAGGATAGACCATCAACTAAAAAAAAACGAAAATATGATGTTAATAAATTATTTTTGGATATTAAGAGCGAAATCCAAGACCTAGCTGAGGTTGTATCTAACAAAATCGTCGATTTTGTAAATGAACTAAAAAACCAAAAGGTCACCAAAAAAAATAATTTTGCAGGGATAGAAGAGAAGCAAAAATAAATTAAAACCCTTAAATGGTCCGTCAACCACATGCAACAGAGCTAGTAAGATACATCGATCGAAATCCAAAAAATGACTGCATAAATAAATACGAAAAATACGAACTCCAATTGAATTTTTGGTGAAGAATTTAGAATGCAGTGGTTAATTAAAAAATAACTCCATATATAACTACTATCACACCTGCCGAGTAGATTAAGCACACGAATAGATTTATCGTCACTGTTTTTCTACAAATAACTGCAATACAAAGAGACCCATACACCCTCATTCTAACTACGTGGTTCAAAGTGAAGTCCTTTTAACTGTTAGAATTCATCATCCTTATAGTTTATATCATTTTGTATCACTGCAAAAAGTGCATACTCGTACGAAAAATGGCAAACGTAAATGTACGAGACACTAGACCACGTAAAAAACATATCGTCTCGGGAAAGGCAAAAGAGCTGAAGCGCCATTTTGAGAAATTTACATCAGAGCACTTTTAATTTTTTTTTGTTGTTTTCCAAAAAATGTATAAGTCTTCAGTACATAGTTGAATTTTAAAAAAAGTAAGCTCAGGTTACTCAATGCTTTCACTGAGTTACCTGAAGTGACAAAAAGCTAAAAAGTCCCAAACTTGTGTCGCTTGAGTCAAGCCTTCTCCCAAGTGGTAAATATATTTTAGATGAATAAAGGACCACACAAGTCTTCAAAATCAAACAAGAGTCAGAGCATTCGATACAGAAAAAAGTACTGATCAAAACTGCATATTTAACTCATTTTTTACCGTCGCTTAAGCCTTTTGCCTTTTTAGCGACAATATGGTTTAGAGATCATTCCAATGTCACAGATTCTACAAAACTAATAATAAATGTTGAATTAAAAGGGAATAAGCAAGCAAACCTCAAAGAATAATGTTGGAACACCCTTCTAAACAGGATACTATAAAGACAAGACCACCAAGAAGATAAAAAAAGAGCAAGAGCCATGATTAAAAAATGTGCAATTTGATAAGTGGTAGGCCCTTGGCCAGAATAGAAAACATTGGAAATACTGGAAGGAGGTCTAAACCCGAAAATGGGTAGACCAAGGCTAAAAAAGAGAAGTAAAAATATGTTTACATTAAGAAGAAAGAACTGAACTAGAGCGTTGTTTCACATTTATATCACATTTCATCTTTTTGTTAGAATTGCTTCAGTCGGTCAGGCGAACTGATCAGTTCAAACTGAACGAACTGGCGGTGTATTCAGTATGGAATGGAAGTCCTTGCACCGCTTTTTGCAACGCTTTAAAAAAGTTTATACTTGCATAATATTTAGGCGAAACCGACGACATCAGATCAACAGTATATATAACGTACGAGTATGTTCATAAACCATTTCAACATGCATATTTTCACGTGTTTGGTTTTTACTTGTTCACGACTGAGTAGCAAAAAATAGATAATTTTTCCCTTTTTTTCATTGGTGTATAATAGCGTTGTGACCACTTTGAAAAAACTACTTCTTTTGACAGCAGTTCCTACTTCATTCATTGTTCATTGAACAAATACTTCAATTGAAGTTGGTACCGGCTAGTACTTTTTATTTTGGCAAGGAACCGGTTCCAGTTCTTTTCACAAAGAACTAACAATTCGGATGATTTGATTTACTGCCGTGTGGGGCGCTAACATCTGCCAAAATATTTAGTGTTATATATTATTATACGAGTTTTAGGACAAGTTGTTGAATTGTAGAGTCAATATATTATATCTACAGTAATATATTGATACATTTTTCCAAACAATAACTTGATTATGCAAAATATCCACATTCCAGCAGTTATTCCAGCAAAGATTTATGTGACAGCATAAATGAGTCGTTCTGCAGAGTAGATATATGCAGCGAATATTTCAACAAAAACATGAACACTTTTATTTAAAAAATGTTTATGAGTAAATATAAACATTTCTATGTAATTAATTAGTATTCTAACTGGGAGATAATTGATAGATTAACGCTTAAATAAAATAACAAATGAGATAATTCGTATTTCAGTACCACCTTTGATCCGACGGTCTTTTTTGTGTGTTTTTTTTTCTTTTTTTTATAGAAAGACAAACATTTTAAACTCCTACTACCATCATAATAAGCGGAAAATGAAGCTTGTGCAATGATGAAAGATTTAGCTAGCAGAGGAATTGAACCCACGACGCGACTCTCAGGGGGGGAGGGGGGGGGGGGAATCCGACGCGTTTGTCCACTCAGATTTGTCAACTTGATATAAAAATATAAATTGATATCTTAAAGTTTTTGCTGCATGTATTCCATAATAAATTATCTATTGCCATTTTATAAAATAATACGTATTGCTTACAACTCAAAGGGGGATTTCAGAACTAAACAGTGTTCTCGCACAAAAGTGCCCTTAGAATATCGGAAGCATGTTTCGACCATGCTTTTGCTATGGTGTCTAACCTTCTCCCAATACCCCTCACTTCATTCATACTTGCTCGCTCGTAAAGGTATAATGTTATTAAATGTGTATGTGTATTAAATGTGTGATTTTCGGTATCTGCTGCATAACTATAATCTGCAGAACGTCGGTAAATTAATTTACTGCGAGGCGCAATTTCGAAGCTGTGTCATTTTTGTTGTTGTTGTGAATAAATTGAAATGACCAATGTGGCTAGTAAATAAGTAAGTTCCTAGAAAGGCAATAAAACTCTTTACAATTCTGTTCATCAACTTACGAAACGTTCGTCATACAGCTTCCAGGTATTTTTTAACTGTGCGGCTGACGCATACATAACATTATATAATTATCTATGCCCCTGGGGTCTACTAGGCGGTTCATAAAATAATGGGTTCGTATTAATAATGTATTTCCTGGTTGTTTATCTATTGGTTGTGAACTAACGGCGGGAGACATCGACCGGTAGACTTAGGAAGTAGGTTGATTTGAAATTGATTCCAAAAGTTTTTTTGTTTTGACAGATTTTTTAAAGTGTAACCTTCTGAATAGCTAATTCGTACATTAGGTATTTGGTAATTTTTACTGTTTCAAATTATTTACAATTCTTCACCATCTAACAGCGATTTCGTGTGATTAACATGTTTTTGCAATAAATAAAAATGTCCCTCAGCAGAAAATATTTGAAGAACTATTGTCATTAAATATTATAAATAAATTACTGCGTGTCTATAATTTGTAAACTAGATAGCTCCAATCAAAAGTTCGAGGCAGTTCCTTAGTTGGCGGAGGTTTCTGCAAAAAGTGAAATTTAAACAGTTTCAATGTATGGCAGGTTTTTAAACGACGTGATTTCATTTTCCCATAATGTGTTTCTCGGGCTTACGAAGCTTATATGCCTTGTCTAATAAAAAAAAGAATGGCTGCCTAAAAAGGTTGTGTGTATCTCTTTAAAAAGCCACAGTCACTTGTCATTTGCAACATTTAAAAAATACAGCACTTTCTTTGGCAAAAATCTCAACATTTGGTGACTTTAATCGACAATATTTGAGAAAGAGTTAACGACGCATTACCGAAGAAAAAAACCTTTTTCCGAAAAACCACTCATGACGAAATACAGCCAATGCAATAACACGAGTAGCAGGTTCGGTAATACGCCCTCTGCATTCCCACCTGACGTAATCTCAGTCGCTGGGCACAGCACCTGTGTTACATATTACTGAAAACGTACCTTTTTATTGTTAATTGTGCACTCTAATTGAGCTCTAATTACATTGTAATGTATGTATTGAGAGTGTGCGAGTTTAGTGTGAGACTCAACAGTCGGGCGTGGGACATTGCAAGGAACAAAGACTCGACGTTCCACATTTACAAGAAAAAACTCGACCTGAAGACGAGGTATAACATATTTACTACTTGGTATTGGAACACCAGCAATGATGAAAGGTTTTATGCTAAATACGTGTACAAATGTTGTCATACTCGACGAGTAAGTTTTTGCACAAAGCCCACACTTTTTCAAAAAGGAAATTCCTGGTTGATTCAGATATAATTCATTTACATTCAATAATTCTTCATTCAGAATAACACATTTATTTAAATGTCTAGTCTAGTTATTTAATATATCAGAAAAAGTCTTCACCAGCGAATCCAGATTCCAACATTTAAAAATATCCCTAGAAAATCACAAGAAAATCATCAGTCTGTAAAACTGTTCTTCTTCCAGCGCTCTCTCCTATCTAAGGTTGGCTATTACCAGGGAATCTTCACTCTTCAAGTTCCAGCTCGTAACAACTTTGCGGAGCTATACTCGTACCAGTCACGTAGATTACGAAGCCATGGAGTGCAGTGTCTTCCACAGCTACGTTTTGCATCAATCTTCTTTTGGATGAGCAGTAAAACTAAAGCGTGACTATTTTGGGGAGATATTGAGAGTATGAATGATGTAGGGGGTGGGAAGAGGAAAAGGAATTTGATGATGATTGAGAAGTATCTGGCTATTCAGATTTGGTCACTCAACACAGGCAAAGCCATTTTAAGCAATATTTAGATTCCGATTGGTGATCTCTTTCACCAAAGCAATACTCCATTCTTTCTGGAACGCGGTACAATTATTCAAGGAGAAAATCATTTTTTTGACCCTAACTGTTTTGAACTTGCGATCTAAGTGTTTAGTGCTAAGGAACTTACCTTCCAGCTAAGAACACAGCGTAGAATTATATTTTTATGGGAAAGTCACTTCGACTAACGTGATTAAGTATGTAGTCCGGTGTGACCAATTGCCGAAGACGATTATAATATGTCTATAAGGTTTTATTGCATTCGCCGCGTCCCGGGACTGGAAGGAGTCGATATACGAGCGACAAGATGTGCAGTGCAGTGTACACCTGCGCTCTGCAATAAAATATACCGCGGCGAGATGAACATGGCTCCATGTGATGCAGATTCCAAGATCTAAGGAATCATCTATTGCAATGGTGTAGGAAATTAGAATTATGGGACACTTGGAAATGAGAATTTCAAAGGGCAATGTAAAAGTTAGTAAAAACTGTAAGTACAAGCACATTTCTTCGATACATCATCCAGGTATCTCATTCGTATAAAGTATTGCAGTAACTATCAACCAATTTTTTAAAATTAGAATTAACTAACGTTGGCTTTATGCTTTATTTTGATATTAATTTGTAAAACAAAATTAATAAACTTCAACGAAATATGAAAGATAATAAGATACAGAAAATAAAAAAAATAATTGTATCTTGACTAACGCATTATTTTTTTTTCTCTGTTTTACTCTCTTCAACCTCACAACATACCCCAATCGGGGATGCCTTAGTCTCACTATTTGTAGATGGTTGAGAGCAGTTGGGAATCTTGTGCGGTATTCGCTATAAAAAATGATAATTTTTTATTTAATTTTTAAAATTTAATATAAGAAAGACTAACATTCCCGGGTTATGAATAGCCTAACTATATTTGAAAAAAAATAGCATCATAATAAGCGAAAGATATTGCTTTTGCAATGATGGAGGACGTAGCTAGCAGAGGAATTGAACCCACGACACCCGGATGGGAATTGACGCGTTTGTCCGCTCAGCTATAACCGCTCAATTTGAATAATAGATAAATCATTTTGTATTCTTTATTTTTTTATTTATTTTTGTTTATTTTTATCGAGCATTTTTTTGTTTGTTGAATATTTAAAGAATTGGCATCTATTCCCAATTTTCTTTTATCACATATCTTTCTTTTTGCTCCTTTAAGTCTCACAACATACCCCGATTGGGTAGTCCCACTTGTTCCGATTAGTTGGAACTCTTGTGGGGTATTCATATATAGATATACTCGTATATTTATATCAATACCGCTCTGCTAAGAAAGTAATATATATATATAAATATATTTTTTTCTTATTTTAGTACAAATTTGAGTGTCATATATATGTATATATATATATATATATATATATATATATATATATATATATATATATATATATATATATATATATATATATATATATATATATATATATATATATATATATATATATATATATATATATATATATATATATATATATATATGTGTATATGACACTCAAATTTATACTAAAATATGTGGTATTTTGGGTAAATACATTTGTTATATTAGGTACTCACCTTACTCGATAAAAATCACCTTTTTGCAAGTGATCAATATACGCCTTTGTCCATGACATTATAGTTTCCTCTCGTTGAGTTGAGCGCAGTCACGCTGAGATGTAAAGAACTTATACACAGGAATTAATGATAATTAATTATACATTTATCATTTATTAAAACTGTCAATGGCAGGATTGATAGACGCAAGCTTCAGTATCGGAAGATAGCGGCTAAAGAAAACAAAAAGATAACATCGATAACTGCTTCTTCTGATGAGCCAAGGATACCGCCGTTCATTTGTTCAAACTAACAAAAGCATTGTTTTGTTGTAAATAGGTTCAACATATTTGCGATAAGCATGATAACCGTGATTTTTCCACTTTTATACGTAATGGACGGAACAGCTGTCACTTAATTTGAATATAGCCTTCCGTACGGTTTTGACGGCCTCCGTGGTCGAGTGGTAAGACGGATTTAGAGGTCGCGGGTTCAAGCCCGGGGTGCGCAACTAACTTTTATTTAATCAATATGTGTCATAACACATTTAATCAATATAAAATAATATTTAGTACATTTGCGGCAAGTTCCAAAGTGGCAGATCCTCAAGTATCGTCCTGGTTGAATACCACCATTCAGAATCGAAACGTTGTAGAAATGGCTTTAGCTGTGTTTGGTGACCAGATTTGAATAGCCAGGTACTTCCCGACCTTCGTCTTCCCCATCTTCTTCCCCTTCCCACTATATTCAGCCTCACAACATACCCTAATTGGGGATGCCATAGTCTCACTGGATGTAGACGGTTGAGATTACGATTAAAATAATCAATACCCCTTTTAGGATCGTGGCACAAATAAATATTTTTTATGATTCGTGGTGATATAGCAATGAGTAGAATTTCACCAACTTTCCAAGACTTTATCGTAGTCAGAAGAAATATTATTTTTATGACTTAAAAAGAAAAATAAGCATTCCTGGGTAAGGAAAAACCTGACAAAATTAGAAAAACTCCTACTACCATCATTATAAACGGAAAATGTTGCTTATAGAGGAATTCGACGCATTTGTTCACATGTATGAAAATATAAAGTTTTTTTTTAAATTTTTTTTTAATTTAAAATAAACCTTATAACAATGGTTTTTACTGTGCCTGTCTTACTGGGAGGAGTTCCCTTTGCGAAAAAGATATAGCGGTTTTAACGATGTTAGTTAGCTAGTACGCGCTCTCACTAAAACTCTATTTCTCAGAAAACTGTTTGAAAAATGTATTTTTCTTAGATGTAACTTCATAAACCACAAATCAAATGTGCGTATTAATTGATATGATGTTGCCATAAAATAAGCCGTTAATTTTTAAAGCTAAGCTTAATTACTTTTAATATGATGCAACTGTCATTTTGAAACACGAACCTTATGATTTTTAGGGGGCCTTAAAAAATAATCGCAAGTCTTAATGTTATTTAACATATCAAATAATCATAACTCTTAAGGTCTGGTAACACCAAATCAAATTAAAATGCATATTCAATGAAAAAAGCTTCACATAAAGTGAAGCCAGAACGCAGAACGTTAGGTAGTACATAAAGTGTAATCAAGCCAGGATTGGAGTATTAAACATGAATGTATGGTTCTTTAATTGGACGGTTTGAATGTATGAATGAATTAATATGAGAGAAGGTTTTATTATTGTGAAATATCATCTCGTCGTTCCGGAGCTAATTGGTTTCCAATTTCAAGCACTGGAAAAGGGACATTAGGGCTGGTGATGGATTTAGGATTAATCGATTAGACAAGCTTCATAAAGGAGTTAATTTATGAATCTTACGAATTAGAAAGTCTTAGAAAATACTGTTTTTTTGTCTGTTGTGGTGAGTTAGAATAATTGCAATATTTATTTAAAGATTGACAAACAGTCCCGGGCCACGAATAACATGACAATATGTGAATTCCTACTAATGTATATATTTAAAAATTAATAACATGGCACAAAAAATACTTTTTTGGTATATTATTCCCAAGGAGTTCTTTATTATTCCCAAAAAACTCATTCCGGATATAGTGTTAGAACTTTGGTGACGTCCGTGGTCAAGCGGTTAAGATTCTCAATTACGAATTCAGAGGTCGTGGGTTCGATTCCCGGCATGCGTAAATAAATTTTATTTTAATAATTTGTGAACGTTCCAAAGTGGCAAATAATCTGGTGAGAGACCATCTTTCAAAATCGAAACGTTGCTTGAAATGGCTTATTTCGTGTTTGGTGACCAGATTTGAAGAGCCAGGTACATCCCAACCTTCCTCTTCGCTGTCACCTTCTCTTTCCCATTTCCTTCAGCCTTACAACATACACCAATTTCTCCAGACAGTTGTGATTAGTTGGGACTCTTGTGCAGTATTCACAAAAAAAACTTTTTTCTTGTTGTTAAATTGAAAAAAAAGTACTTATGATGGTGAAGTATTTTTATTACATAAAACTAGCTGTGGCCGCATTTACAATAAACGATCAGGAGACAGAGGAATCAATATCTTTTTATTCGTAGATGTTAATTTTTTTGAGGTTTTTTGGAACGGATATGTAGTTTTTTTTTAAATTTACTAAAAAAATCACAAGGAAATGAAAAAAACGTATACCTTGTAACATTACAGATATTTTACAAAACTTGAAGTAGGTTTATTTATAGCCTTATGCCTTAGGAACGGATATTGAAAATTAGATTGAATTTTGTTTAAAATTATGATTTACGAGGAATATATCCCAAAAATCACCTTACACCCCTCAAATTGTTTTGAAAGCTTTGTGTAGGTACAACGATTTGATAAGCTTCAATTTTATCTGCTTTTTAAAACAAATTGTACCCGCAAATACCTTCAGTAAACTACGACAGAAAATATATTGATCAGGTATACCATTCTCAGGAGGTACCAACTATGAATTTCCATTGAACTTGAAACATGAGTCGTAGAAGATTAATATTTAGAACGTGTGGGTTCTCGTCTGATCACCCTAATTAAGTGTTCCGACAATATCAGGTGTATGCATCTCCGTCGTAAAGTGAATTTAAATAATGTTTATCATGGCAATCGAGTCTCTAATGTGTTCAGTATTGATTTACATGAATTTTAACATGTAAATAGACTACACGTGAATAGAGAGACCTATGTTGATAAATCTCCATCTTTTTTTGTCAAATATTTTGTTTCTCTGTGACTTGTGTTTATCATTGTGTGTTGGTAGCACCTGCTAGAACTATCTCGATTTTCTTATTATCTGTATGCGTTTTTAATAGCTTTTAAGTTTCCAATTTGAAACGGTAGAAAGAGATAGCCCTAATTTTGGGAAAAAAAGGTTTTTGCTTACATGGCAACACCTGGTATTTCTTTTATCACTAGCGAATCATGTGACCATCACTTCTCTCACCGCCCTTTCTTAAAACGGT
Organism: Drusus annulatus; assembly: GCA_022651775.1. NCBI lineage: Eukaryota > Metazoa > Arthropoda > Insecta > Trichoptera > Limnephilidae > Drusus > Drusus annulatus. The sequence continues at coordinate 333,715 of JAGWCC010000408.1, forward strand.
CAGCCATTTTTCTGTTTTTTTTTTTGACAAAATCCACAAAAAATATTATATAGTTTATACCTATGGCTTGTGTCCGTAATAATGTATTAACCTTAGTATCGGCCATGAAAAGATAAACGAATTAACCCTCTCTCTTATAAAACCAGCTTATTGTTTATATGGCGTCAAAATCGTTTGAATTGACATATATTCACTATTTTTTATTTAGAATAAAAACGTTCAGAACTAGTTATTATTACTAGGAAATAATAAAAATTGAAATTTTGTCTCCTAAATTGATCGTTCTCTTTGAAAATCAAAGATGGTAGCACTTTTGTTTGTAGTTTGCACGTAGATGGTTCCATAGCGAGTCTGTATGATAAAAGTTTTACGGTATTAATACTCAGATAATTTGAGTTTTGGGGATAGGTACATTTACTATTATAATAGCAAATAGTGTAACTTATATTAACTTCTAAAATCAATGTTGTAAAGATGTAGAACCAATTAACCAATTGAATTAATCTTCTGGAGAGTATTTAGATAGAAGGTCGTGCCCCAAAATTCGCAATTGTTTCATTACGTTATCTAGTGTAGTACCACAATCCAAAAACCGATCGTTGAAAATAATCATTCGCAAGTTTTATAGGGATAATTGATATCTGAAATTGGGTGTCACTACGGTTCCAGTTACCGGTAACTGGCGAGGAACTGATTATTTTAGTATGTTTGTAGTTGTGTGGGTGTAAATAAATATTTGTAAATTTAAAGGAATTTTTCCAAAATACAACGTGTGGGTCCAAGGTTGTTCAGAAAAACGACAAAAAATTGTTTCGAAATTAATGAATGGTTTGAATTTTACTCAATAAAACAGAAAATAAATCAAGCCGAATAAGGAAACATCATTGTCTACTACGAAATAAAGTCTTTTTAACACTTTTTGGATTGAAGTCAAGGTTAATTTAAACGAATGTCACTTAAGTTGAAAACATTTCTATAGGCATGACCAAAGACAGAACTGCTTGGGCGACCTTATGGATTGGCCTTCACCAGTCCCTAGAAAGACAATTACCATCTTTAGTTTCGATTAATTTATCAAGAAAGTGTCGAACACCGGGGCATTATACCATTCGGGGGCACTAAAACCAGATACAATGAAGAAATCCAGCCTAATTTATTTACAATTCTGATCTTAAGGTTTGTAATAATATTATCTCAATTGGCGACTCAAGCCAAAAGGGCCGAAAACAGTTGCAACAGCTTTCCATCTTAGCAATCCACAGGCAAATACCAAATATTCTGAACATAACTGTTCAATTACATTAGACAAGAATATGAACTACAGATATCATATTAAGACAGTGGAATAAAAAACAGGAAAAAGTTCAACATGGTCAATAAGCTATCAATGCAACATCAACATGCTCAGAACGGTATCAGTTGCTTTTGTTTTCTCAACAGCTGAATACTGTGTTCCAGTTTGGGCTAGAAGCACCCACGCTTCCTTAGCCTATGTTTAGTCCAGTGCAGACCATCAACGAGACTCTGAAATCGATACCTCTTCCTTAGCTCCCCGCAGCTGAAAATATAAGCCCGCCAACTATCAAGCGAGAGATTGCAACACCCGGAGAATACAAGACGGCCGGCACTGCGAAATAATAACTAATAACTTTGTATGATGATGTCACGTCTCACTCTGCATGCCGCCTGAAGTCACAAAAACTCTTCTGGATAGAAGGAGAGTTTTAGTTAGTTCTCACCCCGGAAGACACGTGGAAACTTGAGTGGAAAGCCGCTAACGTGAGACCTGACCCAACTGAGAGAAAGTCTGGTTATTCACTACCTCGTAAATTCTGGTCCTTCGCGAACAAAATAAAATGGTCCTTCAGCCGTTGTGTCCATGTGATACACAGGTGGGGCCATGAAAACTTAGTGATTTGCAAATCCGGTACAATGCATTCCACTGAGCATGTGGTTAACGATTGCCAGCTCCATTCATTCCCCATTCGAACTGATGAGGTCCACAGGGATACGCCTGAAGCCTGGCTCGCAGACCCTATGTTCCCTTTGAAACAAAACCACAAGAAAAAAGAGAAGAAGCAGTTCTCAAAATAAACGAACGAAGCGTTTAATAATTTGTAAATCAACTTATTGAAAAAATGTTGACAGGACTCTGGATTAAAAAGCAATTATCTTAGGTTATTTACGATTTCTCGTTGAAGTGAAATATCACAAAACTGCAATACACAAATGCAATGTAATTATTATTTCCAGTAATATTTCAAATTCAAGGTTGAGAAAATTGAACATAAATAATTGATCAGTGCGAGGTCTTGCTCCGCCCCTGCCAATCACCATTTCGAGTTTCGATCATTTGATCGTATTGGTTTTAACTCCCACATCAGACGGTAAAAATGAATTGGTTATATGTCTTATGGTGGTAATAACATAGTAGATTTATTGATTGATTAACGAGCTGAATACACGCATCGCCATTTTCAAGTGTGATCATTAGACGCTAATTCAAATATCAATGGATAACTTTTGTTTATTTATTGACCGAATGGAAAACGCAGAGTGTGTTGAAATCTCAATAAAAAATAATAGCTCCCGTTTTGGTAGGATAAATTTATTTATATTTATTGCAATTATAATAATTCAATTTGTGTGGAATAGGTGAGATAATACTAATTTAATTTATTTCAGCGTTGTAGTGTGGTGTGTGTACAATATACACACCCTACCATAATGAATAAATATTTCATTTTTCATTATTACGTCATTATTCTTAATTTGAAACATTCATTACGTCATTATTCTTAATTTGAATTATTTTATACTGGAGGATACTAATTTATATGGTTGTTAAATATTTATTTTTTTCATTAATTTCCTTAAGCTCCTACAGAAATGTCGATATAAGATACTTTTCAATTGCTAGAAGAGAATAAAAAAAATGTTGGTCTTTATTTGATTGTAAAATCCCCAAAATTTTGAGAATCAAATTAAATAATTTTTCCATTTGACACTTAAATTTGATATTTAGGAGACGTAAACTCAATTGTGGAACTGACCTGTTAAAAGAGAAATATTGTGTTTCAAAATTTTTAACACATTTTTTTATAAAATTTGTAATTCGTTTTTTTTTTCACATTATTAGAAATTAGTTTCAATATAATTTTTAAGACTCTCCTGAAAGTTTTGCTTCATTATTTTGATATTTCGATATTTGAAAAAAAAGTGTTTTTTTTGCTTGTTTGTGAAAAACGTTAGCAAAAGAAGTTTGAATATTGAGTCTCGTCATCTTTCACTTGGAGACAACAAGTCAATGGAATTAATTGTATCTATAAAAAATAAAGAAACTGGTTGTATTAAATTCTATTTCGGAACCTATCAAAGGCTCATACTAAATATTTAATTTATATACATAGTAGAAAGTTATATTAATTGATTATTGTTATTTGATTGTTGATTTATTCTCGGCTGGTTTGGACCGGTTTGAGTCTCGATTTTAATTTTTCTACGATTTTGAAGCCAGAACTCACTAGCCGAGAAATTATCTTATATTATTGATAGGATTTACACAGAAAAAATATAATGTGCCGATGTGTAAGTGTGTTTTTATCTGCAAATATAGATTCCTTCGCGGTATCCAGATTCGCATGACCGTGTTATTTACTGAGAGTAGGCAGAGATAAGTCTTGACCACCGAGATTCTACATAATATTGAAAACAATTTATAACATATCTCTTGCGAAGTTCCATTAGTTTTCCTCAACCATTGATTAATAATATACTAGGTGCAAATTTGGCTTATTTTTATGACATATCATACAAGTTTGCATAATGGCTAGGAGCGCTATTAAATATGAAGAAAACAAACTCGTCTGTAACCGTTACCTATGGGTATTGCAACGAATGTTAAGTCGAACACAATATTCGCACAGGTGCATTGGCTGAATGCAGTATGCTTCAAACTCGTTTCTAGAATGAATGAAAATTTTAATTAATTGTGAAAAAAAGTAAAAATTTATACATGAAAAAAAATTCAGTTGTTTAATTATTTTTCGAACTTATGAATAAAAAGATCACCCTGTAAAAGCTTTTCAACTATAAAAAATATTAATAATAGAAATGCATACACTTTTTTTCCTTTTTTCGCTTGTAACAATAAGTAAGCGTAAGCAAGATAACAGTCTGTTTCTTAATGACTTCGTTGTCGGAAGTGTATAAATACATATGCACCAATAAACTCAATCCTTCTTCGGAAAAAAGCTATTGAATTGTTGATCTTCGAGCGCACCCTCAAAACCCATTTGGATGTTCTTCGTCGAATGGTCGAATTGTACTAAATATCAGAAATCACAAAGGGTAAAAAATACAAGTATACCCAACTGATAATCCTGGGGAAGAGTGATGAAAAACGTGGTAGCGGAAGACGCGGTGTCCAATGTCTAAAATATACCACGATTACGAGATGGTTGTTTTAAAATTGCGACGAAGGTGATTTGAATGCCAAAAAATCAAAACGAAGACGTATTAGTTGTCAAAAATACGATAAAGACCAGTTGGTTGTCTAAAATATATGACGAAGGTGATTTGGATATTTCAAATGAAAAAGATGGACCGATCGAAATGGATGGGGGTCTTTTTTTCGACATTCTTGTTTCTCCCAACTAAGCTGGTGGACTGTAGTAGAAATCATGATAGATCCGCCTTAAGCCACCGTGTGAGCATTTTGTATCACAGCTGGATCCGTTCAACGATTATGCCTAAAAGTGACCGTCCATAAATCGATCTCTTTTAATCGACACAAAAAAAGAGAACGATTCCTAAAGAACGTGCGATGTTCAACTTCAATGGATAATTGATTGGAAACATTCGACATTCCGCAATTTTTTGTCTTTTTCATTTTCACGTGAGACGCGTGAGAAGGAGGATAATTATGATGGTACTTGCATACCATGATATAATTGACTACGGTTAGTAACCGAATGGATAAACGCGTCGGATTCCTATCCAGTCGCCGTGGGTTCAATTCCTCTGCTAGCTAAGTCCTCCATCATTGCACAAGCAGCATCTTTATTATGATGGAAGTAATATTTTTTCAAACATTGTCAGGTTATTCGTAATCGTAACCCGGGAATGATTGTCTTTCTTTTTAAAAAATATATTAAAAAATGTCAGTTGTATTTTCAGTTGCGATTTCTTTGAAAGATTATTTGATTATTTCCACAACTAATTTAATGAATATTGAACGGCTTGCAAGATTTTTTACAAACTAGGTAATCTGATATCTATTTTATAAGATAAAAATATAGTCGACAGTAAATCTACATGCCGATTATGCCGGGGACAGTTTCTTAATCAAAACTTGATATCATATATAATTGTATATCGATGGCAAAAGTCCTGGGGGCGTATACAAGGCCGCCATTATACGAATTTCCAAAGCAGAACGCAGTAAAACGATCGTTTATCAAAAGCCAACAAATACTAATCTGTTAGCCATTCGCCTTTACACGACACCGGCACTCGGTCTGCCAAACCCACGCTTCTAGATCAGCGATACCGGAGATACGCAGTTGAAACAAATTACGAATATAAAGTATTGCGTTCTTACGTATAAGTAAAGTATGGACAGATAGATTAAATACCTGGAGCGCATTATTTTGAAAAATAATATCGCATCGGTGACTTTTGTCACGGCAACAGTTTCGTCACTGTCTTCCAATCGAGCATGCGCACAGTGAGTGACTGTCGCCCGTCACCCTTTTACTCCGGCAATGAATTTCGAACAGGCGGATGAGTCACCGAATGACATTTTGTTACCCGTACGCGAGCGCTCATACAAAAGTACTCTTTACAGACACGGTGACAGTTTCGTCACTCAAAAGTCGCCGGCCAGTGGAACTATAAAGTCACCCTAATGTCACGTCGCTGTGTGCGCGGATCTCCACACGCTCGAATAGATTTGAAGATGGTGACGAAACTGTTGCCGTGACAAAAGTCACCCGTGCGCGCTGGCCTTAACTGACCTCTCGTGAGGGACAATCTTACTCGGAGGCAACTCACGCGCAGGTCGGCCATGTCTGATGCGCCAAATAGACTGCTTGAACTCTCTCATACATTATTGGAAGAACCTACCATTCACTGTAACAAAAAAACTTGTGGGAAAAACTTTGATACCCTTAAAAAAAAAACCACACACTTTTTAGGAAAGGCAACCCTAAAATAACCAATGTAAAGCGCCCTTGAGGTAATTTTTTTACTAAACTGCGCCATATAAAGTTAACCATTTACTATTTTTATTTTTGTGTAAGCTAAATGATTAGAAGTAATATGATTGGAAAACAAAGTAGGTACCTTTTTGAGGACAGCATTAGTATTATAATATAGAAAAAGGCACGGCTGTGTTAGTGTTAGTATGCATATTTGCTAATTTATTGTTTAACTAGTTGTTACCTGTGAAATATCACGGGATGTATTATAACTTAACTTCCCAATAAATGAAAAAAAAAATGGTTTTACCCACCCATTTCAAATATAGAATAATTTTTGCTAAGAAAACATTATGGGTAGGTACTTTATTAGGTAGACAGGGATTTGAAAAGATTCCTTTATTAATTTGATAATTTCAAATAACATCTGTATAACAAATGTATTGTCTCTTTCCCTAATTTCTTTGTCTCCTGTATAACAACTCTATATTTTAATGTTAGTTCAAATATATACTTTCCTGAAGAAGGTTAAGTTTAACCGAAACCGGTCGAATGTCATATCTATATAAATAAAGTGGCTTAAAACATTTTTTTTTTTATTAAAATTATTTATGATTAATATTTTATTATTGTAACTAACCAAAAACCTTATTATTATTGTATAAACAATATTTAAGATCTTACACATCGAACGCGTTTAAATATGGAAATTAAAACCCATAATATATTTTCTAGTTTACAGAATCCATAGTTATATTTTTAGGCAGATTATTTTTCTTCCTAATGTGAAATGTGCGTAGGTACATGGACGATTGGATACTGATAACTATTTAATGTTATTTTTCTTACGTTCAATATCAATGTTTCCATAAATTGCTTCATTAATTTTAAATACCTTCCAACATAGACATAAAATATTTAATTCATCTAAGCCTTCCATGTACCTAACAGAACTACTCGATTCAAAATTATTTTTTAATGTAACAATAATATCAGGACTGAGTCATTTAGATACTCGCTTGTACCTAGATTGCATGCAGTGGGTAATTCCTTCGCAGAAATAATAAATAAATTTATCTGCACTGAATCTAGTTACAAGAAGGCTATAATAGCATACCTCTTCCGAAAATACCAATGTTAATTTATTGTTTTTTTTTTTTCAATAAATACAATTACAAATACAATACATATTTGTTCAACCCTGAAGAAGATTCAGGTAGAGCCGAAACCGGTTGGTATATGCATCTAATAAAGTGGTGTCAAAACAAACACTTTTATTTAAAATTTAATTATGTCTTACCACAAAGTGAGTGCTTCATGTCAAAGGTTAATTTATTGCATTGTAATATTTCTAGTAACTTATTAATGATTTTGATATTTTGACGGCCTCCAAGGTCGAGTGGTAAGTCGTTCGACTACGAATCCAAAGGTCGTGGGTTCAGACCCGGCGTGCGCCAATAACTTTTAATTTATTAATATGTGTCATAACACATTTAATTCATATAAAATAATAAAAAAAGTATATTTGCGGCACGTTTCAGAGTGGTGGATGCTCTAAGTATCGCCCTGGTGAAAGACCACCATTCAGAATCGAAACGTTGCTTGAAATGGCTTTAGCCGTTTTTTGGTGACCAGTTCTGAATGGCCAGGTACTTTCCAACCTTACTCTTCCCCATCTCCTTTCCCTCCTCACTACCTTCGGCCTCACAACATACCCTATTTGGGGACGCCATAGTCTCACTGGCTCTAGACGGTTGGGAGCAGTTAGGACTCTTATGTGGTATTCACTATAAAAATAATATAAAATTATATGTTTGTGTGCTAATCATTTACTCCATGTTATTTCTATGTCACTATTATTTTATATTATGTAATGCACAGTTATTTAAAAGCCCATAAGGGCGTATGTAATACAATAAATAATAAATGACGCAATTCTTTTTTATTGTTACGAAATATGTTATTTTAATAAGATTTTTGCATGTGATAATTAGATGATTATTTCAACAGTCCGTGAGTAGTTTTATACCAACCATATTTACAATCACCTAACTTCTTAAATCAAACATCATGTGTAGGTATCTAGGTACTAAATATAACAAAAAAATAACGCGTAGTACTCTTCACTTATCTTTTAAATCAATAATATAAGTATTTGTATATCGTCCCAGTGAAAATATTAATTTGTTTTGAATTTCGAATCCGCCAAACCGGGTGGGCGTGTTGTGGTTCACGCAGATCTGCGCATCGGCACCGTTTCATGCCCGGCGGCCCGAGTGCGCAGATCGCGCGATTTTCCATACCGATTTTGGCCGCATCTGTCAGAGGCCGTATTCGCGCCGATCGACTCCCGGCGGCGGACACCGCCTTAGTGGTAATCGAACCTCCGAACCGGCGCGCGCTTCTGCGCACTTCGACACGAATTCTGTACGCTTCTGCGCAGCACGCGTTCCAAATTCAAACGGAAACATAGAACACGAAAAACATAGTGACTTTTCTACATTTCCACAGATATATGATTTACAAAAAATCAACCGGATTCTTACAACCATAGAAAATTTGTTGATAGATATAACCAATAAAACATTAACCATTATGAAAATATAAAAAAAACACAGGTTTTAAGTGTATTTTTCAGTTGTTTTTGTGGTTTTTTTAAAACAAATCAAGTGTTTTTCTGTGAATACCATTGTTATAAAATCAAGTTTTGTGTGTGATTGTGAGTTCGAGACAACTGTTTGTTTATTTTCTTATTCCGTTATTTGGTAAGTTTACAAATACATTTTATTTTGCATGTTTAACTTGGTACGTAATGTTTTAAAATTAAAGCAATCCATTAGTAGAGATTGTTTGAAAAAAAAAAATCTGGTCCGCTCAGAAATCTATAAATTCAGTGGAAAACAAGGTAATAAATATAACTCGTATCCAAATATCTATAAAAATGTTTTTTTTTAATGTGAATACTGAAAAAAAGACCAGGACTAGTGAAACAATTGAAATGTATTTACAATTTCAGATATTTTTTGTAGTGTGGAAAATAATGGGTAGGTACGTAGCTATATTATGAAAAAGCAGTACATTTTTTTTGTTCTCGGCTAAAAATCGCGGGCTAAAAACTTGAAGAAGTGCAAATAATAAAATGAAAATGTATTTTCAACATGACAAATGGATTCATTATACGAATGAGTTTAACAAATTATTCCATAGATAGTAATTTCAAAATTTTACAATGAAAAAATTCATATGTTTTATAATATTAGTAATTGCTAAGTTACCACATCTGACACTTCCATCATCCCTTCTTCTCACCCTCTCCTATTTCCCGAGTTCAGTATAAATGAGTCCTGAAACCATAAATTCATTAAAAAAAATGTTTCTAAAAAATTCATATGAATCATTCGAACTTTGAAATACAATTTCCTAAATGATTACATACTATGATGAACCTGGGCAAGTGTTTTTGTACTTTGTGTTGCATAAATTTATGTTTAATACACTCTCTTGAATATTTCTGAAGTATTGTCATAATTCGACTCTGTCATCGAGTGGAACCGTTGATGGCATCATCACATCATGAGTACTGGTAGTGGTGGCTATAATCGAAACATTTTAATAATCGAAATACCTATCCATTTCCGAAATGTACCAATGAATCAAAAGTTTTAATGTCCAAAAAACACACATAATACAAGGACGACCAAAGAAATCAGACCACAAAAAAAATTACACAAAACTACACAGAATTATACAGCTTACTTTATAAAGGGATGAAATGTTATAATGCGCTGCCGGAAACCATCAAAAGTTTGCTAATCAATAAATGTAAAATAGCTAGTAAGAACCATTCAAAATGCATTAGTAATTTCAAGTAGTATAAAAGTTATTATATAATTATCAAGACGTAAAAAATATGAATTATAATTAGATACCTAGTAAGCTTGATGTACAAGTAACTAAAATAAAATTTAAAATAAAACATGGCAAAATGACCTATCAAAGTCACTTCCACGATGATTTGGCTCTGGTGTTGGTATTAAAACAAATAACCACCACAATTTCAACGCAATAAACGATGATAAAATATACGAATTAAACGTGTAAATATAACGTAAACAACGATTTGTTTGACATATGTTTATGTCTCAACAATACATTATGACAATCTTTACATGTGTTTACGCAGGTCGAAGGAAATTTTGAAATGTTAAATTCTTAATTCATTAAATAAAAACCATCTTAATCAATCTATAAACTGTATAAAAGCGAGTCTAAAAAATCCTTGGGAACTTTTTAACGTTATTAAAAATAATGATGACAGAATAAGCGTCCAACTTTTGTGCTGACAAAAACAATGATTACGACTTGGACGTCTTATTTGTGGACCTTATAAAAAACGTTCTGGATTCACAAATACCGTTATGCACGGTTAATCAATGTCTTATTGATAACCATTTAGGCGTTTCAACTGACTACTAACATATTACTATAATATATCCCCGAGTCGTACTCGAGAGATTCATTCGAAACATCGATCGATTATCAACATCCTTCGATTATTTAGTCTCCCAACTAGCTCATCCGAATGAAATTTTCATCGTGTCGATTTAGAATCTTGAATATGGCCATCATTGGACACGAGTTTACTTAATAAACAAATGAAGTACCTACACAACACACATAATACGTGCATGGGAAACCGGTTGCCGTATCAATGCGATGGCCAACTATACGATCATTTTATCAATATCCATAAATAACACATAAACAGTATTGTGTAGATCGTAATCTTCTTATACAAATTATCTTGCAAATTTCTTACGCCAAACTAACAATATATTATTGTGATAAGATCAAACTTCTACCGTAAAAATGACGTCAACATAAATGGTTGTACCACTTAAGGCGATGCAATTCAAAATCATGTGTTTTTTATTAGAAAATTTAGTCGCCCAGATATATTGCAGATAATTTAAATAAATACTGCGAGCAGAACACATCCTGGCTTTTACTTATGCCGGGTATTTTTTGGCGTCTTTTTATAAGCCAAATGTGATAATGTAGATTTTTAGACACGGACTGTTTTCTTTTTTGATATTTTTGTTTGAGGCTTAGAAAATAAAAATAAAACATCCTTTTAGCGACGTTTTCTTTTATGAATCAAAACAAGCAACCGGCGTACCAATTTCAACCCTATCGCCACCCGATTAAGGTGTGCATGATTTATTCAAGTTGGTTCAATTAGATTGCCTAAATTTATATATTTATAAACCGATGTTTCTTACGATAGCTGTTCAGTTACTTTTGTAAGGTTTATACAAGTCAATATCACACAATAGCAGTGCCCAAATTGGCAGGAATGTGGACCATAACGCCACGGAGGTTGAATTATTTTGTTTTTCTCTCTGGGAATCTAAGATCTTCCTCTACATGTTAAACGTTTTTCCTTTCTAAGGCATGAGTTGAACACACAAATTTTACCTTAATAAAGTGATTTTTTTCTTATGAAAAAATAATAAAATAATAATGTTGAAAATATGCTTCCAGGTAACGTGTATTAAAATATCTAACGAAACGATAAATATCTACCGAATGCAAAATTTTAAATTAACTTATGATACAAGTACCTAGCTGTATCTCATTTAACATCAGTAACAGGGGCATTAAGCTAATTACCCTGGTTATTTCATGACGATGTTTTAAATTAAGTTAAAAATAATCATTGTGTTAGTTTAGGTTAGGTTGTAAAAAATCGCTTAATACTACCTTGTTAAATCTTCTTAAATCACAAGATCAAACACAAGCTCAGAGATTTCGGGATAGGATAACAGGTAGACGATGCAGCTTGACCTTGGGCAGTCGTCCTTACCGCGAATAGTGACCTCTCGGAGGACAAATAGGGTCTCGGCTTACATTAGGATTCTAAAAGAAGATCGGAATTAGACACACATTATATTCATGCACGATTTTACGAGCATTGCACATTGAATGAATTATTCATTCCGACGTTTGTTTTCAACGTGACAACATTAATGACTGTGATTTGATGTGTGTTATGATGATTATTGACGCAATCATGTTCTAGTATTGATTATCATAAATAAAATCAATTGGCCATTTGTGGCAAGGTGCGCGCTAAATAACGCAAATATAATTGCATAAGGATCTTTACTTGATTTTCATTAGTAATACAATAAAAAATAAGTTTTATGACTTATTGAGAATGTTCAATCGATGACATACTTATAGAAGGAATTTTTTCATTAGATTGATGAATAAACGAAAATTATGATTAGGAATTTTTAATAAAGTATTCCAGTGCCTGTATCTAAGGTGAGCAGTCTAGAAATGCTTAAAATTGATGCATATTCCGAAAAAGAATGAACTTAAATAATATCCAACCATGAACGCCTAACTTTGATAAGATTTATTTTGTTATATTTTTAGTGCACTCTGAGTTAAAAATGCGCTTAGTGGCATTGAAAACACCGATATTTTTCGAGTGTGTCACTTATGAAGGTCTGCAAAAACAAACGAATGAATTATTTGCTACCATTTTAATAATTAAATTTTATGAAATTTGATATTATTATTATTATTAAGATCTGCAATTTTAGTTATTACTTATAGTGACAGCTATTTCGGCGTTCAACGCAATAAAAACCCGAACATATCAGAACTTAATAACAGTTATATTGATTTCTAAAAAAACTAAATTATTAAAATTAAAATGGAGTACTACAGAATAAACAAAAAACCATAAATATTTCTTAGTATGTCTTGATACACATTTCCATGAAGTTTTCACACTTTACGCTTTTCTGTGGATGCAAACATGATTATGTTTGCATGAATATATTACACCCATTGCACATTTTTTTTCACAAAGCGGTTTCAAATTTTGTTCAGAGGATGATTTGTACCCATGGAAACATAAAAACCCTTTGCGGCCGTAGAAAAAATAATAGTCTGAAGGCTTGTATAGAAGCGATCAATTTGTATCCATGGTTACAGGTAATTCCCGCATCGCGGTACATTTTTGATGTTTGCTCGCACACTTACCTTATATATAGTTTGATCTCATTTTACACACGGTTTGAAAATTATTTTCTAATGCACCAACGCACTTCGGTACGATTTTATTGCTGGTACATGTAGCATTATTTTTAATGGTTTTGAATGTACGTGCTCCATAGAATGAATTGGTTTGTGTGTATCTTACTGAATATTAATTCATTTGATTCAGGAACACAAATGCTCGAAATTTCTCACGAAATTCTGAAGTTGGCAGCCTCTAGTTTTAAGGCGTATTTAATTATAAATGACTATTAGCTGTGATTTAGCCACAAAAGAAATAACGCTTTCTAAATATGTATATAGCTACTGAGAGATTAATATTTTATTGAAAAAAGTGGGTATCTATATGAGGTGTACTAGGTATTAATTATGACGCAAGATCCTCACAGCACTTTCCGTTGTAATATCGGTTAAACAAACATAGTATTCCCATCTGTCGTCTGCAATCCAAGCTAGCTAGGTGAAGCTAGTAGGATTAGTATACAAGATTGCCCGATTTTGTGAACAAGTCGGCAATATCGTTATGGCTCCGCAAGCGCTTAAATGAGTTGAACAAAATTTCGGCATTGTAAAAACAGCTGTCAAATATTTATTTATAAGTGTTTATATTATTACATATATTGACGAAGTTAAGGCATGTTGACTGTGAAAAGACGGAAGGGAATAACCCCCATTTATAAGAATGTTATTGCGTTATTACATTTTCTGTGGCAAAACATGTTTTCTGGAAGAAAAGGATAAAACCAAAACGTTAATTTATATTAATCAAAATGTTTTGAAAAAAAATTTTTTTCAACGATTGTTAGGTAATTTTTATGAGATTTTTTTATTAAGTACTATTTCATTCCCATGGATTAAAAGGACACAATACTCCAAAAACGAGTGTTTTTAAAGGATATACTCGGGATGTAAGTAGTTTATGTTTTAAAATTTTGAAAACTGACTCATCCTTTTACAATCTTACTGTAAAACGGTTTCAAAAATTTCAAAATTTTATGAACCAGATTTTATTTCAATATGCTATGAATTAATTACTTCTTTAAAAAATTGTCTGAAAAGATGTAAGATTATAGTAATATATTACATTCATTAGAATTAATTAAAAATTACACCTTAGGCAGACTGATCTTCTATGTATTTTATAGCAAACTCAACCCGTGCCCCTCCTATGTACGCTTTGCGGCAAAAAAAAAAAAACATCCCGCCTTTTGTGCCTTAGACCGTTTTTGGTTCAGTTGGCGCTCGACAGTGAGCCGATAAACACGTATAACTGTACCTAACATCAGCATCAATTCTTAATTTATTTCTTAAATTAATTCTAAATTTTGAAAAAAGTGACTTATTCCAATTTGTACTCTCACAGTGGGCATGTCAGGACATTGAACTGTACAGAAGAAAGTACGTGATTAGCAAAACGTGTTACTTTGGCAATGCAAATTAACATGTCATGGATTTATATTATGAAAAAACAATAATTACTGTGTAAACTAACTCACAATAACCTGGTTAGTGATAATTATTATGCTATTTTAATAAAGTCATGATTTCTTTACGGACTTAATTATAACTACTTATATTGGTTATATCTTCCATTATTGTGATTTAATAATACTATTTATTTGACTTTATTCCATTATTTTTTTGTTGAGACTGGACCCGTTTCACCTTTATAATAAGCATCTTCCGACTGGTACATTTGAAGTGAATTAATGGTATACAAACTATCTATTTCCGGAATAGACACTTATTGGATCTAACAATAAACAGTGGAAAAAAGTTTTGAACTTATTCAATTCTTAAAATCACGTTGATTGGTTTCTTGAACCCTATTTTATTTGAAAACGCTCAAGAACCATGTTAGCATTGCCTCAAAAGGATAAATTAATCGAGCAATATGAAAAATCAAAAATACTTGATAACGTAAGCGCAGGTTAAGTTTATCGTTGATATGTGAGTTACAGGATACAGAAAGCATTGAAAATAATCACGTTGTACGTTATTCGGCTGAAATCAGTGATTTTATTAGCAAAAGATAAATAAATAATTTTTTCAACAATTTAATAAAAAAATAGTTTGGGAAATAATTGACATAGTAAAAAAGGAAATTATTTACCAGTATACCGTGTCGTGGCGGTCGGCGACATTTTGTATTTAGAAATTTTACAAAAAACAAATGTTTTTTGTTGTTGTTTATCATGACTTTTTTTGAAAACTAGTCTGATGCTTGAAATTCGGGTAAACGCTAGTAAAACGGCGTTAGTAACATCATTTTATAAGCGCTTATTTTTCTGCTGAAAAAATTGATGTTCATCAAAAATGTTGCCAGCCTCTCTGGCTTGCGAAACACGCGGATTTCCCGTTCCCCATAACTTGGGAGGCTCAACGCGCTGGCAAGACGGAATGCCTATTGAAACGCCACAGATTTGTTCGGTTTTAAGTTTTGAGGTTACCGGTGAGGTCACTGTCAATTGAAATTTTGCCTTTAAAAAATAACAAGTTAACTGGCACAACATGGTGACCATACTTTGCGAATCCGGAAACTATGTTTCGCAATAAATAATTTTTATTGTTTTTGATGCAAAAATGATGAAAGAGTGTGACTCGAGTTTAATGTATTCACGCCAAATATCAACGTGCCGAAAAAAAATGAAGAAGGAGTAGTTGCTCTCCATCTTTGACGAAAATGTATAATTTATTGGTTTATTCAGGTACCACGTAAATGTTTTAAACAGGTAGGTAGGTATCTCAGTCCTATCTATTTATGTAAATCGTCCAACATGTGGGATGAAGGCACAACTAATAAACAAACACCTTAGGATATAATTTATGTTGGCGGCTTTCTGGGTTGTTGAGTCGTGTTGCGTTTCCTGGTACTTGTTTTCAAGATGCACGATGTAATGCTTTCCGAAACGATGGAAAAAGGTTGATCAAGCGTAGCCGTAACTTCATAACCACAAAAATAAACATTCAAATTGAACCAAATTGTCGTTGAATCAACCATTTACTTAGCATTCAAAAATGCTCTGATATCGAATAATAAATTTCAATCCTTGTAAAGTTTTGAACTTACCTCTTTTTTTAGTGTTCTTATGAAAAGATCTACTTAATAATAATTTAAAAAATCAAAATTATAAGCATTGTTTGTATATTTTGTTTTATTGTATATTGCTTTGTGTAAATTCAACGAAGAGAGTAAAGAAATAACCTTAGGTATGAACACATCTTATGACAGTTAATTACTTTCGAAATTCTGGTGTAACGTACTTTTTTTAGCTAATGACTTACGTATCACTAACAATTTGCAACTACAAACTCATCAATCAACAATAGAAAATTATATGCCATGCAATTTACCTACTTATTACATAGTTAATTAACGAATTTGATTTTGCCTGGACACCTTGTAATATTATACTGTTCATATTCTAAATATACTGAGAGATTACCGTCATACCAATATATAACATAGCTAATCTCGAAGCTCATTTAAATAAGAAAGCTATAAGAACAAATTATAATATTATATGAGTATATAGATAACAGTTACATAATGTGTGATAAAAACATCTAAAAGTTGCTGAAAACTACATTTGATGAAATCATGGATTTACGTTTATGATTCTCCTAATACCAGATTATTATCTAGTTATATTATAGTAGTTATTAACATTTAACTGGTGTACATTTTTTTAAATGTGTAAACGGTATACAATAGTCTAAGTAGACTGAATGTATATTATGTGGCCAATACATTTTATTTGATATTTAAAAAAATAAACATTAACATTTGGGTCTTATTATAATATATTAAGACAACATATATGTAAAACGGAATATTAAAGACTTTCGATATTAAGGCTTTTCACAGGGTAAAATGCTGGTGTTTGAGAGAGCACATTTAACACCTTTCTGGACTAAAATACTCTTTTTTTTTAATTTTATCCCAAATAAAATCTTTTAAACTTAAAACCATTCCCCTATAAAACTAAAATTAAGACTTTTGGAAATAAAAAAAAACTACTTTATTTTTCTTATTATATGCCAACTTTAAAAAAAAACATGACAACCACCCTTTCTTTTATTTTTTGTACTAAAAAAAATAGTGGAATTAATAAATTTAAATAATACCAACATTTTAAAAACTATACGATACAAACAATTTCGGCATTTAGCTGTCATTCTCTGTAAGCCACCGTATTAATAACCAAATTATAACCAAAAGAGTACGTAATCGTAACTTGAAGAACCCCAGGAGGTTGTGTGAATCAAACTGTTACTGACCGATGGATCACAGATTAGTCTGGGTCTTTTTGACCCATGTATACCACTTAAAGGTTAAGTAAAATACAAATTTAAAAAAAAAAATCAACCTTGCATTCAAACCATTTTCACACGTTGTGGCTTGTTTAATATATTAACAGCTTTGTCCAAACGTCTACACTGATTAACTTATCTACGTTCCGTTTCATAAATTTGACAAAGATCTACTTGTTTTGTGACTTGAACGCGCAAATAATTGTGGACATTGAATTTTCTCAAGCAATTTGCTATCTTAGTTGCTTAGGCTGTTAAAAACTTTTATTAAGAATATTTGAATGCATATCTTGTTTTAATGCAGTGACGTTAAATTTATTTTACTTTTAACTTCCAGTAATATAAATTTTAACACTTTGGTGATGTCATACATAGGTATACGCCAATATATTATAGACATATTAATAAATATTTTAAACACATGTGTTTTCATTTTCGTGAGGTGTTGCAAACATACCTACCGATAATTTATTGTATTAATCCAAAAGATTTTATTCATAGGAAATGTAGTGTATTTTTCTAAAGCATTTATTCCTTAAAAATCAGAAATCAAGTTTTGTAAAAGCTGCAAAATGTAGGTAGTACAATTAAAAAATGTAACAAAATTGTCATAGGCATTTAAAACACGCCAGAAAACACATCGTTCCTCGAACGGGAGCAACTTCTCTAAACCACCGAGCAATCGCAGCAACCTCCAGATCCACGGTGTTCCACCAAATAAATACAAATGGTATTTATGTTATAATTATATTCATGAATAAATAAATAATTATTGTAAATATTTTCGTAGAAAGCAATCACTTTGTATAAGACTAATTTGTACCCTGATGATGCTTAGGCAAAGCGAAACCAGTCAGTCAAAAAGTTAAAATTAAATCTGTGGTCTTATACAAAGTTATTATTTCATTTGATTTTTAATAATTATTGTTAACATTGTTTTAAGTTTTTGAGCCATATAAATATATTTGTATATATTGTATATATATAATATATTATCTTTATTCCTTGTTCGTAAATCTTACAGCTTTTAGTTAAAAAAGTATTTAACTCCAAAAAATGTTGTTAACTTATATAAATTAGAAAAAAATGCTCAAAATTAAAAAAAAAATAAGTCTAGCAATTCGCTTATTTCGGAATAATTTTTAAGCACCGACACATTTTTGGATACAACGAATAACGTTTGTAGTTGCCTAGCACTAAATCACTGAAGAGAACACGTTAATATGTCGTGGTGGAAATAAATTGAAACATTCACGTTGGATGAACCCGTTACTGCGGTTATATTTTTGACAGGACAACAAATTTCTGACAGATCTCAAGCTTCAACGAAAAGGCAACGTGTAATTTGAACGATGTTGTTTTTTTAATAAGGAGAAAAGTGACAAAGCAAAAAAGCGTTTAAAAATCAATGCTTAATTAAATCTGAGCTTCGTCTATTCTAATTTCATACCTTTCGTTTGGAAAAATAAACCCTATATTTACATATTGAATTGAAGTTGCAATTTTTGGTTGTTAAAGTGCTTATGCAACTAGCTAAGATCATTTAACTTTGTATTCGAATGCTGCAAGTTCGATTCCGTTGAAAGGCAAACTAATTAGATGTGTTGGTATTCGTGATTTCATTTGAAGAATCTGATCATTACCAGTTAATCTCTTCAATAACTTTCTCCAGTAAAAAAGCAAAGGTATATATACCTACCCGTTGTTGATACTTCTTCCATAGGTAATTTGGTAATTCATATCAACATTGAAACATGAAATTACATCACTTTTTTTGATTTATTCTAAATAAAATCTATCAGGAAACGGTTCTCACATTCCTCGACCATTATTTAAATGTATAATTTGCGTTTAGCGACCATTTCGAGCAAACAATCGAGTAATAATAATAATAGCCGACCTCCGATAGGCGAGGAGCGTCCCACGGTATCATTTTATCAAATCCGAAGTTATTACCTGCCATTTGCTGCCACCAAATAAGGTGGCCAAGGTCAACCGCAGAGGGCGAGATGAATATACAGTCAAATTATAATAATATTATAAAATTAATCTCATCCATAATACAAAATTCTATATTGTTTTATCTCGCCGACAGTGGCATATGTTAATGTTAATATATATAATATTGCATAAAGCGGACAAGAGCGGAACACCCCTTCACTGTTGTTGTCGAATGAGAACGAGTAGTTTCGTCCATTCATGCTTTTTCGTTAAATCCAGGCTCTTTAAGACCCACACTAACAAATCTTTTCTTAACCCGCATCTCAACGTTACCCAACCGGATGGCCATATAGTTCCTCTGATTTCACATTATTATTTATTTGAAATCTTATACGTTTTAACCTATTTTGTACCTTTTTATAGCACACTTTGGTTGATATTTCACAAAAATGGCTTTGTATACATTTACTAACAATATATATAAATTTTTTTAATGATATTATTTTCGTAAATTTTCATGTAATATTAATAGTTCAATTCTTGATAATACACATTATTTTTATCATTTTTAAAAAGAAAGTAACAGATGGATTAGTTCTATATATTTTCAAGTAAACGAGATAATAGATAAGATGCAAAGCATTTCAGTTTCGT
Organism: Drusus annulatus; assembly: GCA_022651775.1. Classification (NCBI taxonomy): domain Eukaryota; kingdom Metazoa; phylum Arthropoda; class Insecta; order Trichoptera; family Limnephilidae; genus Drusus; species Drusus annulatus. Next base: position 353,898 of record JAGWCC010000408.1, read on the forward strand.
TTCAAATTCATTATTATAATGCGCACTTGAAGTGAAATATTAAAAAACTGCGCCATTTAAATGCAATATTATTACTATATAAGCCTTTTTTTAAATTCTATGATTAAATTTGTAGTTTTTTAATCCTGGTTAATCCAGACTGCGGCAATAACAATATTCTTCTGTGATTTTTGGACACCTATAATTTGGCCATTAATACTATATAAAATGTTAATGATTTATATCTAAAAGATGAAGCTTGGTTTATTCAAAGTATTAGGCATCTCGCGGAGCCAATTATTCGGCTAAAATTGACGATTTCCTGCGGCAAGAAGTAAAAAAGTTAATCGATCTTCCATATTTTTGATGTGTTCTATCGTGGCGATAAACAAAGAAGCCAAAAAACTGAGAAAATGTCTTACTTCCTCTAACATTAGTTGAGAGACGTTTTTAATGGTTAATAACATGAGAAAATAAAGTTTCAATAAATAAATGTTTGTAAACGAAAACTGGATTCTTGTAGTACGTTACAAAGGCAGAATTATTTTATACAGATGTCAGACTAATTAAAGTTGATTTGAGATGGTAGTATAAGTTTCTGAACCTATTATATAATTTTGTAGGCAGCTTCTCAGATGGTTCATCATGCCTCATTTCATTAGGATGCAAAGAGTGAAGTAACTTTCGAAAGAATTCGGCTTTGATAGTTTTATATTAGTTTTTTTTTTTTAAAATATTTCATTACGTCAGTCCGTAAATCTTGATTGATCTCTTGAAAAATAAACTAAAAATTGTTCTCGTATTACCAATCGCGGTACTACAGTGAAGTTGTGAGACCCCAATAGGACAACATTTTGGGATTGAAAGGGAACGGAAAGAGGAAAAAAGTAAAAGAAAGAGGTGAAAAATATTGCGGTGAATCCACTTATCCACTAGGTTATTTAGATCCGCCCTCTTTGATATAAATTTTTTAGTGTTGTAAGAGAAAACCTGTGAAATTGTTAGAAATTTTGTTCACCTTTCTCTAGACTTTGAATCTGCAGTTTTGATCAATGTGTCACAAAAATTTTACCTCTCTTGCGACAGAGCTAGATCTCTCCTCTGTCATTAATTTCATAATTTTACGATAAACGGAAGCCGAAAACTAAAATCACACTTTCTGTTCCCATCGACTTAATGCTCCACTTCCTTCCATAGCAAATCCTTTCCCAACTCTGTATTCTTAACACTACACTATGTCTTTAAATTTTACGGATCATTAGGTACTATTGCATACACATATATTATAATAGTTCACCCATATGGGCTACATCAAATACAAAAAAACTCGAATCATTTCAGAATGTATTGCTTCGGCGATGCCCCAAAAGTCCCTGCTTCGTCAGGAATAGCATCATTAACTCGGGCTCTAAAATTCCTCCACTCCGAAAGCGCCTAATAGAATTCGCTAAATTATTTTACTCCGAATTAGATACAAACCAGAATTCTTTCATTTCCAACCTTGGCCGCTGGCCCCCCAGTATGGACTCCTTTTTCTCCGTCCAAATTCCATCTTATTCCCGGAGTGAGCCTAAACAGAATATTGCTATTAGCACACAACACATCGGTCTATAAACTTTCACTTTTAAGTACTTAAATATAAACATATTTACAAAAAAGTCATTCAATAGCAAAAGGCAGCCGGCTCACCGGGTAGGAAAGATTATCTCTTCATCTATGCACCTCTAACGGCAGTGGATACAGGAAGAGGGGAAAATATTCCCTGCCACTGTTCAAAATTTCTACCATACGATCTGTCTGTATTATACCTAATAGGTAAATATGATAGAAAAAATCCAAAGAATGCCAAAAGGCACTGTATTTTATTACCATTTTAAATGTATTTCATGCAAACACATTACTAAAAGGATAGACAAATTGATTCTTCGCGATAACTGAAGGCTATTTAATATCTGTCTCCGAGCTTTGTTTGATATGTGTGAATATCATGTCATCGGAATTTCACTGATTTCATATAATTACATCTCCGTAGCCACAGGGACTAGTCAGAACTCATAAATAAATAAAAACACCGTCATGCAATCCGAATCGTCTTCCAGTAAATATTTGAGTCATTTCAACACAGATCTGTTTAAACAAAACAACGCATGTGTTGGATATTTATTAGGCTGGGCCTCATTGCTGTGTGGATTTTTTTGTTTTTGTTTTGAGATATCGTTCTCTCCGGGGTCTTAAAACTACGCATGACTATTCATATTATTTTCCCATATTTATTTTTCAGATTCAGTTTGACCCTATTTCGAGTATTCACGTTTTATATCTAATTTTAATATTCATTTTTCATTCTCAAGTATAATAGACGATGGGTTTTCCATATATCGTCGCCGAAAAGGCAAAAGGTTTGAAGCGCCACTTTGAGAAGTTTACATCAGAGCACTTTAAAGTTTATTTTGTTTTACAATAAAATAAATAAGTCTTCAATACCTGCTTGGATTTTGAAAAGAAAATGTTAACTCATGCAACTCAATGCCCTCACTGAGTCACCTGAAGCGACAAAAGCTAATAAAGTCCAAAACTTGTGTCGTTTTAGTCAAGGCTTCTCCGACATTGTAAATATATTTTAGATGGTTAAAGGGTCACAAAAGTCTTCAGAATCAAACAAGAGTCAGAGCATTTGGTGCAGAAAAAAAACTGCATGTTTAACTAATTTTGGAACAAAGTGTCACTTAAGCCCCTTTGCCTTTCCAGCGACGATATTTTCAAAGTGTCTATTGATATCAGATATCACACATGATAATGGGTTCTAAAATAATTACATACTCAAAATACATAAAACTTCCACAGTTTAGATATGTGCTAGTTATAGAGAGTACCTAGAATAAATATCTTGAAAATTTTAGCCTTTGGTAGATGGCCAAAAGCAGTTGGTTTGGATGTTTAACGTTTTCGGTAACAGTAACTCAAACACGCAACTTTTGAGACCCTTAATTTATGCAAATTCGTAAAAAACCTTTATCGGTCCAGCCTGTTGGACATGAACAGATGGACGTGTTTGAATCCATTGAGTAATAAGCCAATGAGATAAAGGTATGCAGTACATAGCTAATGATTAATTTATTCAGGCGTGTAGGTTTACTAAGGTCTACTGATTGCCCTGGCGATGGCCTTGGACACCTGTCTGCTCTGTGCGTATTCTCGTTTATCTGTTCATATTCACGTGAACTATACGGATACCTAGAGTCTTTATACCTACTGTAGGTATCTGAAAGGGGCAGGTATTTTAATGCACGTTAACTGTTATTTTAGGTCATGTGCCCAATGGTGAACATTGTTTTTTAATGTTAAAAACTGACCACAAAAGGTTAACATGGTTACCACACAAATACTTGATTACCTAGCCACGGTCACAAATCTGCACATCACTGAAGATATAAGCCGGTAGAAGTGTGCTGCGGGCGTCTCTGTGTGCCCGAAGGAAGGAAAATTTCTATCTAACTGGGTAAAATACATTTTTAAAAATCCCTATGAAATTCCTTATTGAACAAATAATCAATTTTGTTATCCTATGTGGGGCCTAGGAGTCGATAAGTCTTATGTAAACTAGTGAAATCAGTTTTGTTTCAAATTGGTATAGATCACAATGTTCGTTTTTCTATGACTCACGTGGACGTGCATTGAAATTTCTTTTCACATCCCGGTAAATGGTAGAATAAATTGTTAGTAAACGTATTCGTTTATATAACAATATGTACGTAAAGAAAGTACAATTACACACATCGGCTTTCTTTAAAAATAAAAACATTAAGTATAGGTATATTTGACCGATCGGTAGCTGAGTTGAGAACGCGTCGGATTCCCACCCGGGCGTCGTGCGTTCAATTCCTCTGCTGGCTAAGTCCTCCATCATTGCACAAGCAACATCTTCCGCTTTTTATGATGGCAGTAGAAGTTTTTCAAATATTGTCAGGTTATTCGTAAGCCGGGAATGTTAATCTTGCTTTAAAAAAAAAAAAAAAGTTGCCTTTATTTTTAACCTTTCTCTTGGCAAGGTAAAACACATAACGATTTAAAATAAATAAAAAAATAACTTTCTTCCACCATTTTTTTTTAAATAGTGAAACAAATTTAAAAAAAATGGTATTAGTAAAATCATTAATATGGAGTTCCATCACGAATTAATAATTTCAAAATTATAAATAATAAAACACATAATATAAAGATAAGATAATAAGCTACAATATTTTTTTGACTGACCATAGGTATAAGCAAATGACAGCACGATAAAGAAGAGATTTTCTAAAGTGTTGTCATTACTGAAAAATGTTAAAATATAAAAAAATACCAAAGTTGGTGTAATATACGAGTATATGTTACACTGCCAAGATAAGGTTTAACCAACTAACTGACTAACTTAATCCAAAATTTATTATTATTCTTATTAAGCTTTTAGGAGTTAGTCATGATTACGAACAAATGTAATTTATGTATATTTTGTTTTCTCTGGTTTTGTTAGGTTAGGTGAGGTTGTTATAATATAACATATCACACTATCTCATCCATATTTCTCATGACCTCAAATATTTCGCAATCCACCCCCTGCTATTGAAAACACGATCTAACTGTGCTCATTTAAGCCATTAAAGTTACATGACATTGTGAAACATATGGTACTCTGTTCTTCGACTCAATGTCATTTATGATTCAAAGATTTAACGGCTAGATTAAGATTATTTGTTACAACGATAAGTTACAACGTCACATCAATGTAGATTAGCCACGATTAGCTGATCGATACAAGTGGTTATTTTTCTTACAAGTATTCCAAAATATCACAGGAAGGTTCGTAATTTTCTCCATAGAGATTAAAAATGAGCTTTGAATCATAGATTTAGAGTCTATAATCGGTTTAGAATTCTTAATAATTTATAAACGGATTTAATATTACGTTTTAATCTTTGCTTCATAATTTATGCACCTATAGATACACACTGGTTACCAATACTTCTGATATTCTTACCTACGATTGAATAATCGATGCCACAGTCCCACTAGCTTCGAACAGTTAGAACTATTGTGTAGTATTCACATAAAAAAAAAGGAAATGCGGTATCTTCCTTTACTACGTTTTTTTTATCATAGTGGTAGATATTTTCAGTATCGCTCTAGTGAAAGAACATCATCCAGTGTCGAAATCGAAACGTTGCTTTAAATGGCTTAAGCCGTATTTTGTGACCAGATCTAAGGAGTCAGGTACTTATCAACCTTCCTCTTCTCCATTTCACTCCCCTCTCAACTACCTTTAGTTTCACAACATACCTCAACTGGGGATGCTATAGTCCCACTGGCCCCAGACGGTTAGGACCATAGAGTTGGTAGAGTAGTATCTATCTAAGGTATTGAAGTCGGTTTTTGCCTTGTTTTTGATGATTTTAAACTGACTCGGCGCACCTGGGCGTGGCTAAGACTAAGGCTACGGTATTAATACATCCATTCATATCACATATCGACATAATGTTTTTGTTTATTCGTATAGCCACTTTTTCACAGTATTTTTATCAACAAAAATATAGCATCTAACCTAAAAAACCGTTTAGCTGTGTCAAGTTTAGTAGCATAATAAAAAATGTGAATCAGGAGCTTAAGATCATCCTTACAGTATATAGAAGCGGTCTATGAAATTTGTTGTCTCTTTCTCTCTTATGGTGTAGGACGTAAAAACCCGAAGAAAGTGATTTATCGCAAGTTTGTGTAGGTTGGGTAAAAATAATTAGCTCTCCCTCCATACATTGTTACTTCAAGGATAGGAACTTAGTGCGGTATTCACTTTTTGAAAAAAAAACATCAAAATCGGTAAAATTACTTAATATTTTATAATTAAGTTTCGAGGTATTCTCAAAAGCGACATCCTTGTTTTACTGTGATATTAAGAAATTAGAGTAGATTAATGTATTATGGCCGAATAATATGTTGATTTTCCCATCTGCAGACAAGATGCACACATTAGGTCCTAGTGAAGACCTGGATTGATTAATTAATTTGTGTTTGTCAGCTGAGATTTTTTCCATTACTACATCAGACGATGAAGTCATTCAGTTAGAGTACCTTACAAAATACTCAATCTCTTCTAAGAATTATCAATGTGTTTTCCTCACCGAATTATAAGTGAGGAGTTATTTTAAGCTACTTTGCATAGTGTAATTCTTCATTTATTATTACCTACTATAATTAAACTGAAATTAGAATTAAGTTAATCATTGAAGATTAAATTAGAAAAAAAACAGTTGCTGCTACTGGTAATACCAATGAAGTGTAGAATAATACGTTCCTAGGTGATTTTTTTTTATCGGTGGACAGGTTTTCAAAGATACGCGGGAATTTTTCCGGATAACTTATGATTCAAAGATCTTTTATTGGAAGATTTAATAAATTATTCAATTATAATACGCTATTTGAAAAGAGCATGTTGTGTATTTTTGAAGGTTCTTTATAAAAATTAATATCGAATAACTTGAGGTAAGGCGTTACAACTGCCATTATTTCGCTTTTCTCTATCAGTGCCTTGCAGATACGTATTCAACTGCATCTCGTAAGAGAATTGACCCCTTGCTAAAATTATGAGTTTGTTTGTAGTCAATTACACTATACATTATGTTTTATATTTAGTTTTGGTTAATCTCCATCAGCTCAAGCCGTTCCTAAAACGAGTCAATAATACTTGAAGAATACAGCAACCAGAAGTAGCAGAAGAAATCAGAAAAATATGCCGTAAAAGCGTTGAAGGCTGTGCATAACTACGTTGATAATTACCGCAACTTTCTCCCATCTCTTCGGTAATATGTTTGTACCGACTTATCTCCTACTGATGTGTGAATTATGTTAATCAATCAAAGCTTGTATCATTTAGTATTGACGTAATGTGACAAATGAAGCGTTAACTTGTAATCTTCTTAGATCTTATGTAATCCTCTGAGACTTGCGACTTCCTTTCCTCGTATGATGTCACCCTAAAAACTAATGCTTTTACTCAAAACGATTGAGTAAATAGTAGATTTAAGATATATTTACATAGTCGGCGCCAAGTCTTTTTGTGATTTATTGAACATCCGTAAAGGCGTGGGAGATAAATAGAAAAATAGATTTATCATTGTTTTAACTTCACAGGAAATCGTTATGTTACCTTTCGTGATAAGGAACTGTGATGTTTGGTCAGCCTGTCTTGGATAAGTGATTAATTGATATGCATTTTTGGAACATAACTGAGTTCCGAAGTACAGAAAAGAGTTTTTCAACCGATGATTTTTTTTTTAACTGTTTCTATTTTCTGTCTAAAGCGCCTAGGAAGACTTTTATAAATAAATAAAAAAAATGAACAAAGAAAGGACAAATTCAATAATATCACAATAACATTTTTGTATTTTTTTTATTTTTTATTTGACACACTACATAGACAATAACTGAGGAGAGTATAATATTATTCAAAAAAATTATCGCTCTTACTCACTGAAGAATACAAATATTCTTAATAAATGTAAATAAAAAAAAAAACAAAAATAATACATGTTTATATATTCTGAAATATAACCAAATGACTGATATTACAGAATATAAGTTGATTATAAAAACAAACTCATTTACGTTCATGTAATGCATTTCATTAAAAAAAACCGTTGATTCCAATTGGAAAAAATGCGTTTTTCTTAGAATACAAAACAATTTCATGTAGAATTAAGTAATCTTAAAATTAATACACTCTATTAGCAAAATAAAAATTATAAATCTTCATTTTTCAAAAAAAAATTGTTTAAGTAGACAATGGTGTATGATTATAGACACTTAACACAAAGGTACACAGTATATATTTCAAAGAGTTTTTGTGAGACTTAGTTTTGCAGAGCCACGTTCAACTAATGTGTTAGACTTTGATAATCTTTCTCCGCCAGTCGTTATGCGCTTGACATGTAATGCATCAACATATTGTTTTTTTACGGAGAAAATCATATTTTAATTTCTGTTTTTTTTTTTATATATTTGATCAATAATCATAGCTAAAGTAACTTCAACATATCAGTTCCGAGTGGTGATCGGTCACCAATACAATAATTTAATTATGTAGTTTTCCCTCTGGAAAACTCTGGAAAAATAAATCATTCCAATCGATGGATTCTTACTATTTTTAGCCGACTCTAACTCGAAAATAAAAATTCTGTTAGTTTTTTTGTAACTAGTTAATGTGTATCTTTCTTCAAACAAATGTTTAAATTCGTTGAATGCAACAATTATACAATGCACAATTATTCATAATAGCTTTTTTAGAACATTTTATTCACCGTCAACTTGCGTGTAGTGTCATTTAGTAAATAATATCAAAGTCATTCATTTGAAAAACATATTTTTCAACGCTTACCATTGAAAGGCGAACACTAGTAATTTTATAAAAATGCATTGTATGCAATTCACCATGCATAGAATACAATATAATCTTTGTCTTTGTTTGTTTACAATGATATTGTTCGCATATTACTTTAGCGTCAGCTTTACTGTGTTTAGAGAAATTACGTTATATGTATATAAAATATATACATACAAATATAGTATAAAAATATAAGATCTGGTGAGATATAAGAAAACACTTTGAATATCGTGTCATCACAATGAGTTAGACAAATATCTAAATCATTGTCTTATTAATTTTATCTTTTGGATAGCAATAGATTCAAGCCTTCGTTACAACAATGAAAACATTTGTTCGTAAACCATTGAAACATAATCACCTATAAGAACCTTATGTTTATGAATATTCTAAGTGGACTTAATTAAAATGCATACCTCGGGCAACACACCCTTCTAGGCCTGATACACCAAACTCAACTCTATGCCACTACCATCCACTGTGCGACAATCACTATTTTTTCCTCCCTTCTTTCGAGTTACGTCGTATTTGGTTCAGTCACTGCCCGACAGTGGGCCAATAAACACGTTAAATCTGTGTTTAACGTCAGCGAAAATTTTAAATTTTATCGATTACTTTTATGAATAATTCCATGGTTTTTAATTTTTACTTCAGCTATCTGTAAATGCAGAGTTATTATATTTTGTTCGCAAATTTTTAAATTGATTTTGTTCTATTTTCTACTCTCGGTCAATATTTTTTTGGGAACACCCTTCATTTGTTTATTTTTGGGCAGTGTGTTAAAAGGGGTTTTCTGTTTTTTTAGATGGATTTAACAAACTTAAATTTTAAAATAAATAAAAATTATAACTCATAACTTGAAAGATTAAAAATTATTTAACAAATTGTAACACCGAACCTATTAATCAACACTAGAAGATAAGTTTTTCTTGCAATTTAGTTGATTTATTAATTGTCAAAGAACGAATAGTGCAAATCTCGTAAAATGAGATACAACTGCAAATTGAATATGATAATTTAGAATCAGAACTTGAATTCGGGCAACCAAATAAAGTATTGAAGAAAACGATTTTGCTCAAATACGAAACACTAATAAATTATGAATAAATAAAAGTAAAAGAGTAAAAAAATCCTATGCCAACTTTCATGAAAATCATATATACTTAGTACTTATCTACCAACGTATGCGAAATAATGTGGTCAGCTTGATAATATTATTAATCAAAAATTGAATATGTTTTTAATTTTTTTCTGAAAACAACTTCTCCAACCGTAATAAATCTATCATGTAAAAAGCGTAGAGTTTAAAGGTGAATAATAAAATAAGAATGATGTTGAATACAGTAAATTGTAAGTTGTTGATAATTGGACTCGGTTTGCTTATGGCAATGAAAACTCAAAAGTATACACGTTTTACTAGGCACTGTCTTCTTTTTGGCCACTATAATAAATTGCATCATTTTATTATTGAAATAATAATATACAAACGGTCTTGAATTAGAATTGTCCGTGTCATAAGGCCATGTGAAACTCAACGTAGGTAAATGATGTCAAAGTTTTGGTCATTTTGATTTTTGACGTGACTTGTTGGGTAAATTTTACGTGATTTTAATGAGACCACGTACACGGCTTTCATTTTCAAAGATCGTACAGAGATATGATTCTGCCAAGGAGCGCTTAATACCCATATCATTTGGCAAATGTTATTGAAACAATGTGCACACGTGACCGTGATGTGATAGATCGTGCTAAGTACACAATTATGTGTGCAGCGTAACAGCGTGCAAAATAGTTGAACGATGAATACTTGGAGCAAGTGGATGAGTGTGAAAAAAAAAGTGGTTAAAAACAAAGTATATATGTTCTATTTATATTTATGGATGAGTTTGTGTATAAGGAAAGTGTGTTTACGAGTGATGGAAAGGCTGATAAGGATATTGAAAGATGGTGAATGCAGACAATTCCATTGATGGAGGATTGAAAGCTGTTGGCGCTAAATTATGTCCAAAGAAGCAAAGCTAGCAGTCCACGATGAAGTGCTGATACCAAATCTGATAGAAATGACAGAGAAAACGTTAGAGTTGACGGAATGCTGTATAATTGAGATCCCTGAAGCGTATGTGTGATAAAACCATGTGTGATCTTGTTAAAAATATGGATATCCGGAAAGAATGCAAGGCTGATGTAAGCGTAGTGAATAGGATTAAGAAAAGGGACGCTTAGGTGGTTTGGGCATCTAACACGAAGAAAGGAGTGTAAGAAGAATATATAATGAACGTATATATGAGCACATATGAAATATAAGAAAATAAATTAAAGTAAATGGTAAAAGAATCCGGGGACCCTCGAGGAAGAGATGGCACGAACGAGTGAATCAAATACTTGAGTCGGGCCATGTCAAGAGTCAGAATATCAGAAGAGGATGTATGAGACGATGTATGAATGTGAATGAAACTAGGAATGTAAGGCAAGAGTTGTATGTCAGTTCATCCTCTCTGCCTACCCTTGTGAAAAAATGGCGTGCTGTTGGATGGTTAGTTAGTTACCGTTTTGAGCCTCCATCATAACTTGCAGAAAAATTGTTTGATGTCTTAAGCACTAAAACCCTGAAACAGTGAGTTTTGACACCATGTACACTGTTTTATCTGTCGTTTTTCGAGTTAATGCAATAATTTTTAGCCTTTTCTATCATGAGCTATAAGGCTATGAAAAATCTATTCTACTATAAAAAAAAACACATTTATCGGTATCAAAGGTGATGCAAAGCTTGTTGAAATATTTTGTTTTATTTATAATCACTCTTATTCTTAGCAAAGTAGGAAAGAAGTTGAATCCGATGATTTCTGAATTGATTCTTCACAGTGTGTCTCATAATTGATAGCCAACAGAATAAATTTAATAGCAGTGATTAAAAAAAAAGTAAATTATTCCATTAACATCCATTTGAATTGTAGCCGCTATCAAAGTTAAGATTGCACGGACCACTGGTAATAAACCTCTTTTGCAAAAGTAATTCAAGAGTGAATTAATTCCATTGGAATTTATTGATCATTTAGGCTAATCTGAGACAAGCATTTGATATTCAGAGCTAACGCTGTAGTATTGCCAGTAGTTAACAAATTATGATTGTAAATGTCGATAATCCAATTGATTGCAAGGTAACCGAAACAATAAAAACAAGCTAATGATCAAAGAAGACGCGGAGGCTGCGGATTAGTAGTTAGTTTTTGGTAAAGATTTTCAAATTATTTTTACCTTAGTTTTATTTTTTTAAAATTTGTTGTTAAAATTTATATTCCAGCGAGTTTAGCAGGGGCGTGCAGCTCATATTTTATGTAAAAAAGATGGAAAAATCGTTTGATATGGATCCGTGTACCCACCGCAAGGTCTGATGATGGGAATACTTTCTTTTAATCACAAAGATAATTTTATGTTTTTACATTTTCGTAAAAAGCAATCACTTTGTGGTTTGACATATTCAATAAAAAATAAATAAATAAATTGTTTAAGACCGTAGATTTTATTTTGATTCTTATGACCGACCGGTTTATCTTAGACTAAGCATCATCAGGGTACAAAATGAAACTAAACAAAAATACATATATTTTCATAGAAAGCAATCACTTTGTGGTGTAACATTTTTACAGAAATGAAAATAAACTTTGTATAAAACCACGAATATTATTTTTAAAATTAAATTAATTAATAATTTTATTTACTAGTTAGGCTATGTACCCGATTTCTACGGTTTATTGTGTGTATTGACTTAATATTATATTTCAATTAAAATTTTTCATGCATTATTGTTTTCTTGTTAGACAAAAATGGCGTCCTGTCTTATTTTTTTACAGCTGTAGATAAGTTTCAATGCTCTGTAGCTTGTGATGATAATGAAATAGCTCTGCATGTGTTATGGCACTAAAGGTTATTATTGAAAAGCTTTTGTGGCCTTAGCACACAAACTTTCTGCTTTGGAATAAGAATGAACTTCTTGGATACCAAAGTTATAGCACGGACATATTATACGAAATGTTAAACAGCTGGAATAACGGTAGCTTTTATGAAATTATTAGTTACTTTATTTCACAGTATGAAACGTTCATTGCAATCATATAATCCAGCTCGTGCATACATATATAGAATTGACCATCCATGGGGATTGAGTCGTGATAAAAGCTATCCGCGCATTATGCATTTGTGCAGTGAGGCAAGAATCCAACATCTTCTTGTCGCGTGAAAATGCACTCGTCAACCAGCTAAACACAACTTACGTTCACTAAATAAACCGTTATGAAAAATGCCTGAGTAAACATTAATTTAAATAAAATACACAAATAAATATTTGCGCCTATCCGGATTTTTGTTCGACTCTGCAACGGGTAATGTCACACTATCAATGTTTATACATACAACACGAATAATTTAGAACAATTGGAGAAAATAAATACAACAATGATATCGGTAAGTCTGAGGCAGTTTAGTAATATTAACTTCGACTAAGTTATTTCTAAGTTAACATAAATCGGCACATTTTTATTTTTCCTTTTTTTTACATAATAGATGGTCTACTACGTAGTTCAAATATTTATAACGTATCCTAAAATGTATATCGTAAGTAGGTTAACACGGCGCGGCGAATAGAAAAATATTTAATTTAATAAAAACACACTTTGTTTTAATCCACTTGTATTTTGGTATATGTCAACTAGTTTTGATTCAGCAGAATCTTCATCGGGACTTAAAAATATACTAAATAAATAAGAGGAATGTGTATATATAATGGTGAAAATGGGGAAAAGAGAGATACTATTATCTATATCTATAGTAGAGTAGAGTATCTCTCTTTTCCCCATTTTCACCATTATAAATATGCACATTCCTCTTATCTCATTAGTATTATTTTAAGTCCCGATGAAGATTCTGCTGAATCGAAACTAGTTGACATATACCAAAATAAAAATGGATTAAAACAACGTGTGTTATTATTTAATTAATCATGCCAATCCACAAAGTGTTTGTTTTTGTGACAATTTAAGAAAAATATTTCATAGGTAAAGAACAGTACTTTCACAGTATCCAACGGTGCTCGACCACCGTCCCTCGGAGGAACCCAATATATAGTGCCAAGGTCACGCGACAGATGGCGCCGTAGCCCACAAAGCCCTCACGCCTCCGAGCTTATAAGGGCAGGCAAGGCTTGTAGCCCATACGCTTATAGCTCCATCAAACTACGGTACCTTCGTCTTAATAAATATCTGCTATCATGCGTTAATACCGTGGCGAAAGAGCCGCTTGAGATAATGGAGTGATACTGTATTTGGGCATCTTCTGGCGCGAACTGGTCGAGTGTTGCCAATTAAATGTTTTTTGATGGTTGTTTGTTTTTTTAATAACATGATCATGCTCATTTGAATGTTGAAGTGGTAAATGGTTTCTAAGGTTTCTGGTACACCCATGACCTATACCAACTATTTGAAGAGTGGTATATCACAAGATTTTATAATTTTGGGGCGGCAGCTGTGCAGAGCATGCACATGTCAGGAGTAGTTAGGATAGAAGAAAGCCGACCACCAAAAGGAAGTGTTGGAATATACACTTAGGTAGCTGGATGGTGTGTGGGCAATACCGTGTCCCTTTTTTCGTACATAATTATTCATTCTAAATTTTTAGAGTTACGGGGGAACTAATGCCTCCCATTCTCCGTCATCTCGAGTAAGGGAACTGCTGAGAATTTATTAACCGTTAGGCGGAAAAAACTGAAACTAATGGTTGCGTGTGTGGGTTGTATTTTTTAAATGGGAAGTTTACCTTTTAAAATAAAAAAAATATTTCTATTTATTTATGTTTTGTGTGACTGGGACTCTTTATGGGCTGTAATGCCGATGATGTTGATGTTGAAATGGTTCCTAAGGAACCTAATTTTGGAATACAAGCTTTTGATTTGTGGACCTCTAAATGAATGCTTCTTTCAGATTGATCCTCTTCAAAAGCAAATTATAAATTGAAACCATCTCAACTTCTGGAGTCGTATATGATAATTCCGTTTTTTCACCAAGTATAGTCACAATGAGTTGTTTCATCCTAATGAAACATGGAATTTCCTTCCATTATATCTATTCTGATAAGAGAATTGCTATTTTTCCACCGTTTGACCGATTTGACTCTTCCCATTGAGTGTCTACTTGGCCAAGACCAGTCAAGATCTGTCCATTACCGTGACGCAACACACTGCGCAGAAATGTGTTTCTTTATCATAAGTACCCAGGAAGTGAAGCACAAAATGTGTAGAATTCCCAGTGTTTGGAAACACTTCAAGTCCAAGAATGCAAACAGTACCGTGTTAGGACACGAGACCGCACTTAGTATGGAAACTTTCCATTTCAAAGAATCCGCCGTCAGTCAGTCGCCAAGTATTGAATATTTTTTGTGTTTTATTCAAATTATTGCGCATTCACGAAAAACAATGCAAATTCCTTCTTCTCAGAAAACAAAGAAGTGCCACAGGACACACCATATAGAAATGATTAATGAATTACAATTTGAATACAAAAAGATGATTGAATAGATAAGTTCTTATAATTAACTTCCAACGGTTCCCCAGCCTTATTAGAGACTTGGCTAATATGCTCTTCAAATTTGGAGATGTAAGACAATCTCAAGACACTTATTCAGGGGCGGATTTACCGGAATTTTGAATGCGTGCAGAAGTATGGCCCCTCGTTGACAAGGACCACCAAATTACATTAAAAAAATTGATTCTTGAATTAATGTCTCCTCTTTTATATATTTTCATAAACGTTAATATTTTTATAAAACAATGTTATTAAAAGATAAAAGCTTTATTCGCCCTCCTGCAACATTTTGTATACAGGATTATATGGATGGATGGACAAAAAATGATGGATGTCTAAAAGGATGTTCATTTTTTAATCGAGAATTGCCTCCCTTATCTTTTATTCGCTCATGTAGAGGTGTTGGGTTAAAATATAATCATATGGGTAGGTTAATGTATTGGTGGTACCGTTGAGAAATACGTTGTAACTTGTCCCTTTTCCCTAAAAGCTAGACACGTAAAAAAATAGGGTACAACAGAACTCTCGGTGGTTGGAACATGTTCATTTTTTGCAAAAAGGTAAAACATGTGCAAGCAATTTTTTGTAAAGTCAGTAAGGTCGTTGGTAAAATATCTGATCTTGTCGACGGTGCTTGGCAAAGTAGAAGCATTTTTTAATGAATTTGAACGTAATATATTAAAACATTGAGACCGTCAGTTTGTAACGATATTCAGTTATACGTTTCCTTCGACATTTTTGAATGGATAAAATTGTTGACTGAATACAATTTTTTAAAGCTAATTTTTTTTTGAAATTATAATTAACTTTAAAGAATTAATGTTTATTATTTTTAAATATTTAAATAACATCAATAACACACATATAAACCAAGAAGGTCTCGGTTGTGACCATTGTCTTTTTTATTTTCTGGCTTTTTCTGTTTTATATTTGTGTGGTTGATTATTTATATTATTTAAATATACATATATTTTTTAATTAGTGATGTTTGTATCGCATAATAAAATGGTTATACCCGCCCCTGTAATTAAAGTAAACGCAATTCAGACTACCAGTACACAGAATCCTTGTAAGGGTATGCAGATCTCATGTGGGAGTCCTCCTTGGACAAAGAAAACCAACCGCGTAGGCGAAACTCCAGCTACCTGCGAGTACCATCAAATGAGAACGATGACCAGCGAAATATTCAATATTCAAACTACATTCAAATCCTTTGTTCAATCGCTTAATTACTTGAACTAAGAGTGTTAATACTTGAAGCAACAACGGCCGTTATCGCTAGTCTAAACCCATAAAAGGATAGTGTGCATTTTTCTTTGGTTATATGTATAATTTCTATGTAAATAACTCAAGTCTCACCTTCGTAGCTCCATGCATACCAAAGTAGTCCCGAGTACCTACCAAAGATTGTGCATAATATGCATAGACTCCTGACGTCACCCTACAGGTGGGACAGCAAGCATGTACAATATACATGTATGAGCCTTACCGTGTTTGGTGACCAACTCTAAATAGCCGGGTTTCCTCTTCCACATCTCCCCAACCCCTTCAACCTCAAAACATACCCCGAAAAGGGATGCCATTGTCACACTGATACCGGACAGGCGGGAGGTATTCTCATTAAAAAAAGGCATTTAGAATTGAAACGTGGCTTGAAATGGTATATGGTGAATGACAAAATCTTAATAACAAGTACTTTGCAAACTTGACATTCTCCATTTTCTTCCCTTCCCACTTGCTGTTGTTGCCTTCTAACTATCCCTAAAAGGAGACCCATAGTTCCACTGAAAAATAAAAATAATAACGTCGCTAATAAGCCTTATTTTACCTACCAATATTTCAATGGAAGGCGCTGACGTCATAAACGCCTTTGGCACCGATACACGCGTGCGCAGTCAACGGTTGTTAAACATGAAAATGTTTCGTTTTTACAACTCGTTCTTATGCTTAACAACACTCCTTCTTCTCCTTAAAAGACTCGCCGAAGTCTGCCAGAAATGGAGTAGGTCCTGAAACCCGTGAAGCTAGTACTATGTGTAGTGCAAACTAAAAAAGGGACAGTATACCAACAAAATTGAACAGTCGTTAAAGTAAGACTAAATTATCTTATTACGTCTGCAGACACGTAGGTGTAAGTTTATTTATTTAATTGTATGTTTTACGAGCATAAGTTTGGGATACAATACACAAGTAACAAATGTCTCTGTGGTCACACGTACATAACAATGTTTATTTTCAAAGGTGGGAAAACCTGCACGTGTTTTCTCACTAATAAATGTAAACCCGCAATGGTACAACGAGGTCTAAAATAAACCGTAATTGAGACACATGACTAGGTTTTCTAAAATAAAAAAGATATTCAAAATATACATTTCCCATGATAAAAATTACGCTGCAAGCTTATAATAGTTGTGTTGATCTAGACATTTTAGTCAGAAAATGTTTGAATCCAGAGCAAACCCTCCATTAGTTTTTTTGCTGCAACCACAAAAGGTATATTGTTTGTTTTTTTAATTTAAATCTCGTGCAAAGGTGAAACAAATAAAACTGCATGAAATACCAATAGCTTCAGGTGTTATTCTCGATGCCTAATCACCGTACAATCGATACCATATCGTAATAGATTCGTTCTAAATCGATCTCACCTCGGAGAAGCGTGTTGGGGAG
Organism: Drusus annulatus; assembly: GCA_022651775.1. Classification (NCBI taxonomy): domain Eukaryota; kingdom Metazoa; phylum Arthropoda; class Insecta; order Trichoptera; family Limnephilidae; genus Drusus; species Drusus annulatus. The sequence continues at coordinate 371,526 of JAGWCC010000408.1, forward strand.
CGAAGGATAGCTATACATCTTCAGGAATTTAATGTAAACAATAAAGAGTACGGCGCCGTTGCGTCAGTGGTCATGCCAACATGAGATGCGGAACACTGGGTTAATGGAAGGTATTTGATGGAATGTCATCAAAAACGGAAAGTTGCAGTGAGATTCAGGTTATGTATATCTGATAACATTAGGAGCTGCCTATGTCAACGAATTAGGATTTTATTACCTCTTTATTTGTGTGTGGGTCATACAAACGGCGGTAAATAAGGTTCACAGATCTACATAATTCTGTTTAGATTTGAAAACCTTAGTATTAAATTCGGCCAGAATCTGGAAAGACGAAAAAATAATTAACTTACTTAACACTGGAAGCTAATATCTAGGTCTTTATAAATAACTACTCCTTTTTCAATTTTCTATACTCACGTCTGAAATAACTGTAATTTGACAATATCGAAAATATAGAAAAAAATCACAAAATAAAAAGTCACTGCTGTACCTACGGAGCTATAAAAATATTTCACGAATTACGAAATGATGTTAAATAAGAAGAAAATATTTGAAAAATTTATATTAAGTTAAGAAAATAATATTAATTTTAAGATTTTTATACGGAATATTAATTTAAGGGTTGATTAGAATACATCGTCGCCGGAAAGGCAAAAGGGCTGATGCGCCATTTTGGGAAGCTTACCAAAGCACTTGACATTTTTTTCACTTTAAGTCTTCGGTACTTAGTTGGATTTTGAAAAAATAATTAACTCAGATAATTCTACGCTCTTACTGAGTTTCCTGAAGTGACAAAAAGCTTAAAAAGTTCCAAACTTGTGTCGTTTGAGTCGAGCCTCCTCCCAAATAGTATATACATGTATATTTTGGATGGCTGAAGGGTCACAAAATTCTTCGGAATCAAACGACGGTCAGAGTTAAAAAAAGAGAGCGAGATGCAGAAAAAAGAACTGACCAAAACTGCATATTTATCTAATTTTTTTTTTACTAAAGTGTCGCTTAAGCCCTTTTGCTTTTCCAGCGACGATATGTATTATTATTTATATTTTAACCACTTTAAAATAAATAAGAATATTGATGTGACATAACTAGTAAACAGTAAATTTGTAACTCGTTTCAAAGAAAAATATTCCACGGGGATCGCCGTAGTAAGAGACCACAATTCAGAATCAAAAATTGTTTGTGAAAAATGTGGCTTTGTTTGAAATAGCTTTGGTCAGTGACCAAATGCGAAGAACCAGGTATTTTGACACCTTCCGCTTTCCTCTCTTTCCACTCCCCCTGAAAGCCTCAGGGATGGCGTTATTCAAATGGTTCTGTACGATTGGGACACTTGTGCATTATCACAAAAAGCATATTTAAATAAAATAATGGTCGCATACATGTTCTAGACACCGTGTAGTTCTTCTCCAGCAAAAAGCACCTGAGGCCTTGTTTACCAGGCTAGAGTACAAGAAGTAGTGTTTTTGTATTGCGCCTTTGTACCTACGATATACTATAACTTAATGATGGTGTATTATGGTGGAACACTCCCACTACAAGCATCCCGGCCATTTGTAAATACGGTCGCACTAATCTGCAAACATATTTCAGGTTTGTTGGCGTTCTGTCATTCTCCTCCATGTTTGCTTTGCTGATGTCAGATTTCCCTGTGTCATATTTGTAGATGGCCAAAGCAGGATATTTTAATAATAATTTATGCTAATATTATGTAGTAACGACGTTCGAATAATTTTAAAGTTATTTGGTCTATGCTAAATGCCCACAGTAAAAAATCTATTACCCGAAAACATTTTTTGCAAGGTTTTCCGCTAGTATATTCAGTAGATTATTTTCAACTCACTAATTAGCCAATGTGTCAACGTTCAAATTTCTCGTAGGCTTGGTTAGATCAGATAAGTGATTTCGTTAAATTAGTTAGTGGGTAGGTACTATGTTGGACCTGTGTTTCAAGAATATCATTTGATTGAAATTTTTAAATGGTTGGCCTTAGAGGCCTGTTCAAAAGAAAAGGTGAATTTTGAATTTTCGCGGGCTGTGTACATTCGATTAACGATTTTTTTGTGTTATGTTGGTACATATATGTTTATCATATGTTAGCATTATCAGCCATTTTGGATTAGTGGTTTGTTTTTGACAACTGGAAAGGTTAGTCACGTTTTTGTGTGTTCTTCAATTTTTTACTTTCGAAAAAAATGGATCAAATAATGTGTATTAAATTTTGCGTTAAAAATGAAATAAAGTGCTCCAACGCACTTAAAATGTTGACTGTGGCATTCGGCGAGTCTACTTTGTCTCAAAAACGTGTTGATAAGTGGTACAAGCGCTTTACAGAAGGCCGAGAAGATGTTAATGACGATGAGCGTCCTGGAGTTGTGGAAAAACAAATCATGGATTTTATTCATTGATCAATTTTTTTCAAAAGTAAAAAATCGAAGAACACACAAAAACGTGACTAACCTTTCCAGTTGTCAAAAACAAACCACTAATCCAAAATGGCTGATAATGCTAACATATGAGATAAACATATGTGTACCAACATAACAACAACAAAAATCGATAGTCGAATGTACACAGCCCGCGAAAATTCAAAATTCACCTTTCCTTTTGAACAGGCCATGTATATCTCTCTGTGGTTGTCTTCATCAAGTGGAAGTGAGTTTTCACGTATTTTAGGTGAAACTGGGCAAGTGTTAAAACTGCCCGTAGCTAGTAGGACTTTGGTATCCCACATGAATTGATTTTAATTAAAATAAATATATTTTCAAATGTATTTTTTATTGTTTATTTTTAAAATATATTCATTTGAAAAAATATTGTAATGCTGAGTGAGGGAAGAATAGAGTTGGGAAGTACAAGACTATTTAGATCTGCTCACTTAATATAGTATAAGCAAAAAGCAACTGATTCTGAATGGTGATCTTGAGATAATCTTCCACTCTCGAACGAGGTGCAAATATATGTAACTTATGTGTGTGTGAAAAAACATTTAAAACAAAATTAATTGGATTTGCCAATACAGGCTTTGAACCCGCAATCTCTGGGCTCAGAGCCAAAGAGCTCACCGCTCTACCACTGATGTGTGCGGTGGCTCCTGGCAAGTTGTTGGAGGCACATCTTGATTATTCTTACGAGGTTCGTTGTTGGTCATCTAAACAGTTAACTAACACGGTGGTTACCTATTGACCAATACAAAATTCTTCCAGTATGGGCTGGGTGTTACCATGTGCCCATGCATGCATATCTATTTAAATGCCCACCTTTGTGAGAGCCGACAAATAGATATCGATTGCGATACTCGACCCTGGCAATTGCTATTCAACCTGTTGACGGTAAGCTCGATCTTCCGATCAATTCAATTGATTAAATACAACAAGTACTAATTAAAACTCACAAGTTTCTTACTTATCGTCTACGTAAAGGTAAAAAACTTCAAGTCACACATTTTGGGAATGTTGCTTTTGATTGGCTTCACATAGGATATACTTCAAAAGACAACGTTGTAAAATAATTTTATATTTTCGCAGAAAGCAATCACTTTATGGTTTGACATATTTGAATAAGAACTTTGTATGGGATCATATTATTTTATTTTTTTATGACCGATCGGTTTCGCTTAGTAGTCCAATATTAGGAATATTTCCCGTAAACTCATAAAATTTCTCATTATTCTTTTATCACGTTCTCAGTTGACGTTTTACGTCTTTCATTTCATATTATCTGTCTCCTTCTCTATGTTTCTTTTGTTATAATATTAATGTTATTCTTTTGTTTTCTTCTTTATTTTATTGTGTATTGTGTTCCACCTCTGTATGTATCAGTATATATAACCACACACTATGTATTTTTTGTTGGGTTTAATGTTGTACCCCGATGATGCTTGGGCTAAGCGAAACCGGTCGGTCATAAAAATTCAAATTAAATCTGTGGTCTTATACAAAGTTATTACTTCATTTTCATTGAAATAATTTTAGACGATTACATTTATTTAAACTAAAACAAAATTTTCGGTGCCAATTTTTTGAGGTTTTTTAAACATGGAAATAGGAAAGACAGATAATTTTAATGGAGAAGAATTAAATTGGATTTAAAAAAATACTTTGTAGAAGCTTAAAATACAGATCATAATCACTATTATATTGAATAAAATGCATTAATACAATATTTTGGGAGAGACAAATACTTTTTAAATTTATTTTATTTCAGATTCGTGTTTTTTTAACATGCATGTTTATCATGCAACGCTCGACATGCCGTAAACATAAACACCGGAATGTCTATGCAATGTAAACAAATCTGCAACTTAATGCAAATTATTTCATGTGTTGATGCTTATGTCGAATGAGGCACGTAGGTCGTCTGAATAAATTTGTTCATATCGAAGTTCACCACGAACACGAAGGCTAATAACATCAATAAAAAATAACTTTAATAGTTTATCCACGACCGGATAACAGCTACCTGCAATTTTAAATAAAGGTGATTTAAGTAAAAATATGTCAGTTTTAAAACTAGGTAATACGAGAGAGATCTTGTTAAATCTATGATGTATGCATCAGCAGCATAAGTAGCGTTGTGACCGCTCCGTAAGAACTACTTCCTTAGGCAGCAGTTCCAACTTCCTTCATTGTTCATTGAAGAAATACTTTAATTGAAGTTGGTAGTTCCCTTGTAGTTCCGCTCGCACGACTTATGCTCATTTGTGGTTTACTTCGAAGATCAATTTTAGTTCATCGTTCGTTCGCACGATTGAAGTATCGCACCATCCCGAGTTTAATTTTAGTTCACTTCTAAAACTTTAATTTTAGTTCTTTGTTCGTTCGCACGATTGTCGAATCGCACCATCCACAGTTGGACGTGTTTTGGTGTTTTTTATTTGTGTATAATTTTATACGGGACTACTGTTGTGATATTTTTTTGGTGATATAAACTTTGGTGGCAATGGCTTTTAATTTTCTAAAAGAATTACAAACATTGATTCCTTTGCTTGTTTTGTCTGGCGTGGGACACTGGTTTTTTTCGGGTGTTGTTTTGATCATAACATAATATTTCATTTATTTATTGTTTTAATAATAATTTCTCATTTTTAATTTTTTCAAACTTTTATAACAATAATAAAATTATTTATTAAAATAATTGTTATACTTTTACATTTCCCTCCTAGATGGCGTTAGTATAGTTCGCAACCCGCTTACGGTCGCTTCTAACGGGTTCATTGGGCTGACATTATGTCAGAATTTCAGCGGTACTTTAATTGAAGTGTTTCCGTGAAAGGTTCATTTTAAAGAACTAGCAGTTCCTGAAGCGTTCCCAATACTTTGAAGTTTTTCCCAACGCTAAGCATAAGGAATGTGTTAAAGACCAATTGTATTTTATACACAGGTAACATATTAAAAAATAATCTAATTTAAGGGGAGGTAATTATTTTACAAATTTACATGCTAGAATTTTACCATAATATGGAAAAGAACTTTTTTTACATGGAGGATACGAGAAAGAACATTAAAATTGTACAACTAACAGATAGGCATTTTTATTATTTGAATACTTTTATGTGACAAAATCCACTAAGATGGACTAGTATACAAAAGAAAACGGTTTATAATTGCGTTCGATTTTTTTTTTACATTGTTTCTTACAATTGGTATTTATTAGATACTTAATAACTTATTTAAGAACACCATAAAAACGATCAATTAAGCATCGGAAGATTATAAGATGGTATTACGATTTGGTATTTATTATAATCATGTACGTATTTCGTATTACCTTTTATGTATTATACATGACACATCTACCCTGAACCGTGGGAATCGATGAGTAGTGATTGGTTTTATAACGTTAAAGTTCAACTGTATTTTTTTGTTAAATTCGAGAATATTTAAACTCACTTTTATATATGCTTTTAGTGAAACGCAATTTTTTTTAGTTGGTGCGAAATTACATTCACAGAAACTGGTTCGAACTATTCGAAAGATTAGAAATTAAAATATCGGTAACACGGAAGCCAAATACAATTGCAAATAAAATTGATACAGCCACGCAAGATCTTGCAATATTATTTTAGATTGAACATTTATCTGTACAACGGTAATCTGTCAAAATGATATGAAATTATCCATAACCTTACCTAATTAAATCATCAGAAAAAATACCTTGACGTTCCGTAGTGTTAACGTGAAATACGGTGTGTAGTTCTCAACAACCTTGCCAACCTTATAATAATGATACACGTCGATTCATCAAAATTGTTTGCTTCAAACCATGTCTAATATGAAACCACTCTGTATTTCGCAGTCGAGGCTTTATTGGATATAAATTACCAGACGTTGGCTCATGTCTCCGTAATAAAACATGAATGCTAGTGGATAATAACACGTCCCAGTCAGGTTATACATAAACAACAACAGGTCTAATTCCCTTATAAGACCTTGTTGCACCACATGCGCAAAGAGTAGTGCGCACTGCGCACCATGGGCACGCTAATGCGTACATTGCGCGTTGCAGGCGGAAATTCATTCAATCAATATACGTCATTAATCTACTGTTGCAGGTTGTAAACAAATTTAATATTATGCAGTTTCGATCTATACTTGAATTCATTGTTTTTTTAATAAGATCAATACAAAAACTTGTCCATGATTAACAGCCAGGTACTTTGTCTATGAAGGATAACAAGATTTAATCGAAAAATAATCCTAATGCAGCCCATGGACATAAAATACAAGACACGTCATATTCATACAAATCTTACGAAAAATGTAGCATTACTAGAAACGTCTTGTATTCCGTTTCACCCCCTTGTGAAAAGGATAGCCATTCAAAGAATATGTGTGTACGGATGAGATAGCTATATGAACGTCCCACGCTACTGTTATAATCGGGTATCGCACCACTAGCCGTGGTTGTCTTTCACACACTTATGTATTTCTGCATTCGCTATCTCACACCGTTTTCGAGTTAAAAAACCTAGGGAAAAATTGTATTTATTGAATTGGAATAATAAGTGATTTGTGGGTAATAGAGAAGTTGAGTGAAAAATATTATGACTTTAAAAAAATATGTGCATGTAGCTCGAAAAACACAGATTCTGAATATGTATGTATATTTCCATATTATTATTCCCAGAATTAATAAACCCTTCTTGAAAATTAGTTAAAACGCCATAAAATAGAAACGCTTCATATTAGTCGAACGTCAAATGTACCGTTTTCGTACGATGCGATGCCGCGAAGTAAATGGCGGTGAACCATTTTTTACGTAAAATTTCATTTCTTGGAATGATTGTAAATTGCAGTAATGCTTGTATTTTTACACATTAGTACGATGCAATAGCAAGACGTATTATCTCCTGACATTTTATAAGGTTTTGTTAAATTAAAAGCGGTAAAATTGAAGAAAAAACACAAAATAACAAATATGCAACTGACAGCTGGATAACGACAATGTGCGATGTCAAATATAAGTACCGTGTGGTGCCCCTTCTGAAGGTACAAAACGCGTCACGCACCCACCCCGCTCCTTACCTCTGAGATATTGCCGTTTTGGCGGCGTGTACAAAATTCAAACTTTGAGAATTAATTTAACTATAAAAACTAACTTAAAAAAAAAAAAAAAAAATACCTATATTTAAGTTTGAAGGTGGATATTGATAAAAAAATATAAAAAAATGGACTCAACTTCCTTATTATGAATGGAAAGAAACTCCATGAGATATGTTTTTGCTCCCGAATGATTTTTACACCTCTCAAGGCATTTTTTCTTAGAAAAGAGCCTACAGCGAACGTTTGTGTGATCCTAAACGCAGTAAATCTCAGCTATGTCTCGCGGACTCGGTTTAGTACATTCACGCGCGTTATCTTAGTAACTTTTCTATCTACATTATTAAATTAATCTAAGATGGAGCCCTGATTTTCCGACTTAAATATATTTTGCACGCGGAGAGCCGATTAAATCAATTTCAAATTTTGTTTAAAAAAACAAGTAAACGTAAGGCGATCCTAACGATTGTCAATCGGTCGCTACGAATAGTCTCTGATTGAAATGTTGTTCGACGTCGTTTGATCAATCATACTTTCCAGCAGTGAAGAAACTTTTTCTTTTGTGACGCCATGTCTTATGAATTTATCGAATTTTTCAAACAGCTCTCGTATGAAAAAAGTTTGGGAATATAGTTTTTTCTAAGAGTTTGAATAAATCATATTTTTTTAGTTTCCTTTCAATTAGGTAGGTATTTCTCAAAAGACAAATCGTAGAGCAAATCTTTTACACATGTTGGTATTATAATACACATACATGTACGGGTATGTTCCTCAATCGATATATTTCACATGTCCCAGCGACCATGACACCTCAAAGCTTAAATGTCATTCTCAATCACGACAAGGCTCCCGATCTGACCACCTGTAACGACGGGTCTCGTATGGTGTTTAATTTATTTATTTATTTATTTATTTATTTATAAATTAACGGACTAAAGTCCAATTACAAAAATACATATAAAACACGAAATATAAAAAAGAGTAACAGAGAAGAAATAGCATATAAATTGAGATAAATGAAGCGATGACAAAAAATAAGGCAAAATAAACATAAGAGAACATTCAAGCCATGGTCTTAGTCAAAGTTTTGGTAGAGTCGTAAAGAATGACGAAAATCATTTAGACTGCTACCAAAAATTTCAAGACCATGGCTTGAGTTAACAAGTCTTGACATTCTGGACATTGGAGAATTATACCCGTAATTAGTATTGTGATGATTGAGGAACAGCAATTCATTGTTTCTGAGTCTACGGCAAGGAATGTTGAACTGGATAAGTTGCAACAGAGAAGGTGAGTCAATAAAACAATTAATAATTTTGTAAATGAAAATTAAATCGAAGTCTTTCCTGCGCTTTTCTAATGAAGACATTTTCAATAATTGTTCAATTTCATCATATGAATAATCGCCTCTTTCTCGCCCCAATCTCCATGCAATACCGCGTAAGAAGCGATGTTGTACGGATTCAATATGATGAATATGAACGGTATAGAAAGGGGACCAAATTACACTAGCATATTCTAAATGAGGGCGAACTAATGAGCAGTAAAGGGTTTTTAGAGTCTTTATATTCTTAAAGTCACATGCAATTCTATTGATAAAGCCAAGAAGTTTTAATGATTTATTAACTACATTATTAATGTGATCACGAAAAGAAAGATTATAGTCTATAGTGACACCAAGATCTTTTATAGATCTGACGGTAGATAAGGAGACACTATTTAATTTATAATTGAAGAGGATCGGTTTATGAGTTCTATGAAATGACATAATTTTACATTTATCAATGTTTAATTTTAGGCAGTTAGTTTCACACCATTCATTAAATGAATCAATATCACTTTGGAGAAGAATACAGTCATGAAAAGATTTTATTATTTTAAGGATCTTATTGTCATCTGCAAAAAGCCAAAAACGCGAGGGAAGAAAAATACTTTTAGCAATGTCGTTAATAAATATGTTAAAAAGGAGAGGAGCTAGATGGGCACCTTGGGGTACTCCAGACGTTACTTTAATATTAATAGATTCAAAGTTATTAATTTTGACTCTTTGTTGTCTATCATTTAAATAAGATTTGAAGAAAGATAATAAAGGATTTCTAATACCGATAGCATGAAGTTTGGCGATAAGAATTGAGTGATTAACTTTATCAAAGGCTTTAGAAAAATCAGTGTAGAGAACATCTGCCTGAGAGTTAACTTCCAGAGCGTTAACAATGGTATTAGTGAAGGAAAGTAAATTTGTTGTGGTAGACTTAGCAGATCTAAATCCATGCTGTTCCTCAATCAGAACATTTTTAAATACGGGGGTAATTTTCTTTGTAATGATGGACTCAAATATTTTTGGAATGTGGGATATAATCGAAATTGGTCTGTAGTTTTCAATGTTGGACTTGTTACCAGACTTAAAAATAGGCCTAATATATGAAATTTTCCATGAGTCAGGAAATGAGCCAGATGAAAGTGATAGGTTAAATAAGATAGAAAGTGGCTTAGATAAGATGTATTTACATTCTTTCAATACAATTTCAGGAATTCCATCAGGGCCAGTGCTATTCTTACTAGATAGATTTTTTTAACGAATTAAATACATCTAAAAGTGAGATTTGGCAATTATTCAAGTCAACATTTTCTGTATAGTTGTATGAAGGGGTGGTGCACGATATATTAGAATAAACAGAGGAGAAGTGTTTGGCAAAGAGGTTAGCTATGTCAAGTCCGTTTGTGGCATGAGTTTCATTATAAAACATACTTGAAGGGATATCATTTTCAGTCCGCTTTTGTGCTACAAATTGCCAAAATTGTTTTGGGTTTAGTTGTAATTTTGACTCAGTGACTTCTATGAAGGATTTGTAGCACTTAGCTGATTCAACTTTAGACAATTCCCTAAGATTACTAAATTTTTGGTAATGCCTTAAGTTGCCTGAATCTTTAAACAATTTGTGAGCTTTCTTTTTTCAAATATCAGCTGCTTCAGCTTCATACTGAACCATTTAGGAAACTTAGGTTTGGAGTAGATTCCCCGTGGAACAAATAAATTTACAGCATCCGTTAAACATTTGTTAAATTTAAGTACAGCATCATTAATATTAGAATTGAAAAATAGAGATGACCAATCAAACTGGGCAAGATATCTATTCATGCTGACATAGTCGCCATCATTAAATTTGTTGTAATAAGAAATACATGGATTTAAAGAATCAATTTTGAAAAAGTTTGTAACTTTTATAGATAGAGATGGATGGTATTTATCGATTGGTAACAATGAGTCCGAAGCTTCATATACAGAGACACTAGGCATACTTGTAAAAATCAAATCGAGACACGAACCCAGAGAATTTATTATTGAATTTACTTGGAACATATTCATATAGGCGAAGAAATTCACAATTGTAGTAGCTTGCAAGGAAAGAGTACCACTAACAGTTTTCACACCTAGGTTGTCATTTGTCCACAATAGTTTAGGTAAATTATAATCTCCACAAATAAATGTGGAATCGGAATTTTTAGACACGCGTTCCACTAATTCAGTATGTGACTTATACACTTCCAAAGGAGAAGAGGGGAATATAGACACAACCAAGTAAAAAGTTTTTTGCTACCAAGAAGAACACATATGAATAATTGATCAGAAACATTATTGGAGGATTCAATAATATGACAAGAGTATTTTTTGTTAACACATATCATGACTCCACCTCCTCTAGACTTGTTTGAAGAAGAGGAGCGGTCACTACGAAAAATATTGTAATCAAAAAATTCTAGTTCAGCCGATGCAACATTATCGGACAACCATGTTTCACTAAGAAATATAAAATCGTATTGGCATACATTGATGTTACATCTAATGGTTTTTAATTTTGTATTTAAACCACGTACATTTTGATAATAAGAAGAGAAATCATTATACACGAGACGACGTTTTTCGTTCAATCTAAAAAATTTACACGAGATAGTTCGCGTCGCTCGGCAGCTTGGCGGGCGGGGCAGTCTTTCGATCCAGTGTTGTGGGAGGCCGGTTTCCGGAAGAAAGTGCACGTGGCACATACTGGGGTTTTATCCTTTTTAGGGCACGCATCGCGGTTGTGTCCAACTTTAGCACAGTGAGGACAGGTGGCTGATTCTGCTTGACATTTCGAAGCTATGTGCCCATACAACTGGCAATGGCCGCATTTAAGGCTATCGACCCAGTCTCTGACACGGTGCAGTTGCCAGTCTACTGCCAGCTTGGAGCTCGATATTAAAGAATGCCTTACAGATGGAGGCACTCTAAATATATGTATGCAGTTTCCAGTGCGCGGGCCAGACTTGTGGGAAAATGATATTTCGGCTTTAAGATTGTCCAATGTGAGACCGGTGTCATTTAAAGATTGGTGATGGATGGCATTAATAATCACATCAGCTGGGGTATTTTGCGGTAAATCGTGGATAGCAATGCGGGAAGGCGATTTGGGGGACCGTTGCTTTGAGGCCAGCTTCAGCTAAACCTGAAGCATTAGCTAGTTTACGCGCCTCAGCTGAAGTGCTAGGGTGTATTAACACCCCACCACTTTTCAATCCTCGCATTCCAGTTACCCGAATGCCCAGTGTTGTGGGATTAATCGCGGTCTTCAATTTTTTTTTATGGTAGCTTCTGAAGTTGCCTGGATGTTGCCGGACGGAAAAACCAGAACTGACGGTCTAGAAGGGCCAGGAGCAGCATTATTTCTAGTTATTGGTGGCAAGCAGGGATATTGTGAGGCTCTGGAGTCAGAAGAGGGGGCAGCTACAGTATTCCAGGCACGGCTTAGAGCACTTGGTTGCTGACTGGAGCTGTGTTTCGTGGTGAACACTGATAGGGCTCCTTCTAGCTTGCCCATTTCAAGTGCCATCATATTCGATATAGAGAGAACACTAATCAGCTCCTTTTGAATTCTAATTTGCTGTTCCTTAGTAGCTCTGCATGATGGATCAGAAATGATTGCCATCGCAGCTTGGACCCTTTCAGATAGCTGTTTGACATAGTCAGCAGTATCACAGTTCGACACACTTTTTAGCTCATTTTCAGGAATGATAGTGGACACTTGGACTGGATCGGTATTTGATGGAAGAACATCATTATCATCTTCATCATCAGAAATTCGATCAAAAAGAGTACGATTTGATTGTCCAGGGGGTGTACGCTTCATTTTTGCAGATTGTGGTTAGTTAAAAATTAGGAATAATATTTTAAATAAAAGTAGTTTTAAATTTTACCAAAAGGCAAAAAAGAAAAAAAAAACAAAAAAAAAATAGTTCCAGATGGATTCGAACTTACGCTCGGGGAGTCTAATATTATAATATGCCGGAATGGGCGAGTTGACCGCGCGGCCAAATACAGCTCTGACGTAGTTGGGAATTAAATAATATATAAGATGAATTTATGTCAAAAACAATTGACAGTTCGGTTTTGATTATGTTTAATTTGTCACTTTAAATTATATTTAAGGGGTAATTACATGAATATGAATACTTTTTTATGCATTCGGATTTATCCATAAATTTCCGCACTTTATTTAAATGTATTTTTGTACTTTTAAAAATTATTATTGTGCACTGCAAAACAGTACCGTTTGACAGATCGTGATGTTTACTTTTCAAAACACTATTTGGATATAATAATGCAGCAGTAATATGTAATTATTTCACTGATCTATCCGACACACTCACAATAATAATAAAAACTTAAAAGGCACTTAGAATATTTGTTAAAACCATCAAATTTCATTTGATTTTACGCACCGTGAGTAAACACAACATAGTATGAAAACGGTGAAAAAATTCTGAGATTGCAATTCAAACGACCTAGTTACTCTTTATTAGTGTGCGAATAATTTACTAGTAACAAAGTTTTCATATCGTTATCGGATCACATTGTCTAGTTATTGTCATCACACGAGGGGTCGAAGTTTGAAACATATCCGGTCATTTTTTTTGCTCTTCAGTTCTCAAGTCTAGTTCTGGAGTATACATCCCTTCGAACATACGATAGATGGCGGAGAATCAACTTATTTTGTAGTATCTTAAATAAATTATTTTACTCGAACCAATAAAAACAATTTCTTTCCATAAATTCTTCTTCCTCTGGTGTCATCTCTTATTGGAAACTGGTTACAATCGGGGCAACGTTCATCCTTCATGTTACAGCCGGAAACAATTAATTCTGTATATACATATCGTTGCTGGAAAGGTAAAAGGGCTTAAGCGAATCTTTGGTCAAAACTGAGTTAAATATGCAGTTTGAATCAGTTCTTTCTTCTGTATCAAATGCTCTACCTCTCGTTTGATTTTGAAGACTGTTGTGGCCCTGCAGCTATCTAAAATATATTTACCATTTGGGAGAAGGCTTGACTCAAGCGACACAAATCTGGGACTTTTTTTCGCTTCAGGTAACTCATTGAGAGCATTGAGTTACCTGAGTTAACTTTTTTTTTAAATTCAACTAGGTACTGAAGAGTTATGAATTTTATTGTAAAACAAAAACAACTTTAAAGTGCTCTGGTTTACTTTAAAGTTTCCGGAATGGCGTTTTAGCGACGATATAATGTATAGCTATTTAGCTAGGAAAGCTGGAGAACTCAAGAAAACCAGCCTTCTTGAAGATTGCGACCCTAAATCTTAAGGAAAACAATTTTTTTTTTATTGCTTACATGAAGGGAACTTACTAGAGGCTCATGTATAATAATCTATATCTACGGTTGCTGGCAGTTTTACCTTCCCAGGGGTGCGGTAACGTAATAAAACAGTTTGTGTGATCAATGAGTGGTGCGTGAGAGGGCTTGGTCGACCTTTAATTAGCAAAGCAAAAGCAAAGGAAATTGTCTACGGTTTTGGCGCGAACTCCACGCGGAAACGGCGGGAACCGTTGTAAATCATGTCGGCCAAAAGTGCAACGGTAATACGGTCTGGTCCCCGGTGTACCTGTCCGCGCGCTCTGGGAACAATGGCTGTTTGCGGAAGTGTTAGGGTTTATTGTTTTATCTTATTGCGATTGAGATAAGCTTTGTTCATTCGCGATTCTGAATTATATTATCACACAAATGAAACAGCCAAATACTGTGTTGTGTCCGCCTTTTTATTGAAATAAGAATAAGAACTGCACGACGTTTTCGTATGTCAAATAACAATTTATATTTTCACATTCTTTACCGCAACCCAAACACGACATTTCATTTTATCTCTCGAGTCAGCACCCAAAAATATGCACATTTTGGCTTTCTAGTATAAGCAGAACTACAAATTACGTATCTGTTAATCATATACGTATAGTTAGAAAAATGTCTTAGGTGTCTAGTCAATACAATTCTTATACAGCGATTTTGTAAATTCTCAATGAAATGCAAACTAGGATCTTAGGTAAAACTTTCAAAACTGCCTGTACTGGTTTTCAAACTGTACCTTTTATCGATATTTTAGTATGTTTTTCTTGAAATTTAAAGGATTACAGTTAAAAAATTGTATTCACTAGAAAACTCTTTTCATTTTTATACCCATACCCATAGAAAATTTGCAGATAAATCATTTGTAGTATTGCTTGTATAAGAATGCTACAAAGTAACGTTTAGCGTCATTCTTGAGTGCTGACCCTTAACCTAGTCGATCATATTTTCTTTTAGATTCCTATATCGAGGGAATGCGTTAACTGTGGAGCAATGTTATCATTTTTGGAGGTATTAGGTACATCCAGAAAAAGTTTTGCATCTTTCGGGAATCCCTGTCAATCTCAAAAGCTTCGGATTATCTAGTTCAATTTTTGAATATGTATAGGCAGTAGGTACCTATGTTTTTTAGTTTTATTTATTTTATAGATAGATTTATATATAGGGGTAGGCAGAGAGGACGGACCGCCATATAACTCTGTCTTGGCACACACTCCTTGCTTCATTTACATTCATACATCGTCTCATACATACTCTTCTGTTATTCTGACTCTTCACATGACTCGATTCAAGTATTTGATTTACTTGATCGTGCCATGTCTTTCTCGGGAGTCCTCGACTTCTTCTTCAATTCACTTTTTATTTGTTAATTTAATTTTGTATTTTTAATTGTTTTTATATCATATTTTCAAACATCTTCCACTGTACTTTTTGTCTTTGAAAAATGTCCTCTAAAACATAGGTGAACTTCTTAAGTAGAGGACAACATACATTTTTTTGTAATAAAAAAACATGTTAAGTATTATTAATAAAAAATATGTATGATGTAAAATATTTCGACATCATATTGTGATGGCTATGCTTGTTGAAAATTAAGCTCTCTGGAATGTACGTAATGCGATGTTTCGGGCATTTAAGCCTCTCTACAATATTATCTTCCACGCTGATTATGATTATCATAGGAAAATTTATAACACCGGAATCGAGAGGCTGGAAGCATAATCGGAAAAATACCAAATTCCCAGATACCAAATAGGACGCAAATTACCTCATCGATCACATTAAAGCTTAAAAATATTTCACGCTTAGGATTAATGAGACTTAGCACATTATGATACCAAAGAATTCAGACCTCTATGCAACGAGGTCTTTATTAACAAAAGTTTAAAAACAAATTTGGATCTTTTAGTTATGTTTTGACCAAGGTTAATATAAATCATTTTTCTATCTACCATGCGTTTCTATATTTCAGAGTGGTATATATTCTAAGTATCGCCCTGGTGAAAGACCATCATTCAGAATCGTAACGTTGCTTGATTGAAATGGCTTTAGCCGTTTATAACCAGATCTGAATTGCCAGGTATATTCCCAACCTTCCTCTTCCCCATCTCATTTCCCTGCCCACTACCTTTAGCCTCACAACATACCCTAATTGATTCATATCCCATCCGGACGATAATGTATTTGAACACCCAGTATCTTTGTAAAGACTGTAATTAAAAAATCAAATTGAGGGGGAAAAGGATAAGTGGGAAGAGAAAGATTAGGAAGTACGTAATTTGCAGCAAGTTGTAGATATTAGTACAGCCAAAGCTTATTCAAGCAAAAAATATATTCTTAGATTTTTGTAGAAAGCAATCACTTTGTGGTTTGACATCTTCAATGAAATGAAATAATAACTTTGTATAAGACCACAGATTTAATTTTAATTTTTATCATATGTTTGCATAAAATATGTATGTATACAAATAACTGTACACTTTGTATTTTTTGTTTAGTTTATTTTTGTACCCTAATGATGCTTAGCCTAAGCGAAACCGGTGGGTGACAAAAATTAAAATAACATTTGTGGTCTTATACAAGGTTATTATTTAATTTTCATTAAATATATTCTTAATTATCTACTGCTCTGCAATGAAGCGACAAAAAACGTGTATTCAATGAATTATTTCCGTTAAATTGTGGTCGAGGGTAGACTCAAAATTAATATGTTTTGCGCCGGGATTTGAGTCCGTGACCTCTTGATCACAACTTATTTACGAGGGTCAAAAATTTAAATAGAAAATTTCTGTTATAATAAAAAAAAAATGAATAATTCTCCTTCCCATTAGGTTGCCCCCGGGTGTTTATATAGGTCCTCTGCCTGTACACCATTAAGAAAGGGGCGTTCTTGTGAGGTGTTACATAAAAATAGAAAAATATTGTTCCACTAACCAAGAAATTACATTATTTTTGTTAAATTTAGGTGAACAATAATAGTGTTTTTTAACGTCTTTAAAACTGTTTATGTAAATTACCTTGTTCTATTTTAATGCAATGCTAATACAGTTAATCTAATAGCAATTTATAAGATATATACCGCTGCTTCCGGCTGTTAGGTTGTAGACGCTGCGAAGGCTCTGTTTCCAATGCACATTACTCCTAGATCCGTGTTCAATTGTTCAACTCCATTCCCGAATCACTTTATTGTGTAATTTGATAGATTTGTGCCCCACAACGGTAGTTCAGTACCGACACACAGCTGCTCAACAAAGGATCGGCTCGTCGTGAGATTATTCTTGTACAATGAGGGGAATACAATACAATCAAGATACTGTATGAATTGCGCAATATATCGCTCCTAAATTACACAATACTCGTAGTTTGTAATGTAGTATGGCACTGCTCATTGCTTCTACGGTATTCACATTGAAATTATTTAACCCTTGACCGTATGGATTTTTAATCCTTCCAAAAAAAAAAAATATTTGTTTATAAATGTATTTCGAATCATGTTATTTTTTATTTTTTTTAAAGAATTGCAAAATATATGAATGTTTTCCTCATAATCGGGTATTTTTCAAAAGACACAGGGCCTAAGTCCGATTCGGTGATTTTCTTGATTATTTTATATTATATTTTTATAGAAAGTAATCACTTTGAGGTTTGACATATTTAATGAAAATACAAAATAACAATGAAATAATGTCCAGTTCAATATAAGGTATATTTTCCGTACACTTCAAATTTCTCATTATTCTTTTATTACCTTCTCAGTTGACGTTTTGCCTCTTTCATTTCATATTATCTGTCTCTTTCTCTCTGTTCCTTTATTATAATTTAAATGTTTTTTTTTTCTTACTGTTCTCTTATTTTATTTTATATTGTATTCTCCATCTGTATGTACAGGTATGCATGTATATAACCACACATTATGATTTTTAAGTTTAATTTTATACCCTGATAATGCTTAGGCTAAGCGAAACCGGTCGGTCATAAAAAATAAAATAAAATGTGTGGTCTTATACAAAGTTATTATTTAATTTTCATTTTATATTATTTTAACAGGAAGGAAGCTTGTTGTGAAATTTCTCTAAGCGCTATCGCTAAACGGAATAAAATAAAACGGTCTTGTTTATGGCATATTCTGTGGAAAAATACGATACTGGCAGTAGGAAATGATAGTCAAATACCAAAAGTAGGTATCTTAAAAATAGGTTTATATTACCAAAATTACCATAACCCACGATTATACGTTAACTGCTTATCTCACGATTTAATGCACTTTTTAATGATCTACTAATAATTTATCAAAAATACTAAAAGTGTCAAAAACGAGATTATTTATTTGTTAAGCATTATAAATAGGGTATATTTAAATATATGGCTTATTATTAATTATATCTCTGATAGTTCGCGTCCGACTCATATTTTTGAATTAAACAACTCAGAAAGTACACAGGAATATTAACAGTTAAAATAAATACGATTACGCAGAAAATAATTTCTCAATAAGTGGCAGGTATGTAGGTAGGCACAGTACAAAATTCATCTTACACAAGAAGATATTTTCTCACGTTTACTCAATCCTCCCTTTGTAAGTGGCCCCTAATATATAAATGAGAGCGACTCTTTCAATAAATATTTTTATTCTTCTGTGAATCCACTGCGAGAAGAATTTCTCTCAATTACTTAATTATTTTAATGAAATGATCGGCCACAAACCACTATGCTAGCGAGGCTTCATCGTGTCTACAGCCTTACTCTTACAGCCCAACAATAGATAATAGATGTTGCGCTTCATCTGACTATTAAAACTGATCTCTTATATTGTATAGATCATTATATTCAATAGACCTGGAATAGCTACCCAATTACGCACAGCGAACAGATTGTTCTCAGACATTTATTACATATATGTATTGCGTTCACATGTGTTAAAATATGTTTAAATCACAGATTTAAATGATTTATTGGCACAAAAAAATGTCTGATTACTCAAATTATTTCAATAATTGAAACATACTGATACCTAATTTATACGTTTTGATGATGGAATCATTTTACAATCGATTTTTAACAATATCGATGAAATATAAATGTTGGTTTGTTTGTGTAAAATATTTTGTAATCAAAGCCACTCGATAATCGAAGAATATTGTGATGTGATAGTATATTTTTTATAGTGAATACCGCACAGGAGTCCCAACTCCTCCCAACCGTCTAGAGCCACCGAGACTATGGCATCCCCGATAGGGAATATTGTGAGGCTGAAGGTAGTAGACAGGGGGAGGAGATGGGGAAGAAGAAGTTTGGAAAGTACCTGGCTATTCAGATCTAGTCACCAATACGGTATAATAAAATAAAATAAAACATTTGCGCACGCCGGGTGAACCAACGACCTCTGGATTCGTAGTCGATCGTCTTTCCACTCAACCACGGAGGCCGTCAAATGATAATGCAGAAAATCTAACAATGATAGTAATCGAAAAATTCCGAATATCGAAGATTAGAATAATCGAAATATTTGAATATATTAAATATTGAAATAATGCAATAATCTTAATTCTCTCAGAGTCTAACGACAGTAATAAGTTATAAAATACTGTACCTTACGAATAACTGTAATAAAATAAAATATAAATAAAAAATAATAAAATATAAATATAAAACATAAACCATATAAATCAAAATAATAAGTAGTAAATAGATTAAAATATTATAAAATAAAAAAAATAAATAATAATTAACTCCTTGTAAACTTGAATGTACAAAGTAACTAATATAAAATAAATTATCACAAGACTGTTATAATCGAATTTCATATGGCATTTTTGATTGTTAACACTAACTTACATATCAATACTATTTTTATAAAACTAATCATTTTATTTTATTTCTTTCATTTTATTTTATTAACGCCTCAAAGGCTTTAACATATAAAACATGTTAGTTATATAAAGGAGTACAATAAATGAGAAAATTATTACATTAAAGCAAGAGTTAAAAGAAAAAGTTCGTATGTACAACGCAAGTATATAAATATAGCGTAGATTTTACAATTAGTTATATTATCATAGCATATTTCACAAAATAGTGTAATACGTATTTAATACATAGCATAATAAATTTCAAAGAAGTAAGTAAGTTTAGTGTACGTGTGTTATTGCAGCGTAAAGTAGTTACAATTAGTTATATTATCATAGAAGATTTAAAAAAAGAATATAGTACATGGCATAAAAACAACAATGTTAAACCCTCTGTAGATTTTCAATATAATAAATAAATAAATCTAAATATTCTTATAATCGACAGATTGTAATGTTAGATGTTATTTGTCGATGCATTAAATAATATCATTTTAAAAACCTAAATATACGTATTTAATCAAAACATTTTGATAATCATCATGATATATATATATAACATATCCTAAATACTGAAGGGTTACACTATTTGGAGGTATTACAACATTCACACACCTTTCTACATTGATTTTATCGATACAGTTCAGATAAAACTCGGATAAAGCGTTCCAGCGATTTTATTGATCCGTTCTGATTAAAGAAGGAGGTAATTCAGACCTCTAATGGAATTAAAATAAGAGCAATCTCAGCTTCGGGCAAGAAGTTAATCAGCTGAGCAATTTCCCCCCGTTGCCTTCAGACACACCAGCCTACGTAGGATAATAGCATACAATCATTGTATTAGAGAAATAAATAGGCCACACCTGATATTTTTTGCGAGACCTAACAGTAATCGATTTTAAAACAGTCTGCAGTGATGGGTGTAATCGAAATATATATTTTTGGAAAGTTGTAATAATTGTGATCCTTTAATAAATTATATATTTCCTTAACTCGGTCTAAAATTGTTAATGGAGGACATTAGGTCTCATGTCTACAGAAGGCCATCAAGAAGGAGTTCATCCAGGCAGCATCTTACTCCAATGAGCTTCTATTCTAGAATTCGAGATCTGACGGGATTCCATGATGAGGTCATTTCCAGAGTTGTTGATCCTTTTCCTCTTTCCTACCACCCTGGTTCTCAAGGGCTGAAAATACGGAAACTCGCCCCTCGGTAAACATACCGGAAGCACTGCAGTGCCTGGGAAGACTGAACATCACGCGGTAGGCGTTGTTGTACTGGACCCGAAGCCTTTCCATGATTCACTTCTTGAAATTAATCCAGAGCTCGCACGTGTGTAGGGTAGTACAGAACACGAGGAAAGGTGTCTTTTTCACTTCTGGACTACTTTCTATTGAGCATGTTTGATTTCACACTGAGTGATCGCCTTTGCCTGTCGATGTCGATGTCGTCGTCATCCATTAGCTTGCTGGTGATGGTGTGCTCTAGATATTTATTTTATATCGAAATAACTTTCGTGTCGATTATTCAGATTGCTTGATCATACGAATGAAACTTTATCTTTAACGTTGTGATAGTTTTTTTTTAATATCCTCGGCTTGTAGTCAGTCAAAACGAGTTCAACTGTTGCATCAAGTTTCGACTTACTCCCCTTTTTTCGAATGATCTTAAAGAAATCGTTTGGTTCAAAATCGATGCTTTCGATTATCTTCTTAACCCTAAAAAAGTTAATAAGTGAGTGTTATTTGTTTCATCATCACTGTTATATCAAGAAAACTGTGTAAATATTTTTTTTTACTTGAGTATATTTATTTTGTAGTTAGGTAATCAATTATAGTATTTGTACGACCAGGGTAATCAAAGTGTTGTGTCTATTTGAAGAACTAAAGCGAGTATTAATTTTCGCAAGGTTTTTTCTATAAAACAGATCGTAAACAAGGTGCTTCACTTAATTATTCAATGTCAATACCTAATAATTGTTTTATTCAAACGTATGTGAGACCATGTGGTTCAAAATTAACACGATATGAATTATTTTTAATTACATATGTATTATGTTGCGTCCAAAATACAGTATTAAACCTTTGAGATCCAATGTTAATTTGAATGAACGTCTTATTAGTAGGAAACTAAACTGGGTACTAAACTGAAGTGTTAATCAAGCATTACATATTTTCACCTCTGTCAGTTTAAATTCCTATTTCAAAGAGTCAACGATCTAATATCCTTTTTTTAAATAGAAGTTCTATTTTTATTTATTTACCTTAAGGTAAATCACATCATGGTGTACTCTAATATACTTTTTTTTTATTATTTATAATTTTAAAACTGATAATTCGTGGAAATAAGTTACGAAGGTTTTTGAAATCATAAATCATCCATATTGATGTACAAACTTATTGCTGATAGACCAACAATAAATTTATATAGAAGTGTGAAAAATTATTTTTCAGCCCATTATAACAAATGTAAGTGAAAATGGCCTATACCTATATTTTATACAATAAAGCGGAAAATACATAATTTTTGAAAGCTTAACAGATTGTTGACAGCGAATGCGTTAAACAATTCAATAACTCAGATTCAACTCAACACTTAATGTTGCCTTGTTTCTCAAATTATAATTAGCATAATAATAACTTACCCAATGTATACGTTACCACGATGGCGTCGTTGAAATAACTTCAATTTGACAGATGAAGTATATTTACGATAACATATAACTACTAAATAATAACGAATAACAAATCAAACGATTATTTTTCTCATGATTGTCATTTTAGGCTGATTTATTTTGTGTATTCAAAAGCACTGGTACCGTAAACCAATATCTTCCCAAATAATATTTAGTACCTCTAAACCTACTTATCTAAAATGTGTTAAAAGCATTATTGTACGATTTTTTTACACCTGATAACGCTCTTTTATGTTTACTATGTAAAAACAGGTTAGTCTTTTCCGCACAAAAAAAAAACAGTTATGAAATACATGGTTCGACTTTAAGGTTACCGTTGATAAAAAAAACATTCATGAAAATGGTACAGTAATACGACATTGCATGTAGTTGAACCAGTCTATCTTAGTTAAAATATGAAAAGTGTTTATTTTGTCTTTCTTGCTATATTTTTAAAACTGAGCGAAATATTATTTATTACTTTATTGTATTCAGTTAGAATTTAGAAAACCATTGTGCTGAGTCATTAGTTACAACCATATTAAGACTGTATCGACTTTAGTACCCACCTAAACCTTATTTGTAGAATCGTGGCATGATTATCTTCAATGCATCATTATTTGGTTCATGCCTGGAAACATATCATTTTACTTTTATTGTTTTCTAATAGGAGATCGATTTCATAGAGATTACATTTCAAATGATTAGGCGTTTCATTTACGTGAGTTTTGCATCTAGCCAACAAAGGAAAATTTCGTAATGCGAAACATTTTATTTTTTCTAAAATCATTCTGGTGCAGCGCTTGACTTACGAACAACAAACCACGCGACAATCAGTGCTCTCGGACATTTGTTTTTCTCGTTGTTTACTGATACAGGTATGTACCTTCCTATATGGCGTTGCATCACGATAAGTGATTTGTAGCCATTCGACTTTTGTCGTTTAATCCCATTACAACTTGCACCCAATCTTCACTTGTCTCACTGCGTTAATTTGGAACGGTCGGCTATTATGCTAATGATTTGCTTCGTGTTTAATGTTATAAATTACCTTCTGAATAATATGCAGATATTCGTACACAACACAATGTGTTCGACCAGAAATTAATTCTTTAAAAAAAAACAGTATTACAATGTTTCAAAACTTTAGTTAGGATTGTTGTATTTAAAATTGAACTTGCAAGAAATCAACAATCGTATTGGTTTGGTCTGATTCCACGCACCATAAATCTCTTGCGATCAGATGTTTGAGATTTTGGATTATGAAAGTCTGTGGGAAGATTAGCTCTGCTGTGTGCGCGTATTGGTGCTCGCGTTGCGTAGGTGAATATCAGAACAACGAGATTAATACTTCAAAAATGTACATGGTAACTGATATGTAGCACGAGTGAGAAAAGAGAAAGGACGGTATTCCGAGGTCCTCGGAAACTAATATTTTTAAATAATTTAATTTGGAAAGTTTTGAAATGTTAAGTGTGGAAGAAGTGTTTGCAAAATAAACCGGTCGGTAGCTGAGTGGACAAACGCGTCGGATTCCCACCCGGGCGTCGTGCGTTCAATTCCTCTGCTGGCTAAGTCCTCCATCATTGCACAAGCAACATCTTCCGCTTCTGATGATGGTATTAGGAGTTTTTCAAATATTGACAGGTTATTCGTAACCCGGGAATGTTTGTCTTTTTTTTTTAAAAAGAAGAATAGACAAGTTCAAAAAGGTATTGTACATATCGAAAACTATGAAGAATTCATTGTTTTGTATGAATGCATAAGGTTATAAAATATTTAAAACTGATGAAAATGTTGTTCCGAGAAGAGCTCGACAATAATTTTGCTATTTTTATGATTTATTGTCTTCAATATTAATAACTCTCAGATAGTATTGTATCGCAGATAAAAACAAGATTAAAGCAGAATATTGATGATGTGCGTCACAGCAGAAGAGTCTCGATTGCCCGCAATTAGAAGTTTATTTATTTATTTACGCCCGTTTTAGGCTTTTACATATATTTTATTTTTTTTCAAAACAGTAACCTCATTCAGATAGTATTGTAAAATAGAAAAAATAAAAAAAGAGTATTGAAAAGCAAATACAAAAATAACTAATAACATGTTCAAAAGTATTCTCAAAGAAAGGAAATAAATAATATTATGGAATAGGTCCAACTATTAGTTCAATGAATATAGTTTAGGCAATGTTTTGAGACTGAAGAAAGGTTGTCAGGTGAAGAATGTGGGAAAAGGAAGGTTGGAACCTGATTATTTAGATCTGATCACTAAACAAAGATTAAGCCATTTCAAGCCACGTTTCGTTTCTGTATGTTGGACTATCGTCACTAAGGATTGTGCAGTTTTCACAGTAAAAAGAGGTGCAAATATACGACATTTTCAATAATTTACTTCCAGTTCGTCAAAAAACTCTTATAAACCTTTAAAAATATTACCAGGGAAAAAACGGCTCTTTCACAAGCCCGTCATTTCTATTTACGTTCGTTTAAACATCCCAAAAAACAACATTTGTATAAGGTTGGAGTGCTTTTGCAAAACATAAACACTCCCATTTTCTTCCTAATTGGAGAAAATGATATTTGTAAGAGCACTCATTGAACTTACCCACGGCCATAACGGAGTTAAGAACAGTTCGATCCTGAAATGCAAGTGGGCGAAAGTGCACGCGAAAAGATGTCAGAGGCGTTTACAGAAAGCTGTCTTGACGGGCATGACCAAACGAATCACTTGAAGAAAGAAATCAAATGTTTAATTTAAATAGAACAACGCTTTCGTCCACCTTCTTTCGGATGGCATAATCATAGATCTTGTAGGTAGTTGCGAGTACCACAGTCTACGTACTACGTAAACTCGTATATTCTAATATAAAGCATAAAGCTTGTTTCTAAGTATCACGCTATTGGGTTCAAAACCGGTATAATAGAATTTAGGGTAATCCTGGCAGCGAATATAATGCACAATTTATAAATTTCGTCAAATTAAATTCATAGAATTTTCACTGATTTCGTTCAGAATTTATCTAGGGGAGTTTTGTGAGATACTGAACACAAATCAAATGTCGTATAATGATTAATAAAATGCATTTACATAGTTCAGTTTTGTAATATTTTATCTCAAGTCATATTTTACGTTGCTATCATTTTCTTTACAGAATCTACACACATTACGTCGCGAAATCAGGATGAGGTAGTATACGTATGCAGATGCTGAACGCTAATCAAACTTTAAAAATGAGAGACATAATTGTAGAGACATATCTAAAAAAATCACTCTTCCGAAAAATTTTGGCCTACTCTTTTAGGATTTAAGATAGTATGTTTCCATTGAATGCTCTGTCACAAAACGTTTAACTAAAGAACACGAGTATGGCATGTAATTGGATCTAGTCGTCTTTGTGCGGAAAGTGGGGTTAAATCATTAGAATAAATAATAATACCGAAGGTGAATTGCAGAGCAACATGTGCAATGAATGCTTGGATATGGAAAAACTGTGAGTCACAGTGAGAAATCAGATCGAGTGCATTATACGAGTATGCGGATCTCAGAGGGACAGTAGGATACCTCGTTGAATATTTTTATCTGTCAACTGCACGGGTATTTTACAAATGACATTGCGACATGATATTGACAACGAGGGAAGAATTTTTTTAACGTGAGTGACTCTCTTGAGACATATTCGACAGTCATAACATTTTTTTAAATGCTCTCCAAATTGTATTCGGAATTTTTGTGTTGAAAGTTATTTGAATAATGAACTAATTTAAATATCCAGCTTTCTTATCTCTTCTTTCCTTTTATGACTTGCGATATCTTATATTGGACGTACAATAATCTTACTGGTATCTTGGGGGTCTTTCATGCGTTCAATGAATGCGACTCTCATAGAATATTACCTCTTTAACTGAATTATTCATTCACTAGTATAAATAATAAATGTTCACTGCTGTCTGCAGCTGCCATTAACCAAAAAAGGATTTTGTTATGTTGTATGTGGTCCATAGTTGCGTTCAGCGAGTCCTATTCACTTGTCAATGTACTGAGAAATAAAATCACCAATCAACGCAATATAATATTTATTGAATTCCGCAATAGCGTTGCAACATGATTTATTTTTAACTGTTTGTTGTGGGTTGAGTGCTGTATGAGTCATCAAAATATTGCTAACATTGGTTTGCTAATTGTACTATGTATGAAGTGTGTTTTTTTCATAGTACTTACTTCACTTTTTTTATAATTATAGCCAATGTTGTTTCGGACAAAACCGCGGCTCAGGACAGTATAAAAATGTAATAAAACATTTTATAAAAAATATTGAATACTTATTTTTTTAAAGAACACACACATGACCTCTAGTGTTGATCTAAAAACTAACGCTCACCTATTAATGTTTTTTGAAAATAATTGGAGACAAACACCATGGAAAACACCGCTTAAATTGGATTAAGAATGGAATTTTGATCGCATTGGGTTTATTTTATTGAATAACAAATGAATATTTCTACAAATAACCTAATTCTAAGAAATCGCTAACAAAGCAAATAACCGGTTTTATCTTTTTTGTATTCTCGTAAAGTACAAAATAAAAAATAACAGGTTCTTTTGAAAGAAGTTCGAAGAACCCTAACGTAAATACATGTATAAACTATTTTGTTAAAGCCATACGAAACTTCATAACAAGACTATAAAAAAATCTATTTCATACCAAAAATATGATGGTAATAATGCCAATAATTAAGCGTCATTCAAAGGTGACACTGCTTAAAAATTGGCCTTGAAGATTTAGTCGCAGCACCGTTTTGAACCAGCCTGCAGCCACACGCGATCACAACATGCAGACATTAACTAATGAAATGACCATACAAGCAGAAGGATATCTAAAATCGCAGCCTCCGTCGAGATGAGTTGTTTGTATCCAGAACCGGTTTAGCCAGAAACTATTTCCCGGCTCATCTATGGAGATTCCCAACTTGTCGACAAAGCAAGGTCGTCGGATGGTCGGATGCCATATTGTACCACCCGTGTAATGCCAAGATAATATTTATACCATGAGATACTAGAAACGCAACCGAAAATCAGCGGCGTGCCGCCATGTTTTTTTTAATATGCATTTTATTATGAGATACTGTACAAGATGAAGAAGTGATGGAACAAGGGCATAGTAAGAAAGTAACTGGTCATTCAGATCTGATCACCAGATATTCCCTTTCAATCCGTTTGAACACCGTGAAGCAGTTGCTATCATAAGTTTTATTTTCAATGGTTTGTGATTTCTGAGATTTTTTTGAGATTTCCTGTCATAGTTAATCGACTTCCAGTAACTAAATACAATCGATTTGTAGGAAACAATTTATAACGAATCAAGGTTTCGCAACCCTTACCAAAATAAGATCATGGCATAAGTTTTAAAGGCACCAATCTAAAAATGCCCGTATAGGGTGAGACCACTAATAAGATATTATTGGAACAAAGTTATAGAAAATGTTCCAAAACTGTTTTTCTGTTTTGAGGTGTTACTCTGCGTATTTTTTAGTCATTGACGCAAACTGGTGAGCTTTTGGAATCATTGCGACGTTCACCTATCCCATCCCACCTCAATAATGCTTTCAGTCACGCCTTGCACCTTCGATATATGTCTAAAAAAAAATAGAAACTCACGATCTTCCAAGTTTACACGAGGAATCCGTTCATTTTTCTATCATTAATTTTGTGGTCACTCAATAATGGTTTAGTAAGCCACCATCGTCACCATCTTCGAATCTATCGGAGTGTATGGAGGTCCGCGCACGCAGCGACGCGCAACGTGACATTAGGGTGACTTTTTAGTTCCACTGGCCGGCGACTTTTGAGTGACGAAACTGTCACCGTATCTGTAGAGAGTACTTTTGTATGGGTGACAAAATGCCATTCAAAATGCTCGAAATCTATTGCCGGAATGAAACGGTGATGGGTAACAGTCCCTTACCGTGTGCGTGCTCGATTGGAAGACAGTGACAGTAACGAAACTGTTGCCGTGACAAAAGTCACCCGTGCGCACCTGGCCTACCTACGAGCGGCACGCCACCACTGACATACCAAGCACTAACCAATAACAGTTACTCAATCAATCAGTCCTTTTTGAAAGTATAGAATACGGTTTGCTACCAAATATGATCGAGAGCATCCTGCAGCATAAGAAACACCGGATACTGCGGTTCTTCCATTCATAACAATGGAAGGAATCTCCGACATGCTTCTGGTGAATACTGATTTACCGCTCCATTCTTGTCTGATCGAATCAATACTCGATCACAATGCTGATTAGCCGATACTTTCAATTAAAAAAAAACCTGGCGTATTTATAACTGAATAAGTGCCGTGATACTATCGTGGAAGAGTAATTGAATGAATTATTTAAGCTTGGATTGACGCATGACATCGGTTGATTGCTAAATAGAAATGTTTCATTTGGAGAACACTTTTGTGGAGTTTTTTTTAGAGAGTTGAGATGATCTTAAGTACACAATATTCTTTATCTAAATGTAGCATAGTTTGTCCCAGTTTATAATAGCTTTCTGGCACACCCAAGAATTATGCATGCACGTACATAATAAAATCAACTTGATATATACTTGGACTAGAATTAGATCAAGAATAGGATCAAGAAAGGGACGCTTAGATGGTTTGGGCATGTAGAGCGAATGAACGAAGAATGGAGTGTGAAAAGAAATATGATGCGAAAGTGAATGGAAAAAGAAGTCGAGGACGCCCGAGAAATACATGGCACGATCAAGTAAATCAAATACTTGAATCGGGTCATGTGAAGAGTCAGAATAACAGAAGAGTATGTATGAGACGATGTATGAATGTAAATGAAGCAAGGAGTGTGTGCCAAGACAGAGTTATATGGCGCTCCGTCCTCTCTGCCTACCCCTGCGGATAAACGACGTGATGGTCAGTTAGTTAGTTAGAATTTGTTGAAAATAATTCAAACGTTTACACGCATTGAAGGTTATCATTGATTTTGGAATGGACTCCAAAATGAGATTAGAATAGAGATTTAAGGCGATATTTTTAGGCGAATTATAAAATACCAACTTATTGCAATTTGAATGAATGCGGAATTTCGTGATCTGTTAATTTCGCCCCAATTTTTAATTATTTATTTTTAGTTTGTACAGTGTTTTGAATAAACCTCACGTTTGTTCCCATCATTGGTGATGGATTTTTAATTGGTGTGTATCGTAAATAATATGTGTACATATGTGACTTTATTATACTATACTTACTTTACTATACTATTCTTACTCGTATTTACCTACTTTAAAATTCATTTTTTTTATAAGTGAATAAAATACAGCAAAAGCTCCGTAAGTACCGATACGAAACATAAATAATTATAACGAGAAACATTTTTCAATTATGAAAAGTGACCTAAGTCTCTTCACCACGCGTTAACAGTTTTCAGACACTAGACCTGTCAAAATATGCGGTTTAATTGGACGGTGTACGGTTAATAGTCACGCGTTAAAGATAGGTAGAAGCTTGGAATCCAGCTTGCTTTTGCACGAGATATCAAATTTAAACCTTTTTCTTTTTATATTGAAATCAATTTATTATTAGCACTTGTTATACTCCCCGCGGGGATGTTATATTTATTTCCTATAATACGAGCAATTCTCACTTACCTGACGTTTTGCCTTGTACCTACACGGCACCGTATTCCCCGCTGAGAAAGTTATCTGCTAATTTCAACCCAGCGTGGGCTATCTCGATATTATAAAGATTAATAAAATTGGTATCGTCACACATTTTTCTTTTTAATATTATTATTTTCTCGATTCCCTAGTAACCGTCTTCTTAGAAGTAAACTTGATTCCTCGCTGGGTGAAGAGGTATGCAGAGTTTTACCGGATCGAAAGAATATTAAAACCGATTTCTTATCTGATCTTAATACCGAAAAACCTCTGTTTTTTTCATTCGTGGAACTTAGGCAATTATTAATTAAGGAGATATTTATATATTTATAAACCTGTACTGATTTGGTTAAAAATCGGTGCAAGGAAGGTTATGGGGGAATTGAACTCAAATCTTTATTTATCCGAATCGTTTTACATTTTTTACGATATCGCTGTCTAAGTATTTAATTTCTCAGTAGGAGGTCTTTAATCGAAATAAGGTTTCTTAGATCCAGTGGATTTTAAAGGTACAGATCTGCGCAGTATCAATTCATTGAAAAAATCCAAAATATTTTAAATAAAAAAATTGTAGGTAGGTATGTGATAATTTATTTTTTACACACCGTCGTAGTGCTATTTTTATCTACGTACAAATAAACAAAACCCTTCTTACATTGGACAAAGCCTAACCAAAGCCACCTGCAGGGCCTAGCAGCAAAAAACAGGTTAGGACTATTTATATCTATAAAAAAAAATGTTGGAAACGAAAACGAAATTTAATATTGCCATTACTGATAGAGAGGTATGCAGTTGTAAGGTGTTTTTGCCGATATGTACTTTGTATAGAAAATTATTATTATTTACTATTTTTTTAGTAATGGCCGAATCGAGATTTCTTTTCAAAAAGATTATGTAAAAAAGCAATATACATATTTTTATTGTTGACAATTGGCTTTGTCGTTTTAAATATGTGTCCGTCCGATGAAATGTAATTAGGTTTATCGATGGCTATCAAGATTTTTCGATTTCAAAATGGTTCGATTCTCAAGTAGAAGTACGGATAGGTAGGTACCATCGCATTTATCTGAAAGTTATTCCTAAATTTTCAAAATAATTTATAATATAATAAATTTCTTTTAGTTTATATTATTGCTCGTTTCTGTTGCAAATTGTAACAATTCGAAACTCTAGGGAAATATTTTAGTAATTATTGTTCCAGAAGAGTGAATTTCTTTGACGAAGTAACGAACTAAGTCTAACAGAAAACTAAAAATAAATAGTACAAAAACATAGGGTCTGTAGTACTAGATTTTCGTAAAATACAACCAACGCTTTAAAATATTTTTCAAAAAACTGTTGACCAACTAAGGAAACACCGATAGCGAAATTTTGTGGTAAAAAAAGCATTTCTGTAAGTCAAACTGATTATTATGTCAAGCCATTATAATATAACTGAGTGTTTATATATTTATAGGTATCAACTTACAAGAAACTATACAAAATCATTCCAAACTACAACAAATTTTCTTAAACTGAATTAGGTACAAATCACCAAAACTTTATGTTTCCAACAATGATGCTATATTTTTGCCTGTTTAATTCCAATACATACGTAATATTTATTTTTATGAACAAAAAATCATAACAGGACACAAAAAGAACAATAATTTATTCAAAATAATTCCAGCATGCCGTCACGTGGTACCGAAACGTGCTGCTTTAAGGCAACTTCGATATTTTTTAAAGGCTTTTTTATCTGTTCTTTCGTAGTCTAGAATAAATTATATTGCCGAAGGGTAGGTACGCCACGGAGCATTCTTATATTTATAATGATTAACACTCGGAATATTGTGGCAAAAACAAGGTCCCACGCTTAGAAAATTAAAAAAAAAATTATACCTACACTTAAAATATTTATTTAAGAAAGTAGATATATTTTATTTTATAATGAAATTTTGCTAAAAGGTCAGTACCTACCCACTATAAATATTAGGGTTTATAGTACAGACATCATTATTATTAATAAAACTTTAAGTGGTTGGTTGTTGTGTTTCAATTTTTCGCCCATTTATCGTCACAATTCAATGATTAATGCCATTTTTTTTAAAATTTTTATATTTGACCGTTCTCCGTTAAACAAAGATACTCGGTCCGTTTCAGCGTTTTAACACATTGTGATCAGCTGAAAAGCATAACAGTCATCTTGTTGTGCTTGTCAGCCGATCGTATTTTTTCAAAAGCTAAAAACGGGTCTAGAATCGACGATTGGCGGAGAACATTAAAATGTTTAAAAAGAAAACTAAATGGGGTCAATAGTTGAGTTGTGACAATGTCAAATGTGACGAAAGTTTGAAACACCCCAATTTTAGTATTTTTCAAACACCATGTAGGTACTAATCGAAAAAAATATTTCGTATGATTTTTTTTTTCTGAAGATTCTGAATAAAATATTATTAGAACTTTGAATAACGATTTTAAGCAACAATCGAATACTTCCCCAGTCTTCGACGTACCTAAATCTGCATAAATAAGTCATAAATTATAAATATGTACCGCGTCCACCTTTATTACAGACTTGAGGCGCCAAGTTATTAAGGAAATCACCACTGATGATATGAAATAATATTTTTCTTATCGGCTCCTAAAATTTTTGGACGAAAATATCTGTGTTTGTATTATTATTATGACATAATTTTGAGAAAGCTTGATGATGTGGATTAGTGGCTTGTTTTTAAATATCGGGGGATCTCAATGTATCTTGTTAATTTACTACCCTAAAAGAACTTGTTTTATAGCCATTTATAAAAAGGTGTCTGGGGGTAAAGAGTAGTAACTTTGAGGGGTGATTCTTAGTTTCAATTTATATAGGTAAAATAGACAATTATAATTTTAATTAAAAAAATTATTATTAACCACCTTTAAAATATATTTTTGTAGCAGAACTTTATAAAAATAATATTACCTAAATTTGGTTAAATAAATTTATATAAAAATAAAATAGAGTCGTAGAAATTTAACACAAGACAATAAAAAAATAATTTTTGTCGAAATTAATTTTTTTTCTCATAGAATTAATTATGTTTACGTGTCAAGTTCTTTGAAACGTTGGATTTAGAAAAAAGTTACCTATTAACCTTTTTACTTGTAGGTATTATCGTGCAGAAACGTCTCCCGAAGTTATTGCACTTCTCCCCAGAATAACTTGTATAACATATCGTCGCTGGAAAGGCAAAAGGTCTTAAGCGACACTTTGGTCAAAAATGAGTTAAATATGTAGTTTTGATCAGTTTATTTTTCTGCGTCGAATGCTGCGACTCTCGTTTGATTCTGACGACTTTTGGGACCCTTCAGCCATTTAAAATATATTTACCATTTTGGGAGAAGGCTTGACTCAAGCGACACAAGTTTGGGCCTTTTTTAAGCTTTTTGTCGCTTCAGGTAACTAAACGACAGCATTGAGTTAGCTTTTTTTTTCAAAATCCAACCAGGTAGTAAAGGCTTACAAATTTGATTGTAAAATAAATTTAAAAAAAACTTTGAAGGGCTCTAGTGTACACTTCCCAAAATGGCGATTCAGCCCTTTTGCCTTTCCGTTGAAGAAGTGATCCTACCGACTGATCTATTGATGATAATTTAGAACCGATGAGAAACGAGGGTGTATTTGAGATATTTTTACTGAAAGCCCATTGTTACGGAAAATGAACACCACTTTATCCAAGCAATTTAATCTTCCCATTCTTAATCATATTACTAATATTTACATAGGAAAAAAAATCTCGAATCTTATATGTCTAAGAGATCTCACTTGAATTCAATCTATGTTCGTGCTTCCTTTGTCATTTTCATGCCTTATGTATCAGAGTTGGTATCAAAACTCCGTTGCGGACTGCTATCTTCGTTTTTTGCAGCTCCGATTCTGGCCATAGTTCGTTTGATGTGCCTTTAAGATTATTTTTTTTTACTCTGTTATCAAAATTAAGACATTTTCTAAGAAACCGTTGCTTCCCATTTAGCGTGGGTGTCTACTAATAATACAGGAGAGGAAATGATTATTTATTAGTTAAGTGAAGGCTAATAGATTTATTTATAATACATTTAATATCTTATCCATCCAATATTGTTTTGAAAATAGCACCATTCGTTATTCCATGTATCCGGCGCAGCACAACAATAGAATTAAAATAAACTTTGATATTGCAATATTTATTACCTATTTCCAAGGCTGTATTATCTTAAGCATTGTTTACCTCCAGGTATATTTTATAATAAGTAACGAATTCGTTATGTATCCGTTAACGCCAATACATTCACGATTAAGTGCATAATATCAATTTTCACTGTTTTTTTTCTTGAAAAAAATTACAAAAATAAGGGTATATATTTTATTTTTTCGTTAACGAATACATTTTCGATAGCGATTTAAATTGTGTGTATTTTGATTTGCGCCAAAATGATAAAAAAAATATGTTCGTGTGGGAGGCGTCTGTGACGTCACACCGGCCAACGTTTATAGGCAGTTCCGGGTACCGATGACAGTTGTTTAAGCTTCTAGTAGCGGTACGTACGTCATTTTCAAATTTGGACTATTTAGGAATTTTCGAGCGTTTTTAAAATCTGTTTTTTTTTTTAAATCTTACATTTTAGTGAGATGATCAGAAGCAAAAAACATATACATTTTTAATATTCCACTTTTTTTTAATCAGAATCCCTCATTGGTAGAAATACTCTATTCAACAATAACTGAGCATTTTTTCAAACCCCATATAACCGTATAACCGGTCGGTAGCTGAGTGGACAAACGCATCGGATTCCCACACGGGCGTCGTGGGTTCAATTCCTCTGCTATCTAAGTCCTCCAACATTGCACAAGCAACGTTTTCCGCTTATGATGATAGCAGTAGAAGTTTTTCAAATATTGTCGGGTTATTCGTAACCAAGGAGTGTTTGTCTTTCTTAAAAAAAAAACATTGGAATTTCAACCTTTTGGTTACAGTATTTTTTTAACGTCTCTCTAAATGATGACATCATCTAACAATATCATAATTTTCTACTTTAAATATATTACCTCTTCAATACAAGAAATAAAACGAAGTTTAAACACCAACTTTACGAAGGTTTTTCAGGCCCACCTTACTACATACCATAAAACATGTTCAGCAATGTTATATGACTTTAAACATATTTGAACACAAGTGAATGATCATATCGAAGAACATCATGTTTCGTATTAAATATCTAATTAAATACCCGTGATATTGTGTGTGTTCACCGCTTCATTATCGACTCAGAAATCGTATGCTCAAATCAATGGCGAAAGAAATGTTAACAGTTTGGATCTGTAAAACTACATACTGATTGTTGTTTAAGCAGTTCAAAAAAGGTTCATAAAAAAGGTGGCAATTTGAAAAAAAAAATTATTACAAAAAAGTGATTATTATTTAATAGTGTTACTATCCGGATTCACCAGAGATTTAAGATTAAGACACGTGGCGTCTCGTTTTATTTTTTGATAGACTACGTTTAAAATGAAATATTGTTGCATTTATCTAGAAAATTCATACAGGAATATCTGTTCAGATTTTATGTCGCCATAGCAAACCGTTTGAAAGTTTTCAGTACTTCAGTCAAACAAACATATGAAGGGCTAGCATCCAATAATAACGTTAAACGTCACTATGTAGCATTATATTAGAAGCAATACTAATAGTTAGGTTTATAATTTTTCTGTTCAATACTTTTTGTATGTACATGTATATGGTTTTTTAAACTCATCAATCAACATCAACCCAGGATGGTGGCGCACACATTTGCAAGGAAAAACAATGTTTATTTGAGAAGCGTCGGGAATTAAACCCACAATCTTTAGTTTCATAAGTTAGGGTCAGCACACAAGAATGACGCTAAACGTCACTTTGTAGCATTTTAATACAAGCATTACTAGAAATGATTTATCTGCAAATTTCCTATGGGTAGTTAGAAAAATGTCTGAGGTTTCTGGTGAATACAAATTTTCAACTGTAATTCTTTAAGTTTTATGAAAAACATACTGAAATATCAGTAAAAGGTTCAGCTTTAAAACCAGCAATGGCATTTTTGAACGTTTTACCTAAAGTTTCACTTTACATTTCATAAAGAATTTGAAAGATTAATATTTAAGAATTGAATTCATTCGAAACCTTAAGCATTTATCTTACTACCCGTATAGAATTGACAGATAGGGAATTTGTAGTTTTGCTTGTACCAGAAAACCAAAATTATTATTGTATTTTTGGGTGCTGACCCTTAAGAAGTAATAATTATTTTTTAAATCTACCATCGTTACCAATAAAGAATACCCTTAAATTACAAGTGATTTATGTAAAAAAATATAGGCAAATGAAAAATAAAAACTTATGTTCATTTATTACTATAAGTATATTTATAAGTGTGCATTTCTTTACTGTTCAACTTTACTTTCTTTAATGTTACTTTAATGTTCTTCGCGAGCCAAATTATTCGTCAGCTTTTGGGAATTGGTTGCATAATCAATAAATTAATTCCATAATTAATTCTGCATCCTCCAAACTCGTATATTTCACTGTTCATTCGTGATTCAATGGCCCTTGAATGTTATGAAATTTCGGCATCACGACGTTGAACTTGTACGAAAAATAAAACACACCCACCTCGGCTCACATTCTATTTAATAGTTCATTCAAACACCAGCTCTGCTCTCCCGTTCTGAGACCTTTTTTCTAGACGTGTTGTTGGTCATTATTCAACACACTCGCTCTAGCACAACAATATTATATAAATATTCAGCAGCATTTTTAAATATGTTCCAAAATTAAGATTAAAGCGTAAAATTGGTTATGTACTCGTAGGTAATTAACTTTACATATCAATTTATATCTCACGGTTGAAATATTTACATTATTTCTATAATTTTTATTTACAGTTCGCACCGATTCAAGTTCACATTTGAGTTTGTTCTGTTTTGAACAAATTAAATGGCGACTCTATTAAAATGTCTGCATTGAAAAATATATGGGTATATTTTTTTTAACAACTTAAATAACGTCTCTATTTTTTTCCTCGTAGAAATAAAAAAAAAAAAAAAAACTTTTTATTGATATTTAGAAAACTTATTAAATTTAAGCTTTTTTCGATCAAAGTGGTTATTTGCCGCAGATAAGCTTCGTCCAGAGTCCACGTTGCGAGCATTCGAGGCAATTCCCAATCAACTAATATATATATTAGCAGTCAAAATGTCAAAATAAAATGATGAAATCGTAGGTGACAATAATATTGTATCCGGCCCCATCCATTGAAGTTCAACTATTGCTTGATTCTCGGTCGTTCTTGTCTAGCTCTTACGTCGCACGCCGCGTGGATTGTGGACAGGTATTCAAGATTAGTTTCGTCCAGATAGTCCGAAAAAAGCACGTGAGCCATTCCCAACAAGCAAATATATAACTTAGGAGTCAGAAAGGTAAGGAAAAGTGCGCAAAATCAATTGTGAGAATAGTAATTTATCCGGGCCTCTCTTTAAATATATGTATTTTTGACAAGGGTGACTGAAGAAAGATAGAAGGATTTTTTTGATTTATTTTGCTCGACTACGAAAATACATTTAATTTTTTTTAGGTTGCCTTACTTCTGGACTAAACTTAGATTATAAGGGTTAAAATACAAAGGTTTTTAAATGTGTTGAAAGAAATGTTGGCCTACGAATTTAACTTTTAGTATGATTCCTGGCGCAGCGCAAACAAACGTTGAGATAATCTTATCATAATGTCTGGCGCTGTCATCTTGGGTGTTCGTGTCAAAAAAAATCGTTAGACGGACCCTGAAAAATGGCTTTACAACAGTCGTATTGAAGAATTAATGTAAACAATTTAAATATTCTTCAAATAGAATGAATTAGAAAAACATATATAAAAGAAAAGGGGTTTGGGAACTTTTCGATTACCGGCGGACGTTCTACCATTGCGCTACCAAACCCCTTCTTCAAATCTTCTCATATAATTTTTCCGATTCAAATAAAATAATAGCTGTGTTGTCAGTCGAAAGATTTCGCCACCACAACACGAGTATAAGCTCACCGGCGTATATAAAACATAACTTATAACTGACTTATCCTTTTGAATGAAGGATGTTTTCTTACATGTTCGTGTTGGTTATGAATATTTTTTTTGTTTCAGTGATGAAGCGTGCTTGAGTCAAGTGACTAGAAGAAAAAAAAGAGGAAGACGTTGAGGATGCCCGCCGCCCCGCGCCCTCCCGCCCCGCCGCCACTGCCCCCTGCCGACTGCAAGGTGGTGGCCAAACACTATGAAGCCGGGCCGCCACTGGACTTGGAAATATTCGTAAGTTTAACTTTATTGACTAGATCTGAAAAGTGATTGCTTTATTTTACTTTTAGCATATTCTTCCCCCTTCTGTTGTTACGTGACCTAGTGAAAGGTCACGTGAAATAGAAAATACATTGCAACAGAAAAAATTACACAAACATTTTCGTAATTCTTGTGGATACAATAATAAAAAATGGGGATATCTTGGCTGGGAACTGTATAGTGAGAATGTGAAGGTTCAAACCATGGAGCTCATTTTTGACCACCGTCCACTCTACCAGCTGCCCGGGGCACAACGACGCTGTAATTGGCGATGCGTCGCGA
The DNA here is from genome assembly GCA_022651775.1 of Drusus annulatus. Lineage (NCBI taxonomy): Eukaryota > Metazoa > Arthropoda > Insecta > Trichoptera > Limnephilidae > Drusus > Drusus annulatus. Next base: position 410,577 of record JAGWCC010000408.1, read on the forward strand.
CGTCGGATGCACATTAATTTCTGAAAAATCTGCTTTCTTGTACAGTCTTCATCAATTCTCTAACCACACAAAAATAATATTTTCGTTTTTTAGCTGCAAAGCCATTCCGATACACTTTTTGCAACTTTGCATAACACATGATCAGAATTAAATAGTATTCAGCTACACAGACAACTTTTTTATTCGAATTCCAATGCCGTAACTTGCAAATCTAGCGCATACAGATTATTTAAGTAACTGTTTTTTGTTCTTTGCATACAATTAATATAAATTAAATTCCACAAAAAACATGCTTTCCCAAAATCCGATAACCGCAATGGAAAATCGCATTTCGACGCAGCGCACGACAGTGTTACTTATTAATTTGAAGGAAAACACGCGACGAAAACTATAATTGTATGACGCTTTTCTACCTTAAGGGGCCAGCAACCAAAAATACACTCTTTTTGACTTTCTAGTACAAGCAAAACTACAAATTATTAATCTGTTAGTTCTACACGGGTAGTTAAAAAAATGTCTAAGGTTTCCAGAGAATACAATTCTTAAAAAAATCTTTCATATTCCTTATGAAATGCATAATAGAATTTTAGATAAAACTTTGAAAAATGCCTTTGCTAGTATTCAAACTGTATCTTTTACTGATATTTTAGTATGTTTTTCATTGAATTTACAGGATAACATTTAAACAAGTGCATTCACTGAAAATGTTAGACATTTATCTAACTACCCATGAAAAATTTGTAGATAAATCATTTCTAGTAATGCTTGTATTAAAATGCTTACGCTTAGACGTTTAGCGTCATTCTTGAGTGCAGACCCTAACTTAGGAAAATAAAGATTGTGGGTTCGATTCCCAATGCTTCTCAAATAAACACGAAATTTCCTTGCAAATGTGTGCGCCACTATCCTGGGTTGATGTTGATTGATAAGTTCAAAAAACCATATACATACGAAAATTATTGAACAGAAAAATTATATGCATGAAAATTATATTACATGGTCAAGTACGAATCCAAAGGTCGCGGGTTCAAACCCGGCGTGCGCCAATAACTTTTATTTAATTAATATGTGTCATGACACATTTAACTCTTACAAAAACAATAAAAAGTATATTTGCGGCATGTTCCAGAGTGGTAGATACTCTAAGTATCGCCCTGCTGAAAGACCACCATTTAGAATCGATACGTTGCTTGAAATGGCTTTAGCAGTGTTTGGTGACCAGATTTGAATAGCCAGGTACTTCCCAACCTTCCTCTTCCCAATCTCCTTCTCCTCCCCACTACCTTCAGCCTCACAACATATCCTATTTGGGGATGCCATAGTCTCACTGGCTCTAGACGGTTGGGAGCGGTTGGGACTCTTGTGAGGTATTCATATAAAAATTTAAAAAACCTAACTGTTAAAAAATTGATTTAAAAAATAGTTTTTATTCAAAGCATTAAATGCTCTTCGTCTATTAGCAACAATCGCTCTAATGAAAAAGCTATACATAATACATATAATCGTGGTTGAAGCCGTAGAGTGATGTGATTAATTTAATCAGTCTAGTAATACAATCCACCCGACCTCGGCCAGTAATCGAGTAATCTGCATTGCAGGATATTGTCATTATCATAGAATTATTGCCTGCCAAGGTATTAATTTCAAGGAAAATGCGTTATTTATTCTAATTCACACTAAATTTACCATTAACATGGTTGTATTCTGACACATGTTATTATTTCGGTTTCTGTACCACTTCATTAAATTATTTGTTATTTAATTTTTATAAAGTTATAGTATATTTGCGGCACCTTCCGAGTGTTAGATACTCACAAATTCATCCTGGTGAAAGACCACCATTTAGAATATTAGCGTTGTTTTTAATGGCTTTAGCCGTGTTTAGTGACCAAATCTAAATGGCCAGGTATTTAACAACCTCATTTCCTTCCTTTTCCTACTTCCTTCAGCCTCACAACATACCCTAATTAGGGATGCCATAGTCTCACTGGCTCCTGAAAATTGGGACTCTTCGGTATTCACATAAAAATAGAATAAATTGTAAATAAATTAATCGGATAGTGATTTAAAAATTAGTGAAGTTTTATATTTATCACTTGTCTATTTTAATATCTAGCAAAAACATACACGGGTTTGTAATATTCATGATATGTATTGAGGTTTTATTATTTTAAAGTTTTACATCATTTTTCTGAATGAGTTTGTTGTAGTTTTAAAGTGCACAATTGATAAAAAAATGTCTAAAATCACCTAAGCGGCCTATATTACAAAATATCCATACTCTTAAATAATTTTATTAGAATAAATAATTTAAAAAATCATAATTTATTATCAACCCCACATAATGTTATTTTATGCTTATTTCCTATGTATAAACAGTTAATTATTTGCAACTTTACCTGCGTACGTATTTTGATAGTTAAAAATGTCTTTATTAATTATTGATTTCGAAAGACACAACAAATTAAGTGATTGCGATAAATGTTGAGATCTTATTAGATTAAGAGGACACACTACGCCAAAAACTAACCAGTAAGGCGCGCAAGCAAAACATTGGAAGGAGACTTCGGAATTGATTAAATTCATTTGCTTTCGTTCGCGTTCTGTTGAGTTGCGAAAAATACAACTATCTTTTATTTTTAGGTAGGCAAAGTCACAATGTTCAAATAAAACATAAGATTTCAAGTACGTAAAAATAATTAAGAATTACGACGATTAGACGACTCTATCCGCCAACTATGACTGAGCCAAAAACGATGATTAGACGAACATTTGCCTCAAGATTTTTAGGAGAGGCATAGGGTTGAGTTTTCTGTTGCAGACCTAGAAAAGAGTTCTGCTCAAGGTGTTCATTTTCATTAATTCTGATGTACAAATGACCATAATCTCAAATGTTTTCAGAGGAATATTTCGGGAAGTAACTTATTGCATATACAAATAAAATCTGCTCCTTACCGCGTACGTTATTGCTGAAAAACGATTTCAAAATTTCGTAAATCGTTTTACGGTAAGAATGGGATTGGTGGGGGTCAATTTTTAGTATACGCTTGATGCATACAGAATGCATCAAGCCTAAACTAAAAAAAGTATTTTATTTCCTGATCAATAAGGATAAAACACAGACATAATTCAATTATCAATATTTCATTCACTTCCACACACAATATTAGGGAATTTCTCATGGCTCAAACTATAGAGAAGAGAGAGAGAGGAAGCGTAGTGTGAAAACCAAGCCTTAACCTTATCTTAGTTCTTCAAAAAACAAACTTAACGACTCTATTTTTACATAATTAAACAACAATAAACAATAAGCAGTTAGTTACATTTCGTAATATGTGGAGCGCCGGTCCGATTTGCATCTCTTTCACAACCTCACTTTCTTCTCCGCTTATCTGCAATTAGTTAAATATTCATCGTGATGGGTCAGGCCGCCAGACAATGGTCGCCGTCACGGGCGTCAGGGGCCGCCACCACTACTCTCGTTCCCTGTGGCAAATAATGCGAGAAGGAGAAGTGTTGACGTAGCGGAAAATCGTTATCAATCTTCACGACTCAGCTGTTACTGGTTAGTGAAATTGTTTTTGCACTATTAATCATAGGAGAATTTAAATTTATATTTGAAACACCTATGTTTTAATCCTTCCAACATTATTTTAAAACTTCACCCTCGTGATATATTATTACAACATTTTAATAAAATATATAACATTCTGGTTAATTTACACCAACACAATACCAATCAACACAAACTCTACATAATACACGAACCAAAAATAAATAACTACTTTTGCTAAAACTGCTTTTGTACCAAGACACTTTAAACACATAACATGCAAATTATTCAATACACTACCAGCAACGAATAGACGAATAAAAACACTAATTAAATTAAAATATGAAATAAAACTTTGGATTATTAAAACAGGTCATCCATTAATATAATTACTGTAAAACACCTATCTAAACGTGCATATTTCAAATTCATTTCTATCTTTATCTCTAGGCATATGCATATACAATCCTATTTTTATTTTTTTATATTTACCAAAAACTGAATTATAAAACATCCAAAACATTACACATGCAACCTAACCTATATAGTACACCTAAACAATATCTTAGAATTTAACCTCCATATAATAACTTGTTTTTTTTTCTTATATATATTTTATTTCACATTTTTTCTCTCCGTTTTATTACTTTTAATTTTAATTTGCATTTATAGAATGGAACTTGCTTTATTTCTCGTTTAAGTTTTCTTAAATATTTATCAATGTAATGTTTCACCTTATTATATCATCTGCGTACTCTGTGTCTCGGCACAGAAATTTTCTAGTGAGAAAAACATAGATTAATCACATATATTTTGTATTTACCAACATAAATAATAAAACTATATATATTTCAATAATTAAACGAAAATGCTTGTTTTGCTCTCAACTTTTTTAGGTTTCTTATTTTTGAAATGTTTTTGTGTAAAGCATTATGAATTTTAAGATTCAATCAAAGATTGAAGATATGAATCGACTATTTAGAAAATGCAGCTAACTAAATTAATTTCTTTCCTTCAATTTACACGCTTAAAAAAATGTATTTATTATTTTATATTTTGCTACAAAGCAATCCCGATGAGTTATAAAACTAATTTTAGGACCAGATAAATTTGCATTATTTGTTATTTTAACACAATAACTTAATTTTAGACCACTGTTTATTAATATAATATAAATAAAATAATGATATTAACAACGAGTGGATTAAAAAAAAATGCTGTGTTTTAAGTTTATTATAATTTCATGCTAGAAAGTGATGGTATTAACGAAAATGTAGTGTATTACAATTTGAAAACAAATTCATTTATCCCTGAAATGATACAAAATAAATGATAAGCATAAATATATATCTACAATGTTTTACATTAATTCTATTAATTATTATTAGTTCGTCTGAGAGAACGATCTGGTAAAAAAAAGTTTGGTAAACTTGCCTTGATTTCCTTTCAAACTCGTTGCGGTTATTGGTAGCAAGATAGTAATCCACTCGGCATTGTGAGCTTTCATTTTTTGTTCAATTTGATAGTAGCATATAATTCAATCTAAGCAGGTATTCCATTCAACCCAACGCGCTGATGTTTATTTTATCTGGAGATTTCCGTTTGGGTCAGGGTCTCTGAGAGACGGCGGTCTTCTGAAAAACAATGCAAGTGGTCTGTAACGTGATGGCCACCGAACACAAATGATTACTTCAAGGCTTAGAAATTCAGTTTTTTCTTATTTTATTATGTTTTTTTTGGTTAGGCAGGTACTTAACGGTTGAAGTCTCAATTATTTCACATGTTGATATTTGTAATTTTTTGTTATCGTATTATTATTTGGTTATCTATTTTTAACTGGCAAACATTTACCTTTTTTATAGCAAAGTGTTGTAATGTTGATTTAGTCTACCACGTCTAATCACGACCTCCTAGATACCTAAAAAATAGACAACCTGTCTGACAATAACACCATCTTAGCGGACACATTATATCCGTCAAAATACTGTATTACTTACTAATTCTGTTACAAGTCTCTAGAGAGAGAGGAGAAATGTACATAGGATCTATAGCTCTTTTAGGTCATACTGTGGGGAATCAGCACAGAAAAGGTACTTAGGATTCCTTGAACACAATTGTTTTAATTAGATCGATAGCCGTACTGTCTTTTCTCGGAGAAAATGCAGTTTCATAATAGAAAATTATCCATTTGATGTTTGAAACAACATTCTTTTACCTGTTGGAATTATTTAATTAGTTTTATATAAAGAAAACCAACAATTTCTTTCTTATGAAACGGAAATTGAAAGTCGGTTAAAACAATTATTAATACATACTCGTACAGGGTGTATTGAAAGCAGTGGCGGCTCGTGCAGTGCACCACCAAAACTGAAAAATCCTGAAAATTGTCACACAAAAATAAAAATCTTTTTCGGCTACAACAACACTAACAATGTCGTATTATTTAATCTTAGCATTCTAGCACACTAAAAACTCACGAGCCGCCACTGCTTGAAAGTCAAACCAACAATGACGGATCAGAATATAACTTTAGTAAACTATGACGTTAGTTTTAGACATATTGGCACTTTTATGAATTTAGTGAAAATCGACACCTCAGATCAGTTTTTCGAATACCACAGCTACAAAATTCCATGTTTTAAGATTCTATTTTTTATAACACAACCCTGAATACCCTGCCTTACTATTGATCATATTCAAAAATAAAGCTAACACTTTCTAAACCTTTGTAAAAAAAGCAGAAACGGACCGACAGAAAAAAATTAAAAAAAGCCGCTAATCATTGAATTGTGACGATGTCAAATGTGACGAAAGTTTGAAGCACCTCAACCTTGGTCAAATACGTCTAAAAAGGGATACGCCGTCATTAAAATACTTGAAAATGAGAATGTAAAAAATATTCAGCATTCGTTGCCGTAGATTGAGAAACAATGAATTGCTGTTCCTCAATCATCACTCTCCGCTGTCCAGAGTGTCGAGACTTGAAAACTCAAGCCATGGTCTTAAAATTTTTGGTACCAGTCCAAATGCTTGTTGTCATTCTTTACGACTCTACCAAAACCTTCTTCAGGATTTTACTTGAATGTTCTTTCTAATGTATATTTTCGTCCTGTTTTTGTCATTGCTTCACTAAAATATTATGTCTGTGCTATTCTTTCTCTGTTGCTCTTTTTCGACATTTTGCATTACGTTTTTTTTTTCGTAATTGTTCAATAGTCCGTTAGTATATAAATACATAAATAATAAACAACAAACATCGAAAAACTAACTTGTTTCGTGATTGCGGTTGAACCTGGGCTCACTAACCCGCGTGTTATTAATTCAGACCGGTTTTCTGAAAAAGCGATATTAGATTTAACATTTGACTGCATACCTGCACAAGAATCACAGAGGCCATACTAGAACAAACAAAACACAAGCTATACTACTTGTACCCGTGTAAGCTGTACTGTGTGTAAATAGTAAATGCAAGGACTTTCACACGGTCCAGTCCAGTTGCCCGCATTTCATGATCTTTATCTAATATTTCGCGTCTGACTAGCTCGTATATGCCAATACATTCAATGCAGAGTAGCTGTATTGGAGCTGGGCTCGAAGTGAATTACACAGAATGCGAGCGGTCACAAGAAGTCAAGTGCTTTGGATATTGATTGGAAAAACAGGTTAATTGCAAAAACTAATACAGGTGTACCGATATGTCATTATTATATAGAATTTAAAAAAAAACCTCGGTATATTATTTCGTTCGTTTGATACTTTCACTTATAAGAAAGTTGGTCTAGTAAAAAAGGTAGTCGATTAAAGTTATAGTCAATCTGATCGCATTGTTTTAACATTTTTTAAACTAGGGGTTAATACAATCTTAAGCTCTGTTAGAACCAACTGGTTATGTCAAAAATAATATACGTTAATTCCAAATGAGAATGTTTTTAATTTTTGTCTATCCAAAGTATTATGATACAAAGCTGGGTATAAATGGAAACATTTAAAAATAATAATAAATACTTATTTTAATTATTATATTGGTATTTCAATATAAATTGGCTTCAAAGTTACCTACGTATTATTATTTTATCTAATTTACCTTTAAAAAAAAGCATTTCATAAATAGTTGTGTGTACTAGTAAATACTTTTTCAAGTTAAAAAAACGTAGGTTGTAATATAATTACATAATATACGAAGGCTTATGATATTGTGAAGGTTATTAGTTTTATAAAGAAATATTCTCCTCTTATGTCAAAAAAGTTACAATTACGGTCACAGAATTTGATACATATTATTGCTTCTTCCATGATTTAGAGTAGAAGATACTCTAAGTATCGCCCTGGTGAAATACCACCATTCAGAATCGAAACGTTGCTTGATTGAAATGGTTTTAACCGTTTGTGACCAGATTTGAATATCCAGGTACTTACCTTCAGCCTCACAACATACCCTAATTGTGGATGTAATAGCTTCACTGGCTCTCGACGGTTGGAAGAAGATGGGACTCTTGTGCGGTATTCACTGTAAATAAAAATTAGTTGTTTGCCAGCAGATGGAAATAAATCAACGAAATACTTCGTGGTGAAGGATTAACAACATACGAGCAAGACCGGATACGAAAGCCAGCATGTTATATTGAACGAAATAGTTCCGTCCTATATGTATAATTATTAGTTTTCCCTTTTATAATTAGAGTCTCACGCGTTGAACTAATTTATTAGAAAATGTTCGCATGCCTTTTAAATCTAGGATCGATACCTCACCGACTTCCATGCGTTGAATTCAAAGCAGATATCAAATGTTTGAAATTGGAAAGACGTGAAAGTACATCTGATAGAACGCAATCACCTTTTGGAAGCTGGCACAGATAGCGATCTACCTACTGCTTTTTTAATTAGGGACCTGTCATTACAATAAGTGTGGTTGGGCCAGCCAGTCGTTTGGACTTATTATATAGCAATTACATCCTGCAGTTTCTATTGCCGAGCACTAAACAGACTGTCTTATCTCATTGAACAGAATAATTATAATGCCATCACGTTTTTATTGCGCTCGGCGCGATGCTGTACTTAGCCATTCTTCAACTTTGAGAATAACTTTGCAAGCCGATGTGCAACAAATTATTGTACATTTTTTATATTGCTGTTTTCTCTTACTAATTTTTGCTCAATGGTGTGTATTTATTTCATGGATTAATCTCAGCTATGCATTGAACTACCGTTAAAGGTGATTAAAACTATCACTTACTTGGCTAAGCTTTATATTTTTCCAATGTACCCATAATTACGCTTTCAAAATAAGGTTGAACACAATTATTTTTTTTATACTTTTTTCCTGTTAATATTTCAACTGCAGATAAGTATTTTGGATCCCACGTAAAAAAATACGCCTTTGATATCTAATTACTACTTTTTAGAATGTTTCTTGTGTGAAATGTTGAAGCAGTATTTTATGATAACCATATCTCTTCTTTTCTAGTTTCTCGTATCTATCTACATTTTTAAACTTAGTTGAATGATTATGCACACATTGGTGTATTTATCACCCGACATGCTAGGGATATTCCTGAGTAATTGCGGACGGAATTTGATAAATAGTATGATCAATATATTGATTAATATTCGTCGATCTAATGTAGATTAATGCTAATCATACTTTAGTACTTTTTTTTGTTTCCTTTGTTGTTTTCTTATCGTACATTTTCATAAAATATTATTTTTGTTGACAGTGAGAAATTCTAATGATTTTTTTATGACGTTATTATTATTTTGTCATATTATAAATAAATGCAATAAGACACATTCGTTTTTGTATGCTTTACCTATTGCTATCCTATTTTTGTAGATACATTTGATTTTCAATGGTTCCCATACGTGTATCGTATAAAATAAATAAATAATTATAACATTTCCCAATCGCGAGTGCCATAGTCCAAGCCAGAAGTCGAATAGTAAATAGATGTAACCAAATTCTAGCATCAATTACTAACGGTATACGCTTAAACCACTGGATAGAAAACCTTTAGAAGTGTGATCTATACCGACTTGAAAGATTGAAACTGTTGTCAGAAAATTTAAAGGTGACACTTTTTAGCAAAGAGTAGCCAATGAAATTGATTATCTGTTCAAGAAAATAAATCGATATTTTAAAAAGTTCCATTAATACCACCCAAAGTATGGTTAAATTTACCATAATTTGGGTACATCAGACACGCTAAAAAATAGTACTGGTTTATCTCTTAGTGATTAAAAAATTTCTTAAAGTCATCAATATTTAACGGAGGTATTACAATTCAAGAAGATATTAACTTGCGGTTCATTTTCCATGTTTAAGAACCTGCAAATATTTTTAAATATATCCAATTACATAATAGTTACATCGAGGTTTCTTAAATTCCTTCACGTTAATAATAATGTTTATCCTACAGACAATTAAGCCAGTATTGCATTCATTACGAGCACCGGAGTGCAAGGCTTCGTAATTAAGTCAATCGGTTCAACTCACCTACTGATCAGTTTAATTTATAGCTTCTCAATAATTTATATGATCACGATTGATATGCCGACAACTTGGCTGTTTCGGTAGTCGATAAAGTTAAAAGCGGATACCTTAGCATTTTGTACGAAAACTAATCAAGATGAAATAGTAGGCATGGAAAACACAGGTAATAAACAAATACAATATATTGGCCCTTATTGAGAGATGTTGTAATGGAATAAAATTATGTGGGAATGAAAAGCAATGTATCGTTCTGGTAATGTACAGCTTTAGCAATCAGCGGCGCACTGTGACCCTTTTTAATAGTTTTCTTTGAATAATTCTAGCAATTTTCTAAAATTTCTTAAATGCATTTTTTCGTATCAGTTTCCTTTCTCCATTTTACTTAATCCGTAAATTTTTTTTTAATAATTAAAAGTTATTAACGAATATTGATATTTATATATAAACATACAATTATGAAAAAATAAATATTTGTGTGAAGAAAAATTCAACCAAACAACAAACTAAACTCTTCACAAGCAATTATTAACATATCTTTTTTGAATATTTTCATTTGTTAAATGTATAAACTATTAAAATATAAATACGAAGAAATTGAGGAAATTACCTGTGTTCAAAATGTCTTAACTAAATTAATGAACGAATTATAATTACGATTTTAAGACACTCGTGTGATTATTTTTGATGTCAAAAGTCACTTTTCAGTCAAAAGTCACTTTTGACTGTTGTCGATGTCGTTTAATGTTGTCGTAGCCAAAACCATGTTTTTGTTTGAAAAGTCAGTTATTGAGATGTTAAGGTACTTGGAACGGCACACTAGGTTTCTAAAGTTCTCTGTACATAATATTACAGTACATTATATGTTTCATCGTACAAAAAAGTAATCAATCGTCACTGATTTTTATCTAGAAGTGCCAATTAAGTTATTCGGATGAATTTAGCAGTCGAAATGTTTTTAAAAGATTTTGTTTTCTATTGTTTCAAAAATCCAAATGTTTTGATCATGCCCATTACTATTGTAACGCTCATCTTATAAAAAACGCAGAGTGTATTATAAAACTATCCGATTGGAAAAAAAAATTCTACAGCTCTTCTTTGCTTGGATATAGTCTACTTATTTTCTGATAAATATAAAAGTAATCATTCCCAGTTTCAATCACAAGTAACTAAATAAAATTATCAATTAATATGATTAGCGAACACACCACATCTTACCAACTTTGCTTATTGTTTAAAACTACAATACACAGAACTGAATACATTTTCAAATGCGATTGTCTTATGCGATCTTTGTTTCAAACGCCAAAAAAAATCGATTGAGTGGGAACTTTCGATTAAAAATTAGAATAATAACACGAAGAGACAATGAATACGGGGCACAATAACAAATTAAATTTCCATATCGGTATCTACGTAATGTAACGTACGTGTACGTTCCCCGCATCCTAATGTGATAAGTTCTAGGTTCTAGGCCGTACACAGATGCCAGTAGCACGAGGATGAATATATTTAAATACCAACAAATTTAAGACGTGATCGTCTAATGATGAAACTTTTAATATGCGTAATAATAACGTGATTTACATGATTTTCCGCGCATTCTGATGTTATGATTTCACTATCATATCGGTGGGAAAAAATACATTTACATGTAGTCAGTTACGTGATTTCTATATACCAGGAGAATGCCGCGACTTGTTTTCCGATTTTCGCGATTTTCCCATGGTTGTTCTTTATATACAACCTCCGTAGTTTAGTCAGTAAATAACATTCTTCTCAAGAGAGGGGAGTAAGTTTCTTGTGAGACGTAAATATTATATCAAGGTTTATCCTTGGTTTTAGGTCTGGATGTATATACGTGTAGATGATAGTTATTCATTTTAAAGGGCCTTAATAATAACAAAAGATAAGGTAACGACCTTAAAAACGATTTCAAATATTTCAAATTAAGGTGATGTACCTGTAAACAACTTTATGTAAGGATATTTTTTTCCAAAAGAGTTACGTTCAACTACACAGTTACTATGTTTCAAAATGTAAAGAAGCATAGGAGTGGTAAGTAAGTTAGTAAAAACTAAAAAACAAATATAAATATGTTTCCTTTCAACAATAAAGAGTAAGTGAAAAACGTGAAAATTATTCAAAAACAGCCTTAAAACTGTTCGATGTGCTTTGAAAAGTGTTCCCTCGGATGCTGGCCTCGCCTAGGCAACTAGTCAGCTGTTTGTTCGTTTGGCCGCCGCACTGTTTCGTCTCATGTACCAAGCATTATCCATTCAACAACTGTTCAGCTACCCGGCGAGCAGAATAGTCGCCGGATGTAGTTTGCCGCTCTCAGCAGCCAGTGCGGTGCTTTTCACCGTGTTGTGTTCCAACGGCCGCGCATTTGTCAATCACTTTTCGTTTCATTCGTTACCGGGAAATTCGCCCGCCCGGCCGCTTCTGTACTCTGTGGAAAATCGCCGCCCATCCTCGTACGTTGAATGGTGTTTTTTTTTCAGGTATTGTGAAGTGTCGACCGGTGGAGTTTTCGTAAACTGTGAAATTAGTGATTCGTATTGTTGTGCTTCTATCATGTAAAATTAATTTTAAAAACCAAAATCATTTGAATCACCTAAATTATTTGATTTATAAATAAGATGAGACTCTCTCTTAATCTAATAATAAATTTCGTAACGAACTGATAATAAAAAGTGGTTAAAAATATATTGAATTAATTAAATGATCTTTTTAAGTGAACTCAAGTAAATAATAAATTTTCAGGAGGCAACTGATATTATTTCCAAAAATATATTTGACTATATACTGTGCTTTTGAACAAAGAAAACTGTATTAGGAACGAATAAAATTGTAAATACCTTAAAATCTACTTTATCTTGATAACAATCCACTAATTAATTGCTTGGCCTAGTGCAAAGTGTTGAATAAACATAAAAATCGTGGATTCTGTGTTAACATAAAGCATGTGTTCCGTGGTGCATGTCAACAGTTAATGTTTGAGTTGTGAAGAAATGATTCTTGCTATGCTGGAGCCTCTTCTCTATACCAAATGAGTGCTATTATAATCTGAAAATCCCATATTATGATTACTGCTACATTTATCTTTAAATAGTTCAATGAATTTAGAACAAACGAGTATTTCAATTTTTATGGTTTTTTGTTTAAGTTATCATGAATTTTATGCACATAGTTTTTCTAAAAAGCCGTTTTGAACACAATGCTTACGGGAAATAAAAAATGCCTGAAATCAATGTGAATATTCGGTTAAATCACGTTTCGTTATTATACTCGACGAGGAAAATGATTAGGCATTTTCATGATGACTTCCAAGTAAGTTTTCAATGATTATGAATCACACCATCGCTAATTTACAATTGTAATCGAAGGTAATCACGGAAAAATTCAATAACGAGACGAACATAAACCAAATGCTTTAAACATTTGAGTGTGAATATTACGCTGATAGTAGAAATTTGAGTAATTATAGGTAGTTACTCGAGTCTTGATCTCAAATACTGTTTTCTTGTTAAATGCATTTTCTTTAGGAATGCTGAGTTTATGTTAATCTGACACGATTATTAGCGTGTAAATTATGTCGAATTATCCCAACTACTGCTATTTTATGTTTCCAATCGAATAAATTTTAAACAAAATACTTTCTATGGGTACGTTTTAGTCAATGCAGTTTGTTGACTATTGCTTGAAGGCAACTCCATCAAACCAAACTTTACAAAACGATTTCATCTGCAGAGTTGGAACTACATGTTTAAAAATGTATACTCTACCAGTAAGGTAGGTCCTCATCAAACTTTCGAACATAGAAATCAACGTTCTGTTTGTAAGGCTCGTAAATATAACAATAATTTCTCAAAGCACGTAGTGATCCGGGAAACGTGTTATTATAAACCATCCTAACTATTCCAAAAGAGGCTTGTCCTTTCGAACTCGCTGTTTTGTTATCATATTATAAAACTATTTGTATATCCGAGGCACATAACCTGGGAGTGGAGGGCCGTTAACATTCTTTGTTACTTTTGTCCAATTTCAACAAGGTTAGAAATCAGGTTAGATTGGAATGTAACATTTTTTACAAATGTAAAGATGTAATTATGGGTATTAAAAACCATATTAAAAATACAAGCTATTAATAATAAAACAACTTTCAATAAAGTGTGTAATCTATCTACCAGCACGTTGGTAAATAAACACTGACTAGCGTAGCATTTAAATAAAGTGTTTGTGAAATAAATACTCACTGCTCACTAATCAATTTCTTAGAAAAGTACTTGGCTACACGATGCAACATAATACGTTCGTTAATAAGGGGCAGGGAAGACGATAATTATTACAACGATAGGGGTGGATATTGTAGAGTTTGCGAATTGATGAATACGATTATTGCGTGCGTCGGCTGATCACGTATCCTCCGTACACTCCAGTACGTCGGACGACATCAATCATTGAACTTTGCAATTGAAAACAACGAGTTTGTAATCCGAATAAATTATTAATTTGCGACTTTTTGAATGGTACGGGGTTACACAATGGCACTAAGCGGCCGACAAAAGAATGTTACGTTTGATTAACGTACGGCCAGCGCTCATTTTAAATTTCACATTAGAATTATACAACTACGTCGAGCGAATAAACGAGCATTAAGTACTACTGGCGAAGGTATTTTAAATGTTTTTTTTTTTAACGAATCAGTTATTCGAAAAACACATCTTGTCCAACTTCCCTATTTGAAAGATAATAAAAACAAAAAGTTTTTTACTGAGTTAAGTTCACCGTTTTACGATTCTACTCTTGAATTTTGTTTTTTGGATGCCCTTCCTCTATTTATTGGAATGCCCATAACGCAAACATGATCAAGTTTAGCGCGTGCAAGTGATAGAACATATCTTTTATTTGTTTAATACAAAATTGTGTTGATCGTAATCTATATTTTTACAAGAAAAGGTGTTGTTTGCTATGACTTCAATAAAAAAATATATTTTAATTTTTTACATACTTTAAATTCGTGATTTTAGTGGAATCCAAACTTAGGGCTTGGATTTTACCTTTAATGAAAGATTTCAAGCTCAGTACCGGTAAGGTTAGGTTAAATAATTGTATCTACTCGTTTATTAGAAAATGATTTTAATATGATGTAAATCTGTATTTTTCGACGAATTCCCACAATTTCCCTAAATTGAAAAAATCATAAATAAATTCTTTAAATTTGTAATTTAAATAAGTAGGTCGTTTTGGGATAAGTTTTTCAAATATAATCAATTTTGCTTATGGCACAAGTTTAGTTCTCGGAGTTCTTTATTTCGCGAAAGACTTCAAGACAGGCGCGTGTAAGGTGAATGTAAAATAATATCTTACTTATTCAATTCAGAATTAGGTATATGGGTTCAAAAATGACATTCTTACTTATTTCTCTGAATTTGTGCACGAGGATAGTTTAAGGGATAGGTGATTCAAATGAAATAATCATAGTTCAGGGCACAAGTTAAAAGCTGAAGGCTTTGGTTCCGAAGTGAGGCGTAGGTTAGAGAGCACCTAGTTATTGAAAGCAGAATGATGAGGAAAGCTCGGTTTGTGTCGCTTCTTTCGACCTTGTGTCCGAGATAAGTCGGGCTGCGCGGACCCGGCTTAATGAGCCGCGGCGCCGGCGTGAGGCAGATTCCTATCTCGGGGCTGTAAAGTGGAAGTGCAGAACACCTGTTGAATAGCAAAAACTTTATTACTTCATGCAAAAATATCACAATGGCGATAGCAGAATGTTCCCACGGCATAGAAACCAGCTCGCGATCCATACCCGCCTATTGCCGCAACAATATTACGAGATATTCTCGTTCGTTGCTGGAAAACTTTCAATGTTCAATGTTCTACCCCCTTCGCCTCCTGCGCCTCCTGCGCTCCCAGTGCGTGCGGCCGACACTTCGCTTGCATTCTAAACTATTGTTCGCTTTAAAGACATTACTTGGCAAAGTCGACGCGTTTCTTGAGCGAATTCACAAAGTTGTTGAGTAAGGATTTGCTGATATTACGTTAGTTGCAAGCTAACGATGCAAATTTGCAAAAACGTGAGTATTTTCTGGCGAAATTAAGCAATCTCAAGGTTGCGAGACAATTGCAATTCGATTTTACAATGCCTTTATACAGAATATTGAGTATAAAGCGGAAAATCGGTTTGTCTAACGCAGAAAAAACTCTCAAATGGTGATGTCATGAAACACACATAGCTTTTTCTGTTTAGGCTTTCTAGATCAACGTACTTCGTTACTAATTTCAGTTATCAGTCCAATTTCCATCATAAATTATGGAACTTTGAAATATACATGTACTTAACTGCAAAATTAAAGACAATACGTTCTATTCAATTTACACTAAATGCTCTCAAATTCAATGTTAACATTGATATTCAGTGTAACAACTGTTTGAACGAAATCCATAATTTTAATAAACATTTCAAAAAATTAAAAGATTATTTAAATGTTTTTTTTATGTAACTGATACAAGCATCTCAAAATTTCAACTTCTTTATTGTAATATTTTATATCGACTTCAGAAAGTTAGTATATTATTTCAAACTAGAAATTACTTTTTTGTACCATGCACCAGCATATTGCAAGAGCATATAGCATTGAACAAATTTATTAATTAAGGGTTTTTCAATCTTTTAAATTGTTAACTAAGACAACAAAACTTTTTGAAAAAAGTTTTTTGGAATCTCGGGCGTAACCGAATATTGTTAAAAACAAAGACAAATAATATTAATAATCATTCAATATTGATGAATTACGTTTAAATTCACATTTCGAAGATGGCGCTCCATGAAGTAGCGCCTACGTGGATAGGTAAATAAGTAGTAATGAATTATCGGAGGATTCTTTTAACATTCTCACTTAGGCGCTCTGCTTCCTTCTTCGGGGGGCGCGTGACAGGAAGGCACGACTATATTTCAATTCGCAGTCGAATTAATAAATTCGCCGCAAATTGATGAGTTCAGCGTTCAGACAGTCAATATTAATACATTTCAAAAGCACATCTCTCGCAAAGGTGTGAAAAATTGTTGAAAAAAAAAAAATGTTTTTTGGCAATTGATGTGTGTTTAAGCAATAACGATGGCTTAAAATGTACGTTTAAATTTAGGTTTTTTTATTCATGGCCGTTCAGCGCCTTTGGATTTTTCGTTTGTTTGAGTATCATGGCCTCAGTTATTTCATGTTCAAAAGGATGTTGTATTGAGTTATAACTTATAACATTTCAATATATTATATTCACAAGGATGTTTTATTAATTTATGATATTTCATTAGGTTTTATATGATGAGTAAATACTGCTGTGGTATTGGGACTGTACTTATGTTAGTTGATTTCGTTTAAAAAATAAGTGTATTATTATTTTTAGGTGCTCTCGGCAACACAGTCGGTTACAGAAGATAAAAAAATAAAAGGAAAACACAGTTTAGTTTGGAAAATGGTACAGTAATATCGAAATTAGAAAAACCCGCTTAGAAAATAATTCGAGTAGTTTATGATAATAATCATGATTTTAGATAGTTTTAATTTGTATACATATTATATATTATTATCTCCTTGTTAGTTAGTCTTATAAGCTTAATTAATTTAGCGTGAAGCGCACTTTAGGTGAAATATCACAAAACTGCGTTATATAAGTTCACTGTTATTATTATTATTGGTATAATGCAAATAATAAATCTTATTTAAAACTAAATAACCACTTACATCTGCTACGCAATCTACTGATTCGTCAGTATCTTTTTCTTATTCCTTTAGTTCCCTCTCCTATCGGAAGTAAGCTATCAGCAGGACAGTATTGACCCTGTTATTTTTTATTGTTTTTAAAACATTGTTTTTAATCCACTTACATAAATTAATACCGGATCCTTTTATTTGCATTTAACTGAGGAAATTAATTGACAGATAAATTCAGTTTAACCAAGAGTTTTTTATTACAGAAACACAACTTGCTCACCCAGTTTCATTTGGAAGAAACTCTAAGAAAGCCCCAATCTGTTAAGTTATTCCTTGATTAACATCGTGATTGCGAAACACATGAACATCAAAGCCTCTCGCTGCTCAGTAGCCATGAAGGAAAAAAAATAACGTAGCCACTTTTATGTCCGCGCAAATAAACAAATAACAGTTTTAAGTTTAGCATTCCACGAACAGCCTAAGTCGTAATAAAACTTTAAGGGATTTACGTAAACCGAGGTGAAATGTCAACATTAAAATGACCACATTGTTCTTGAAAAGGCCTTCGGCAAAGTGGTGCATTTTGGTCGGTGGGGTCGAGTAAGATATTATGCAAATGGCCGTTGGTATTTACCACCGAGCCATGTTAAGAGCCTCTGAATTAGGAACCTGACCTATTGCATTGTGCAACAAACACCACACAGCAAACGGAGTACAATTGTTCGCAGAGTGTTCGGGCAATCACAATAAAAATATTACAATAAACGAAACATTTAAACGAAACATTTGAACGCTTACCTCTCATGCTTTGTATTAAAATTTCTGAGAATTTGAAAATGGAATCCCATAAGAACTGAGTTTGAGGACTGCTAATGTTTTCTTATATTATGTTTGTTACTATTTATTATATATGCCGTGCAGACAGACAGTAGAAATAAGATCTTTGAGATGTGTGTGAACCAAATCCCTGACCGAGTTACGAAAGATAAGATTTGAAAATAATGCAATATCGATATTAACGTAATAAAAAATAATTAGAAATGTACACTAAGATGGTACAACCATAGAGATGGAATAATATATGGTGCAAAAGTTGATAGAAGAAGACGTCGGGGACGCCCGAGGAAGATGTGAGATAGTCAAGTAGATCAAATACTTGAGTCGGGTCATATCAAGATACGTTAAAACAGCAGAGTTTGTGTTAATGTGAAACAAACGAGGAGTGGGTGAAAAGACATACTTGTGTTGAGATCATTTTCTCTATGCCTGAAACTGTCTGTTCGGAACTCGGCAAGCGCAAATGAATTTCATCAAATTATCTGTCTTGTTTCTGATACAATTTTTATAAATGAATCTACACATAAAGTTCCAGAGTGATAGATTCGTTCCGTAACTACCATTTCTGGTAAAAGACCAACAGACGGAATAAAAACGTTGCGTTGCTGGAAATTTCCTTAGCCGTGTTGAGTGACCAGATATGAATAGCCAGGTACTTACCAGCCTTCCTCTTTTGCATCTCTACCCCTTCATTACTTACTTTCTTCAACGGCTTCAACCTCGCAACATACCCCAAATCGTGGATGCCACAGCTCTAACGGCTCCAAACGGTAATCAATAATCACTTACAAAACGTAACCATTTAGTTACTTAATTAGTTGATGAGTTAGTTATTTACCTTATCGGATTATGAGTTCGGATGATAAGCAGTGGCGGCTCGTGATTTTTTAGTGTATTAAAGTGTTAAGATCGAAAAAAACGTCATGATTGATGATGTTGTTGTAGCCGAGAACAGTTGTTATTTTTTTTTCTATTTTTTGTAGAAAGATTTTTCAGCAAGTCGTGCAAGGCACCACCAAAACTGAAAAGTCCTGAAAATCTTCATTCATTTAAAAAAATAAATTGAAAATGCATTTTTGGCAACAAAAACATTAATTGCGTCGTATTTTTCAATCTTACTCTATCACACTAAAAAGTTACGAGCTGTTACTGCTTATCATCCGAACTCACCTGTACGCTTTGTATTGCGGCTATGATAATATGTAAATGGTACAAATTTCCACGAGAATTATTCCCAGATAATATATTATGCAAAAATAACTTCTGCCATTACCGCTCATGTCTTGCCGCTCGTAAAATAGCCTTAGAATAAAGCTAGGTATGTATCTCCTTTTGGTATGTGATTGAATTCAAATGATTGCTTACTTACGATTTATTAAGGCTGGTTTCCGCTTTCCGTGACCAGTTTGGCTGTGCGGTAACATCGGCCGCGGAACTGTAATGAAAGCCTTATTTCGATAAGCAAAATAAATGGAAAATTAACTTTTTAAATGGGTAGGGATACCTAATATACTTAATGTATTAAACATTGAAATCTTTGCCAAAATTTGGGTTATTATCAAGAAAATTGTAAATTTTAAAGATATAACGGGATTTAATGAGATTTTTTTTATCAAAAATGTTAATTATTGAAGAGTATCTGTTTCCCAGCGAGTGAATAATCGGGAAGTAAGAGCATAGTTGGTCTCCAAACTGTTTTCTATAAAACATTTACATTACGACAATGTACTTAATTATCGTTTTAAACCGTTTAAATAATTACTTGGTTATCTATTCGTGGAATTCTGATTGTTAGTTTATGAGATTTCTTTAACTTGTTTTGTGTGTGATATTTCTAGTTTAATTTTTTTATATAAATATAACCAACTAATCATCACGCCACTTTCCCACACAGAAGAAAGAACGCCATTCAACTCTGTCTTGGAAACACTCCTTGCTTTATTCACATTTATACATTGTCTAATACATACTCTCTTTCTGGCTCTTGATATGGCCCGATTCAATTTTATTTGATTCACTTGATCGTGTCATGTCTTTCTCGGGGGTTCTCGAACTTTTCTACCATTCGCTTTCACGTCATATGTCCTGCTCACACTCCTTTCTTCGTTCATTCGCTCGACTTGTCCAAACCATCTAAGCCTCCCTTTCTTGATCCTATTCATTGCGCTCAAATCAGCCTTGCATCCTTTTCGGAAATCCACATTTTTAATACGATCATTCATGGTTTTACCGCACATAAGTTTCAGGGATCTCATTCAAATCAAATCAATCATTCAATCAATCGAATCAAACCTGTAACCTTAAAATGTCCTTTTTTTTCAAAATTACTATTTGTATTATTGACTCTTCTTTGTTGCAACTCCTCCTGTCTTGCATTCTTTCCGGATATCTACATTTTTAACACGATCATACATGGTTTTATCATGATCACATTTTTGGCATACTTTTATAAGGACTCTATTTCCTGTGTGTGGTCGCCTTCCCAAAATTTTTCTTTGTTTTTCAATAACTTTTCTCGTAACGATGATCATGAAGATAGTGTCATAAAATAAACTACACGCGAGCCAGGAGCACATAAAAACGAAGAGTAATTATTCGAGCGATTGAAAGCAAAGTGAAAATGAAAACACGGGCATAACTCACCGAGCTGAAGAATTCGGGGGCCCCGGAGGAACCGGAGTATTATGAGACCTACGCGTATAGCTGTGAAGGTGACTAATTATATTTCTAGAGTAAGTGCTCATCGCGGAGGTAAATATTAGATCGGTCCCATTTAGACACTGGCCCAACCACCTGGACATTATTGACTGTTGGAACAGGTGAAGCTCTGCTTGCTCAACGGTAAATAAATATTAATTTGGCAAAGTTCTGCTGGTGTTTTTAATTCAGGCGAATATAAAGGAGGTTTTTAACCTTGATTGGCAAAGCGAGTATTCTCAGTGCACCTACTATTTTGGTAACGTGCTACAAATACAATTTGATAACAATGAATCATAGAGTTATATATTTACATATTCGTAATTAATCGGATAAAAAAAAGCTTACAAAAAATGCCGGCTGCCATGAAATATAGGAATATGTGTACAATATGATAATAAGACGCTTTTGTTACAATGACAATTACTTATTATCACCACAAAATAAGTATTTACTACAAAACTTTACTCTGGTATGATTAATACAGGTTTATTATGCAATAAATTTACCAAAAACGACTCTAATTTATTTTAGTTTAACATAATTTCAGCATTTAATAGTAAAACTTCATTTATGTATCAAAAAAGTAAATGAATATTACTATTTGCAAATTTTTTTAAATTTTTTTTTTTTATATGAATACCGCACAAGAGTCTCAACTGCTCCCAACCGTCTAGAGCCAGTGAGACTATGGCATCCCCAAATAGGGTATGTTGTGAGGCTAAAGGTAGTGGGGAGGGGAAGGAGACTGGGAAGAGGAAGGTTGGGATGTACCTGGCTATTCAGATCTGGTCACCAAACACGGCCAAAGCCATTTCAAGCAACTTTTCGATTCTGAATGGTGGTCTTTCACCAGGGCGATACTTAGAGTATCTACCACTCTGGAACGTGCTGCAAATATACTTTTATTATTTTCATATGAATTAAATGTGTTATCACACATATTCAATAAATAAAAGTTATTGGCGCACGCCGGGTTTGAACCCGCGACCTTTGGATTCGTAGTCGAGCGTCTTACCACTCGACCATGGAGGCCGTCAAATTTATTTGAATTAACCAAAATATTAAAGTAGCAAAATTACAGCAACCCGCTCAAAGGTAGAAAATATCAATATGTCACTGAGATAAATATTCCCTGGCACTGTTTAAAATTCCCATAATATGAAACAAAATTATTATGTGAAGAGTTTTTTCTGAAACAAAAAGAAAAAAAAATCGCACAGGAGTTGTAATTGCTTTGAAATAGTGGGTCTATAGCATCTCCATTTGAAAATCCGAGACTGAAGAAAATGGGTGAAGTTAGGGGAATACTTTCTGTTTACTTAAAATCTATAATAATGTCAGCCGCCTGTTATGCATCGATTTGATTGAATAAAGATCAACTTTCTTTGGCGCCCTTTCCTATTAAATATTAGCCATCATCCGGACTGCAGCCCATAATTAATACACCCTCGTACCAATCAAGTAGGGTTTTATTTTTTTTTATTCAGTACGCTGTACGTCATCCACTACCACGTATAATGTATTACCCACATAAAATTATTTTTATGAAATTTGTTCATAACGCAAGACATAGAACTGTCACTTACAAAACTTCCTACATTGTTTAGCTTGCGGTATGAGAATATGTCAACTAAACACTGGCATTCCTCTGAAACATGGCCTTCCTAACATTTCAGAACCTTCACCAATAATTTACCTACACAAATAGTTGACACGAGTTTTTCTTCCATTTGCATAAACCTTCAATCTATTTTGTAATTATCTGCTCGCGTGTGTATGTGTATGGCTACGTGTACGTATGTGTAAACAGCTACGTGAGATTTTCTGCCTTACAAAAGAAGAGCCTGCAATTTGTCTCAGATAAAAGGAACAATAAAACAACGTTCCTATAAAATTCTGGCATAAATGTTTACTTCACCGCAAATCAGTGAAAATAGTCACGAATTGTCATGAGATTTAAAGAGGTAGCGGTTTTATTAAATTGTTAAAGGCGCGTAGCAAGTAATAGAATAACATAAATTATAAGAGTTCTCTCGAAAAAAATACCAATGGATAATGGTTGATTCACACCAACGTCCGGATCCGCTCAGTGACGATATTGTAGATGTAAGTATTTTTACACATCAAAATAATTATTTAACTCACTAAGTAGTTAAATATCACAATGGTGGGCAGAAGAATATGCTGCCACACAAATTTGTCTTGGTACATACCCCTTGATTGATATTCATACCATATCAATAAGCTCTCTTGCGGAACAATATCGTCACTGAGCGGATCCGGACGTTGGTGTGAATCCAGCTTAAATATGTCATATGAAATTGATGTATTTCCAAAATCTTATAAAAATCCCATGAAAATAAAAAACATTTTTATAATGAAATTTTTGTTGTTGTTGTAATTCCTACCAGAAACCCACCTTTAGAACATTATAGTGGTACAGTGGAATGTATACACTAACGAAACTTTTTTCAGCTCAGGTTGTCATTTCCTTCCCGAACTGCGATCGTTTAAAATTTAACCACGTAAAGTTTTTTTGTTCATCCAAGTTTAAAATAAATAACAATTTTCCTAAATCAGCCTTATTTTGAAATAATATTCTTCAGGTAAATACTTAGGTAGTTATTATCTCTTTGTGAGAATCTTACAAACCCCTTTAATATTTTTTAATAATTTTAATTACCATCAGTTCTAGATTTGAAAATTTCACACTAGTACTTTCATCAATATCCAGTAAGGAAATTATTATATTGTATAATTCTCAGATTAAATGAATGAATGTTGTAGTACCATCACATGTAACTATACTCACATAAGGTTTTTGTAAACATAATACCTTGTACAAACATTGCATGAGGTAAATTTTACATGTATACGTGAAATTAAACCGCCTTTTTTATGCATCAATGGATTAGTTTTAAATTGCGTGCGTTTTATTTCACATCGATTATTAATAAACAAAATGAATGTTTATAACTTTAATTTCACAATACAAAAAATGCCAGATATTACTCCTCCCACCATATGAATGAAAAAAAAAATCTATTGTGCATTAGTAAATGACATTATTTGCAATAATATGACAAGGAAAAAAGAATTTTTTCCTGCAATCATTATATTTTAATGTTTTCGAAAACTTTAACTATTAATTGGACGTAGTTATAGAGAAATCGTCCAATCCACAATTTGCCAAAATCGAGTTTTACATGTTTTCCTATATATGTAAATACGAGATTTCTCTCTGCTTTACATCCAAACTCATAAAATAGAATTTTGGTAATTAGTTTTTTTACTAACCCACATTGCAGATATTTGACTTAAATTGAAGTTTAAAAGCACTTAAGTGTATGATAACATAGGAAATAAAATATGTTCTTTATTAAATATATTGATAGATTATAAATTTCCTATAAATAATAATTATCACAAATAAAAAAAAACTGATATTCACTTTAAAATGCCGTAATATGATTTTGCATCGTAATAATTTTAAACGCTTTTATCTCAGTTTCATTTTTTTGGGCTTGGATGTTTTCTGCATAACTTCGTCCAATAGAGATAAAGTTTTAAGTGAGTTATAAATCATCTTATTCCCGGGTTTTTCTTTAATTAATTCTCTCTTAGCAAAGAAGATCCGTGCATCTTATTTCACCTTGTGAAGAAGATATTTAAATTCTTTACTTTAAAAAATCTATATATTTATACCGGCCTCTTCGAGGCATTGCCCCGTGTGGTCACCCCTGAACGGTCAACGGCCACTACGCCACTGGCTATTATCAATAATGCAGACATTATCATTAATTTATGACATTCCAATACACTGCGTCTGCCGCTAATGGAAATCTGTGTACTTCAGAAAATGGCGAACACCTTATTTATAAGTGAGTCGTTCATTGTTAATTATATAAGGGTAGGAATTCATTAAAAGTCCGAACTGCGCGTGGATTATTAAATGGTTGTTGTGACGTACACTAATATTTTATTCTACAAAACGAATAACTATTGGAAGAACTTCATTGACGGAAAACCGAATTGGATTTGTTAATCATCAATATAATAATCTGACCAGCCTTATAGGTAGTGTTGATTGAATGGTGAATATAGTGAAGTATTCGATTGAATTTTTAATATGTTATGAAACATAACATTTTTATAGCTTCCTGATGTATGTTTTCGGTACAATGGAGGTGTTGATTTATCTATCCTTTGTTTTAATATATTTAGTAAAAGTTATATCTGGGGATGCCACCAATGCCACCTGCATAAAAGGCCTGCCTTCAGTGCCTACTAGCAGAGCCTCTTACGGCAGAGATGCAAACAATATATATATTCATACGATATTGATCCATGCATACTTGTATGTTTTGAATCCTGATCAAATGTCGAAAAACACCGTCTTGTTTCGCTAGAACTCCTCTGTTTTCAATAAACAATTCTTAAAAACAGTTTTCACACGTTTTTTTTCCAATTACAACGAAAATTTATCGTAAGCACTATACGTACTTATTTATTGTTTTAAATTTTATTTTTCAGAACTCTATTTCATTTTTTTTTCCTTCCGAAGCTGTAACACGTAGAAATAATTATATAGCAGAACTTTCTAACAAAGAAAATCGTTTTTAAATTTAAATAATAATAATTATTGTAAAATAAAATATATACACACATATATAAAACCACTAAAGATATTTTGTTGTAATATTCTTATAGTCTGGAAATGATTACACTATTAAAAAATTTATTTTGTAAACTTTTTTTAATTGTTATCGGATGATTAATTTTTAAAAATTTTAGAGAGCGATCCTTCAGCAGGTTGAAGTCTATTAAAATTGAATATCAAACCACTAAGCTACCAGAAAGATTTTATCGGGCATTTTACGCGTTGAGCAGTATCTAAAAAAATTAGACTGGGTTAAGAATGTTAAGATGGGTTCGACGAGAAGTGTTTTTCAGAGCTTATTGAAATGAAATACTGGTCAAACACATAATCTCCACCTATATTCAATACTTTCATAGTCGTAATTCAACCGCTAAGTTGATGTTAAGTAGACCGTTAAGTTGAACGAATAAATATTATTATAAATAATAGTACTTAATCAGGTCAGGTTATTTAACCGAAGGTAATGTTTGAAGTTAGTAGGCAGTAGCTATAATAGCTATTATAGGTAGTAGCTATAATACAGTATTTCTCGATAAAATCACATAAATACGGTGATACTTTTACCATATTATATATTTTGTTTGGGTTATAAAAGCATTGAATGAGGTCGTTTTAAAACTTAGGTTTAAAAAATCCAATTATAACATTAGTAAAACTTTTTATAATTGTATGTTTTATAATAACCTCAAAAGTGTCCAACTGCCCGGAGCCAGTAGAACTATGGCATCACAAGTTCAGAGTAAGTTGTGAGGTTGAAGAAGGCGTCGAGGGGAAATAAATAAGAAAGGCAGTTTGGGAAGTACCTAACTATTTATATTTTATCACTAAGCACAGCTAAAGCTATTTCTAGCAACATTTTCATTCTGAATGGTGGTCTTTCACCAGGGCCATACTAATAGCTTAAACTGTAATGGAACGTAGTTCAAATATACTCATTTTATTATTAGGTATATCAAAAAAAGCCCAATATTGATACTTGCACTGATACACAGACATAGTACATTGTTTTGCATTTAGAGCTACATCAAAAATAATAATGACAAATACCTGTTAAAACTAAATTTGTAAAATAGGCATTCAGAATCAAGTGCTGTTTTTTTATTAATTGACCTGGAAATATAATTTTTGAAAATGAGATTAATTATGAAAACAGCACTTCCGATCAATTCACTAGGGGTCTACAAATTTTATGTTAGACGGAGATGAAAAATAACCTAACTGGCTGTTCAGATTTAATATATACTCGTATATATATATGTATATACATATAAAAAAAAAAACAAACAAAAGGAAAGAAAGAAAATTTAAAAGAATGAAATAAATTAGAAAAATCTGGTTACTCCTAGGCATAGCAAAGTTTTTACTCTCAATATATTTATCTCACAAAGAATACATTTAATATAAAAATATACCAGCACAACACAAAAGCATATGATTTCAACTTTGACATTCAATCAACCATTTGAAGTACTTCGGGTAGAAATATCACAATGGGATTCTCCGGAAAGAACTATTTTCTCAGAAGAATAATTCTGTAAACTGCGGCAACTCAATCCTATTTCCATTGCATAACAATGTTCATATCGCGGCAACAATGATTTGTAGAAATACAACTGTAAAATGACACGGTTGGGTAAATAGATAAACAAACACATTGTTAATATCGAGGGTTGGCGCTAAGTTATAAAATTTTGTTATTTATATGTTTAAAAAAACATATTGTTACCGGAAATTTACAAGCAATCAATCTATAATATATGCCTAGTGTTTATTACATAATGTAAATTATTACAATTTTGTGTATAAATTATTGTCTTAGTAGTTATTATACATGCATAATCACAGACTTGCCAAATAAAAAAACACCCATTTAAAATATAGAATAGTGTGTGCTAAAATACAGTATTGAGTTAAATAGGGATTTAAAAATACAGTTTTTAAAATTTGATAATTTTAATTAACACCAATTCCAAATTTGAAAAGTTTACATTCATTCGGACGTACGTACTCACAAAGGAAAAGCGATTCCTAGGTTGCACATTTATTTTATATTTCAATTTTTAATAAAATAAAAATGTGATTAATACTTTCGTTTTTACGTACATATTCTTTTTTACAAGAATGGAGTAGCCCATAGATTCTTCACGTTCTGTGTTTTACAAATTTAAAAATAAAATCTGCTCTATTGGCAAGGTTTTTTCCAATAAATTACCGCATTTTAAAATAAGTAAGAGCATTTTTTCGGTATCAAAACAGTTTTAAGGTATCAACATTAAACACAAGTATGTATTTTTATTTTATTTTATCATTTTACATATTTATTACAATAAATTCCCGTTAAACTGATTTATAGCAGTTTATCAATAGGTTCTTGAATTTCACAAAATAATAATACTAGTTGTATATCAGAAGAATTCGAAGAATCCATGTCAATTTTACTTATAATCATTTTTTTTTATTATTATAAAAAATGATAATATGAATGGTACCTACTTAAAAACTTCCATTAAAATGATTTATATCGTTGATAATAAATTTCCGTAAAATAATATTTAAAAAAAAGTTAAATATTAAAAATTCGTGCAAAATGTCTCCCTAGCACAATAATAATGTGCTTTGCACCTGTACAGATATTAAGTGCTTAGTTCTTTTTCTACCCATTGCGAAGTGAAAGTTTGTTGTTGACAGCACATGTGATTCACTGAAGTAATTATTTAGTAGCGCGTACTACTTGCTGTTGGGTACTCCTCCAAATCTCGGTGTCCGGCCTGTAAACATTAGAATGATCGTATGTTTAGCGTGATCAATGCGTTATTTTGGTGCAAGAAATTAAAAAGAAGAATAGAAAAGTAATAATTAAGTGTATTCTTTTTACAAAACAGCATAATATCAAAGCAATACAACTGTATTAGTAGCCCTCCCTACTGTTGGTGGAATTAATGTAAAGCTGTTGCGTGAAGTGGATTTCACCCCTGGTGAGGAAAACCGTTAAGCATAAACAAATGTATTTTTTGAATGTCAATTTAATACATTCCCCAAGACGTATAAATTTAATTGAAACTTCAACTTTTACAACGATTGAAGAGAGCTAAAATTTACATGTATTTTTAAGCTACAGAGATCGTGCCCAATAAAAAATTGTTCACTATAAAAAAAAATTCAACGCATACTTGCAACCAACACGGTTTTAGAATCAGTGTGCGTTCAATATTTCATGCGAACTTCAATTCATAGTGTTAAATACTGTGATACGGACCAGCGGAACAAGGTCCTGAATGAGGACTTTTAGATATCTTTAATAAGTACTTACGCCATGCTAGCTTTCTCGGAGAGCGTCATCGTGTTGGAAGTTCGTTAGATAGGGGTGAGAAACTTGACCTTCTTTTTGGTAGGGGAGGATAACAAATATTATACAGGGAAGGAAATACAGAAATGAAAACTCTTTCTATTTTGCTTTAAGAAGGTGCTTTCGGTGAAAGACTTATATTTTAGCAAATAAATTTACGCTACTAGGAATGCTTTCATTATTTGTGGACACCGTGAGCTTAAATGAAGTTAGGGGCATTATTTAAATCAAATTATAATTAACAATACCCTGAGCGATCGTAATAGACTCGATTTGCGGATGCGGCTTTAAAGCGTCGGCTGGATTCGCAGATGTCCTGATGTTAGCGCGGGAGGGCCTGTTCAGGGGTGAGCACGTCCATTCCGTGAAACTGTCTAAACTGTAGAGGGCTTGGTAACCGCGCGCGAGACGCCGGGTAGACTCCTGCTTGGAGCCTCCTCCCCTTTTGGGGTTGCCCGTACGTAATAAAATAGAATGATTTTAATATTAGGTTGAGTACCTTAAAATATTAACAGACGGGGTTTAAAGTTAATGTTTACGAAAATATCGTTACATAACAATTGTTGTGTTTTATTGAATGGTGGTCTCTTCAGGGTGATACTGAAAGCATCTTCTATCCCGGAATGAGAGGAAAGTAAAGCATAATTTCGTTGCCGGAAATACCGAAGGGCTTAAACGACACTTTGGTCAAAAATGAGTTGAATATGCAGTTTTGATCAGTTTTTTTTCTACATCGGATGCTCTGACTCTCGTTTGAATCTGAAGACTTTTGTGGCACTTCAGCCATTTAAAATATATTTACCATTTGAGAGAAGGCTTGACTGAAGCGATACAAGTTTGGAACTTTTTTTTAGCTATATGCCGCTTCAGGTAACTCAGTAAGAGCATTGAGTTACCTGAGTATTTTTAATGAACTTTTTTTCAAAACCCAACAAGGTACTGAAGACTTTAAAGTGCTCTCGTGTCAACTTCCCGAATTGGCGATTCAGCCTTTTTGCCTATCCGGGGACGATATGTTTTGTCATAATACATAATGTTATTTAACCATTTAAATAGCGTATTTATTTGAATATAAAAATAGATACTAACAAAATATGATAAATAATAATAAAATATTATACTAACCTTAAAGAATTATATGTGTGTGTAAAATCCAAAGACGTACCTTCATAAAAAAAACTGTGCTTGTGTCTATGGGGGGGGGGGTGGGGGGTGTTATTTATTTAGCTGCAAGATATTTTTTTCAATAAGTTTTGAATATATTATTTATTGTTGTTTTTTTAATTCTTTGAAATCGTTGTCAATCCATCTATTTTTTCCGATAATCCTAGGTATTTGTAACCCTATTGAGATATTGTATTTGCAGATCGAAATCGGTAACTTGCATTTTTGCCGAAATTTTGTCGTGTTTCTGAATGGTGCAATTTTATTTTTAAAATGTTTATAAAGGTGAGTGGTAGAAAAAAAGAAAATTTAATTTTCTAACTTCAAGTTTCTTATTTTTTTCATCTTTCAAGTTCTGAAGGATGAAAAAATATTTCTTTGAGATTATTTTGATTAATTTTGTGCAATTTAAAAGCATAGTGAATTTTATAAGTGCCGCCTCTATTATGCAATATTGAATTATGGATTAGTAGTTCTTCATTCAGAATACACCTGAATATTTAAACCGCTAAAGATCAAATTTAGTTCACAGTTTTGAATAGTTATATGTGGTGACCATTTTAAATATTGGTCCATCGTGATACTTAAGTACTGTAACGAAGTTTTACTTTCAATGTTAAGACACAATAAATAATAGTAGTATTTATTTTTATTGTGTTTCTCAGATTTCTCTATTTACAATACATAAGTAACAAACAATTTAAGCTAAAATAACACATTTTGAACTGAAAAAATATATAATTTAAAGTTGTCTAATATAAGACCCTTTATTGTTGTTGATTGTTTAGAACAGAATGAACTTTATTGTTTATTTTATACGATATTCTTAGTTTTTCTAAACGGAATGGCGTATAGTATATTTTGAAGTGCTTAAAGTTTGTAGGTTTTTGTCAAACCACTTTTTTAGTTAATTTATGTTGGTGTTGGCCTTTTTATTTAATTCAAACCATATGCTTGCCTGCTAGGAAAAGTACCGTGTCATCTTCGTATGAGAAAATTTATACATATTTAGCGACTTCAAATATATCATTTAAGTGCATGGTGAACAAGAATAGTCTTAAAACTTTGCTTCGTGATATCGAGAAGTTACTACTTTCCCATTGACTTAATTAATTTAATAATCTTACTTGTTGAGGTCTTTTACCTAAAAAAAAGTATGTTTAAAAAACATGAACAAACTGAATACATTAGCTATTTCCCAAGACTGAATATGAATCTGCGACCTTAGAGTAGATTCTTATAAAAATACAATAGAGTCTTGTCTTGTGAGGAAATTATAGAAACCGGCTGAAGAAAAAAAAAAGTCAGTGCTTTTATAATAAACGATTAAGCATTTTTATAGTTTTCATAACAGTGGACCACAAAGCCCAAAATTTGCCATTAAAGTCGGATAAAGTTGCTGCAATCGCAAAAAAATCAAATCCTGCAACATCTAAAGTAGATTAAAATTATTATTGCTATTTGAAAGTCCATTATTAGATATGCATATTGGGACATTAGTTCGATTCGGTAACGAACCCGTAACCTCATTACGATAGCAACTCGCTCTACCTAGAGATAAATAAGTAATAATATATATTTATCATACGTCCGTCAATCACGCACGTATTGATAAAGCATTATTGCTTCACTTGTGAATGTTATAAAAAGTTTGCGCTATGCAGCGAAAATACTGTTTTCCGGAGTTTCTTTTTTTCTGAAGAGATTGTGATTAGAAAATAAATCTTTTTACAATCATAATACTATAATAATACTATAAGGAAATACGAAAGGTCTTACAGAGAGCATACATATATTTGTTGGTATAAAGCAAAAAATCTCATTAACGATGTACCCTGCGTCATGAAAATTGCCAAACATTTTCAGTCACAATTTTCTGGGTCAACACAACTATGTTTAGCACCCAACGTTATTTCCATCATGCGTTGTGAACCTTTGAAATATCATTAAACCTTGATAACCTATTGTTATTTCTAAAAATTCCATTCGATCCATACGCATAACATATATTCGGAAAACAAAAAAGTTTATATTTATTTTTATACAAACCATTATCCAATTTAGAAAATAATACACAAAACGAAATAGGAAAAAAATAGCAACAGAGAAAGGACAGCCCATACAATATATTTGAAGCAAAAATAGGACAAAATATACATTTGAAAGAACATTCAAGTCACAGCCTGAACAAGGTTTTGGCATAGTCGTAAATAATGTCAAAAACCATTCAGACTGGTCCCAAAAATGTCAAGACCATAGGTTGTGTTAACAAGTCTCGACATTCTGGACATTGGAGAATAATACCCATAATTAGTAGAGGTATGATTGAGGAAGAACAATTCATTGTTTTTAAGTCTACGGCAAGGAATGTTGAGCTGGATGAGTTGATATACCTATTAATATCATGCGAAAATTTTATCGGGGATTTATGGGAATTGTAAATGATATTAATATGCGAAATAACCGATTTCACGGTCGAAGCTCGGTAGTACCAATAAAACTAGTTAAGTATGTTTAAAAAGTATATTAGAATATTTTGCATGCAATTGTTTTTATTAAAGAGCATGATTTTCTTACCAATAAAATATAATTGATATCATTTGGTTCTCAGTGGGGATTTTAATTGTCTCAATAATAAAGTTGATCACTAAATTAATTACAGTGCCAAACGTAACACTTCACTTCCGTTGTGCGGTTTATTGCCAAAGCTAACTGTCCGAATCGGCGGAGTGTTAATGATCAATGAGCCAATAAATCGATTAATTGTGTTCATTGAATGTGAAATGTGATGAGTTTGTTATTGTTCGGTTTTTCATCTGATGGCCAGTTTTTCATCAACGTTTAAACGCCTGACTTGGTATATTTTCAAATTCAGTTTGAAAACTAAGCATTTATTGAAAATTTATAATATTTTCGTAGAAAGCAATCAAACTGTGGTTTTGACATATTTAATAAAATTAAAATAATAGCTTTGTATAAGACTGCAGATTTAATTTTAGTTCTAAGACCGACCGGTTTCGCTTAGCTTAAGCGTCTTCAAGAAATCCATTAAAATTAATAGTCATACTCTTAATAATCAGTTAATTTTGTTCAGTATTCAAATATTAGGTATATTTTTAGTAAACTCATAAAATGTCTCATTATTCTTTAATTACATCCTCAGTTAACGTTTTGCCTTTTTCATTTCATATTGTCTGTATCTTTCTCCATTCTTTTGTAGTAATTTAAATGTTGGTAAATTGTTTTCTCAATGTTCTCTTATATTATTTTATATTGTGTTCTCCCTCTGTAAGTATAAATAATCGCACATTTTGTATGTTTTGTTTGGTTTAATGTTGTGAAGTTATTATTTCATTTTCATAAAAAATAATAATATTCTTCATAAAACATATTGCATAGATTTCTAGCCGTAAATTGTTTTGTTTACGGTACTATTTTACGTAGACGTAGACGTAAAACGAGCTGATTAAACGTTGTTGGAACGGTTTACCCATAGTTATCCGTATTTTTAAGTCGTACGATATTTAATGATTATTCAGGAAAATTTCGTTGGCATAGTCTTTATCTTATATGTATTTTAAAAATTAGAACTCTTTTATTAGCCCATTTGGTCTTATTATTTAGTCAGACATATTTTCAAGTATTAACGATCATTTTGGAAGACAGCCATACCTACTATTTACGTGTATTTTATACGTGTGGCAATCACATATTTTTATTAATTTCTTCGATATTAATAAATTAAACATTGTTAGTAGAAGGTACAATAATAAAGTTAATTGAAACTGGAGGCCCAACAGAGAATTGCTTACGGTTTTGTTATCTTTTTGGGAATGCTGAGCGGAAGTTTTTCAAGTAGAGGATGGATTGAAAAATGCGTAGGAGTATTCAGGAAGATTTCCCAATACTTGCTCAACCCTCTTTCTCTTCGTCTCATTTCCTCCACATCGTTCAGCTTCACAGCGTTCATTGAATGGCGATTTCATAGTTTCACTATCCGGGCAGTAGCCGACAAATCGTCGAGCTGTCAAGGACAAGAAGAGAGAAAAACGAATCATTTTCATACGACATTTGTTAACCGTGTACACATGTTTGGCACGCTTTTGGTGCATCTCCCAACTGTAGAGAAGTGCCGATCAAATACAGTTATTCTTCGGATTACCTTTTATTAAAATACCGGTAGCACCAGCCGGCACATCGTACATGAAACCAGCTTATTAAGGTCATTTCTGGTTGCATCTACCACTCGTCTTCATCAATCAGGAAACCATTGCTAAATCTACCATATTTCCATGATACAATCTCACGAAAAAAGAGTATGGACATTGCGCGGTAGTTTGTTAACATGAATGAGTTCCCGCGTAA
The DNA here is from genome assembly GCA_022651775.1 of Drusus annulatus. NCBI lineage: Eukaryota > Metazoa > Arthropoda > Insecta > Trichoptera > Limnephilidae > Drusus > Drusus annulatus. The sequence goes on from JAGWCC010000408.1 coordinate 445,398, forward strand.
ACCGATCAAGTAGTGATGTAAGAACCCGCATAAATGTCGATACAACTACATAACAATACCGGTTGACGTTGATTCTCATGGCGTTAGTGTGCGCCGTACCTGTACCGTACACTGCAGTGGGTACCTACCTGGCATGACACAATACCGCCGTAGACTGAATAGGTGAATACTGTAGTGGCTGGCAGCGCTGCTCTGTACGCTCCATAGTACAATGCGGTTGGCTAGCTGGCAAGGTCACTTGCTCTGCTCTCCGTGTGTTGTGGGTTGTGGGTGATGTGATAGATGATGATCATAATAAACATATGATTTTTCTAGTTTTCTGAATCAATTAATGCATATTGTATTATGGGTGGTGCCAAGCATAAAATATGATAATACATAAAAAAATCAAAAAGAGTCAACCGATTCAACAGATTCAACCGAGTTTTTCAATATAGCACAAAATCGAAGTAGAGAATTCAATACACATTATAAACTTGTTTATTTAAGGAAAAAAAATATTACATTTTCCTTATTTGAAAACAAAATAAAATTAACTTAATTTATGAAAATTCAAGTACTTTTATTTTCGTAAACCTGGGGTAAAATATACTCACATCTGGGAAATTCCCTCAGTGCGATTAGCCATTATAGCAATGCGATAGCGTACCAAGTGCAATGTATGATGTATTCGAGTAGGTGTATTTATTGCAGATGTTTATTATTGTCTCTCCGTGTACAGTGCACACGCCTCGTGTCATGTGATGAAAGATAGCGTAATTAATCAATTTATAACCTCCACCATGAAGCTTCGATGAGACGAGAATATTATTAATATTATTATGAAAGCGAGCTAATCTTCGGCTACGTTTCAACATACGAAACATAATGACACATACCTATACGTGTCATTATTAATAAATTATTGATTTGTTCGGTTTCATTACTAAAACCCGCTACATCATCGGCTTTTCATCGGGATTTTAGCACAATGCGATTTTATCATAATTATCATTTTAAAATTAAATTAAAATAACATATTATTTAAATTACATAAATTGAAAAAAAAACTGTTTGGTCAAACCAAGTACCTATGTTATTTCATGTTCATTATTTTTACGTCTATTATAAAGCTGTGGCGTATTTTTAACATCCAATGAAATTGTTCAATGAACAATGCGTTTTAAAGTCCATGAAGTTGAAATGCATTTAAAAATTGAGCATCGTAAATGGTTTTATTTTCAATTCACCGTCGGTTGTAACAACACAAACATGTGATGTTATTATTTTTTTGAATTCCTAAGAATATCTATCCATAGAACTTGCGCAAATAAAATTTACTGGTAAAAGTGTCTAATAATAACTACTAACAATGATTTTCGTTCAAAGGTGTGAACTATGTCAATGAAATTTATTTTAAATTATATAGAAAGGAATTGTGTGCGGTTTGTTGTTGGAAATTAGAAAAAAGGAAGGTGTTCGTTCAATTATATATATATTTAAAAAAAAAGACAAACATTCCCGGGGTACGGATAACTTGACAATATTTAAAAAATTCCTACTGCCATCATAGTTAGCGGAAGATGTTGCTTGTGCAATGATGGAACATGTCTTAGCTAGCAGAGGAATTGAACCCACAATGCACGGGTGGGAATCCGACGTGTTTGCCTACTAACCAGTCGATATATAAACAATAAGTCCTCACGGCGGTTTTTAATAATGGTTTTCATGGAAATTGAAGATTATTTTGCTAAAAATAAATTCATATTTAAGCAATTAAAAGATTGCATCATGATAGATTTAGATAGTGACAATGATTTTTGAAAAGAAAGAATTTTTTTTTTCTAATAAGAAAAAAATACTCACCTCTTGCAAACTATGTTACTATTTTAATTGTCACAATTTTTCAAGTAAAGTCAAGAGAATGTAAGAAGTTGAAGACTCCCCAAGAACACCGGACACAATTGACCATGCAAATAGTGAATGTATGAGAAAATATTGTATACCAAGTGTTATGTTTCATATTCTATGAATACTGTTAATTTGGTTTCTGTAATAAATATCACAATGAAGCGTAAAGCTCTAGGCTAGAATTTAAAATTTTAAATTAGAAGTCAAAGATCCTCCGTAAATCAAAATAGATATATCAATCCATGACACCACCTAAGTTTAGTAATTATGTTCGAATAGAACTTTTCTTACGAATATAAAGGTATATGCCCTTGGAGAAACAATGTATGGAGAGAGAGCTAATTATTTTTACCCAACCGATAAAAACTTGCGATAAATCACTTTCTCCGGGTTTTTACATCGTACACCATGAAAGAGAAAGAGACAGCAAATATAATACTCCGCTTCTACGTACTGCCACAATGATCTTGGGCTCTTGGGTCACCGCGGGACTCCGCCCATATTCTTTATCATGCCACTAAACTTGACACAACTAAACAGTTTTTTAGGTTAGATGCTATATTTTTGTTGATATCAATACTGTGAAAAAGTGGTTGTACGAATAAACAAAAACTTTATGTCGATATGTGATATGAATGGATGTATAAATACCCTAGCCTTGGTCTTAGCCACGCCCAGGTCCGCGGAGCCACGTAAAAATCATCAAAAACTGACTACACTGCCTTGGATTGATACCACTATATTGTATGCCAATATCGAAAAATGAAAATTGAGAAAAAAATTTTCAATAAGCGTAAGAATGAAAAATGGCTATGAAATAAATAGGCTGAGGTAGTTCAGTTGGTAGTTTGTTACTCCCGGATAGAGAGAGGTCTCAGAATCGAGTTTCGGTCAAACTTTTATCCTTTTTTCTGTGTTTTTCATTTTCGGTTTCATATTCTTTTAAAATTATTAAAATTGCTTCAATAAATACCATTATATTAAAAATGCAAATGAAGGAATGGGTGTGCCTAGACAGAGTTTTATGAAATTGTTCACTCTTTATCAACCCTTACACGGAAAATGCATGTTGATATCAAATAATTGAAATTAATATTAATAAAAAAATTGAATTTTTGATTTCAGAAATGTATATAAGTAGTTATAGTAAAAACATATGTTTATTCTGCTTGTTATATTACACCTGAAGGTCATTGTTAAATGTTTACCTTAACTTTATCATAAAATCACTTCAATATTAAAAGTGCATTTAAAGTAACAAGTTCATGTAAGTTTTCTGTAGTTTCATAATAGATTGGTGTCAAACTACGTAAAAAGATAAACGAGATGCAATTAATGACCACATATTTGCATTCGGCATTAATGTTTTACCTTGCACACTAACGCGCCAAGGTCCTCCTCTTCACAATACGTTCACAATACATAGTTAACTCATTTGCAAAACGAAGCAGTTTATCTGATTAAAAATAAGATGCATTGTTAAAAAAACGACCAAATGCAATTGGGAGTGATTCATCCGTCCTACAGTAAATCCAAGTAATTGGCAACTTGTAATACATCCATTTTCATCAGCGAAACTTTTAAATATGATTACATTAAAAATAGCTTCTAAAGTAATTTTCTGCAATTTTTTTTATCAAACCAAACTCGAGATGTACGTAGCAGTGGGAACCGGTCTGGTCTAATGGAAATTAGCGAAATAAAATTGTAAACTTTTATAATCATAATGTTACAATGCTTTTTCACGACAAATTATCAGTTTTAAAAAACATTATAGATGGAGAAATAACAGTGTGTAAAATCAACTATGATGACAATAATTATAAGATATAATAAAAATCACTAAACTTCAATAAATAAAAATATCAAGTACCTACATAACAATAATATGCCATTTCTAAAAAAAATAAACTGCAAAAATAATACTGAAGTTTAGATCCTACATTTTTAAGGTCATCTATATTTTATTTTTAACAACCAATTAAAGTTTTAAAATATTTTTTATTCTTACAGCAAAACGAACAATTAGCTTCTAGCTTCTAAAGTAATTTTCTGCAAATTATTTATTTCAAACCAAACTCGAGATGTACGTAGCAGTGGGAACCGGTCTAGTCCAATACATATTAGCGAAATAAAATTGTAAACTTTTATAATCATAATGTTACAATGCTTTTTCACGACAAATTATCAGTTTTAAAAAAACATTATAGATGGAGAAATAACAGTGTGTAAAATCAACTATGATGACAATAATTATAAGATATAATAAAAATCACCAAACTTCAATAAATAAAAATATCAAGTACCTACATAACAATAATATGCCATTTCTAAAAAAAATAAACTGCAAAAATAATACTGAAGTTTAGATCCTACATTTTTAAGGTCATCTATATTTTATTTTGAACAACCAATTAAAGTTTTAAAATATTTTTTATTCTTACAGCAAAACGAACAATTAACGAAAACGAATCTTTGCGATAATAAAAGCTACCCAGGCATTCCTTGTTAAGTGAAAAAGTGCATTATTATTTCAGCATTTCTCTATAATAAAAAGTGATTTCTATCAAATTTCCTTCCTAAACAAATGGTCGTTCATTGATTTCATTTAAAATGAAAAAGAGGCATAAAAAAACTAAAAACCTCTTGTGTTTCAAGTACGAGATGCTCGTAGATACTTAACGAAGACTGTTATAATGATAAAGTGATGGTGTTCAAGAGGATTTTCACAGCCCAAATAGCAATAATTGGCCATTTTCATGGTCGTCTTGGTGTTGTTGGGGGACGACAGCGCCACCAATCGGACACCGCGGGTACTACTGCGGTTCGTGTCTCGGGTGTCGATAGAGAAGAACTCTACTTTTCCTGAGGTTGGTTCCAAAGTTTTGACAAAAACTGTATAGATGTCCAGCTGCTCCTTTTCAGCAGCTAAAATTTATTCTCACTTTAGGACTCTATCCAAAACGAAAGAAATGGATATTGATATTATTTCTGATACGTTTTTTTTTCTTTGCAGACCGAGCCTGGGGAAACTATCGCAACAACTAAAGAAGGTGTGTATAAATTAATGATTTTATATTTGTTTGATTGAAAGATTAAATGATGTCTGTATGTGTAAATGTTTTTTTTTTTATATTTACCCCTGATTAAGCATGAGCCAATATGAAACCGGTCAGCAACTAATAAAAATATGAAAAATAGGGAGTAATCGAGGTGATTGTGCTTTATTTTACGTATGTGGGTACGTAATGTTATACTACGAAGTGCTGTGTACAAAAAAAAAACAAATTAAAAAAAGACTTATAAATAGAACACATACACTTTGTTTATAACCACTTTATTATTCAATATTATGTCTACCGGTTTCGGAAGTACCCTTCCATCATCAGGTATTCAGTTCGCCAATCACCTCATTACTACTAATCATAATTTTAATAGGGATTCGGGGGTTAAAATTCTTCACCGTTGCAATAAAGGGATAAAATTAGATAACCTAGAAGCACTAGAAATTAGAAAATCATTAAACAGTAAATGCAATATTTTAAACAATCAAATTAATTTATCTTATAGTCCTATCCTAGATATTTTTTCCAATAAACCGCTCGGTTATTCCCATAATCCCCTCAATTACCCCTTCTCCTTCCAACTCCTAAATATGTATATTTATCTCAGCATTTTGTATTTCAGGTTAATTTAATATTGTCCTGATGATGGAAGGGTACTTCCGAAACCGGTAGACATAATATTGAATAATAAAGTGGTTATAAACAAAGTGTATGTGTTCTATTTATAAATATGGCAAGCCACAAAGTAAATGCTTTTTACGAATATGTAATATTAAAAAAGAGTCGTTGAAAATTGTAAATTTAAATGAAATTAAAAGATTATTGGTACCTACTAACGTGTACGTAAAAAAACACTGCATAGAAGTGTGAACTACAGCGATTAAAAAAAAACTGATGTTACTAATTAAAAAAAAACCTTTCCACTAGGCCGGTGAAGTGTTTTACCTCTTTGGAAAATAATTTGGATATTTGAAGTTGTCTGTTCAATTTCACTCGAAGTAAGATAAAATTAAACTTACTTCAAGCACACAAACACGCCCACAACACCCTTATATCGATTCATCTCTTGAGTATACAAAACCTATAAAATATTCAGAAGTTTTTATATTGTTTTCATTTCACCATAACATATTATCATGCAGCATACCTCAGGGTATGTATTAAAATGCAGTTCATACATTTTTGCAAATGATATCAAGGCATCTGCATATTTTCGCCGATCATCTCTTTGTATTTTTAGCCAGTAAATGCCAGGATCATGTGGGCCCGGAGCGAGGCAGGCTACCATTGTTTCATAATAATCTTAGACGGGTTTTTATCGTCTGCCTCGCAAATGTTACTTACTTACTTTACACTCTACTGCATACTTACTTATGTACTATATAGTCTACTGCAGCATTATCTTTTGAACTTTCCAGCCGCATCACTTTATGGCCGAGTACAATTGTCGACCATAAACTATCATCATTTGAACGTTTATATAATCGTTCATCGCCATTGGATTAAATGAATGCAAACATATTATAAATTATGTGTCTATTATATTAATGTGCCAGATCATACGCTGCTGCTCCTGCATAGGTATACGATTGATACGAAATATTAAAAACGGTAATTTTTTCCCATACGCTAAAAAGTGTGCAATTTAATATAGATCACGGCACTGCACGATGAACTCACTATGTCTTTTTTGACGTTAGTATGTTAAAACTAAGCCGTTACATAGCTCTGAGTAGATTTACGTATGCAAGCATTGACAGCGAGTTCCCTTTACTGCTACGATCGGGTCGGATTTTTGATCCGAATATTTTTTTAAATATCTTCAAGAAACCTGATTTTTCTTACAAAAATATTATTTCATTGTTTATCATATGGAATTCATGAGATTGCACTACCATCCCTACCACTAAATGCTTCTAAACCCTGCGGGCGGCTTATGGTTCATCAAAAAATAAATGCAAGCACTACAGAGCAAGGTTTTGTATTTTTAAATCGAGCGAAATAATATGCCGATGTATTGCTAATAATAAACTTGCTGCGTTTTGTATTCATTTCCATGTGTCGAGTAGTCCACAATGGACTACCAACCCTGACGTATAACAGTGAGGCATGTAACTGGCAAAGCAAGAGTTAAAATAAACTTAGTGCTACAAAAACGAGATACCTGAAGCATATACGCGTAAAAACAGGTACGACCGTGTTATAAATGTGAAGATCCGGAAAGAATGCAAGGCTGATGTAAGCGTAGTGAACAAGATTGAAAAAGGTACGCTGAGATTGATTTGGAGCGGATGAACTGAGAAAAAAGCTCCAGGAAAATGTACGACGCAAAAGTGTACGGTAGAAGTAGTCGGAGACGCTTGAGAAAGACATGGTTCGACCAAGTGAATCAAATACTTGAGTTGGGTCATATCAAGAGTCGTAATAACTGAAGAGTATGTATAAATGTGAATAGAGCGAGGAGCTGGTTAGTTAGTTGCTATACCATCCATTGGCAGTTGCAAATATCTAAAATGGTCGTAACCCAACCAAAAGTCTCTAATTTTAGGGATATGCATACAGAAGTGTTAAATGTGTTCCATCGCTCTATTTTTTATGGTAGGTATGTAGGAGTGATTGATCAGCAGTAGATATTTGAAATACCCAAAATAAATGATGATACGTCTGTACACTAGGTTAAATAGTAAATATCGTTAGGTGGGGGCGCCAGTTGATCTATGGCATCTTCATTTGAGGAACGTCATGGCTCAGTAGGATTTGGGGAGGAGAAGTGGAAAAGGATGGTCGCTGGTTATTAGATCTGAACACTAAACAAAGCCAAAACCATTTCAAACAACGTAAGGAACTGAATGTATACTGAGACTTTAATCTAATTTAGAGACGTGACTTGATTCAACATTTTTCCCAAATCATAAAACAAAACTTTTGAAATCTGCTGGAAAAATCAAGAAAATATAGCAGGTTGGATTTTTGTAAATGTAGATTTATTTATATAATATTACAATATTTCGCTTTAAAGATTTTACACATTTTCTGTTGTAAACAAAACTACGTAAAATCTAAATATCGAAATTTTTTGCGGTGTCATTTCGCCTATATGATTATTTTCGTATTTTAGAAAAACACTTAACACGAACAATATAAAAGCCAAGCGAATATCAGTGGTTTCACAATTGATAGCCCACACAGATTTTCGCTAATTAATCCCCCGTTAAAACAATGCAATTTAACTTTCAAACAGACCAGATCCGCCGGTAACAAAGCTGGCGATAATTTCCTGCTGAATTTCCCGTAGCCGCCGATCCGACAAATGAAGAACATTCTTCTCAGATAGGTACCCGTGTATTAATATTTGGTTTAATGGCAACTGGTAACACTGACGATTCTTTCTTGTTCTAAATGTGAATTATATTCGTTCCACACGCACGCGTCAGGGTAGCCAACCTTGACTGTTTTACAACAGTTTATGAATGGACGGTGATAAATAAAAATAATTATGTGTTATGTTGACTCTTAACTTTTTCAGTAGTACTGATCTACACATAAAATTAAGTAATACAACTTGTGAACAAGGCTTTGTCACGCTGAGTAAAATCATGAATTTATGACATGTAAAACTATTTCGATGACGGAAGTAATGCGCAACCAAACTCGCTTGCTTCCTTTGCCACTTTGAAAATTTTCGTATGGCGTATAGAAAATTATATTTTTAATAATATATTAATTCACATTGATATTTATTACCAAGAGGTTTCACGTTTTTTATTAAAAAAAAACTAATAAACATTCAAACAGGTGAACTTTCCCACACGTTAGTTACTCAACGGCAATCTCAAATATGATTTTACATATAGACATAACTAATTTTACAGGTGGGGGCGTTGCCACTGTAAATATTATGATCAATTGTGTTTGATCAATTTTTCCCAACGTAAGGTAAAATTGACCTTAATTCGAGCACACAGACACGTCCATAACACTAATATCTAATTTTGGAACTGTTAATTCGTGGTGGAATTTCGTTTTAAAGATTAAATCATTTCAAATTTTAAACTTTATTTCACTATTTTTTATTAAGACCGGACCGGTATCGCCTTATAACGGGCATCTTCAGACTGGTCCAATTTGATGTGAATCTATGGTTCTATTAATGTCTTAATGAATGAACGCTCTTTGAGTCTATATCATATTGTGACTTAGTATTTTGTTTTTTTGCTGACAGGGGAAGCTTTACAATTACGTTCAAATATACCTTTAGGTAGTTGTATTACCGGTATATTTTAGCAAGTATATTTAAATGGGTGGATTGGTGCACCTCTTATTATTATTATAAGATATTTTACCAATCAACCCATGAAAATATACCAGCTATAAAATACATTAAGCAACCAAGACGGGAAATCAAAGAGAAAATTCAAAAATAACCAATTGTTAAAAATACAGCTGACAACAATAGTTATTTAATAAATTATTTATAAAAACCCAAAGATACATATAACTCATAACTATGTCACCCTTCTCCCAGAAAGTATATTTGAACGTAATTGTACAGCCACCTCTGTCAGCAACAAAACAAAATTCTCAGATGCTCAGTATGATATAGACTCAATAAGCATTAATTCTGGATATATTTTTATGGTTTTAAAGTTTATTTTATAGAAATCCATTTTATTTTTAAGTTTTTTAAATTTAATTTAAACAATAATTATTATTATTTTAATTTTTAGTTAAAAGCTCTGCGATGTAATTATTTTTACGCGTGACAGATGTTTCGCCTTCTGAGGGCATTATCAAACTGTACTTGACACTTATAAAGAAATATTTGTACTTGACAGTTTGATAATGCCCTCAGAAGGCGAAACAGCTGTCACGCGTAAAAATAATTACATCGCAGAGCTTTTAACTAAAAGTTGTTTTTAAAAAAAAAAAAAAATTATTGTTTAAATAAAATTAAAAAACTTAAAAATTAATTCTGGACATTTTAAGTATACACCTATACATAACTTCACTTAAAATTGAACCAGTCTGAAGATACCCGTTATAAGGTGAAACCGGTCCGATTTTAATAAAAAAATATCATTAAAAAAAATATATATATATATATATCTTTTTTTGATTATCTTTTCAGTGATTGTGTCACTAAGAAAATTACCTCGAATTACGAGAAATCTCAAATAATTATTTTTTGTATTGCAGAGGAATGGGTGACGAAGAAAACGAAAGAACTGCTGACGACCCGGCAGATTGCCACGCGGGTGCAGCGGCAGGTGCTGCTGGAGGATGGGAAGGTTCTGCAGGACTCCGGCCCGTTGGTGTCCACCACCACCAACGAGGACACGGAGACCAAGGAGCATGAGCACACAGAGGTCAGTCACAGCATAGGAAGGGGTGGGGGGTGAAATCCGGTTCTTCAAAATTTGTCCAAAAACCCATTTCTTTCTGGAACCATTTATTTATCCACACGCTTGGTAAAAAATCTAAAAACATGTACTACCAACCTTGATAATTAATCTCTTTAGGGTGGTAGATACTAAGTATCGCCCTGGTAAAATACCACCATTCAGAATTGTAACATTGCTTGAAATGGATTTAGGCGTGATTGGTGACCAGATTTGAATAGCCATTTAATTTTCAACTTTCCTCTTTTCATCTCCTTCTCCTTCCCACTACCTTCAGCCTCAAAACATACCCTATTTGATGGTGTCATAGTCTCATTGGCTCTAGACGGTTGGCAGCAGTTGAGACTCTTGTGCGGTATTCATATAAAAAAAAGAATTACTACCTTCTGTGTTTCCTTCCTCCTACAGCTTGGATCCCCAAATATTACGCTTTTTAAAAAAAATTGCTTGAAATGGATTTAGGTGTGATTGGTGACCAGATTTGAATAGCTATTTAATTCCCAATCTTCCTCTTTTCATCTCCTTCCCCTTCCCACTACCTTCAACCTCACAACATTCCCCGATTGGGGTTGTCATAGTGTCATTGGCTCTAGACGGTTGGGAGCAGTTGGGACTCTTATGCGGTATTCACTAAAAAAAATATTTCTTTTAAAAACACAGCGGAAACCACTTCGGTAACTGTTGGCTTGATCTTTTTTACCCAGGAAACTTAAGGGCCTTTAGTCGAAACATTTTTTTGTTTTTTATACTATGTAACGACATCTTTTCTTAACGTGTTGAGTAAAGTGAACCCTGATATTGGAGTGCAATAGAACCAGAATGTTGTTAGGAATTTATATGAAGAGTTTTGAAAACACATTATAGTATAAACTACACAAGAGTTTTGTTCATCTGCTTTTATCAATTGCATTATTTTGAATATGTTGGTTAAACTAAAGATTAATTAAAAAAATCAGTAAAATTGAATATGCGCTATCGCATTACTCCTCTCCCCCACATAAAAAATGAGCATAATGAATTACGTTATTAACTATCTTAATTTTAGTGTAAGGCGAAAGAAATTAAAAAAGAAGATGAAAAAAATGAAAGAGGTGGGTTAGAAAATATCTAAATGTAAAACATGTTTTTTAAATCGTCGTATCTAAGAGGAATATCAATTAAATTGTCATTTAATTTTCACCATGACCTGATAATTGATAATGTGCTGAATTTAGCATTTAATTAAATGGAAAAATATTATTTACGAGTGAAATTAGTAATACCTAAAAAATGGTTCTTTATACTTCGATGGATAACACACCGTGACAAGTAGACACATTGTTATTCAATTGGCTTTATGCACGGTGGACAAATATACAATACCAATGTCATTAAATTATCTCCATTAATAATTACAATTATTTCAGTCAATAATTTAAAATTTATCCTTGCAAATTGTAATTGCCTTTCCATAAAACTATGACTTATCGTCATCGAAATATTTTCATTCAATAATCACCGTGAAAATTGATCATTGTTATTTTTATTCGGTTTTGACCTTTAAGAAATCGTGAAAATCAATTTGACGCCCGTCAATATGAAAACGTTGAAGCAATTTCGATGGATATATTTGGAACCCAAACATTGTACTGCATACAGTTTCCACTATATTTGTATATTCTATATCCTCTCCAAAATGTTTAAATAAACCAAAATAATCCTGAAACAAGACATTTTTTAAAAACTAAATCAAATTAGAAATGTCTTTAGCTTTGCTAAGATTGCCAAATTACTAGGTACTTAGATTGAATATGATAGCAGTTGAAACATACTTTTAACGTTTCAATTGATGTTTTTCCAATTTAATACATACGTTATATGTATTGCTTCAAACGTTATATGTATTGCTAAAAATATTTCAGATTCGAGCTTTTGTTTTTGACTTTCGAAAAGATATTTTTCCATTTATTTGTATATTTTTATAAAAACCAATCCTTTGTGGAAATAAAAAAAAGGATCTTGGTTTCAAGGGAATCCTGATTATTGAAAAAGATTAATAATGGTTTTAATGTGACATGATACGATTAGACCAATAAATAAAACAAGTGAAACATAGAACATTTGTTAGGCAATGTAAAAAAACTTACAACTTATTTTTCAGCACCGCAAGCTCGACGACCCCCCCGGCTCCGACGTGGACTCTGTGGACGGAGGGCCGCGCCCCCTCGAGGGAGTCCCGGGGTCCCCCGGGAGGGACATGGTGGCGGCCCCCGCGGCCCCCAAGTGGGTGGCCGTAGTCAATCCCGACGGGAAGGTGCGCGAGATCAAAGAGCGCCGCGTGCTGGAGCACCAGGTCACGGATGAGAGGAAGGAGACCGAGGAACGCCAGCATTATGGAGACATCACCGATGAGGTAGGACACTATATATTTCAAATATTTCTTTATTTAGTTTGGTACCGTAAAATGAGGTAACATTGGACAGGCCAAGGTTCTCTGGATACAAGGTTCTTATTTTCAAGTACCGCACGTCCTAGAGGAGAAAGGGTTAGGGCAGCGTATTGCTTGGGACTTATTCTTTAATCTAGGGACAAATAGGGAGTTCCAGGAGAGAAAAGGTTTTGATCATAATTGAGAGATTTCGGTATCAGTTGGATGTCGGCGCCACGTCATTACCGATGCTCTTATATTGGTGATTTATTGCCACCCGTCATGCGTTTGTCGTAAAATTCTCGTTAATTAAGGTTTAAAAATGGTGACTGCATACAATTTGGCACAGACTCTCTTAGATTTTACGACCACCAAGCTAGATACTCGTAGATACCCATATTATGGCGATCGAAAGAGATTGATGTTTATCTGCTTGTTGTATTTCGTCTCCTTTCATTGTTTTGTCCTCTGCATCTCTGGCTTAAAGTTTTCACAAACCGAAGGTTTCATTCTTCTTAAAAAAATACTTGGAAATTGAAAATAAGGATTAAAAGTAATCACGTTAAAATAGGAAGCGCCATGAAAAAATAAACCTGGATCAACATTGTATTTTTTAACCATTTTATTTTTACACACAATCTTATCGGCAAAAAGTCGAAGATTGCTAAATAAACCGCGAAATTTATGCGACAATTCATAATTACCCCGGGTGGTATATCAGCTCATCATTCAATTATTTCTTCTTTAGCATTGAGGTAACCTATTTAACGAAAATACTTTGTGAAGCCAGATAAAAACCCGAAATGCGTATTCTTCCTTAAATGTACTGACAAATAAAAGCGAATCGATCAATCCAAAAATATGTATCGAAACAGAGCATGAATAAAACATGGACATAACTGTTGTTCGTTTCGAGCTACGAATATTGAAACGAGAACTTGAGGTGAAGTTGAGATGGTTGAGATGGATGGCCCAGGTAGAAGGAGAGACAGGTGAGAAAATAAGAGAAGAACATCGGCTTGCGGTTAATTTTATACTCAACGCAGGAAATCGTGGATAGGCCGTAGCGGTTTGCCGTGGCTTTTTCCCAGTTCAGGTTTTATGTTTATATAAACGAAAAGATTTTTTGCGATTTTCCATCACTCTTATAAAAATGCCTTATTTTACGTAAAATTGCTCAGTTTTTTTGCACGCATAGCTTGAAACGCGATAAAGTTTCCATAGCGTTGTGGTCTACGCACTTAACTTTCAGTCGTTAGATTGCGGTTAAATTCCAATAGAGATATGTAAAAAGAATACACATATTTTTATATATTTTTTATTAATACGCGCTGAAAGTATAAGTGTTGCTATATTGAGTTTTTATTGAATACCGTGAGTGAAGCCTTAACTTGAAATAAATGTTGATATAAATCTGTGTGTAATGCAATTTTAGTACATAACATATCTTATTTTTTATTCATGGCATGAAAGGTAGCTTTCCAGAAAATTCCTTTTAATCATGTTCATGATTTCCACTACGGTAAACTTTTTTAAAATGTTTGTCTTAGAAATAATGCAACAGTATAAAAATATATTTTGTTTGCACAATGAAACATTGAGATAAAAAAAAATTATGCCTTAAAATTTGATATCTCCTCTCGATTTTCAGAATCCTTGAATTTATTCTGGTTTACACTTTTCATGTCTGCCCACGTATTTTTTACAAAGTACATCTGCACAAAAAAGCCACTAATAAAACTATAAGGGATACTTAACCGTTTACAAGATTATGAATAAGTTCATTATATGACAGTGGGTAAAGCACATTTCATCAACAATATTATACAATAAGCAATTATCGTAAAAGTCAGTATTGCACCAATAAACTTTGTAACGGGTCTGTCCTTACGCCTAACGTATTATGGTATATCAATGCTATTTTCTTTAGCGTACGTACGCACACGTTTGATGTTTTCAAAATTGGAACTGATGTACGAGTATGCGTTAAGAAAATGGTTAAATCAAAAAAAGTACCCACTTATAATTTATTTTACTTAACGATTATTTTTATTCTATATATGAAATGTGCGTCCATATGACTTACTTTTGCGGGCTATTTAAAAAAATGGATCCAATGTATGCGTGAAGCGAAATTTCCCGTGATTTTTTATGGCTAAGAACTATACTAACATCAGATTATATTCCATTGCCACTCCAACAGGTATCTTCGTTCAATGAAAAAACATTTTTTGTCCGTCCACCGTTTTTGAAAAGTTCGATTACTTCAATCATTGGCAATTAAATGAATAATACAAATACTTAGGCATATTCTCCCACCCACGCGTGATTTCGACTGAATACTCGTACATTTGTTGATACACAGTGGGATGTAAATACATTAACAGGACAGTAAAATCATTCAGTTATAAAATACGGACAAGTACTTATTGGACATAACAAAAGCAAGCCCAGCTGCGCAGCTTTATGATAATGCATCTCAGCAACAAGTTAATAAATGCCGCTATAAAATGTGCATTTAAAATAATCATTCACCGTATATCTACCCAGAAACTTGTTCAAATTTGCAAGGTTTTGTAGGTGAAGCGAGTTATTTTCAAAACGCTTTAAAAGGCTTGCCCGCTGTGGAGGGAAAACAACATGGATGTATAATAAACTTAAATGATCACTAGTGGATTTATTACTTGGTAATTATAATTATTGAAAATTAGTAACAAAATTAATTTTGAATGAAGTTTTGTGAATTATTATTCATGGAAAGTTAATCCTCTGTAGCAGGTATGATATTATTTAACAAATAAAAATAAATATTTTTTAAGCCATTTGATTTGTGTATGCCATAACCCAAGCTTCTCTAGATTCAGTGGGTTTTAACGGCTTTCCGAAAACAAATATTCGTTATCAAGGTTTTGAGAAATCTGTGAAATGAATAACTCGTAAAAAAAAATTACAGATATAAAATCTTATCAAATCTTCAGTCTTAATATCTGTTTGGGTTTTGTAAAATTATATGGTTGATTTTTCAGAGCTGTTAAGACTGAATAGTTTATTTCAAATGTTAATAGTGTAAATATAAAATTGGACCTGAAAAAATTAGTAACTTTGACGAAACCTTTTGCGTGAAACATAAAAAAAATCTCTCGTTATTACAGAGATGCGAGGGTTTCTCTTATAAGTCATGGATATCTGCCTAACGAAAAGATCTATGAACAAATTACCAGGGTATCACACTTAGATGTATCACACACTAGCAGTTGCACCCGTTTAATAAGTCTCAAGTGCATTTGTGAAATCGTTTTGTTTTCTATCGAACTGCAGTTACGTTTTTGGTAGAAGTCTCCAAGAACAGGTTGGCTTTCTCGACCAGTCTGGAACCAGCTCGGTATTGAGAACGAACTACTGATTGATATATCGCCGACTGCTGACCGAGTACTGACATTGCCAATTGCACAGATAATACAACTGCAAAGGATGACTATAGCGATAGTGATAATACCATGTTTGGTTGTTTTTACCAGGTTTCAGTTCGAAATGTCAACTTCAAGCAGCACCTACATTTGTTAGATTACTTTCGGTTTATTTGTTACCCAATTTTAAATGTGTCAATGAAACATGTTTTAGTGTAAAAAATGGCATTTGATGAATTTATGGAACAGAATTAAATAAAGTGAAGTTTTTTCCAAATATAATTGCAGTGCAAATACTTTACTTTTTAAACGTAAATTATTCAATAAAAAATGTATAAAACATAATATATTTATTACGAAACCAAGTTTTTTTTTGCAATTTTCGTATTAATTGCAGCTCTTTTTAGAAAAATAACAAGATATGAAATGTTATTTTTCATTGACTCTTAAAAAGTTTAAAAGGATATTCCTTAATTTTTGCTATATTTACTGTTCATACTTCCGAATAGTCTCTTTTAAAAAATTCGTTCACATATTATTTAATTGTACTTTCACACAAACGAGGTATTTAATTCCACAAGCTTAAACCCGTGAAAGGTCTTTATTACTCCTGTAGTAGGTTTTTCATTTGCGGCTGAAGTAATAATTATGTCTGATTCATTTTGAGAGTTGAGATCCTCCTGGTGGCATTTTTGACCAGTGGTAACTGCCGTGTCAATAATGGAAACAGTCATGAAAAAATTGCCAACAGGAGATATATCTGAAGCCTACCAAATGATAAACGATGGTTGACATTGAAAATTTACGCAAATAAAATTAGTTTTGCCAGTTGAAACCATATTGATAAAAAAATGCTAATTGTGATAATCATGTGGTTATCCTTTACTACAAAGCAGAAGGGAACCAGTAATATTCTTCAATTATCAATAGTTTTCCTGTGAATAGCTTTTTTCATCACCGGCCAATAGTGGGCAATAGTGGCTGACACTGTACCGAGTCCCACTTCAGCAGATGTTTCAGATATCGCCTTCTGGTTCGTGACGCAATGTTTATTTATCGCTAGCATTTTTGAAAGATATAAGATATAAGGACACGGGGGTTGTTGTGACAGGGGTATTATATTACCAGATATTTTGCCTTACAATGGCATCCCACGATTGGGAACTGCGATGTAAAGGAATCATTGATGAAAGTATTATACTTTGATTTAATATTGTTGAGATTTAGATTCTTTGTTCGCAATTAATAAGATATATTAGGTAATATTTAAATAAACAAGTCTAACTTTTTGTATGCACAAAACACTTTTTAGACAAAATATTGTATTTATCACCAGTTTTTGAACAACTCGTGTCTTTCGGGCAAAACAAAGTATTGTTATAAATTTACAACACAAAACATATTATAAATGAATTATGTAAACAAACGGTTTTATTTTTTATTTTTTATATTAAACTATTGGTTGGGTGACAGTTTATTTAAATGATGTTTTGATTAAGATAAGCAAATTAAATTTCAATTACTCTTACTTCGAATTTTTTTAGTTTTTCTCCATAGCCTTAAATACTCACTTACATAAGAAGTTTTTGTACCAAAAGCTTTGCTGCGTTTTATTTAGATATCCTAGAATAAAATACAACCAGCCACACCTTTTTAATAATTTGAAGAAATTCAATATAACGGGGTTAACATACAATTGACAAACATAAGGGTATCAAATAAAAAAAATATGTACCCTCTTTTTTTGATAGTACAAATATAAAATAAATAAATTATCCGCAGGTGTGGTTTTTACTGTGATTTACATCGATGTTGCCAACTGCATTGAACCCCATAATTTTTCATACCTTTCGACACTCAATTAGTCTAAAGGAACAAGAGCCTTGTTCACAGGCTTAAGT
Source organism: Drusus annulatus (assembly GCA_022651775.1). Classification (NCBI taxonomy): domain Eukaryota; kingdom Metazoa; phylum Arthropoda; class Insecta; order Trichoptera; family Limnephilidae; genus Drusus; species Drusus annulatus. Next base: position 463,467 of record JAGWCC010000408.1, read on the forward strand.
CTGTTTTAGCGTGGACGTCGTCGCTTATTTTGATTTAAATTGAAACACGATAGTACTAGTTATCTTTCGAACGTGAGAGTATTTTTTAAAAGCTGATATTTTTTAAGCTATCAATTGTTTTGTCAGCTTTTAGCTGCCACCGAACTTCTCGGCAAAAGTACTACGCTACAAAGCATACCGGTGTGCACACTCCATTAAATCAAATTCCATTCATATCAGGGTTTCGAAAATTACGTCAAATGACCCTAAACAAAATTGCGTCCGCACCCTAAACGAAAATGCTTCCGATGTTTCGATCTAATTAATTGGTCTATGAAAATCACAAGCCTTACGCGGCAAGTTAATTAAAAGGACTGGACTGAAACGAGCCTGAAACAAAGATCAGTCAGGCTTCGTTAGTGCCTTCGCTAGGGTCACTTCCGTATCCTGTCCCGCTGCCGCACCTGCGCTGTGACGTCACGAGTGGAGGCTGTTGGCTGTTGCATTTGCTTGTTGCTCGCTATAAGGTTGTATGGCTGTAATGTTGCCACCCGGAAGTCACAGCCTGAAAGCTCGGAGGCTTCGCGGCGAGCTTTAGAGTGGTGGTGAGCACAGGGAAGAAGGTATGTTCAAATTGTGGGATTCGACGCGGCGCGGTTACTTGTTGAAGAAACGATTCTGAACGTTGCGAAGAAACACTGGAGAGATAGAAAGCATTCAATAATAAGGGTACTTGAAGTTACACATTGCTTATTATATTGTACTGGTGAAATATGATACAGAGGATTAGCACGGAAAAATAGTGTTAAAATGTGAGATGCACAAGTGGGTAGAGGAAGTGATCGGCGTGTAATATGAAGTGATAGACGTCTCAGTAAGATACGGTACGACTAAGTAAATTAAATCAGAACTTGAGTCTGTTAATGTCAAGAGTCAGAAAAAGAACGATATGTTAAATATTTAATTATTTTTAATAATCTAAAACACAAATATGAAACGGAAAAAAACAGAAACTAAAAAGAACAGTGGCCATGACTGAGACTCGAACTCGGAACCTCTACTCTATCAGGGAGAAACACTCTGCTAATTAAGCCATCAAGACCTCATTAGAAAGCGGCATTTTTAAACAATCTGATAATTGTATTGAAAATTATTTAGCATTTGAATTTATTCCGATTTAAGGCTACCATCTTTTGATGATTGGATAGAGTAGAGATTCCGAGTTCGAGTCTCTGTCATGACCATTGTTCTTTTTAGTTCCCATTTTTTCCTGTTTCATCTTTGTGTTTTAAATCATTGATATTATTTAATAATAAATAAGCATTCATGCAAGTTAATTCCAATTTTAATATAATATGTATTTACGTACTTTTGATTTTCGTATTTAACCATGAAAACCGTAAAAAAAAAATTGTAAGTACCTGCCTATTTCAAAAGTAAATTTTACTCATCCGCTGCCTTCAGTCCCGATCGGGATTTTTCGGGATTAATTCATTTACGTCCTTAAAATTTAGTGGCAGAGATCTTGTTAATTCTTTAAAATCTTTGAATTATTTTTTAGCCAATTTTGTACGTTTATCAAAGAGTTTTACTACTTTATGAAACATAAATAACTTTAAAGTGAGACATAATACAGTTGTTGGTATTTGAAAAATTATCCGGATTCTAATTTAATTGTAGCATTACGTTTCTCGTATTTAAATTATTCAATCAACCAGTGACCGACGCCCCCAATCTTTTATTCGATCAAGAACTTGGTATCAGATTATTATTGAAAAAAAATGGAATATGGGGAGAAATCGGATCATGCGCGAAATTTCAAAACATATAAAGTAGTTCACGCATAAAAAAGAAAGTGGACAATTAAAAATATTCAATCAACATGTTTATATTTCGTTATCAGATATCAATTAGATGCATGGATTTTATTAATAATTACGAGTGCCGGTAATTGAATCTTGATTCAAACACACTGGTTTAAAAGATATGTATGTAGAACAATAAAAATTGTATCGACTTATTACGAATTTGGGCGATGTTGTGAGATGGGTTCAGAGGGGTATTTAGAAAAAACATTTATTAATGAGGGTCTTTAAGAGTTTCAGATGAAATAAATAAAAAAAATACGATCATTGACAGCCCATTCAATACACGTGTATTTTTATATTATACACGATCACATGCTGCCAACGTCAACTGAGAACGAGACTATTGCTTTTGTTCATCGAGTTTTTCGCTAGATCAATTATTTTGTCAATCGACTACCTAACTTTTAACTAGCATAATGGATTTTATTTTGTACTTCTTTTGTGCATTTTTTCATTATACTTGACAGTAAACATACACCTACCTGACTTACAAATATTTTTTTTTTTGCGCTACAGGGAGAATCGAATCCACAATCTCTCCACTCTTAAGTCTCATGTATAGATCACAGCCATGATAACCTATTTATTTATAATTTTCTATGAAGTAAATACTATTTCTTTTGTTGTAAAATGTTTACAACGCGAAATTATTTGGCAATTAATTAGAAACATCTGCAATATTTGTTATTAAATTTCTTCAAGTAAAAATGATGATGGAGCTGTTTCAGTCGAACAGAATAAAGAAATAACATCAATTTTTGCAAACAATTTGATGTCAGTCTGTTCTGTTCATTTGATGATGAATTACTTGTAGAAAAGATGTTACATCATTAACTTATTAACATATCGATGTATAGACAGAGTTTCCCTGTGAACCTAATGCGAACTAAACTAAACAATATTTTAGACTGTAAAGCTGAGCGATTGGCATTCAGATTTTTTTTTACAATAAAATGTACTAATGTACCGCCATCTTTGATTTATCATAGTTTTTTTATTCCATCATTATGCTGCATCCAAGAAAATATTAATATTATAGTAGAAATAGCGGCGATTACAATTATAAAAAATACTATCAATTACATTCGTCTAGTAAAACCACCTCCGTGTAATTTATGCACGATTTTTATTCAAAAATGTGTTCACACGGAGAAGTAACTTTCTTCGTTGAACGTATTATGACGGAGCATTTATTAATTGGCCGGTGCAAAAACCACGTGGGAAATCATATCGCTGGGTCAGGGTTCGCTCATACAATAGTGTCACGAACTAATATTGTTATGATCCTATAAAGCAGGAAAGAATTTTATTTCAACATTAGAACGTTGTATTTTTCTATTTAGTGAGGAGTCGTTTTGTTATGATTTGAATAAATTATAAAGATGGAAGGTGCTTGTCGGAATTAAACGAGTGATAGAATTCGAAAAAGTTGTTTTGAAATGTCTTTTGCTTTGTTGCAATAATTCGGAGACCAACTATCGCACGCATACGTCTTCTCCCCGTTTGCATACTTGAACTCTTAGTACGCTCACATTTAAATCATATATATCCTTTATATATTAATTATCAATTGTATTATTGACTCACCTTCTTTGTTGTAACTCATCCAGTTCAAGAGTTCTTTCCGTAGACTGTTGCTCAATCAACACTCATCTAATTATGGGTATCATTCTCCACTTTCAAGAATGTCGAGACTTGTTAACTCAAGCCATGGTCTTGAAATTTTCGGTATCAGTCTAATTGATTTTTGTCATTCTTTACGACTCTACTAAAACCTTGTTCATGCTTTGGCTTAAATGTTTTATCAAATGAATATTTTAATCTTGTTTTTGTCGTTGTTCTTTTTCTGTTGTTCTTTTTTTACCATTTCGTGTTATGTATTATTTTTACAATTGGACAGTGGTGCGTTAGAATATACATACGTCACTCTACTACAAATCATGATGGTGTGAAAAATAAACTTTTTCCATTTGAATGCCTTTTGGACAATTTTTAATAAAAAAAATCATTTGATAACTCGCTTTGGTCATAATTATTAGTGTAAAATCATTAAAATCCTCGGTAGATAATAAAAAATTTTTTACGATTAAAAATTATTTACTTAGCAAAAAGTTGTGTTTACTTGTGTCTCTTTTGCAGTCAAAGTATGCACGAAGTCAAAACAAAAGAAAAAACGTTGAAGCCTTTGAAATATGGTGCTGAATACAATTTTTTTATACAAATACATTTTCCCAGTTATAAAAGGTTGGGTTTATTTTAAAATGTAAACATCTGTTCAAGACTCAAGACTGTGGGCAGTGGGCACTTCGACGTATCAACGCGTTAATTCCTGATATGCCTGAGACGTATCAAATATTGGAACATCTTGCGAAATGCTACCACAGTCCCACAATTTACTGTTGTCGGATGGTCCAGAAACACAGAGGAAGAAGAATACCTTAAAATTATCGCAAGGATCAGGTCAATACAGCTACGAACGTCTTAAAGGTTTCAGCAAATAAGTCAGCAATATGGTGCTGGAAGAAGTGACTAATGATGATCGTGACATCATCTCATGATAAAGCGAGATTTTAAAGAAGAGGTTATTGGTAACACCAATCTTATGATGGTATGTAATTAGTGAAATTGTTAGTACAGAACATAAGAAATAAAAATAGACATAGTTAATTGGTTTGACAATTCATTTCTGGTAGTGACAAGCAGCAGACAAACTAGTTAGTATTCCGTAACTCATTTTTCAAATCATACTTTTGATGCAGTTGGTATTCATTGCAAATATTACTTTTGGTCGAGTCACGAAATCCTATTATTCTATTTCATTTCGGTTCTGAACTCTGGTTTCTGTTCAAGGTTAATTGCTGTTCTTGACCTAGCCATTAGGGCTTGTCATTGAAGTACCCAGTTGAAACTTATGTTGTATAATTTAACACATGTTGAAATACCCCAAGACAAATGTTTTATAATAGAGAAATGACTTTGAGTTGCTTAGTTTTTCGAGGCTCTGTCGAATTTCGAAAGTATTTTGAAATAGCACTTCTGCCAATAATTGTTGGTATTGTTTGGACTAATAACGTATTGTTTAGGTTTACCTAACACTCTTTGCCGATATGCATTGTGACTTTGTTATTTTCGCCATTGTTTCAAAAACTATTTTGAAGGCCATATCTTAGACGTGAAAAAAATGCCGAACATAATATTGAGCAACGCTACACAAAACAGAGGGCAAAAAATTAAATATAAACATTTAAATAGGTAGCATTTTGGCTCTTGGAGAATTTTAAAACTGATTCAGTGACTAAAACGCTAACTATAAAATTCATAAACAGAGATAAAATCAAAAACAGTTAATTATTAAAATTTAAATAACAGATAAATAAAAGGAGGTTTATGTTTAATTTTTATGCTTAATTTATTTTTTGAAAGGTGTTTTCAAAAATATTATTTTGGTTATATTCAATTCATTTCACAAATTTATTTGAACTATTTAACATTGTTACTATCTGATAATCTTGATCTTTTTTTATAGCCCGCTTAGACTGAAAGCAAAGTCGCTTGCAAAATTAAAGGAAGTCAAGTAACAGTTCACAGTGGAATTCTCGTTTGTTAAAATGTATAAATACAGTAGAAATAATATCCCTAAAAGCGAGTTGAATGGAGTTACGTATGGCATAATGTTAATAATCGTATTGTTACAATAAAATTTCTCAATTGATCGATAAATTGGAAATGGTTATATTTTTGTGACATATTTAAACAAATACATTTGTCTTAACCACTTTATTTTGATATTATGATCAAAGGGTTTCGGAAGCATCCGTCCATCTTCAGGACAATTTAATAAAGTTTAAAAATCTTGTTCTAAAGTGGTCAAAACAAAGTTACGTTAAATTTATAAATAATAAATTTGGTTAAATTTATTATATTTATGGCAGGGCTCAAGTTTAATGCTTTTTATGAATACTTCATTTTTATTTTTTATTATTTATCCATTATCTATTATTCATTGCGTCTCGGTGTATTTTCAAAACCACTACATCACGGAAGTGGTTTATATTTCAAACCGGAGTAACTCAGTTTTTAATCACATTAATAACCATCGAAAATACTGAATAGGTACGTTTCTTTCTTACTTGATTAGCCTGGATATTATTCTCCGTGTAGTTTGTTGTTAGCAACGATAATTGCTCACCGAGTGCTAGTTAATCATCCATGAAAACAGTAACCATGACCTTAGCTTTTGTTTTAAAAGAACTGTGTCCGAATAAGCGGAATCTACACATTTACAAGGTCGCAAATGAAATGAATGCCGAAAGATTACTTTGATAATAGTTAAGGTTTACAAACAGAAAGTTCTTAAAACATTGAAGTAGAGATAACAATCGCCTCCGTTTACAAATTCAACGTAATGGCTTAAATCCATTTGTGTTGAGCAATATTTCATGTTTTTTATGTTAACTATTTAAAAGTGTTGCATACTATTACGTCGTTATATATTTCAAATAATAACCGATGTTTACTCCACCTGCACGGCACTTAATCACGAATTAATCCTAGCCATGCAAGTTAAACTCTAACAACAACAAAAAGTTTCTATAAACAAGTCAAACTTTATTATTTATCACGAAGAGTCTTGTAGAGTCGATTTCATGTTTCCGTCAATCACCAGCGGGTGTCACACTTTCAATACTATACACGTCGCCTTAATTTACAAATTTTCTCCTCTGGAAAACAACGTATGCTTATTTAGCTGTATGTGGCATATTCTTGTGGGAACTTTTGAGGTGAATTTGTTAAAAAATATTTTGCCAGATTTTTGCAAAAAACAATATTTTAGAGGACTAATTTTGTTATAATAAACTGAGTTTTAATGTGTTGCATTTTAAAATTGATTTCACGTCAATAATAAATCATCGCGTAAGAAAAAAATAAAGTATTCAAACAAAATTGAAGACACTTCGTGAAGATTTAATTCGTGCGATTTCTAATTCAGCTTTAGACATTTTACCTGTTGAGTTGTATATATAACTCTAAGAAGATTTATGTTGATTTTTAGGCCATTGTTTCAAATAATGATTACTTCTCAACGACAATTAAAACACGTACACATTGTCATTGTTAATTGTAAGACACTAATTTATATTTCGCGTTACGCCATTAAATAACATAGTGTACCGCAAATATGAAGTAGAAAATCTCTTTGTCCAAGCAAAATCTCTCGAACAAGAGTTTTGGCGTTATGAAATTTGCACAGGTTGTACTGAAAATGTGTTTTGTTTGATGCAACAGCTTGCAGCACCCAAATAAATTTACGCCATGAGCTGTGAACCTTTAAATGTTTATTTTATCTGTCGAAAAATAAGCCATATTTTAATAGTTTTCAACTGTTTAATTTGATATGACATTTTGGAAAAAAAGTCTTGCTATCTCAAACGAAGTAAACCTAATTATTTACATTTTATCATGGACTCTCTTATTTGACGATTTTCTATTAAGTCGCGTGCCTACAAATGAAGGTAAGTCAAACAATGTTTTTTTCTTTTCTTCTGGTGATGATGTATTATGTATGTATTCAACAAAATTATTGAACAAATAACATCCTCTTCAAGTCTTTTCAGCAAGTAATAATATATTAAGCTATCAAAAATATTTCAAGATAAATAGTTCCCGTCTCCATAACTATAGATAACTGTACGAATTGAGCTGTCGGGCAAATAATGGCAAATTCTCTCTTTTCTTGTGAACTTTAACAAGGGGCCATTGAATTGGTAGGTTAGAGTTATCACAAGGCTATTACCTATATTCATTGTTATGATTTTTTTAAAGAGTTGTATAACGAATGATATGTAATTCACATCACAGAACAAAGAATTTTATAAAAACAGTTACTAAACGTAATGTTAGCTTTATTTAAATGTAGGTATCTTTGTAGTAAAAACAAGGCAGCAAAAGTGTCAATGGTGTTTTTCAATATCCTTTCAAAGACTTTTTTTAAAACTTTATAACATTTAAGATTATGTTTGAATGAAAACACTGAAACATAAATCTTTGTCTTTATAAAAATACGAGTAACATCGCAAATTTATTTAAAATCCTAAACTAGCCAGTGGCGAGCGACCGGTTTAAATGCATTCTCATACAAAAGGAGAGCCGACAGACTACTTTTAGGAGTAACTCAGTTACCACTGTGAAGTGGTCCTGACGTATTTTAATGATAATATGCATAAATATTTTTTTCGAAACGAATATTTGTATGACCTTTATTGAACGTGTGTAGGTGTTATATTTCGTCACATGTGTCAGTACTATTTAAAAGTGTGAATTTGCAAAAACATTTTCTTTGACACAATGGTAGGTCATGCAAAAATAATCCGTCCCAAATTAAATATAAGCTTAATCAAACGTATCTCAAAATTACATAATGTTTCGAATAACATTTTTTTTCAATATAAGAGTACTTTTAAAGATATTGTATAAAACAATTATGCAGGATGTACAATAGGGTAGTATTTATTTTCAACAAGAGAGAGAAAAAAGAAACTCACTTACTCAATAATTGTAGAAATGCGTTGTGGCATCATATTTAAAAAATTATAATATACACCTAGTTTTGACCACTGTTCTTAAAACAGTGGTCAAAACACATTTCTACATTTTTTTGTATTTTGTACGCAAGATTTATCGATATCTAAAAGGATTTACAAATTAAAAACAAGAAATCAAATAGGAATGAAAATCGTTACTCCTTTAACGTTGAAATTGAGTGAGAAAATCACTCTCAATTTGCTGATTTATTCGAGCGTGTCAAAATTCTAATCGTGTTATTGGAAATTCCTAATCAAGCATAATTTTATTTCTAAATCTTAAGTTTTATTGTAAACTAAAATATAACTAAAAATAGGAGAAAAAAATAATAAATATCTAGTCTTCCGGGTTTGCATTCGCTCGGTTCACGGGCATACCGAAAAATGGACCCATTCTATAATTGCCATTTCCTCAGGTTGCGGCGCGTGGAGAGAGGGAACAGGTTGCGAGGGCGAGAAGGGATGAGTTTGAGAAGGAGGAAGCGGGAGGAAGTGGCCGGTCAGCTGACAGCCTTCCCACAGCACTGGCGGATGAGCCTTAGAGCAAAATCTTGGCAATGCGCAAAAGCATTGAATACCGAAGAGTTTCTTGAGGCATTATAAGAAACTTACATGTTCAGTGGTCTTTAAAATGGCGAATACTGATAATTTAATGATTTGAACATTTGGGATGCTGCCAGCTTCCTAAATGCCATAAAATTTCTTCTTGAATTTTATTGTCATATCTTATAATTATCTTCAAACATATGTTTTTGCGCAATATGTTCTTAAATCATTCTGACACAGATAACTTTCCAACACTGAAATATTATTTTCCCAGTGCAGTTAATTTGACGAACTACCACTGACATTTTATTAGTACTGGAGAGAACCGGCCCTTGGTCAGGTTTAGACAATTCATCGGTAGATTTCTCGGCGCTCTTCAGTTTGTGAGAAGACCTCTGCGGTATAATTCTCAAACAAAATATTAGAGAGCCTCCCCTCCCACGTAATTTTTGTTTGAACGGACATATCGACAATACTATCTTTAAGAATGTTTTTAACAGCAAACATAAAATGTACATTGCAATTTAATTGACTCCTAGACTTGGCAGCGCCCATATTTAAAATTAAAAATCTCTTTAAAATATTTGGCACTGCGTGGATATCGAACGCGCAATCTCCAAACTCAAATTTAAGAGCGTAGACCACGTAAAAACTTTTTTTTCCTACTACCATTATAACTTTTAATGTGAATACGTTAACGCACATCTTCTTTATAATTAATAATGTAATAATATTAATAGTTATATTCTTAATACTCATGTAAATTTCGGGTAGTCCAATATAAGGTATATTTGGTGTAAACTCATTACATTTATCATTATTGTTTAATCACCTTCTCAGTTGACGTTTTGTCTCTTTTGATTCATATTATCTGTCTCTTTCTCTTTTCCTTTGTTATAATTTTGTTATTCTATTGTTTTCTCATTGTTCTATTATTTTATTTTAAATTTTGTTTAGTAATTTTGTATCTTTTGTTTGATTAGGCTAAGCGAAACTGGACGGTCATAAAAAAATAAAATAATGTCTATGGTCTTTATTTTAATAATATTTCATTTAAAACACGTATCTTTTCAATCGTTTTTAATTGTAAGAAATTAATTCATTCTTAGATTCACGTTTTTAGATGCTCGTTGCATAAAAGCACGGACCAAGTGTATTCAATACGTTTGTTTTATATTTTGCTACACAGACAGTTCCGCAAAATTGTTTACTCTTTGTTCATTGAATATTTGGGAGTAATGTCCCTCTCATCTCGTGTTGGTATATATAAAAGTCACCGACTCGATTATTTGCTAGCTTGAAATATCAAAAACATACTTTTTCTCATAAGTTAACACCAAAAAATTAACAAATTCGTTCAAGAGTTTGTTACACATTGAACTACTTGACAAAAAATAAATCCTAAAAGGTTATTAGGCTTTCGCATTAAGTTTACAGCTTTCAAATTTTGTTATTTAATACATAAATTATATATCTAAGAAGATTATTTTGCCGATATACTTACTCGTGTTTGTATCGCATAAAACTAATTATTTGTATTTGTCAGTTGTACAAATCCTAAGAAACGATGACACAATCTCTCGAAAATCTCAAGGGTAACTGTAGGAAAGTCCATTAAACCTGATTTTCAGATCCAGTCATTTAATTAATTGCATTCTCAATATTATAAAACGCTGGTGCTGCAACTATGTAGTTCTTTCCAAGTCTACAGATAAGCATCAAGTCTTATTCCGCAAAGTCTAAGAGTAGGCAGAGAAGATAATATTGTGACATAAAACCTACTGTGTCACCGCTTTTTATAAAGGCATTTATTATATACTATACAGGGAAATTGTCATAAATATATCGTCGCTGGAAAGGCAAAAGAGTCGAAGCTACACTTTAGTCAAAAATGAGTTAAATATGCAGTTTTGATCGGTTTTCTTTTCTGCATCGAATTCTCTGAATTTCGTTTGATTCTGGAGACTTAGCCCTTTAACCATCTAAAATATGTTTACCATTTGGGAGAAAGCTTGACTCAAGCAACACATGTTTGGGACTTCTTTTAGGTTTTTGTAGCTTCAGATAACTCAGTGAGAGCATTGAGTTACCTGAGTTAACTTTTTTTTCAAAATCTGTCCAGCTACTGAAGACTTATGAATTTTATTGTAAAACAAAAAAAAACTCTGTGTAAACTTCCCAAAATGGCGCTTCAGCCTTTTTGACTTTCCGACGACGATATATTTAGTAACAATAGTTTCGGGCCTTGGAAAAACAAATCAAATTTTTATTTTAATAGATTACCAAACGTTAACTTCTGACATACGGAGAATTTATTTTCTTAAAAAATCGAAACACCCAAAACGAGATCTCCAAAAAGGAAGCCTGTACCTATTATAGTTCATGCTGTATTTTTTTACTGTTTATTGAAATACGTTTGAAAATTACTTTGGAAGGATACGACACACGGATGTCGACTTATTACAAATAATTTAATACTAGACATACAGAATATCAATCTTTGCAAGATGAAAACAACCAATAAGTAACACTATACCTGTATTGAAACCGCATTTGTGGATATATGAAGGTGTTATTTTAGTATGTAGGTACAACTAATTGGAAGGCCGTATTTCAAAAGTGGCTTTATTTTTAAATATGACTTGATGATTAGTTGGGACTGTAAGCCAGATAAATGTGGTACAATGATGTTAACATATCTAGGAACACTAGCATCAGAAAATATTTATGTTAATTTAAATTGTTTCATTAATCAATTTGGTTAATCTTAAGTCGTACTTATATGAATATTAAAACAGAAAAACTATAGAAATTAAATGTAAAATTCATTGATATAATAAAATTAGCATGTAAAATTAAGTTAAAAATCATGTGAAAGAAAAACAATTTTCGTTCTATGTATGCAATACCAAATAATTATGTAAGAATTTATTTGTCAAATCTCAATGAAAGCTCGTTTGAAGTCATGTTAAATCTATACTTGCCAAGTAAACCAATAATGATTCTCCTATTTTGTCGTAATGTCACTGTAATCAGGTTGAAAAACCAATTTAAAAAATGGCGCCCAAGTGAAACCAGGCTTTTGTACATCATTTCATTATAAGGAAGTGCATCTAACATTAAATGCTTCAGGCAACACCATCTGCACAGCCTCCGACACGTCTCTCTAACTGCTGGGGAGTTGGGCACGAGTGGAGGAGGCGTGAAGATTTATATTACACAACTTGTGGCGTTTTATTTTATAAAATATTAAGGAAAAGGAAAAATTATTGCACCAGTTTTTTTGGTTGATCGTTGACTGTTGATTTTTGACTGTTGCCTGTTGACTGTTGAGTGTTAAGTGTTGACTGTTGACTGTTGACTGTTGACTGTTGACTGTTGACTGTTGACTGTTGACTGTTGACTGTTGACTGTTGACTGTTGACTGTTGACTGTTGACTGTTGACTGTTGACTGTTGACTGTTGACTGTTGACTGTTGACTGTTGACTGTTGACTGTTGACTGTTGACTGTTGACTGTTGACTGTTGACTGTTAACTGTTGAGTTTCAGAAAAACCGTTCAGAAATACCGTTCGAATATTGATAGGTGAACTAAAAAAATGGCTTTATGATTGGTATGGCTTTGTTAAGGCTGCTTTTACATTAAAAGTTTTGTAGTTTTCAAAAATGTACTCGAGTATCGTTAAATTCTTACAAGCTTTCAATCGATTTATAATTTGGATTTTATTCATTGCATAAAGTTCACGCCGTCATGCTTTATTCCGACATTGCACTTGTTTCTTTCGATGCCCATTTATAGCGAGCGATGCGCCGTAGGTGAAAATAAAAACAACAAAAAGCCAATAACGATAACCACCTTCTTGCTCCGGGCCAGCACCTCTCACTTCAGCGGCCGTCCTTCGATAAAGACACAACAAACAAAAAGTTAAAAGTAAAATATCACTAAAATAAGCACACTTAATAAAAACGCGAGTTCAACTTAAGGTTGTTAATTTTTATTATGTGTGTTGAGTAATGCCTTTTTACTCGGGTTGTTTTCTTAACTTTCTTGACAGCTCATTTCTTTTCAACGGGTGGATCAACTTTGGCAAAAGGCGATTCGTATGCCTGTGTAGTACTGAAGGTGATTTTAGTATAGTGGCGATTGCGCTCGGTGAAGCAGGCGATCGGGTTTCTTTTCTGCCCGAGCATTCACATAATCTCTACGTTATAGTTCTGCTGGGAAATTATTATTTCTATTGACTGGGTGTAAAAAGTCAAGCCGCGCTCAAAAAGTCATTTTCAGTCAGGTGTGAAATGTTTGAAATTTTATATCGTGTACAACATCATTATTATAACAAGTGATACATGTCGTGTTGTTATTATTGTCTAAAAGGTTCCGAAATTTATTAAATAAACGTTTTAAGTGCTCGTCGAACGTACATTGAAAAAAATATTGATTTCGTTTACTTTAGTGACAATATTAGTGAAAAGACAATAAAAGTGGGTTTTCCTGCATTAAATATGCTTAACTTGGAACAATTGACAGGTAAGACTTTTTTTAAAGTACTGCCCCTTTTAAAAAAAGATTTTTTAAATTAAGGAATGTTTGCATTATACTGTTGTATTCATGCTGAGCAATTTAGATCAAAGCTTTACTTACCCAAGGCAAATATTATACGTGTACTCGATAAAAATTATCCTTTGGAAAAATCATATTTTGATACAAATGGAGCCCTATAGAACATAGGCCAATAATTTATTCCTACTATGTCTGATTTTCCAGGTTCCCTCTTCTTAATATTACGTCTGTCTCGACACAAGATTATCCTCGTGAGACAGACATGTATCAAACCCATGTTTAAAAAATATATTTTAACAAGAATGAATACATATGTCTATAATTTTCATATAAAATTTCCTCTACCTTTGTTGCTATGTGGCTCAGCATCATTAAACCAGCAAAAATAATCTCATCGTGGATGTCAGTGGTTACAAAATGATATGATGGATGGTCCAGAGTTACTTAAGACTTATTCCATAGAAAAATACAACCATAGATGGATATTTAGAGGTAAAAACGATCACTTGAAAGTGTATCTCATAGGTCACTAGTTGTTATTTCAAGAATTTTCTAACAATATAAAACGCGTTGTAAATTTTTTTTTTTTGTAGTTCATTTCAAAGCTTCTTAGCCCATGATTAAATCGACGTTGCGAGTTATAAACAAATATGTTGACTTCGAAATTCAAGACAAAAAAATCTGTACAAATTTCATGATGCCAGACCTCACTGTTCGCGAGCTTATCATTTGACTAACCTACAAAAAGACTTCATGAATTTTACTTTATGGTTTACATTTTTATGACGCTAAAAAATTTCTCTTCGATCGCAAAAGATTGGCCGGTATCGATTCTCAGAAATGGTATTTACGTTGGTACTTTTTTACTGACAGACCTGTGGGAAAAGGTCAGACTTGTATAAAAAAATAATAGCAGGTTCCTACTTCGCTGAAATCTAAATAGTCAATCAAGCTGCAAAGTACCCGAGGGCATGGGGCAAAGACTGAACCGCACAAACCATGTCAAAGTAATGAATATATTTATAGCAATATTATTAAATATACTTACTAAGAATATTCTTACACCTCAAAAGCAATGCAACCTCTAATATAACTTTAAGTACCTTCAAAGCAATTAAATTGCAGTCTATGTTCGTAAAATATCTCAAGAACGATGTACAAATTTAGAAAATAACTTTAAACTATACTTAAATTTGCGTTAAAACACCTAGTTATTCAACTTAGATTAAGAGAAGATTCGTGAAATAAAGGGAAATTGATATGTACATAAAATGAAAATAATTGTTTGTTTATATAGCAGGCTATAGAAAGACTATTTAGATGAACTGTCATTATTTAAAAAAAAGACACATGATCAAAATTTCCACAAAAGTACAGAAAAAAATGAAATTCCGTGTGTGTGTATATAATTGTGAATATGAGATTTTTAGAGATAGAAATTCCAGGAAAGGTGGAAATCTTTTGAAAATCCTAGTTAATGTGGTGTTTTACTTTATTTTATATATATAGAATGGTATCAGTATCGCCCTGATGAGAGACCATCATTCAGAATAAAAACGTTGCTTGAAATGGCTTTCAGCCATGTTTCATTATCAGATCTGAATATCCAGGTACTTCCCAACCTTCCTCTTCTCCATCTCCTTCCCCTCCCCACTACCTTCAGCCTCGCAACATACCCCAATTGGAGATGCCATAGTCTCACTGGCTCTAGACGGTTGGGAGCAGTTGAGACTCTTGTGTGGGATTCACTAATAAATAAATAAAAATAAAACATTTAAGGTGACGTCAAATGATGAAACTGTGGGTCAATAAGTTTACTTTAGGATTTCGATAATGATGCCAATATTTCCTATTATTAATTCCACCGGACAAAGAATCCCCCATTAAAATACCTTCTCAGTATAAAGAAAGGCGGTCAGAAAAGATTTCCCACTTAGCCATTAGAAAACACCACTTTATTGTGGTCTGCGCTGATGTCTGGTATTATGAAGAGCAATTGCAGAATTAGATTAAAAAAATAAAAATATTTCAAATAACAGATGACAGATTACTTGGAAAAAGTATATGTTTTAAAATGCAGCAGGAAATTAAAATCGTTGAGTATTTATGTTTTTTAAATTTTGTTTGGTTTAGCTAATTGAATACAACAATACTTTTCGTTTGGTTGCATTAATGACTTCAATCGTGGAGTGGATAAGACTCTTGATTTTGTTATCGAATGCTGCATTTGACTCCCGTCTAGAGAAATACAAGTATTTGCGTTATTAAAGCAAGGTACTTAACGCAACCGTATCATAGATGATTTTCAGATGGTCTTCGGTGAAAACTATATTTTTAATGCTCACATATTGTGTTTGTGTGGTCGAATAAATCACAATCTTAAATGAATCACGATAGAGTATTAAGAAAAATTCAGTGCCAACCGGTCTTTCCTCCAATCGATCAAATAAGACGGTTGAAATATGTCTTAAGTTATTGTCTCATTTAAAGATGAACCGTTGTGAATGCTTACCTACTTCTTTTCATGATTGATTGGCCTTAAACAGTATTTTGCAGCTGTTTTTGGAAAAAAATTAACACACTTTAAAATAAAGTTAATATATTGTTTCATTAGTAAAAACATATTTTCACATAGATATATTCGGTCAAGTGTATTATTTCTTTGTTCAATTAAAACATACGTGAATAAGTCATCATTTCATAAGAATGTAGTCTGAACTTCAGAAAAACATAAAATATTCAGACAGGCATCACCTCTCACATTCCTATGAATATTCCGAACACCTTGAACTGACGGACTGCTCTCTGTAAAAACAGTAAAGCCTGAATTGTACATTCAAAGAATTTCCTCGTTACTCCTAGAACGATTTATATCTCGACATTTGCTAAATGCTGAGATCATCATAATTACCTCCTTGGTAAAGCACGCTAATCGTCAGTATTAAAAAACAGGTGGCATTTTACTTAAATGATACACAGTATAATGGAATTATGGTTTTGCATTCTGACTTTGGTAGTAGAATTTTTTTGTACAATGTTGTCTTACACTCGGTGATTATAACTGTAATATGTTTTAAGTAAACGTGTCTAAATACGCATAATACAATATTTATGATGTTAACAAAATATTGAAATAATAAACTAAATATTTCAATTTGTTTTTTACATATTAGAAACAAGTCAGTGTTTAGCAATAATTTGAGAAGTAATTTCTATTTAGCAGCAACATCACGCAAATATATAATATATATAAATTTATATTTTTAAATAGATTTAAACGTCTATCGGTGAAAGCATGAAATAGATTCAAAGACTAAAACTAAAATTTACTTCTTGAATATTCACAGTGGGTAATTGGGTACCCTACAAAAGTATTTTCGATAGCTCAGTGGCTAATATCAGCTGCTCAAGTTGCAGAAGGCTCCGAGAGCAAGCTCCCGTCGAAGCAATTACATGTTGTCGCTTGTGGTTTTCTAATTCGTGAAATTTGGTAATGCTTTGTAAATTGTCTTTCAATATTTGTAGTGAGTTTGTCCGTTTTAGTTTGATCAAAATTATAAATACGATTTAAAAAATACCCACGGGCTTGATAGCGGTGTCCAACTTGAAACCATTAAATATTTTAAGGAATATAAAACCACAATTGACATCACGTAGTTATATTAATGGCAGGCCTCTTAAAATGGTTTGTTTTGACATTATAGAGCTAAAATTAACGTTGCTTAAGTCAATTCACGTATCAATACGTCTTTAAAGGTAATGTTTTGTGTTATTTTTGGTATACCGCCATACCTCATTAATCACGGAAGGTACGTGCTTGTAATGCCGATGATTGTTTTATGTGCCAACGTTAACCAACTGTTTATATTATCTTAAAATACACAATTCAAAAACGATCTTATTGTTTTACCAATCATTTTTTTTATTATCGTGCTTTTCTACTGCGTGAAAAAAAGCACACCCACATTAGTCTATTTCCTGAAGTTCCATGCCAAAAAAAAAAACGATTGCACATTTTCCCTTGATATTTGAATTGAAAAATGGACAGTCACATCTTAAATATGATATTTAGATGCCTATGATAAATGAAAAAAGGCATATTCATTACAAACGAGAAATAATGAAGTGAACCTCCTCATTGAGAAGTGACAAACTGCTAAAAAATACCACAACATATTTCGATGAATACTTAAGCAGCCTTACCTTTTTTTTCTTACTTCGTTTACTTTTATTAAAAATCTTATTGTCCATAACAACACTATTATGTCTGTCAATAGTTACACAAGTAAAAGTTAGATGACTAAAGATCATTCACTGTAATAACCTTTTATGAGAAAACGTTTTTTTGACCTTTCCACGTTTTCCATTTCAAGGGTCATCACTATTCTTTTTTGTGTATTTCTTTACTTGTTTTCCATGATACCCATCAGACCATTGTGAAGTTCATGAACAGCTTTATACTGAAACAATGACATCAATTAAAACAAAACAGCTCTACTTTATAATATTAAAGCACGGAGGTAGCTGTTTTCATTTAATTATGCTACGCTCAACAGCGTCTGGCAATTTAGTTTTTTTGTTGTTGTTATTTATAAATATAAATATAAAATAACCACCAATAATCGGTCTTACTTCTTCCACCCATGAATCAATTTATTTTGAATGCAGTCATTTTCTAATACGAACAATTTACCAAGGAATATCATTGATAGAAGTATAACAAGAAACAAGTACATTCAACAGTTCGTTTATTGTAAATATAAATAAACAGAGTTAACTTAACATACAGAGATCAAGTTGTATCACGTGTAAGCAAGCGTAACATTTTAATAGGAAAATTGGTGAAATAACAAATGAACGAACGGCCAGAATGTTAGCAAATTATTATATTTCAAACTCTTTTAGCAATATTCGTGTAATTTTATGTTTGCAATAAATAATATTTAGGCAGGTTTGAACAGGATACGATTTACCGTGTTTTATGGAAAATTTTCCATTGGATAGGTACAAGTTAGAAATTGAAGCAATCCCTTTTATTTCTTCCAAATATTTTGGATAGCAACATAAGTAAACTCATTTTGAAATCTAACGCTTTGAATTAAACTGATATCATAATGTGAAGTGATATGTTCATTGCATACTACCTTATACAGAGTTCTGGCTTAATTAAATTAATGAAATCAGTACACTGAAACCTCTAGCAATTTCAAGATTGTAGACTCTGGCAATTTAAAGAACGTTAATAGTATCCTGAACGGAAAACATAGCTAAAAAGTCAGTATTGCTTCTTACGCAGAATTAAAAAAAAAAAACTTAGAGAGCAGGAGGCTGGATGATATGGTACTCCTTGCAATAGGAAGAAACGTGTGATTTGGGGTGGTACTTGGGTTTTAAAAGGGCATTTTATATCACTGAAGCAAAATAACCTATATTGAGCGCACATATATTGTAAAAGCAAAAAAAAAACGACGAAAATGCTACCGTATGAAAAATTGACGAAAGATACTAGAAATAATATTTATTTTTTCCTAAATCTGAATAAAAATCCATTCTTAGCACTCCCATTCTAAACGGGGGTTCTAATATTACCCTGAAGGAGAATTTTGTGCAATATCTTAGATAAAGATTAATGAAACATTATGAAAATACTTCTAGGTATTACCAAAAACTTATTACCTAAGATTATGTCACGAAAAGGCTTTAAAAAGCTATGTCAATAGTAACCACGTCACCCCCCTTTCAGATCGTACGTTTGATTTTTTTGCTTACGGATACAAAAAGGTTCAACACGCTTTATAAATATTTTCTCTAAATAAAATTATGAAACGGTTAACCGTGATCCCTAGAAAATCCTTTTGAAAGATCCCTAGCTTTCGATCAAAACTACGGTACGAGCTAAAGACATGACTATTATCGAAATTTTCTAGAAAGAAGAGGCTGTGTAGATCTCACGACGCCAAACCTCACCGTTTGAGAGTTTTTGTGCTTCAACACCCAATGTTCTGCTTCGCAGATAAGATTTATGGAATGTATTTAAGTAAGCAGTTACCAATGCGGAATTTTGATAAGGAAACTTTCGAGATGCCATCTCACGCCAGTTTGAAAAGCTTCCTCGGACAGGCCGGCCGGTTTAACCAACCAACCGACATGCCATACGCGTGCAACTTGTTAAACAACATTGCTAATATAATATTTGGAACATCCACTGGAAAAGTATTGAGCGACCTACTTTGAAGGGTCGCCGTTTTCGCAAGTGGAAAGTTATAATTAATATACGAATATCATGCATCAGTCTGACAAAGTACTAACAAATACTTATTTCATTCAAGAACCAGACGTGCTGATACTCAAATAGTCAATACCTTCCGACCGTTCAAGTACCAGATCATTTAAAAATGGCTTACTATATGAAAAATGATATGGCTGACTGCGAATTGAATTTCAAGATAACGTTAATTTAATACGCTAAGTTCTCAGTAAGTTTCGGTAATTTCATTAGTTTGTTTGATAGTTGCACACATTAAGTACAATTTTATATTTCGTGTAACGAGGTGAGCGCCGCCTATTGTGATCGTGTTGAAAGTTGAGCATAATAACCAACGACTTTTGAATCTTTACCAATTTACCACTTATAAAAAATCGGCAGATATTCCGAATGTTCATACAAATATTGAGATGTCTTTCCTAAACGTCCCCGACTTTTTCTTACAACTTCCGCGTCAAAAATACTCTTGACAATATTTTCTTCTTCGAATCGCTATAAATGTTCGAACCTTTTAAGCGTTACTTTCTTAAACTTATTTATTACACTTACATCGGTCATGCAGTGTTTTCGCATCTCCTCAGCAGTCTCGTAATGTGATTAAAATCGGTTCACACGCTATTAAGATTTCGAAAATAATATCACATCTAACGCCATCTACAAACGCCGCCCGTATTAAACAAGTAAGCACTTAAAAGGGGATGCGCGCTCGAAGCGGCTGTAAACGGCTCTAAACGGCTGCGACCGGTACGCCACTTTCAGGTCCCGGCCGTCGGTCGTGTGACCGATAGAAAGCGAATTTCTCTGTTGTTAGTGTTAGAGGCCGACAAGCCTTATCTAGTTAAACCGCTGTCAACGTTGTCCATTCCGACCCGACTCGACTTAAACGGACGATTGTGAATCGCCCTTACGTTTTACAAAAAAATATTTTATTGCGGTCAAAAAAATATCTAAATTATATTCTAGTTATTATCACTTCGACTTCTAATAAAT
Organism: Drusus annulatus; assembly: GCA_022651775.1. Lineage (NCBI taxonomy): Eukaryota > Metazoa > Arthropoda > Insecta > Trichoptera > Limnephilidae > Drusus > Drusus annulatus. The sequence goes on from JAGWCC010000408.1 coordinate 484,257, forward strand.
TTTGAATGCTTCTATTTTAATTATGATAATATTTGAAAAACAGTGATTGTAAGAATAAAATAATTAGACAGATATGCAAACTAGATTAGCAAAATTAAAATTCCGTCAAAATATGTCCACGTATTTTTTTTAATGGTTTGAGTTTTAATAATGTGATTTAGAGACCTGTCGGTTTTTAACCCGATTCATTTTTACATGATGTTAGTCTATAGAAGGAATCTTTGTTTCTATTGAAATCCATCAAATTTTATTGTTATTACATGCCTATTATACGTACTATTTGATATTTATCGCTATGCAATATTTTATTCATTAGGAGCTTAACAATACTTACAAAAAAATACTTAATACGATAAATAATCTAATTATTTTTTTCATATCCAATTTTGAAACCGATAATTTGCGGTACAATTTCATTTTCTTATTAACTTATGATTACAAAACATTCATTAATTCGAATCTCTAAGAGTTGTTGACTTATTAACCAATGCTGTTGTTTTCATTAGTTAAGTGAATATATCATGTTATAATTATCAAGACGATTATAAAACCTCTTATATGGTGAGTATTATGGAAACCTGATTAAAAAGACGCTGTTGCTTGGAACCCATTTGCCACTAACACAGATTCATCCTTCACTTGTCGGTGCAATAAACTTCTCACAGCGTCCAATAACTCTCATCATAATTTATAAAGTGGTAGATACTCTAAGAATCGCCCTGGTGAAAGACCGTCACTCAGAATCGAAACATTGCTTGAAATGGCTTTTGCCGTGTTTGGTTACCAGATCTGAATAGCCAGGTACTTTCCGACCTTCCTATTCCTCATCTCCTTCCCCTCCCCACTACCTTCAACCACATAACAAACTCTGATCGTATATGCCATAGTCTTATTAGTTTCATATATTTGGGAGTAGTTGAGACTCTTGTGCGGTAATCACTGTAAAATATACATTGTAAAAATAAAAACTTATTTCAGGTGATTTAATTGAAATATTTAAAAAAAAATCATAAATACTGCTCACTATCAAAGATCTTACAACTTTTTCACGAAAACGCTCTTCAAGAGTAGAAGGATTTTTTACGTAATCCGTGAAAATAGATCACAAGAAGGATTTTTCAATGAGAACACCATACAGGATCAAACCGTTCTTAATGGCTCTAGCTTTGTTAAAAAGCTAGGTCTTATAGCCACGTGTTTACGAACTTTTCTAAGTAACTTCTCATTACACTCCCCTCACCTGATTGGGAGTGACGTGGTCTCATTCGCTCTGACCAGCAAATTCATTGTGTTATTCAAGTATAAATGCTTGTTTTGAAATTCTTAACGAAAAGTTATTTAAAGCAGTCTCTAGCACTAGTTCATTTGCAAAAAACTTATTTGTACTGCCCCCTAAAGTGTCCGTAGTTCACATCGGTAGGTACACCATGTATTTCAATGTTTTATTTTGCTCCGTATAAAAATACATTAACAAAACATTTCTCACGGTAGTAAAAAATTTCTACCAAATTAATTAATTTGCATTGATATTGTTACAACCTCTCACACAGAAAAAAAGTGTTTATTATTTTATAGACATAATTTCTCTTGGCTTAATCTTTATCGAGAGTTCGGATCAAAAATAAACTCGTACTAGATGCATTTATGCTAATCTGATACTTTAAACATATTTATAGTTCAAATTTATGCCATAATACAACAAGGTTTTGAAAGGTCTCAAGCCAGTTTATTTGACATTCAAATTATAATTTATTCCTTTATACTCGTTTGTACATATTAAGAATATGTGTGACATCATAATCATACTACAATAAAATTACTACGAGGCAAAGGAATATACAAATAAGTGAGTCATAAACTATAGAACTTTTGGTAGCAATGTGGCTTATATTCTTTTGGCTTACCTTGAAATCTGCATTTTTATTTTGAATATTAAAAAGCAATTTTATTATAGTAGATTGATGCTTATTAACCATTTTAATGCTAAAGAATTGTTATTCTGGATAGGGGTTCATTTTATTTTAATTTCATTTTCATTGGTTGCAAAATAAAATGGAATGTCAAGTATAAAAAAACTAAGTATCCAACAAATCTATTTGTTGTACTTAAGCCGAAGAATCAAGCATCTAAGACGGTGGAGTTTTACAGTAGTGATAATATCATCGAACTGTTAACACTACAAAAGTAACTCTCCAAGGACTCGGTTGGATGGATTATTACTTTTCTGTACCTTTTCCATTAGTTTTTTTTTATATAGTTCGCCCTCTTTCCAACGATCTCTTATAGACTTCTAAAAAATAATAGGAATATAAAAACTGCCAGAATGTTGGGAGCCAAACGTAAACAATTTAGGAGAATGTAATATATTTTTTAATTTTACTTTAAAAAATTGCAACAAAATTGCACAATTAGCTTAAGCTCATTATATGTATACCTGAGGGGTTGTATTTTGCAAACGAGTTAGAAAAATTGGAGGAATAGTACTTTTTAAATGCCTTTTTTCTGCATTTTCGCCGTTGACAAGAGTATTCTAGGTATGGAATACACAATAAATATTATGTTTTCAGCGATTCTAGGTATGTGATTTTTATTGAATTATTTTTATACATGACATTACGTAAGCAGTAAAGAAGTCCACCGAGAAAATGACTACATTCGATAAAATGCTGACATTAATTCGCTTGTAAATAAAATGTATTTACTGCATTTTTTCAGTATTGACGATGCAATAATCTTGTTGTTTACATTCAAATATAATGTGAACTGTTGTATTATTACGTTATAAATAATGACCCGTTTGTATAAATGCGTAATTTTAAAATATAATTGTTTTGCGTTAATGTTTATTTAATATTATCATGTTTGAAAAATTATGTTATAAATAATGACCCGTTTGTATAAATGCGTAATTTTTCAACAATGATAATATTAAATAAACATTAACGAAAAACAATTACATTTAAAAATTACGCATAATAATAAAAATATATATATATATATATATATTTTACATGGTTTGAGAAAACAAAACTGCTGGAAATAAGTAACATTTATACGGTGATGTCTCATTGTGTATGTACTTGGAAATGTAATTAAAGCATACAAAAGGCATTTATACACCTTGCATATCTGAAACTTAAATGCGTTCCTAAATATCTAATCTACGATAGTCCAAAAACTTTATTAGCCATTGACAGTCATCGCTTGTGAAATAGAAAGAAAAGCGCTCTGAGATGTGGTCCTTCGGGGATTTTTGATGCTACTTTTACTATTAAGTCTAGCTCGGGAGAATCTCAACTTAACTAAGACGCATTTAAAGCTGAACGGAAGTCAGATTGAAACTAAGAGGATGTTTCTTAAGAAGAAAAAGAACCCTCAGGACGAGTTCTCATAAAAACAGTGATGTATAATTAAAATACCAAACTATTATGATAAATGCATGTGTATCTGAACTTCTTAGAAATGATATGCGAAGAATTATAGAAATAGACATAATGATGGTTGTATGACCAATCTTGTAGGTTATGTTTTGAAAAAAGGCCAAAGATGCAAAATTATACGGTAGAAAATATGACTACGCTTAAATAAAACATGTTCAAAGAAAAGGAAAGGCAGAAAGGCTGAACGCTTCGATACAGAAGCAAACTCAAGTTAGATGACTAGAAATTTAATGAAATTGTTTTTATTATCGCCGAATATGCGCCACATTGGCGCACCTAATATTATCAAAATTACCATTCGAATGGGAAAGGGTAAAAGGAAAGTATTTGGTAGGTTTCACGATCAAAATTTCTCATTTTGAAGAGAACAACCCATCGAAAACAAAGTGTAGCCCATTAGAGTGAAATAAATTTTAACGAAACGGCACTAATTGAAAATAGTTTAAGTATTTCAGAATAATTTGATTTCAAGTCAACATAATTTTGATCTCCGTTGGACAACTGCCCACCTGAATATTCCAGGTAACTTTTCAAACAAGTCCGCCCCTGCTTCAATCTTCAAGGTCAGAATAAATGCATGCACTATGTAGTTTGATCGGATGGATATGAAACACTTATAGAATCTTATTTACCCACTCTTTGAAATTGGTGTAGGGTGTACTGTAAAAATCCTATTTTATGTTAAATTTGATCAACCAACTTTTACGTTAATCCATTGTTTGTTAGCCCTCGGGCTTCTTCCACTTCTTCATATAACCCTGACTGGAATTTAAACATTCTTAAGAATGGTTTTTATATATATTTTTTTCGAAATAACCATTGTCCAGATTGAAAACTGTAGGCACTTAATTGTAACGGGCATCTCTATTTGGGGTGAAGCGTGCATTTCATTTTAGATTTAATTGGTTTCGCGAGTATATCAATTTCAATAATGTTGACGAGGGCAAAAATATGACATCGTTCTGCAAAGCTAAGTATTTGGGAAATTAAAAATGTTTAAGAATTAAGTTACAGTTTTATGGGTACTTAGTTTATCTCAAGAATTAAATGTATGTAACAATATTTGATAATACGATAATATAAATAATAATAATTTATTGAAATTGGAAATAACTTAATCTTTATAATATAATAATAATAATCCAAAACACAAAAATATGAAACAGAAAAAGCCAGAATATAAAAAGACACAATTGGTCACAATTGAGACTCTATCTCGGATCCTCTACTTTATCCGGGAGTAACGCCTTAACTAATTCGGCCATTGGGACCTTATTAAAAAGTGGCATTTTTAATAATACATATATTTTTACAATGGAGGTGGGCCGTTTCGTAACTTAAATTTTGCTATGATTATTACAAATGTCTCACTTCACCACATTAATTTGGGCAATGCACGTATATTATTTTATTCGATTCATGATTTATAAAATAAATATTTTTTAAGTGAAGACATATTCGATATCCCATAACTTTACTGAAATTAAAGGCACTTAAATGAAGATCTACACTTTATTTGGCAATTTGATGGGCCCATGGCGTCATTAAAGTTTGTGGGGCTAATTCATTCTCGATTAGGTTTGAGGTCAACGCCCTACGTTGGACTTAAGCTGAACATGAGTAGTGGAACATAGTACGTGGATTGTAGATTGGAGTTCGCGGGTCTTCGCCGCTAGTTGCTATAAGTTGTTGCCGTTGTTGTTGATGATTGCTGTTGCTGGTTGTTGTTACCTGCTGGCTGTATCGGCCTGCAGCCTTCCAGTTCAGTTTCTCGGGGAGGAATATTTGACCACTCTCGACTGAGAATACAGTTAAAACACAAATAGTTGATGAAGTTGAAGATGAATCAATTACTCACGGAAAAGTAGCCTGTTATATGTTTGTATTGCTTGTGATAAGTAAAACATGCATTAAAAAGCTTTATTCTTGACGTAGTTTTTAAAAACATGGGATGTGAAGGACACAGGCCGAACAATGAGAAATAGGGGCGAGTCACCTCAGCTAACCAAATGGCGGAAACAGGCAAATAGAAGTTACTCGTCATCTTCACTTAAGCCGAAACTTAGTATCGGGTAGCGAAAAATTGGGAAAATCGGTAATAAAAATCAAAACACACAAATTATTAGATAATAACCAAACAAATTATCATTAAGTATCTTAATTTGAAGACCTTCATGACATCTCAATCCCGGCAAGAGCAAATAAATGTGTGTTTTATGATTTTTTTCTTTCCAGTGCTGAAGATACTATTAGTATCGCCCTGGTAAGAGATTAACATTTAGAATCAAATTCTTATTAGAAATTCTTAGATAAAATAAATGAAAACTAAAAAGAGGAAATTCTTACTCACATGAAAAAAGTCTGTCCATTAGTTTCGTATCGTGACGAAGTTGATTAAAAACTGTTATTTGAAAAACAAATCGTGTCGTTTATAAAAAAAAAAACAACTGAGTTTTTTCTGTACTGAAAAGTTGAAAAAAACTACAGCACGTCACTGTTGCGCTTATAATTGTATGTAATTCCACCGCGGAACACGATATTTTTACTAAGTGCCAGCAAACTGTTTTATTTTTTGGTATTTTAAGAGGTGTGTATTTTCACGCATAGTGTTAAATATAACATTGTTTTGATTTATCTATCAATATTATTTGATAGAGTCATCGTGAAGTAATTTTACCAAGTCCATCAAATTTGGCAATGAACATCACAACACCCAGACTGTCCAATAGTAAATACATCGACCATTACTTTACGGAGGCAGTCAACTCCTTTTTACAGCATGCTCATATTTATGATCAGCTGTTCAAACCGGATAGTGTCGAGATTACATTAACATTATTGACATTGACGCATTAGTTTGAAGAAGCAACTTCAAGAGATGGTTTCAATTTAACGATCTGAATATTAAAAAGCTCGTTTGAGAAAGCTGGTATCCGCTTCGAATCGAAGTTTTTCTAATCTATATATTTTTGATTTATACTTCTCTGGCGAGTGCTCGTAAAATTTAATACAGTTCTAATTATATACTCTAACCTAAAGATTCCTAATTTGTGGGTATTGAAATATTTTAGAGTTGGAGAAATTTGTTTGTAAAATAATGTAATAATAACAACAATGGGGGGAGGGATGAAAGTGGTCCGTTTTAAAAATTACTTGTTGTTCAAGTTAGTCAAGGTGATAGATATGAACAGGTGCCATGGTTTTTCCATCTGAATGGATCGTCTTGAATTCTTGGTGACTGGGGAAGATGAATGACGCTACTTAGGTGATTATCTTTTGGATTCTGGGGTGCAGTGGTCTCATCCCCCGTCGCGATAGAATCCAGAAAAGCGTCTCTCTGCTATGCAAAACGATCCTGAAATTCTGCGCGGATCTCGCACGGACGGAAGGTGGCGGGAGCGCGCGACGACCTCTTAATCGGAAGAATTTACTGTGACTGAACAAAATGGCTGACAAATACCCGGGACCAAACAAACTGAACGCCAGGTGCACTAAGTCGGAATCCCCTGTAAACTTACTCTCTGGAAGACCCTCGTATGTTTGAAACTCGTTTTATTTTGCTTAAAGCTTATAAGCTGATCATGTTTGTCTCGAAGAAACTTTTTGCTTTACGGGCATACATGTTTTTCATGATTCTTAGTGGATTAAGAATAATTGGGGGGCTTAGAAGCAAAGGCAGCAATCTCCTTAATTTTAAATTATTTCTTGGAAAGTTGATTTAACGTTTAATGCACTTTTCTTTTGTGAATATGTTGATAAATTAAGAGATAATTGTTTCAAATTGTTCCTAGTTTAATTTGCACTAACATTTTTGTACACTTCATTCTCCATTTCTTTATAATAATCATTCCAAAGTTGACAATGCCACAGAACCGTTTTTGGAGATTGCTGCCTTTACTTCTAAACCCTTCAATTGTGAGATAAATATCACATGTAACATATATTTTATAACAGAAGGGAGACAATAGGATCGTATGTGTTGTTGAAGTGTTTTGATTAGTCAAAGTTGCGATGAATATGTAAAATCTTTATATTCCTAACTTTTATAGATATTGAAAATTTTATTGAATAATTATTTTTAAATACGGAGAAATTGATAGATACATAGACATTTTTTACTTTAATATTGAAGTCAGGGATAAAAAAATAATAAAAAGGGTATAGTAGGAATTTTTGAACAAATGCGACATGAAAAAAACAATTTTTCTACCACTAATGCGGTACTAATATTTTTTTATGACTGATGCATTAAAATCTGTTTTTAAATCTAATACGTAGCTTACATTTAATTTCCGTGAATAAATGCAGTTAAGCTTTTTTTTAGAGAGTGGTCTTACAGCGTAATATTTGAACCTTTTCGAGGTTAAATATGCTTTGTTATTTCTCTCGTTTTTCTTTTAGGACGAGTAACGGATGTGGTGTTCGCATTTAAAGCTAAAATGCATCAATATTACATCACGTCTGTTATAAAACCGCATCCACGTTTTGTTCTTAATACAATGGGAAATAATATTGAATACGCAGAAATTACAATAGTAAGATTCAGAAGCGTTTAACGCCTTACCTAGTGTTGCGAAACAAAGTAAATGGTTTGGTTGAAAAAACTATTTACTAAACAATCGAGATGACCGCAGTGCTTTATTGTGCAGAACTAATCGCTGTGCATCTCATATTCTTCTTACCATTAATGGAAACCACGCTCTTCTGAAATAAAGGTAGCCTTTGAACAACACAGTTACATTGGTTGATCAAAGCCGAAAAAATCACAATCAACTTCGATTTTCATCATTAAAAAAATTGGCTTCATTAAAATAATGCTCTATGCGAGTTTATTTGTGTTTAAGTGAGAAGCCAGTGTAAGCGGATTTATTATCAAAAAAATTAATTAAGAGGTTTGATGGAATCTGCAAAAGTCAGATATATATCGATAACATGCATTATGCAGTCAATCTTTTGTGCTCATAACTGTGATTATAAGAGTATACATATCATTACCGGATAGGCAAAATGCCTAAAGCGCCATTTTGAGAAATTCACACCTCAGTACTTTAAAGTTTTTCAATAAAATTCATATGTGGTACCTGGATGAATTTTGAAAAAAAAGTGTACTCAGTTAACTCAACGCTCTCACTGAGTTATTTAAAGCTACAAAAAGCTAAAAAACCCAAAACTGTAGCTTGAGGCCTTCTCTCAAATAGAAAATATATTTTAGATGGCTGAAGGGCCACAAAAGTCTACAGAATCAAACGAGAGTCAAAGCATTAATGAAGAAAAAAACTAATCAAAACTGCGTGTTTATGTCATTTTTTACTAAAGTGTCGCTTAAACCTTTTTGCCTTTCTAGCAACGATATATATTTAAAAATTTCGGTCGGAAAAGTATTTGACCAAATTTACCATGATAGGAAAGGGAAGATGCCTTAGAATTTTTTTTATGATCGAGCATAAGTCATAAAATCTTTAAGCAGAATCTATCCAAGAATTGAAATCAAATTCTTGAATTCAGTGTAAAATCCAGTATTTGCTGTTATCACATTATTCGGAAAACTGACTGCTGTTACAGTAATATTTAATATTAACTAAAACAATAAACTTTGTAAAACACCACTTTATTAGAGTTAATCACCAACCAGGTTTCGCTTTTCTCAAGCTTCTTCAGGGCTTTTACATCAACTGGATTTTTCTCAAGCCCTGAAGAAGCTTGAGAAAAGCGAAACCTGATTGGTGATTAACTCTAATAAAGTGGTGTTTTACAAAGTTTATTGTTTTATTTAATATACAATGTCACACCCCCAAGTTTTTGCTTCTTTAGAAAAAAAAATTTAAATAGCTGTTGTGTTTTATTTGAATGTTTTTGACCCTTTTCAGTAATACGCGTATTTGCGATTATATCCGCCGAACACGAACAAAAAACGGAATTTCTATGAAAACACCAATGTAAAAAAGATGAATAACATTATTATATCAAATTGAAACAAACAACTTTTTTTACTTTTACGCTAAAACCGAAAGCATACCAAAATGTTTCGTTTTCATTGTGATCGTTTTATTCATAGATCCAAAAAAACTATTATATTAAATCCAACAGAGCGAGACTCGATTCAGATATCATACTTCCACAAAACTCTATGGTAACTTTAAAAAAAATGAATCACTTCCTTTTACCGGATAGAGATAATTCTCAGTGGATTTAAAACACTCTGACTCAAATGCCAATCACTCAGACGCCTTATAAAATGTGGTGGTCAAACTACCAGCTTACTGAGAAATCAAGATACGAAATTACTGACCATAATGCTTCCTGGGAACCAATCTTTGTTTTACGTCGGTGCAATTTGAGGTGAGGTATAACATCTCTCGGTACTATGAATTAAAAGCCAGCGGGATGTCTTATGTGGCTCGTGAATAAAATAATTATCACGTGTAACGTTACCAATCTCTGACACAGAAAATATTTGATGAGACGCATCAACATTTTAAACAAACAAGTAAATATACCAGTTCTCATGAGGTAAAATAATCATTTTATTTCATGTTTCAAACACTTTGGTGACCTTTGTGGCAGTGCGGTAGGTTTCTTGTTCCTTGACCTGGAGGTCGTGAGTTCGAAGCCCAGGATTGACAGATATATGCATATTTTTAACAGATGTGGGTAATTTCACACTTATACATTAAAAAAGTGTATTTGCACCTCGTTACAGGGTAGATGATTTTTCGGTATCGTTTGGGGATTGTGTATTACTTTATGAAGTCGTCCCGGAGTGGTAGATACTCCAAGTATCGCCCTGGTGAGAGGCTACCATTCAGAATCGAAAAATTGCTTCAAATGTCTTTAGTCGTGTTTAGTGACAAGATCTGAATATCCCAACCTTCATCTTCCCCGGATCCTTCCCCTACCCGATACCTTCAGCCTCACAACATACCCCGATCGGGAATAGCCTCACTGACTCCAGACGGTTGGAACTAGTTGAGGTTCTTGTGCGTGTTCACTTTTTAAAAAATCTAACGTTTTCCATATCTAATTTTTTTTCTACGTACATGAATAAGTAAGACGGTTCGAAAATAATGATTGCATTCGTAAAGTAATGGCTTTGCTTAGAGAGATTGCAGGTTCAAACATATCTTTATAATGGATTTAATTATATTATAAGATAATTTCATGAACAAAAACAATATTTTAAATTTCCTAAGAAACACCGGGTTTTATTGCTAAACTCTATATAACTGCAATAAAAAAAAATGTACAGGGACACTTCCAAACAATCTTGAATAATTCATCCTAATGTGGCAAACATTACCGATTTGATGGTCACGAAAAATGATCTGGGCAAAGTGAGGATAGTGATCATTTTATAACCATTAAGTAGTCTGTTTTGAGGTTTATTATTATTAATCTTAGTCTGTGAAAACTTCGTGCTGGTAAACTAGAACCAATGATATTTTCTTTTGTACAATAAGTTATTTTTATTAAAAGTCGATTGTGAAGAACAATAACTCCAGGAACATTAACCTCAATTTAAATTCGCATGAAAGATTATTCAAAGACAATATATTTATATATACATAATGTGGAATATGGGCTACCTAGTTTAAGTTTTGATTTATTTTTTGTAAAAATATTTTTATAATAGAACTGAATTGGGATTGGGTGGCCTAGTCCCGAACACATAGACACTAACATGTTTATTAATACGATATAAAAAAATAACAGCAACTACCATATAAGCATGTTCATATCGAATTCATAAAATAAATACTAAAAAGTCGATGGCATATTAATAACGGGTATCACCCGACGCGTGATCTAATCGGTTTTCAACAGAGAAATCTATTTTCTATTTCAGATATTTAGTTTCACACATTCTATATGTGTGCAGTGTTACCAACTAACTAACTATCTAACCATCACGCTGTTTCCCCGCAGGGGTAGGCAGAGAAGACGGACCGCCATTTAACTCTGTCTTGGCACACACTCCTTGCTTCATTCATATTCACAGTGTTACCAAATATGTCAATATTCTTTTTTATCTAGATGGTGTCTCAAAATTTTTCTGTTAAATAAAAATGGATGGTTTATCTAAGACACCATCTAGGTATATAATATGTGCTCGCATAGAAATATATATATATATATATATATATATATATATATATATATATATATATATATATAAAATATATATTAATAAAAAGATGGCAGCCAAATCAGAAGAAAAATAATAAAAAATGGTTTTCAAAAATCATTTTCAAATGATGAACCAGATCGATTAAAATGCCGGTTTCTTATAAGGTCTCGGTGGCTGAATTGTCAGAAGCGTTACTCCCGGATAGATAGAGGTTCCGAGTTTGAGTTTCGGCACGACCGTGAAACTTTTTCCGTTTCATATTAACGTTGAAAATTATTGATATTATTTCAATTATTAATATTTCATACTTTACTTAAACAGTTATATTTATAAAAAACCAAACCAATTATGAACAAGTACGATAGCGTTACATATGTTAATCTGAATCACTGGGCAAATGTTCTCAATTTCGTGCACGTATCAAGACATGAGAAAAATAACACATGGCTCGCATTACACCTAGTTGTGATCATCAAATATTGGCTCATGTTCAAATATTCCATGCTATTCTTCTTCTTCTTTTTTGTGCCAATATCTAACAGTTTACATAATCAGTCAGATGATAAAACTTTTTCATTCCGTAATGAAAAATACGAATCGGAAACGGTGTTTTGACTATTGGCCATGAAATCGTTAATCACATCCGGCATTGCAAAAAAAGCTTGTTCGGGGTTACCCGCTGTCCGGAGCTAGACCTCTTTCCCCCAATAGTGATGGTTAATGGCAAATTAATTTCGTCTTACAACTGTTTGTAATGTAAAAATATTGTTATTACTGTTACATTGATGCTGAGACCACTAACACAGATAATGATGGTATTTTTATGCCAGAGAAAAGTGTAAGTAATTAAATACAAAAAAATATTTGATTTCATTAATTTTTCATAATTTTACGTTTTATCTGTAAATATCGTCGTCGGAAAGGCAAAAAGGCTGAAGCGCTATTCTGGGAAGTTGATACAAGAGCACTTCAAATTTTTTTTTGTTTAACACTAAAATTCTTCAGTCTTTAGTACCTGGTTGAATTTTGAAAAAAAAAATTACTCAGGTGACTCAATGATCTCACTGAGGTTTTTGAAGCGACAAAAAGCTAAAAAAGACCCAAACTTGTGTCGCTTGAGTCAAACCTCCTCCCAAATGGTAAATATATTTTAGTTGGCTGAAGGGCCACAAAAGTCTTCAGAATCAAACAAGAGTCAGATCATTCGATGTAGAAAAAAAACCTGATAAAATCTGCCTATTTAACACATTTTTTACAAAAGTGTTGCTTCAGTCCTTTTGTCTTTCCAGCAACGATATTGTTTGAACCGTAAAATGTGATGCGACTTTGTGTTGATTTTCTGATTAATTCCTGTTTTAAAACAATACATTTCATTTTCGTAAGATACCATAAATATTTTCTACCCAGTGAATATTTTATTCAAACCGACTTGCAACTTTCTTGTAACCAGCTTCATTGATATCAGTAGTGGGTAATAGATCAATTTAGTTTACCGATTAGTAGCTGGGTTCCTACGCAGGCGTTTTGGGTCCAATTCACGGCCTCCGCCATTGCACAAGCAATATTTTCCCCTTACAATGATGTTAGTAAGAGATTTTTAAATATTGTCAGGCTATGTGTGACTCGAAAATATTTGTCTTTTTTTTTTTTGAAAAATAACGTTCAGAACTATTTTTTTCTGCGTTATATTCAGAGAAGCAACACAAAAAGAACCTTACTTGAATTGTGTATATTTCATAGATTTATTAGCTTAATCTAATCAGAGTTACCAGCTTTTTCATTGCCATCGTTATTTATGTGGCAGTCCCAATACGGACACAACGCTGATGACCATTCCAATGATTAAATTATGCAGATTCATTGATTTTCATGACGCAATAAAGGCGGTCAATAAACGGGGCATATTTTTTACAAAGGAAAGCGGAATTAAAAAAAAAACGTACGTCTTGGCAGAGTGAACCCCGCGTCACTATTTATTTATTTAATGAAAATGAAATAATAACTTTGTAAAAGATCACAGATTTTATTTAAAAATGTATGACCGACCAGTTTCGTTGGCCTAAGCATCATCAGAGTATAAACTTTAACTACTTAATTGTCATGGCAACAGATTAAATCATTTAAAAGTACTAGAAATAAAGAAAGCCATAAAAAGTAAGAAGTTCAATATGTCAAACCACAATGTATTTATTTACGTTAGTTGAACATTTTTTTATTGTTTGTTATATTACCCGTCCCACTGGGCATACGCCTGTGTTGGGATGATAATATAATATATATATATATATATATATATATATATATATATATATATATATATAACCGTTACAACAACAAACCTGGAGGATTGTGGCGGCGGCCATGATAGCACTGAGATGGTCACGTGACACCTAAAAATCGCTCACGCACCATGGCCTGTTATACCGTTGGATATATATATATATATATATATATATATATATATATATATATATATATATATATATATATATATATATATATATATATATATCATATATATATATATAATTAACACCGCACAAGAGTCTCAACCGTCTAGAGCCAGTGAGACTATGGCATCCCCAATTGGAGTATGCTGTGAAGCTTAAGGAAGCGGGGGGAAAGGAGATTGGAAAGAGGAAGGATGGAAACTACCTGGCTATTCAGATCTGGTCACCAAACACGGCTAAAGTCATTTCAAGCAACTTTTCGATTTTGAATGGTGGTCCTTCACCAGGGCGATGCTTAGAGTATCTACCGCGCTGTAGAGCAGATGAACGAAGAAAGGCGTGTGAGAAGAATAAATTTCGTAAAAGTGAATGATAGAAGAAGTCGGGGACGCCCGAAGAAGACATGGAAGAATCAAGTTAATAAATTGATCGGTCGGTAGCTGAGTGGACAAACGCGTCGGACTCTCACCCGGGCGTCGTGCGTTCAATTCCTCTGCCGGCTAAGTCCTCCATCATTGCACAAGCAACATCTTCCGTTTCTTATGATAGTAGTAGGAGTTTTTCAAATATTGTCAGGTTATTCGTTTTACTGGAATGTTTGTCTTTCTTTAAAAAAAAAAACTTTAAAGTCAGAATAATAGAAGATTATGTATGAGACGGTGTATGGATGTGAATGAAGCGAGGAGTGTGTGCCAAGAAAGATTTGTATTGCGGTCCATCATCTCTGCCACCCTACAGGGAAACGGGGTGGTAGTCAGCTTTTTAGTTGGTCGTGTTATGATATCCGGGTTCAGACCCAAAAACTCACGCCTTTGCACTCAGGCTTATTTCCATTAATTTATTCCACGCGTGCGACCCATGCTCGCCTTGCAACCTGCAGTCGAAATAATACCTCGTGGAATTCCACGCCGCTTGGTCCTGGCTGGTAGCAGAGTGCAGAGTCCAAGTGCGGGTACAGGGTGCGAGTACATTCCAAACTTTCTAGCCGGTCAGCTGCGCGTTGCTCGACCAGGTGCCGATACAAAGCCATGTCCAGCAATCGTTATTCGGTTCACACTGTGCGGTAATTAATGCATAAATACTTGTTCCTTGATTGGGAAATCGGCCGAACGGCTCGATGAAATAACCGGCGTCTTATCTGATTACAAATACGTAGATGATTGTATTATACATGATAGATTGTCGACTTCTGTGTGTATGCAATATTTGATTCTGTTTCAGTGGAATATTTTTTTGCTCTCTAATTCATTTGTAATTCTAAATTTACTTACTGTTACTCGTGCTTACACATGCATATTTATTATTTATTTATTTGTTTGTGTATTTATTTATTTATTAATTAATAAAATACTTTTTTTATTTTTTATTTGTTTATTTATTTATTTATTATTTATTGATCTATTTATTTATTTATTTATTTATTTATTTATTTATTTATTTATTTATTTATTTATTTATTTATTTATTAATTTATTTTTTTTTTATTTATATTTATTTATTTATTCATTTATTTATTTATGTATTTGTTTATTTATGTATGTATTTATTTATTAATTATTATTATATTTTTTTGTTATTTATCTATTTAGTTATTATTTATTTTTTATTTATTTGTTTATTTATGTATGTATTTATTTATTAATTATTATATTTTTTTTATTATTTATCTATTTAGTTATTATTTATTTTTTTATTTATGTACGCCCTAGTGGGCTTTTACAACAAATTTGTATAATATAGTTATCTTGACAATAACACGAACATTACAAAACATCAATATTATAAGAGATGTAGATTGACCGGTCGGTAGCTGAGTAGACAAACGCGTCGGATTCCCACCCGGGCGTCGTGCGTTCAATTCCTCTGCTGGCTAAGTCCTCCATCATTGCACAAGCAACATCTTCCGCTTCTTATGATGGCAGTAGGAGTTTTTCAAATATTGTCAGGTTATTCGTAACCCGGGAATGTTTGTCTTTCTTTAAAAAAAAATAAAATATATATATATATACAAATAACATATACTCCATCTCATTCCCTCTCTAACCTTGGTGAGTGGGCTTTAATAAAAGATTGCTGTAAGCTCACAAAATGCAGTCTAAAAATTTTCACTTTAAGTACTTGTATGTAAACATATACACAAAAAATCTCTACAGTAGCAAAAGACAGCCCGCTCACCGCTCACCGCTCACCGCTCACCGGGTAGAAAAGATTATCTCCTCATTAATGCACCTCTAACCACAGTACACAGGAAGAGGGGGAAATATTCCCTGGCACGGCTAAAAAATTCAACAATACGATATACAATGAAAGATATTTAAAAAAAATTGACCTTCTTCAAAATCCTCCAGAAGAGTAATTGCCTCTACATGTATTTTTTTTAATATGTCTAAATAGCAAACCCATGTTTCCAGATTTGAAAGACTTTCAGCATATGGAAAGTCAGGTATTTCCCAAACTTTTCATTTTCCTTTCCTTCTTCCATTGTTTCACATCGCAAAAATCATAAAATGGAGCTGCCATAAACCTATTCAGTCTGAGAAGTGGGAATATTATGCGGCATTTACATAAAACCATGTGTAGGTACGTGTTGCTTAAATTCTCAATTATCTCAATATTATTTGAAACAAGAAAATCTCCATAAAAATATTCAATACTTTAATTCAGGTAGGCACCTACTTTTAAGTATCTATTCAGATAATATATCTTTTACACAGATTGATCTTGAAGATGTACAAAAATAATTATAATGTGTTAACTTTCTCTTGTACAAAGAGCCGCAAACGTAATGTTAATTTTGGGGCAGCGTCTTCTTTTCGTGTCTAAGATTTTTTTAAAGATATCGTTCTAGTATTATTACGTCGATTTGATTTTTACGATCGAATATTATTTGATGCTGTAAATAAACGACTAGCGTAAATCATTTCTAATTGCCATCGTAAAAGAGAAAGTTATAACCTTTGCAGAGATATAGAGGGCCAGATTTACCAATAAATTAATTATAAAGCATGCATATATCCTTTATTTAAAAAAGTACGATTTACATATCGGTAAAGGAATTAATTGAATGCGCTGTTTTAAATGTGTGTAATAAATAAGTTAGATGATTATTATGTCATCTTTACTAAATCTGATATTATTAATCTTCTTAGATTTACCAATAAGAAACAATGTGAGAAAGTGAGGTTATGGAAAAATGACATAAATTACAAGAAATAAGAGTTCAAATAGTTGTATTAAAAATTGGAACGACACAGATCTTCTACACAAAAGAGTGCATGAGAAAAACACTATTTGTTAAAGAATTTATTTACGTGCTACGGACTTCTTGTAAATACAAGATTGGCTTCGATGTACGATATATCTTTTGAATATGATATTCTGAAGAGATGAGTTTTTTTAGGGATATGAGGCAGTTCTAACACAATTGAAATTGTTGAGATAAAATTATGCTTTTAAACCTTTAATAAGATTCAATCAGAAAATGTAAACTTCATTCATCTATATGACAAAGTTTTAGGCATTCGAGCTCAATGGTAAATCCTTTTGGCACCTAGCAACTCAGATACACAACACGAAAACCTGCATAATTAATATGCACGTGTTCGTCTGGTTTACATGCAGTCACACTACGCCAAGGCACGGGGTTTTAACGAGGTCACTTGAAGGTTATTTAAGGTTGTATGCAAGGTCACGTGAGACTGCAGACCTTTGTGAAAGGTTGGTAAGTGCTGATCATTCTACGAATTGATCATTACAATTTACGGCTTGCCTACTCCGCGGCAAATCGGAAGAAAACGTTGAATTGAAACCAGAGAAAATCAGATGATGAATGCATCCGCGTGGGTAGGTACAATAAGTATTCCTTAGTGGTTTAAACTAACTACACTTTTTTTACCACAACGTGTTGCTTTCTGTGAGAAAAAAGTATTTTTTTAATACTTTTTAAAAATAAAGGCAAACATTCCCGGGTTACGAATAACCTGTCGATACTTGAAAAAAAGATGTTCATTATTATTTGGGGTCTTGTGTTTAAGATTCCTGCTATACCATAAACTCCGGACGGACGGAATCAGCAATATCAAGTATTTATTATGTATCAATGCTCTTTACGACAGCTGTTTATCCATTTTCGTAAGGTTTATTATCCGATGCACGAGCATGAAGCTGCCAACCCCTCCAAAGGAGAACATCTCCCGTGCTTCATTTGTTTCCCCACAAAAAAATCAGGTTGAATATTTTTGAAAAGATTTTCGTATACATGATTTACTTGTAAAAAAAATCTTAGGAAGATTTTTAAAAAAATCATGTGGATGACAAATAATTTCTTAATCATACACAACTATATTACTCGGACATCGTAACCAATACATCAAATATCCAGAGAAAAGGACTTTATGTAAACCAATAAGTGATTATTTTATTGTGTCGTATAAAGTAATCAGTTTTCCTATCAAGAGGTCGTTGGCTGGCTACAAGAATCAGAATTTAACGTCAAAAAGTGGGTCGCCCAACCGGCTCGCCCCCCGGGCACCCACTGGAATGGGAGTCGCTCGGAGGTTGTGACACCAAAGTGTGGCTCGCGAGACCCGTTGGGTTTTTTTATAAAGCTTTTAAGACTGAACCGTTTACATTCCATAGGTACTACTTCATTGACGTATTCTGTATTGCGAGATAAGTTTTGATACACGAATGCGCTAATCTATTTAAATATATTTCATAAAAAAAGCTGTTGATTGAATGATTAATAAATAAACCTGCATTTTGTTATTATTTTGCATGCTCATTTGAAAAAAAGTAGGTAACAAATCGTAAAAATGCGTTATATAAATACTATGTTAATGACAATAATTAGTCAATGAAATGAAAAAATAAGTTTGTATTAGACAACACATTATTTTTTAATTTTCATTACCGACCGGCTTCGCTTAGCCTAAGCATCATCAGGGTACAAAATTAAAGTAAACAAAAAATACAAATATATAACCGCACCCTTTGTATGTTTTGTTTAGTTCAATTTTGAAACCGGTCGGCAATAAAAATAAAAATTAAATCTGTGATATTTTACAAAGTTATTTTTCATTTCATTAAATATGTAAAACCACAAAGTAATTACTTTCTACAACAACAAAAAAATAAAATATTATTCAATTTTACTTTGAAATACTCATAAATTGTTGAATATTTATTCGTTTTATGCCTATTTGTTAAACAGTTATATAACATAGATAGCTAAAGCTGGTGCAATAACTCATAGGTTAAATTGAAATGACGTATGTATTTCAAAGGGATTCCTAATTTTGTCACCCTTACCACAAATAAAGGCATCAGCTTGCATAAAACGTACGCCCTGTTGCTTGATCGCGACAACCATGGCTCAGCTGGGCGGATAACATACCCGTAGAAGAACTAATAGTAAAATCATAAGCATTGATTTCATTATCTCTTATTAAGCAAGTGAACAACTTTCATTTAAAATGTAGAATCTGATGAAAGAAATAGTGAAGTGATATTTCGACATTGTCTTTTAATATAAAATCAATTTCATAAAAAAAATCGACCGAAATGTTGATCGGGTATTTTATTTCGGTCATTTTTTCCTTACCGGTCTTCTGGGTTGCGAGATATGTGCATATGCCCATTTGTACAAATGTGGTATAATTAGGCATGTTGCACATTCTTATAAACATAACTTGAAAACGTATTTAGTATTACACATGCTGAAATTGGAAATGTCCCAATGTAACATTTCTATTTTCCATGCAATGGTAGCTTTTAATATTGTTTTGAACGCACGAGCGTGAGAGCTGTCATGTGTAACTGTCGAAAGTTAAAAATGACAATTTAAGTTGACAGTTTAATGTGACAAAGATATAAAAATAACATTTTAAAAATGTACTCATGGTCTTCACAGATATCATATTGAAAAAATAAAGCCTCTAGCGTAAATCATCTACGTTTTTTACTTAGACTTTTGATTTTAAAAAAAAATGTAATACCGCTACACATTTTCAGTGAACGTTTTCTTGACTTTTCGATGATGCTTCAATTTTGTATTATGGTTAACGATGTTATTCGAATCATGGTGCGTCTTTCACAATACGATTTTGGTGTTACACACAGTTAAACAAATCATTTGCCGCAGCTACCCTGCCTTTCCTCATGTAGTAAGTAGGTATAGAGAGCGTCATTTGAAATCGAACATTGGTTGCTTAACCCTTATGTGACTGAAGAAAATTACACCTTTTCAAAATTCATGTGAAGGTTTCTTTTACGGTATACAATTTGCTGAAGTTTGCTGGACCACTTTTATGACGTAATATATTTCGACTCAGTTCAATACTTGGGGAAGTGGATATGAATTTCACCCAGTACCATATTTTCTTGAGATTTTCAATGAAATAGGTGATTAAACATAGTATTCGGGATACAGGCGATGTACTTTGAACACAACAGTACATCATATTTATCATTTAAAATAAGATAAAATGATTAGTAAATACGGACAAGCTTAAAACATCATATAAAACACATGAGGGTACCCGGGTACTCTTTCAGTCATCAGAAGTTGTTAATTATACTTATTCGTTTTCCGCTAACACACCACCTTCCACATATCCAACGGTTATGTTAAATTGTTAATTTTCCCTATTGTGGAGAATTCAAGATGTTTCAGCTGGTTAGACTTACTGGAACATTAAAAAAATCTATGTTGAAAACCGAAGAGGGTACTCGGCTACTCTTTCAGTCACATAAAGGTTAAAATCGCCAAGGAAATGTTTAGTAATGACATATGAAAAGCTAAGAAATTACGATTTTTATTTTTCCCTTTCTGCTTTCCATTTTCAATTACCTCTACGAAATTCATCAATCAGAGAATTCCATACATAGTCCTCAAAGTCAGATTTAAACTTAAACGTAATATCGATATTTATGATGTATCAATTTTGCCTTGTGTTTAACATTGCTATGCAAAACATGCTGCATATTACACAATACGATTTCGGCAAGTTGCACATTGTTATACAAGCTATTTGCAGGCAGCTCCACTGCCTTGCCTCGTGTAGTAGGTACGGATAACACTGCCTTTAAAACGTGGGCAGACTGGGTAGCGGTTAGCGGTTAGCGGTTAGCGGTTAGCAGTTGGAGGGTGATGCAACTTTCGTTTCGTGTGAATGGTATTGGGTCATCGTCGACCTGATCGCAGGAAAGGTTATACACGACGCTGCCTCGTCTCCGTATTCTCGTTGTGCAACCTTTCTAATGTGCATCCACTCCTATTGATCTACCAATCGTTATTTATTGTTGGGATGCAACATTTTTCAAGAAAACACTACACAAGTGGGTTTAACTGTAGATATATTCACTAGAATCCGAACGTTTTGATCTTTAATTGATTATTTTTGTTTTGTTTTTTAAGCACTAAATAAATGTGTTCTGTTTGTAAATGCACGTATGATACATCGATGAAATTGAACTTCCAAACATTATTTATTGCTTTAATTTTAACTTTTCACGCACGCGAAAGATTCTGTTCTAAACATTTCCGCACAGGGTAAGTAGAAGGGATGGAAAGCCAAGCAGCTCTCTCTTGGCAGGCAGTCCTTATTTAATTCATATTCATACATCATAAAATACCTCTCTTCTGTTATTTCGGCTCTTGAAATGCCCTGTCACAAGTATTCGATTCTCATGATCGCCTCATTTATTCCTGGGGCGTCTCCGACTATTTCCTTCAACGAATCGCTCTTCAAATGTTCTCATGACACTCCTTTCTCCATCTATCCGCTTTTATATCTCAAAACAAACGAATCCCACTCTCGATCTTGTTGATGATATCGGTCAATTATCGTTTCGATACACATTCGTAATATGGTCGTACATAGTTTTACGCACATACACTTGAATGATCTCATCTCTACTGCACTCGATCTTATTTCATCCTCTTTCTATCTAAATAATAGCCATACAAGTCTTGATTTCATTGATTTTTTTTTTCAGTTTTTAAAAATTTAATTACTAAATAAATAAGTTTCGTTCGAATCGTTTTTTTTTGTTTGTGGTTAATTAAAAAAAAACTGTCTAGCGTGCAAGTCATTAATTAAAATGACCTTTCACAAAAAATATACATTTACCAATTAAAATATTTCTTTATGGTTGCACAAAATACTGAATGTAAATAAGTACATCCTACCGGTAAATGTATGTATGAGAATTATTCAGGTCTATGACCTTCGAACCAGCACATCATTTGGTCAGTGTACCGTTGGTTAAGAAAACAATAGATGAGCTCTGTGATAAGTCAGCATTCAAATTAAATTGGGTTTATTGTGGCATTTTATTGAATAGAAACACGCTAATGTTAGAGGTTAATAAAATTAATTATAAATAAATGGGTAAGTATTCGTACCACATACGTACTTTGATAAAAAAAAATGTTGATCAAACCATTTCAAATATTCCGTAGCGGGCGTTTCCAACCCACGGCCCTATACAATATTTTACAGCTAGTTGTGTGGCCCACAATTTGTTTGTAAATTTGTATTTTGTATGTGGCCCAAAATAATTGATAATGTGAATCAAGGAAGGGCAAAGTTCAAAGATCTTTGCCATTAAATAAAATTATTATAAGAGACTTTAATTTTCGATATAAAAAAATAAAACACTACTTCTTTCAAATAAACTTTATAGTAAACGAAACCACAAAAAATAGGCAATATTTAAAGCATTAAAATTGATAACTAACCTGAATTCATATTAAAAGCGAACCGCAATTTTTATTTTTATTTGACAGCACTTATTATATGACGTGCGATTGCATTATATTAATTACTGAAAAATCACGAAGAACTTGACTCGATAAGAAAAAATAATAATTTCTTTAATTCGTCCATTCTGAATATATAATAATGTCTGGTAAAATACATTGTTGATGGGTACTTTATCAGGTGGGTAGGAATTTTAAAACATTATTTTTTAAATTTGATAATTTCAATTTACATCAGTTCTAAATTTGAAAAGTTCACTCTCATACGTACTCATAAAGAAAATTATTATAGTGAATATACCGAAATGCGATCTTCTGCGCATTTGCCAAAATGTTATATTGATGTTTAGTTGTAAATCTT
Source organism: Drusus annulatus (assembly GCA_022651775.1). Lineage (NCBI taxonomy): Eukaryota > Metazoa > Arthropoda > Insecta > Trichoptera > Limnephilidae > Drusus > Drusus annulatus. Next base: position 507,397 of record JAGWCC010000408.1, read on the forward strand.
AGCAATTTAGCGTATTCATTAGGTAACCTGTAAAGTACCTAAGCATCTCATTGTTTTTAAATAAAATTCCGTCAATGCAAAAAGCACTTTGTTATTCGATTAGTCTATTTTTATACTTCGATGGCTTATCTACACACGTTAAATCGATGGATGATATGTTACTTTTGTATGAGTCATCCCGCTACGCGATGTTGCCCTAAAATATCAACACTATTTCTCATAGACCAAGGCTTTGTCTTCTTTATCGTACCAACGAAAATGTATTACCCTGCGCTATTTTATCAGATTATAAAAAATAATCAAAGATTAACCGTTATTATAATATCACTTTTTGTCTTTTCTATCAGATGTCTATACCGTTTAGTCAAGACGTAGAAAAGTAATTAAATATTCAATATATGGATATATTTTTTTATGAAATCTTATGTTAGTTACTTTTCTATCAACTTTTTTTATAATTGTCTAAATGTAAAAAAAATGAAATGGGAGCTCAGGTGTCGAGAAATTTGAACTGGTTTTTGAATCATGAAGTAAATTAGTTTTTTGGAAATATTCATTAGGCTAATTTTGAAACTGTTAATTCGTGGTGGAATTCCATTTTAATGATTTAATAAAACAAATTTATAACTTTATTCCACTTTTATTTTATGACTGGACCGGTTTCAGCCTATGACGGCCATCTTCAGACTAGTACATGTTGTTGTAAACCTACGGCTTATATACTATGATAAGCCGTAGGTTAACAACAACATGTATAAGTCTGAAGATGGCCGTCATAGGCTGAAACCGGTCCAGTCATAAAATAAAAGTGGAATAAAGTTATAAATTTGTTTTATTAAATCATTCATTAGGCTGTCACAAAATTTTACAAAGCTCCTTGTGCCTGCTCGTGTCATGTTTTCCAAGTCTTCGGTAATAAAAAATATTAATCGCTGGGTAATAATTACAACGCATTATGAAAACTAGATTTTTCGGTAAATTCTTGCAAAAATACAAATAATAATATAAATTATAATATGACAGAAAAGCAAAAGAGGTTAATGTTCTTTGGGAGGAAGGTTTTGTGCACAAAATGGCGGACGACAAAATTATTATTAAAATGAACCACACGCAACTTCCATACAAAGAATACTGATCCAGAGTGCCTATTCGTGTCTGAGTCCCGTGTTATAATTTTAATACAACTTCTAAAGCCGCCGTTGTATAAATATTCCATTTCACCAGGCTGAAGATCTAATGAAAAAAAAACTACCAACAAAAAAACAAGAAATGCTGACCGATTAAAAAAAAGTTAAATATACATGATCTTGTTTTTTTGAAGTACTCAACGGGAGTCTAAAATTGAACCCGTGACATCCGTATCAGAGATCCGGCGCTTTACCGCTAGGCACAGACGCCAGGCTATACAGAAATAATAAATGAGAACTGTTTTATGGACAGTTTGGGACCAAGGCTGACCGAAAGATCTCGTTTTGACTCCACGGGGGGTTCTTTCATTCAACTATAGAATTGTGGAGGATGTGTAGTATGGGTGAGCAAAATAAAAGGTTTTTGAATCTACGTTTGAAAGGCTCATTGTATAATATTCCAACTTTAGTACACCCATGCGGAAGTCTTTTGCATTAAAATTATTTTTCTCAAGACTTTACTCAAAATTTAAAATATTTCCCAACTTCTAATTCATGAGCAGTCTTTGTAAAAGGATAAAAAAGTCATTATATTACTAAAACATTGCTTTTTTTATCAAAGAGTGGAAACATAACGTAGAAGTTGTTCAAATACATACCCCCTTACTTATAAACGAGTTGTAAATGTAACACGTGGGGTAAGATCGGAATAGCGAAAAACTTACCTTATAACCACGGCTTATGCGAATAATTTAATGGCTTACGTCCGGTGTAACTAAACCAACGCTTAACCGGCGCATAAAAATCTAATTAGTAAGACGAATAGACTTTTCATATCGCTTAAAAATATTGTATAGTGTTTATTAGTTATCTAGGTGAATGTTATGTGGTGAATGTTTTCTTGGGAAATTTCGTCTTAAAGGCCCACAAAACTTCTTAGAAATATGTCGTCGCTGGAAAGGCAAAAGGACTTAAGCGACACTTTGATCAAAAATGAGTTAAGCATGCAGTTTTGATTGCAGTTTTTTTTCTGCATCGAATGCTCTGACTCTCATTTAATTCTGTAAACTTTTGTAGCCCTTTAGCCATCTGAAATATATTTACCATTTGGGAGAATGTTTAACTCAAACGACACAAGTTTGGGAGTTTTCAGCTTTTTGTCGCTTTAAGTAACTGAGTGAGAGCATTGAGTTACCTGAGTTACTTTTTTGTTTTCGAAATCCAACCAGGTACTGAATAATAATGAATTAAGTGCTCTGGTGTAAAAATGGCGCTTCAGCCCTTTTGCCTTTTCGGCAATGATAAATTGTATTATTTTTTACGGATGATTTACAACGCTTTGGTTTGTGAATTTGACCCAAAAAAAATTGTAGTAAAAAAAACAATTGGAAAATGTGTCGTTACTCTTCCACATTGAAGTCATCCCACATTTCAAATTCATCCGCCTCATCATGACCAGCGTTGTTGGCACCAACCACCACTGGATTGGCCCGACACCTGTTGGGGAATTCGCTTCAGCCATTGTCTCGCGTCTTCCGGATACAGGGGTTTAATTGGGACAAGGTATTATTCGGTGACCGTTCGAGGCCGTTTCCAGGTTCTTTAAGGCCAACCAATTGAGTAGGTGTCTACGTAGCTGTTAAGGGTCATTTTGCGGAATAATGATTTAATAATAATAATAATTTCTCTAAAAAACACAAAAATCAAAAGCTAAGTAGGTACTATATTTTCTAAAAAAAAACTCTTGTAAATTGTCATCCCAACACGAATGCCTAGAGGGATGGGCAATATGCCAAACAATAAAAAATGTTCAAGTAAAATAATTATCAAATTCTTGCCAATACAAAGCTCCAACAAAGTTCAAATAATTATTAACGAATCTGCACAGAAATAGATATCACATAGACGCATTTCAGAAATAACCATTATTTTGCACAAAAATTGAAATGCTTTGTAAACATTATGTTATTGAGTATAAATAAACACTAAAAGTAGCAACAGATACAAACGTGACTGTATATAGATTGTAAAAATTTTCCGACACTGTTTAGTAGAACTAGTTTAGAAAAAAAGTTAGCAAGTAGGTATTGGGTTTTAAATGAAAATATTTATGTATTTCAAAAGAATTCCAACTAATGAAGTTTCAAAAAAATAAAAATAAATATAACACATCAGATTAAGTAATAAATTAAATGACATGGCTTGTGAATAAGTGTGGGTGGATTCCCAAAAAAAATAAGGTATCTTTAAAAAAATGACACTAGGTTTAATCGGGAAAACATTATTTAAGGGGCTGTACCTTCATTAAATATAATGAACAAATAATGATTCTATAACTTTATTTGAGCGATTTCTCAACATATCGTGCTTCTAGACTACTCTGTATTATCCCTTTGTTGTGATTAGAAAAATATTGATATCTTTGTTTTTCTAAAACAAAGTATTTTTTCAAATAGAAATTTCGTGTTACTTTGCCAATTGAAAGCTGTTGTGCTTAAAATATACTTCAATCATGAAAGTTTATGGTATCAATTCATTTATTTATAGTTTTTGTGTTTAATTTGTAGAACTCCATTTTAATTTTTATATAATTCAATGGAATTAAATTTAATATTATTATTATTGAGTTCTTATTTTAAGTTTTATTTTTATTTACAGTTTCGGCATTTAAGGCCATTGTCAAGCAGTTTGACAATGGCCTTAAACGCCGAAACAGCTGTCACTAAAAACTAAAACAAAAAACTTAAAATGGCAGAACTCAATAATAATAATATTAAATTTAATTCAATTGAATTATATAAAAAAAAGGTATCAATTCATTTACATTTTTCATGGCACTGACATCTCCTGTTTATTTACTTGTGAGTTCTTGTCATACTGAAACTTGTATTTACATTCAAACGGAATGCATAGACACATTCTGTATAAATATACTTGAACACGATGATCTCACTGTCAAAACTTCACGCAGCCTTAGATTTGTTTCCAGCAGACAAATCTTCATTGAATAGATAAATAAACACGCATGAATGGCATCAGATATTTCCAGTAATTTCATTGCTTGACACACTTAACACTGAAGAATATATTCAACTTTGGTCACTTTATCTAACACGACAAGGTGAATTGAATCCATTGACGAGTAAAACATTTGAACGTGAAATTCTACGGCATATTATCACTAAATTCCTGTGACCACTTACGTTTTTGCTGGACTTTCTAATTCTGCCACTTTTTCTCGTAGGTTTTTTTTTCTCTTACCGAGTTTTGGCTCTGCCGCGAATGTGGCGGTACATTGATATCAAACAAATACTGTAAGTAACACGACAGTTTCACCATTGACACCAAACACAAAGCCCCTTCCATCGCCTGATATTGTTTTATTCAATTTGCGACTACGCTAACTACCAACCAAATGTAACAGCCCATTTTTTTCTGACAATATATTTTGTTTTTCTCCTTTATTGAGTATCTCGTAAATTATTTAGGTTCAGTTCTCTCCATTATCGTATTTTTCGAATTGTTTGTATTTATTATTTTGTTCTATGCTCTGGTTTATCATAATTTTGCATTTCAATTGGAAGAAAAAATTCTTCTTTAACTTTTCAATAAACTTTGTTAAGTATATTGTCTTTACCTTTGGATAAAATTTCGTATTTACGTTTCTTATATTTAGATGTCCCTAGCTTTTATTTAACTTAACCCCTTTTTGGGCTTCTTTGTGAACAATAATCAAAACTCTTTATAATATTATGTCTATTAGTGAAGTTGTTTACGTAATGTAAAAACCTTTCTTTGAGTTGATTTCAGTAAGGAGATTACCCCTTAATATATCGTTGCTGGAAAGGCGAAAGTGCGTAAGCGACACTCGGGTCAAAAACCAGTAAAATATTCAGTTTTGATCAGTTTTTTTTGCATTAAATTCAATGACTCTCGTTTGGTTCTGAAGACTTTTGTGACCTTTCAGACATCTTAAATTTAATAAATTATATTTACCATTTGGGAGAAGGCTTGACACAAGCTTGAGACTTTTTAAACTCTTTTTGTTCTTCAGGTAACTCAGTGAGAGCATTGAGTTACCTGAGTAAACTTTCTTTTTTTAAATCCAACCAGATACTGAAGACTTTTCAATTCAATTGTAAAACAAGAAAACTTCCAAGTGCTCTGATGTAAATTTCCTACTATGGCGCTTCAGCCCTTTTGCCGTACATATAATCTTAACAAATCCGGACTATAGATAAGTTAGATTAAATACCATCACAGTAAAGCGCAAATGGTATGAGAAATTGGTCTAAATACGTTTATTGTAACTGCTATTATTTAAGAGGTATGTTAAATAAAGATTTTAAAGTTACGTTTTGCTTATATTTATTTGTTTTTATATTATGCAAGCAAAATAATGAAGGCAAAAATTTCACATTAAACAGATTAAGTTTATTAATACTCACGCATCGTAGAAAGAATTATTATGTTATTTCTTTCAACGCACTTTCAACTTGTCGTCTCATTATTATAAAGCACTTGTTGTAATCTATTGGGTATTGTTTCTTTAGTTTATTTAATGAAATCAAGCTGATTGTTTCCACAATTTCTAAACGAAAGTTGCCCACTACCTTAAGCGATGAGCGTATTGATATCACAAGTACAGTGTTGTCGGTCTATTTGGCGTTCCGCGATTCATTTTTGGTTATTTACGAGAGCCGTTGTCCAAAATGAAGTTGTGATGTGTGTACGTATGATCAAGGAAAAACGGTTTAAATATTCTTTCATCGTTTATTCAGAAATTGTTCTGAATTCTATAGACTTATCAATATTTCTTACGACTAAAGTTTTTTTGTGGTACTTAATGCTTTAAAAACAACATCACAACACCAAGATCTGACGGCGCCTATTTATTAGATGAAAAATCTATGTTAATATAATACATCTCGGGAATCAAACCTAATTAACTAACTAACTAACCGTCACGCCGTTTTTCCGCAGGGGTAGGCAGAGAGGACGGACCGCCATATAACTCTGTCTTGGCACACACTTCTTGCTTCATTCACATTCATACATCGTCTCATAGATACTCTTCTGTTATTCCGACTCTTCACATGACCCGAATCAAGTATTTGATTTACTTGATCGTGCCATGTCTTTCTCGGGCGTCCTCGACTTCTTCTTCCATTCACTTTCGCATCATATATTCTTTTACCACTCCTTGCTTCGCTCATTCGTTCTACATGCCCAAACCATATAAGCGTCCCTTTCTTGATCCTATTCATTACGCTCACATCAGCCTTGCATCCTTTTCGGATATCCACAGAATATTCAAAATTCGGATATTCAAAATAATGCGGTCATTCATGATTTTACCGCACATATGTCTCAGGGATCTCATTCAAATCAAATCAATCATTCAATCAATCGAATCAAACCTGAAACCTTAAAATATCATTTTTTTCAAAATTACTAGTTGTATTATTGACTCTTCTTTGTTGCAACTCATCCTGTTCAACATTCCTTGCCGTAGACTCAGAAACAATACATTGCTGTTCCTCAATTATCACTCTACTAATTATGGTTATCATTCTCCACTGTCCAGAATGTCGAGACTTGTCAAGCCATGGTCTTGAAATTTTTGGTACTAGTCTAAATGACATTTTTTCCCATTTCGTGTTGTATATTTTTTGTAAATGGACAACAGTCCGCTAGTATATAAATAAATAAACAAATGTCGAACGGTCAAATGCTATGAAGGGTGCGTATCTTTCCAATAAGATCAATGTTTGGTTCTACAATAATTTAGATAAATAAATAATAAACAGAGATATATTTGTATTGCATAATACAAATGTCAATAATATCTGCTCAAAAATTTCTAAAATACCTACATTTACTCATTTATCTATATTTATACATATCTTTGGAATCTACCACTGACAAATCAACACGTATGAATTTATAAATATCACAGGTATCGATTATTCATTATTTACCTACTCACAGTCTTTTAATAAACGATAAATATAAGCTCTTACGTAATTGCTTCTCGTGTCGGTTTTATTTAATGCAAATAGGAGGTACTGAAAATTATATATTGTTTATCTCTCTGGAATGTTGCAACTCTCCGCTGTACTAAAACATCAACAATTATTCTTGCACACAAAATAATGGACTGTAACATACATGTTAACATAATTCATTGATTTGAAAGAGTAATCTGTAAAGACGATAAATTTTAAAGCATAACCTAGGTATACGATGAAAACAGTTTCATATTTAACTTGTTATACTGAAGAAATGATGTTTTAAAGTTGGGTGATAGGGTTTTACTACATTGTAATTTTACTGCACTCCATTTCATTAGTTTATGTACTAAGCAAAATATTATTTACATTTCTCGTTCTTCCTCTTTGAATGTTCATATTAACTTTCGTGAGATAATTTTCAGTTATTACTGGAGTTTCAATAAATACAGAGTTTTAGCTACTCTCAACATTGCATTGGTTCTATGAAATACTAGAGAATATACTGGTATCTATAATTATGATCGTCTTCATTATAATAAGTTTTAAATGGAATGTTTAAGTAGGTACTCTATTTTTAAATATTATATAATAAACTTTTTCAAAACGCCAACAAGTAAAATTAACTATTGAAAGAATTTTATTAATCGAGACATCTCTGTCACACTCCAATCTCTTTCTTTTCCATGTTTTCGTAATCTCATATTCCTTGAATATTTTTAACATTTTTTCATTAATTAATTATAAAAATGAAGCGTGATGCTTTGATAAGATAATTTTATTTAAAAAAATATATTTATACTCAATCATTTTATACGTGCAAACCAACCGAATTAATATGGCAGTACCGAGTGAAGATATTATTTAAATTGCAGAATCAAACATTTTCCTTAAAAAAGGTGAATTGATAAATAAACCATGAAATATTACACAATTTTTTTATAGTGTGCATTTCCTTGAGGTTTTTTAGGTTGTATTAGTTTCCAACAGTTTTAGTTTAATCACTCACCAACATAATTTTCAAAATTAAATTAATCCCTTTTCAAGAATATGATTTACCTGCTAAATGTAATACTTAATTTGTATGTGTAACTTTCGGTGAAGTCTCATTGATTATTGGAACTGTTCAAAGAATTTTGCTCTTGTAGTTTATTCACAAAGGCACGGTTTAATAGGCAGAGTAGTTTATTTCCCATGGTAATAATTGGAATACTGGGAAAAGGTTCAGTAAAAAGCTAGGGCTATTATTGTGTAAACTACAATTACGCAAGTTCAGGGAACAATGTAAGTGCTGCATTAAACACTCAAATTTAAGTATGTTGTGAATTAATTAAGTGTATTTTTATTATAACTAAGGCTAGAAGAATTAATTAATAAAACTTGTTACCTAACAAAAGTATGTAAGGCTTGTTCTGATTGTTAGAAATTGTCAAATTTTTCATGATAAAATTAACATATTTTAGGTCAATTGATATGATGGAGTTGTAATATCAAATTGTATATTATTGCTTGGTGATTCTTGGAGTTAATGTTTTGATTATACAATATTATGATTTTCAAACTGGGCATCTTATTTCACCCAGAAAGCTATCGAGGTAGCCCATAAACCAGCCGTTAATAGCCATGAGTTCAAATTGCAGTTACGGAAATAACTTTTTTTTTCGTATAATCATTTAAATTTATTTATTATGTCGGGTTTTTACAGATTATTCAAACGTGGGTGAGAATAATTTATTTACTTATTTTCACTATTATAAATATTGTGTTAGTTTTTACATTTCATCATTCTACGCCATATATTATAATACCCCTAAATTAATTAACCAAAAACAAAAAAATATATATATTTATATATTAGGTTCCATGCTTCAATCCTTCTCCTTTACGTGTAGAAATTGTGTTGCAACACACAAGTTCAAGTTCGGTTAATTCTTAGTGAATTAAAGGTTTTCTTCTGGTGATTTCAGCCTCTTTTACTACTTAAATCATTTAAGGACCAAATCCAGAAATCATAATGGTTCGGTAAAAAATAGTATGCACTGTATCAAACAAGGAAATGCATTTTTAACAACAATTTGATAAGATCATTGCGAAATTGCTTCAAATCAGAAAATTCTTTGACTCCTCCGAAACGCACTTTCAATCTCTCACATAAAAAAATACCATGTTCTTTCAAACCGTCTCGATTAAAAAATCCATATTCATTATTTATTTGAATCGCAGGACTAAAAAAATACTATTTACAGGCCAAGATAAAGAATAGGAAAATTATCTCAAATCAAAATCCAGAAGTTCACAGAACTACCGCGAAGTTGTTACATAACTTCGTAGGAGAAGAACAAAGTACGGAGTAGTAGAGAAATACATTGTCTTAACTAGACCTCAATAATTGCCGAAGTAAATATTATGTCGAGGTATAAAGTTACTGATTTCTCTACCTACTAAATTTGATACCATTGTTTGTTTTAGTAGGTAGAGATTGTCTCTATGGGTATGTACCTTTATAAACACGATGTATGTGTGTAGTTGCTTACATAATAAGTACATAGTTTTCCATACTTCTATTCGGAAATAAATCGTTTAAGTGTTTGAGAACTCTTTGTCTATTTCAGTAGGAAAATTAACAATGATTTATGATGCATTATTTTGGTTGTGAAAGAAAACCGTCCCGCTCGTAACTTACTATGTTTATTGCCAACTTTTTATCATTTAAATTCAACACTTCGACCAAATAAAGGCAACATTTTTTTGTAATATTGATTGATATGTTTTTTGGTTTGATTTATCAATGACAGAATTTAACGCGTTCATAAATCAATCGATGTGTTTTTTATGTATTTTATGGTGCTGCTCCTTCACCGTGTAATTTAACAATGTAATAGCGTCAATCAATAAAATAAGAGGAAAAACATATATACAATACGTTCGGCATGTTACTTTTATCAATGGATTGCTAGATAGCAAGTATAATTAAAAAAGAGGTTTGGATGAATTTTAATGAATAAGGGTAAGAGATTTCGATCAGGGCCGTTCGTCTTGGATAATTTTCCAAAAAAACTCAAGCATGTATTCATTTCATACCTAAGGGGGGCTAACACAAAAGTATCCATAGCCAAGCAGAATCGATGCGAGAAACCAAGCTGTCAAAATCTGATAGTATTAATACGCTAAGCCATCTTCCGTACGTACATGATTTATTAGGACGTCGTGTAGGTCACTAATGTATGCGAAAACAATACTGGTAATTTTTGCTCATACGTAAAAAAGTTTGAATTTTATTGCGATTCCGCTACTTCACGATTTACTCATTATGTTCCTTTTGACGTGTGTATTAAGACTAAACTAGTTATAAATATTTCCCAATCAATTCCTATGTAGATGTTCCAATAAAATGTCTACACCCCATAAAGTTTAACGTGTAAGAATACATTATTCCTAAGGATGAATTAAATTCTGTAAATGCACTTGGCGTTGCAACCGCCGCAGTTTGCGTTCATTGGCATGCATTAGAAGACGTATACAAATTATATTAGCAACGTCTGCCATGCCCGGCCATTGTGCAGCAAATCTCTTAAGTTATTACCTATGAGTAGGTACACAAGTACTAACTGCAGCATCACGGACTATGATGGAACACAACTACTACCATCTACAGGTGAAGAAACGAGAAAACGAGAATAAGTAGAGAGATGGGAGAGGAAGGTAGATTATTAAGAGTACTAAATTATAATAATCAGAATTCAACCCCTGTACAAAATGAAAACTGTCAAACGAACAGTAAATTAAGGCCTCGAACATAAAAATAACTTCCCCAATCACCACGAAAAAAACTTCGAAATGTTCTCAAAAATGCTTTAATAAATTATTTATTAATTATTATTATTGTTATTTTTTTATTCTTAAAAAGAAATCACTTTGTGGTTTGACAAATTTAATAAAAATAAACAATAATTTTGTAAAAGACTACAGATATAATTTTATTTTTCATTACCGACCTGTTAAAATATATGAAAAAGGAATAGTCATATGCTTAATAATCAGGTAATTTTGTCCAGTGGTCCAATATCAGGTATATTTCACATAAACTCATAAAAAGATTATTATTCTTTAATCACGTTCTCAGTTGACGTTTTGCCTCTTTCAATTCATATTATATGTCTCTTTTTCTCTGTTCCTTTGTTATAATTTAAACGTTTTTCTATTGTTTTCTCATTGTTCTCTTATTTTATTATTTTTTTGTTTTATATTGTGTTTTCCCTCTGTATGCATATATAACCGCATTCCATGTATTTTTTGTTTAGTTTAATTTTGTACCCTTATGATGATTAGGCTAAGCGAGACCGGTCGGTCATAAAAATTAAAATAACTTCTGTGATCTTATTCAAAGTTATTGTTTCAATTCATTATTTATCGATTGGTATGTAGAACTACAAATTATTTTTTAATACTTTCGTATTTGATGAAATTGTTCAAATATTTTCATTTCTGTTAGTTCCCGTGTAGCGTTGGGTGACAGCTGTTTCAGCACAACACAAGTTACTTTATACGTTCAGTGTGTGAATCCAGTTAAACTATAACTCCATTGGTTGGGCAACGTTGGATTAAGGAATGGGCTGTAGGAAGGGCTTTTCTAATGCGGGCCTTCAAAACGCTCAAATTTACATGCGTATCGTTTACAAAAAGCGAATCGTAAAAACGACTCGTTCTAATGCCGCTGACAACTGTGAACGGGTGTTTTGCTCTTTTATTACCATTTGTGTTTCATTAAATCATATACATTTATCTTCATTTCATCTTAGTGCAGCTTCCCGAAATTTTACAGTCCAAATAAGCTAGGATTCCTTGACTCGAGTCTGACGAGTGTTGACTTTTTGACACCACGTGAAGGGGGGTCCACCGCGGCCATTTCCCCAGCTTTCTACTCGTGTTCTGCGGACATCTCTGTGTTTTCTCTTACACAAATACCTACCGACATATTGTTAGGAATATTACATATTATATTTTCCGTCGACCAAATATGGTGCCACTTCTCTATCAAACCGCCTTTGTTGTCGGATCCATTTTACGAGCAAATGTGCCAGGGCAAAAGTGCAGTAATTTGAAATGCCTATTCTTGGAGACAGTTTAAATAATTTCATATAGGTAAAATATGTTTTTATGGTGAGAAACTTTTCATATATATTTCGAGAATTTGTGGGTAAATAAGAAAACTTTGTTGCACAATCTTAGTAAATATGTAATATTTTTTATCTATTTGCCCTTAAAATATAACATCTTTGATAAATTCTAACACTCTTACCATACCAAAACTAAGCTTCTCTTCAGAAGAGAAAAAAAAAATTATGCAAAAATAGAATAGGTTATTCAACAACTTTTTTCCTTCTTTTTATATCTGAATAACTCGTCGGAATGGCAGTGGTTTTTTCTTCTTCGTTTGCCTGCGCTCCTAGACCATTAATATCTCCGTGATGATAAATTCCCCGACTAAAAAGACTAGTTATTTGATCAACGACCCGAGCTACTTCAGGGCTGGACTATCAAGAATTTCACAGTGGATTGAAACAAGAATTCCGATAAAAAAAAATTGTAATATTATTTAGCGTTTGTAACAAAATCACTCAGTTACAAATAAGCTAAAATAAAACCATTTTTATATTAATGAATTAGTTTACTATAAATAATAAATGTGACAGATTACTACTTGAAACTAGCAGTAATCACACATAAAAACGACTTGGTCTGTAGGTATAATTCCGTTTATGCAGAGATATTTTGATAGTTTCTGTAGATTCCGTATATTACTTACTCTCCAAACTTAACAATTGAGTAACTGAACTGCAATTCTACCCACTACTTACAATTCTACTTCAAAGTCTTTACTCTTATTTCGACATTTATTTTGAAAGAAATATCCCAATTTCTTTTCACTTTCAAACAATATGAACCTTTTGAACTGACGAAAAATAATAAAATAATATAAAGTAAATAAATAAATAAGTGGAGTCATTTGAGTAAATTACACTTCATGACATAAGTATCTATTTATTAAGGTACAAGGCACTTTATTAGTAGCCAAGAGATTGAGCTCACCTCAGTATCTTAGTTCCTCGTAATATTATTTGTTTCGCAATCCGACACATAAGTTCAGAGAGGTAAGTCACTAGTCACTAGTCACGTAACGTACAAGGTTATCGTATCACGCTTTTTGTGAACTGAATCCACTCCTCAAAATCTAATTGGTACCGACTTTTTACCCGACTTCAAGATGATATTATAACGACTCTTCTGAATCATACCATTAGCTGGAAGATCATTAAGTTTCTAGGCATAGAACGGGAGAACAAAAGCATACTCATATTCTAAGAGTTCGTTGATTTGATCTTTACAGCGCAGGTGGAAAAGGAGGCTTTGATTTATAACCCAACAAAGCTTTTCGCAAGGTTTAAGAACTAATTATTATGCGGTTTATTAAAAGTAATAATCATCAAACATGTTTTTAATTACTCTTAAGATACCCTATTACGAAATTAATTTATTCAGATAATTTTACCATTATATGTTTGATAGGTTAAAAAGGTAGATTTTGGCACAAGCGTGCCTTCGAATATTTTTAAAAAATATAAGGGCGAATGAAAGTGAGATTGAAGTAGAGGCGAAGAAGGGAATGAAGAGTCACAGGCATTTATGAATGTATGATTAAAATATTTTTCAAATTTACCTACCTGAGAACAGGTTACACCAAGCGAGGTATGTAATGTAAAGCATACAAAATTATGTAGAAAACTAATTTTTAAGGAACCTTTATAACAAAATTGTTTGGATTAACTCTCAATATAATGTATTTAAACATGTAGTTTTATAATATTTTGTATCTCATATCTGAATAATCAAAAGTTTTTTTTTTTTAATCATTAATTATTTTTCGGCGAATCTAATACATCTTCGTTTTTGCTGTTCCTTACCATGAAATATTGAATGACTTTTATGATTTTCTTGACAAAAAATAGGTACAAGCATGTTTTTTCATAATAATGTTGCTTAGGAAAATAATCCAATATGGCGGTAATAGAATTAATTTATTTATTAAAATGATAATAAAGTACAAAAAATTCATTTTTTGGTAGATTCAAAGAGTTCAAAAACTAATTACGGGAAGAAAAAAAATATTAATTGAAAAAGAAAAATATTTAGAAGAAGACATGCTAATTTAAAAATGGAGTACAAAAGAAGAGAGAACAAACGAGTAAAAACAGTAAAAAGAGATAGTAGAGATTAATTACATAAATATCAAATACATTAACAAAGATATTCACACACACACACACACACACAAAGGTTTTACAGAAAGGATATATCACTGATTTATAATATAGAATGATAAGATTAATTGAGCATATTGCAGGTTTAAAGAACTTCAGTAGTTTGGGGTTAAACGTCAGTAATTAATGGTATTGGTTTTTGAATCAGTAAATTAGATTTATTTAAAAAAAAAAACCCTATTTTCCAAGGGATTTTCGTAAATTTGGTATTTGCAGCAATTTGACATTTTTTAAGTGGCACGACTTGTTCTTTTTAAGGGAATCAACGTGATTATAGAAAATATCAATATGAATAAGAGAACCATTAACCTTTCGGGGACATATTTATAAAGTCGCCGATTGATTCATATTCTAAGTACCCGGAGACTTGATTGCATATATTATTCGAGAACCAGCATCACTTATTCAACAATGAAAAATGAACACACATATCATTTGCATATCTCAAACTATGATCAATACTATCGTAGATAAATATGCACGATGGATTATTTCTTAGACCAAACAACGTACGTACTTTTCTCAAAAATCTTGAATTTTTTATGTGACTGCATGTTTATAAAAATAACTAGTCAAAAACACATCGCCTTTTTTACGTTTTGACTGTTAAATTAAAACATAAAAGCTACATAAATCATGATTGAATTGATCTTACGACCAGAAAATAAAATTGAGTTGTATTGAACTAAAAATTCCAATTTCATAACGCCAGAGCTCACCGTTGTGGGTTTTTGTTGATTTAGAGACCAGATGAACAAATTGTTTTGAAAATTTGAAATATAATCAGTCAAAGCAACTTCAATTATTGTCTTGCGTAAAACGTACTGTAAAACTTTTCCGAAATGTTTTTGAGTTCCGTTATTTGAGCAAACATCTGGCTTAAAATTGTAAATTAATGACAGATACCTACTGGCTAACTGCACAATGACATGAGATGCAAATGGTAGCACTTGATGACCAAATAATAACTCTCCTAAAGATCACGAAAGTGTTATGTAAGTGGTTCCCATAAATTATCTCTGCTTAATTCTGTTTCGCAAGACCTGTCATTAGTATACGAAATACACCTTTGCGTTATAGACCTTGAGAGTGCTAGCTGGCTCCTATGCATAAAATGAATTCTTCAACATAAGTATGATGCATAAAAGTAGGTTTGAATATTCGATGCTGTATACAGTATAAACAATAGCATCATATTATAAAGTTTCAAAAGAATACAAGAATTAGCGAGCTAGTTCTATTTAGTTCCACACAAGAATCGTGGGTTGTTCTTGGTTTAAAACTATAAAGGTACCTAATTTATTAAGTGTTAAAAATACCAAAACCCCGGTACTTTTCCAGAATGATAATTTTATCTAATCTTTAAAACATATTTTATTGAATTTCAAGAACTTTAAATTATTAAAATGTGTCTATTATAATCATAAGTTTTAGATTGTTAAGTCATAAATTGAATGTCAAAAAAGTCATCCTTCGGTATCAATCAAACACTTGAAACAGGAGCAAATTAATTAACAGTATTTTATCCTTATTTCCAGGCGTACCTGAAGGCGGTGTCCAGCGGGGGTGAGGACATCAGGGAGGCCCTAAGGGTCTGCACCGAGCAAGAGCTAAGTAAGGCCCTGGTGGCCCGGGGGCCTCAGTTGGTGCACGAATCTACCAAGACTAAGAAGACCATTGACACTGAAGATAAGGTAAGTTCCTACCGTTTTTATCGTCGAGATATCGTAGATTCACACCAACGTCTGGATCCGCTCAGTGACGATATTGTTCCGCAAGAGAGCTTATTGATATGGTATTAATATCAATCAAGGAGTATGTGCCAAGACAAAGTTGTGTTGCAGTATATCCTTCTGCCCACCCTTGTGATATTTAACTACTTAGTTAGTTAAATAATTATTTTGAAGTGTAAAAATACCTACGTCGCAGATTTTTTTTATTGAGATCCATTCTTTATCACTAATAAAAAAATGGTAAAAAAAAACACCCATTCACCCATGCTTTTGATGGTACAGGTGACGAAATTTAATTGGATTTTTTTCCAATCACGTCAAAATGTGATTCTGATCAAAACTGATTCTAAATAAGATTTAGAATGCTGCTGATCAACTACAGATGAAAGTACATAAACAATATTATATCGCTTTTATTTTTATATCATATTGTTGTCATTTCAAATAATGCGCGTCTTATATTTTGGGCGTCTTAAATATTATATAATGTATTGTAATTGATGTATTACGGTAATATTACGTGAAGTAAGAATAACAGATATTCACCTACGTTAATAATTTATGGATATATTCCTATGTCGTCTTTGTTTCATCCATCTTATACGCATAACAAAAGAGCTTGAATATCAAATATGATTTGTCTTAGATTCTCATAACACCATGTGTAATATGTTTTGATTTTTATTTCCCTAGTTTCTTACGAGTATTACCTACTTACTTACGTAAACTAGAATAATTTCATTAAAATTAATTTGATTTCCAGAAATAATTACATTAATTTGATAATATTTATATTCTCTGTTGCGCATATTCGGTTTAGTTAGTTCACGCAGAAAAAAGATTTAAAAGTTAAATTAATATATTTGATGTTTCTCTGATTGCAGGAAGAATCGCGAGCTCTTGGGCCTGATGGTAAAATTCTAACTGAGTCTAAAGTCACCACCGAGCACGAGGAACTCAACGACGAAGATTTACCCGAGGAAGAAGTAAGTCAAATAAATCCATTTTTAATAATGAACTAGTTTTCATTTGACATTTCATGTATTTTTCTAATATTCATGTTGTCGGTTATTTTAACCGTTATTTATATGATACCCTGGTACAAATTAAAGTAATTAAATAGATTTATTCCCTGAGGAAAAGACTTTATTAAACGTGATGACGTTTAGACGAGGATGTTTACTGTATTCATAATGGTCTCCTGGTAGTTTGCGTTGTTTTTATTACGTTGCTTGAGGGTAAAAGAGAGTGAAGAGTGCGTGAAAGAGAAAACAAATATGTTTCCCTCTTTGGCCGGTCCAATGCTACCACCCGTAAGATGTATCGTTGCCAATCGAAAAAGCGCACTCGGGGTCAGTTGTTACTTATCGAATTGAAAATATTAATTCTGCTTGCGTCTGAACTTTCGTTTTTATGACCTCCTGGTATTTCACGATCAAAATTATTCAATTTATGCCCTTCCTGAATAAAAATTTCCAATCCAACGTTATTTTAACCGCTGTTCTCATGATCTCCTGGTAATTTACAAGATTATTTTAAAGAATTTTGTATGCGATATTTTAACTTGAAAACAATAATTTTAACCGTCTTTATGCTCTCATTCTGGGGCTCCTTCATTAAATTTTATTTTGTTTGCTGAACCAAAAGAAAAATCGGTTACTTCAACCATCATTTTTATGATTTCCTGATACTTGTTGAAAATATTTCATCATATTTATTATTTTACGGAAATCACCAGAAAAGACCGAAATAATATTTAAGTAATTTAACCGTCGTTTTGATGCACTCCTGGTAGTTTGGAATGATAAAAAATATTATTTGAAACAATTATTATAGAGTAAGTTTTAAATATTTTTAACCGCCATTTTCTGACTCTTGAGACCCAATGACGAATCTACGGAAATAGCTATTTTGAATTAGTAAAATCGTTTCAAATAAATTTGATTTAGATTTTTTAATTTATGTTATGGATTTGTTTCGCATTATCGGGTCTAAATTCTAAACTAGCTGGGGCTTATACAGATACCCTTTATCTCGATGTTTAAGTAGAATATTTTACAAGTATTTTTAATTATTTTGTGTTTTTATCTGAATCCTCCATACATTCTTGGGCTTATACAAATACCCCGACATGACCTCCTACGGTTTTTTTTGTAAAGTTTTTTTATACTTATTCTTTGTACTTATCGGCAGCGCTCCCTGTGTAGTCTGCTTCTAAAGCCAAGTAGGGAAAAAATACTGAAGAAACATTTTTATGATTCGTCTTCTCCTTGGCACTCTCATAGACTTAGTAGATCTTGATCAGTAGGTGTTTGAGCATCTTATTTTTGTAGTTAAAGAAAATATCAGCTGGCATATCTACGAGTAGTTACTGAGCTCCACAAGAGCGAATTATCCCAGCTAAGTGTGAACTTCTGTAGTGTAGTGACAATGGAAAATCATGTTTCCCAACCTAGAAGCGGAGCATAAGGCAGAAGAGACATTATCATTCCTTTGCGGTTGCGGGTCGCTAGAGTCGCTCGAGTCAAAGCCTCACACTTCGCTTAGGAAATTCACACATTGAGGTGTTACGAATTATGGAACGAGAGTAAAGGCTTTTTCACCTCGTGTCACACTAGCGGCACACAATACATGAAGTAATAAATTATCGCAGCAGAAGAAACTTTCAGTTTCATTGCCAACAGCGGCACTGACTTATTACAGTTGAAACCTATTGTATGGGAACTGTTCAAAACTATTATTGTACGTAGTTTAAGACTAAGATCCCCGCGCCGACCCAAGAAAGTTTCTCCGGTAACAAATGTGAGAAGAATTCGCCACAAAAAAGACATTTTACTTTGCCAATTTGGCTGTGAGAAAAATGTGTTCTAGGCACGGCTCAACTAACGTGTCTCGTTCTATCTCACTATTCACCTGTTCATAAGTCTCAGTCTTATTCTCTTTGATGATATACATTGGTGAATAGATCAGACTCTTCTTGTGAATATACGCCGGTATAATGGGCATTACATAATGCCGGAGATAAAATAATAAAGCAGACAATTGGAATACTCTGACCCTGAGATTATTTGAAAGTTTTGTTTTATACCCATCAAAGGATAATTATTAACCAGTTACAGACGAGTGTTAGTAATTAACGAAGAATCTCACTCCCTGGGGCCGAGGTCTCTATATTTTAAACCACGTTAACGTCATATTTTGAGAGTTCGATTATATTAGAAATTTCAAAATATACGGCTAATGGTCACGCACGTTAAATAATAAAGACTTAGGCCCCAGGACAGGAAGATATAATGCATAACTTACTTTATTTCAACTCGATCATCTTATACTAGTACTTGACCTTTTCCAGGGATGTCCTCAATCAATTTATTTATCAATTTCGCGTCAAAAAACCATTTATTCAGATAAAAAGCCTTAAAAATATATTTTTGTAAACACAAGATTTTCACTGCCCGGAGACAGTGGGAAAATGGCACCTTGAAGGTGTGGAGAAAAAATAGGATGGAGAGAAGAAGGGAAGAGAAAATTTGGGAAAAAACATTATTTATTAAAAGGTTCAATTCACCTCGGTAGATTATACGGAGGCCTTCGAGTATGGAGTACGAAAAACATCAAATAAATGTGGTATGTGTTGTGTTACTGTAACTAAATAAATTACTCGTACCGTATAAACCCTGTAATAATTCAAGCTGGATAAACAAATTACTGTGGAGAGCCTTTCTTAATGTTACTGTGCATAAATAATAATCAGAGTTTCTCCGAAGATCACCTGTCCTCTAATTTAAGAGCATATAAATTACGGGAGAAATCATTTACTAGTAGGCATCAATATAATTATACGCTCCTATATAAAAAAAGTCAGACCCATAAAATTTAACTACCTACTTTGCTAGCCACTCTAATATTCAAAACAATTTTACAGACTGATTTCTACTGGTTTGTCCTTTACTCCTATAAACTCTACCGCACTAGTACCTATCTATTTTTTTTTTAAATAAGTCGATTTATCTAAGCGACGAGCTACGCATTTCTAAGTAATTCATAATATTTGTATCGAATGATTTATTATCGATATGATTCGAAAGTTTCGATTCATTTCGAAGTCGAGACAATACACAACAGTTTTTTCGGCTTCACTGGGAGAAGATTTATTTGAAACCACAAATACAATATTCGTAAAAAAAACATTTTACGGCTGTTAAGCAAACTATTTTTCATAAACTTATTACTGCAATAAACAATGACATGGTGTCAATTGAATTAAAATAAATAAAAGCTGAAATTATTATGAGATGCACGAACACGTGACGAGAAAAACAAATGGATACGATAACCTACAAGGAGAAAAACTTACGCACCAGATTACGCGTATTTATATTGATATTCCAACCAAAATTAGTAACTAAATGACTTTAATGTGTAATATAAAAATCTAGTTTCTGTGACTACGTAAATATATATAATCATAGAATTCTGTGACCTAACTTGAGATTAAATAAACAAATAAAAGATTATGCATTTCGCCAGATTGATCTAAGCTCTTTGCTTATCTTACTGCCATAACTATTTATGTTCCATTCAATTCGTATATTATATATAGAGTGTGGTTTTCCTTTGCCCGCTGCAACTTCTGTTATCCTGTTATTCTCTTCATCAGATCGATCTAAATGCCTTTTCTCCGTGTAACAACGACATTTGAAATCATTCAGTTCATTTATACGGCTTGCTCAACGACGTTGTTCAGCGCTAAGTCTCGCAAATGAACCTATAAGTTATTCCGTGTACTCAAACAATTACGATGACCGTTTGTAGGTAGGCCGCTAAGAACAGGTTTGGCATGTTTAATTCAAACAGATTGTAGAATTAAAATATGTAATTCTAAATATTTAGTTCAATAAAGTTAAACTGCGCAATGTTGTCACAACTCTTACTTTTCATAGTTACGTAGAACTAAATATTCATTATGTGAAACTGCTTTCAGTATGTGAAACCGTATTTCTTTATCAAATAATTTTTCAGTCCCTTGAGTACATCAAAACTTGTTTTAGAACTAGCATACGATTGAATATTAATTTAATTTTACTGTGGTAATAATTGCTGGATCATACTCGTAAAAATATCAAGTTTCCAAGTACCTACGACTTCATCATCAAAACTATGCGTTCTTTAAGATACTTAACAATGATTTAATTATTACACTATACAGAATACTGGCCGTTGTAGAAAACGGAAGGCCTCGTTTGATAAACCCCAATCAGAAACGAAATGGGAACATACGTTTGCTTTCTATATTACCCTTCATCACTAGGCAAATACGAAGAAAGTAAAAAAGCCCTAGCCGATCATTTCTCCTATTTCTCATACGTTATTTAAAGACAAACTGCTACTACTTTATACTGCGAACACATCTAAACAATTTTCCACTGTTCAAGCCCCACGTGGATTTATTTAGAAACACGAGTTCGTAAGGTCTGGAAACCAGGCAAAATGTTAACTTATAATGTTAGGATTTAATTTAAAATCCTCAACCAAATGATTGGTTAGCAAATCCTCTTGGAGTACTTTATTGGTGCCCACAGCCGAAGTCGAGATTTGACCTTTTCGGGGTCCCACAAGGCAGAGCAGATGGCCTGGCACAGCATAATTTGACCAGCAGAATGAAGATCCTGGAAAAAAAGATGTAGGTATATTAATATAATTGCTGAATTTTGACATGACATGGTACAGTAACTGGAAAAAGGATAACGTAAAAAAAGGCTGAAAAATCTGCAAATATAAAAAAAAAACCATTTAAATTAATTGTTAAATTTGTTACTTAAAAGCCGAAGTTTTTTGGTTGTTTAAAAAAACACAATACAGAAAAAAAAACGTTTTTTTAATTTTGCGTTATGTTAGATAACGTTGAAATTATTTATTTATTAACACCCCGCATACTTTTTACTACATAACAGCAAAATGTCGGCTAATTACAAGGTAGAAAATTATTTCTACTGACCCAGATTTTTAGTGGAATTAAAAAAAAAGCGTTTTTTACCCGGTGTAGATATGGAAAATTCAAATAATACATTTAAACTACAATTTTTAAAGAGATCTGAATAATTGCGATTTTAATATATAATACATTTCTTGGGTGGAAATGAAGCATGGCGCTTCTGGAAAAACAAATTAAACATTTAATAATATAATATAAAATTCATTTATCGAAATAATACATTTCGATAAATGAATTTTAATAAATCAGTATTTCATATAGAATATGTAAATAGGTACTTCCCAAAACCACATATGGTATCGTTGTCAAATAATATTGAAATCACCGCTTCAGATGCTTTCGCAAGGACCCTTTCGCCTACACTGATAAAACAAGGTATTCTCTCTGTAAACCTGCCTTGTAATATGCATGTACATCAAACTTACCTCAACCCACTTACCAATATTAAAGTCGGACTAGTACCTACCTACCTACTGATACTACACCCTGTACTGTACCTGGTACCTTGGTCTTTGTATCGGTTCCCGGTCCTCCTATGCAGTTGCCACGTTTCCTGTTCGGCAAGAATAACTTTTGAAACTGGCTGATTTGGGTCCGAACCGGGTCCGTTGTCTCGCAGCGCTTTGTCTTTCCAAGTCACCGCTAACATTGGAATTCTGCACAGCTTTTTGTCGTATAGGCGTATCAACTTACCATGACGAAGTCGCTATGGAGAATTCGCTAAATTTGTCTGCAGGGAAGCTGTTTTGTAAATACTTGTTTTGAAACGAATTTTGAACTCTAACAATGACCTACTTTGCTACCTGTAAAATTGCACGTTACCAATTCTGATATGTACAAAAATAATGGGTCTTGACCCCTTGAAAACAACAAATTTGGAACCTTGGACTTAAATTATTATAATTCATTACGACAAAAAAACTTTTAAAGAATTCAAACAACAATCAAAAAGTTGTAATAATAACAATAATTTCTTAAGAAACTTAATAAATAACACAGAAGCATAGTTTTTTATGATCTTAAAAATATATATATACAAAAGTATATATACCTATGCGTATAATTTTAAAATTCCTACATGCGTTATCTCTCTTATTTTTCTCAACAATTAAATTATAAAAAAAACAACAGACTTTTTCAGGCTTTAGGAAACAGTTAATTTGTAAAAAATGTTACCTTGTCATTCTAACAATGTAGTTTCAAATATAGCTAGCTAGGTCCTAAACATCCTGATGAAACTATATTTTTGTAATTTTTTAAATTTAATATCGAGTAATCTTGTACATATGAGGAACTCCTTTAAGCCGTTAATCTTCATTATTATTTGAAAAAATAGTACAGAGTTTGCTTTTAATATCCACGGTTTCGATTATGTTATGCTAGGTTTAGTTAGGTTAGGTTAGGTTAGGTTATGATAGGATGGGTAACTATAGGATAGGTGATGTTAGGTTAGGTTAGTTTCGGTGAGGTTAGGGTAGGTTAGGGTAGGTTAGGTTAGTCGAGGATTGGTCATCTTAGACTGAGTTAAGTTAAGAATAACTTAGACTGATTGAGAAATCTGCGCAGAATGCGATGCAGCACACTTTTTCATCAGTGTGCTGTATCGTCTACGGCTCTCCCGTCGGAAATCTACCATACACTTATTTATTTATCACTCTTCCATAGTCTACCATCCATAGTCTAGTCCGCAGTTTACATGGCCAATACAGCATGAGGTCATCCACCTACCAAATGCCAGGTTTATGGCTGGACTGAGGGTTCCTGGACTCGCGACATCCTAAACCTGTTCTTCACTGCGGAGGCTGTCCGTCGTTTTCTGGGTTGCTACGCGACGTATATACGAATTTGCTGGCGTTTTGGCACACGACTAATTCACTGGAATAATAGCAATAACGGTACAGGTGTTGTGGTCTGGCCTCCAAACTTAAAAATGGACCTTTATTCTGGTTATAGTTGAAAAACCAAAGCTTATCGAAACTTGTTCTGGGCTATGAAGTCTAGCATTTACCAGTTTTCTATGCTGGGGTTATGCGAATCTGTTCATTAATAGCAATAGCACTAATGGTAATGTTATAACCCATCCTACAAGAGAAGATATGGTTCCTTATTCTTGTTATGGTATAAAAGATACTTGTATTTTCGTAGAAAGCAGTCACTTTGTGGTTTGACATGTTTATTTAATTACGCCCGTTATAGGCTTTTACACAAATTTTAACTTGTTTTTTTTTAAACAACAACCTTAAAAGTAGTGCAAAAAATATTGTAAAATAAAAAAAATAAAAAAAGAATATTGAATAACAGATACAAAAATATTGTAGATGAAAAGAACTAATAATATTTAATAAATAACAAATTCTAAAATATTGTAAAAGAAAAGAAAAAAATTATATTAAATAACAGGTCCAGAGTAAGATATTTTCAACTAATAGTTTAGCTCTACCAGATGACAAAAACTGTACTAAATTAGACTTATAGTTTGATATTGACGTGTTAAATATATCAGCGACATCGGAGTATGTGTTTCCCAGCTGTTGCATTCGTCGCATAGGCGTTATTTAATGAAAATGAAATAATAACTTTGTGTAGGACCACAGATATAATTTAAATTTTTATCCATGACCGTTTTGCCTCTTTTATTTCATATTATCTGTCTCTTTCTCTCTATTCCTTTGTAATAAATATAAATGTTTTTCTATTGTTTCCTCACTGTTTTTTTTAATTTATTTTATTTTATATTGTGTTCTTCCTCTGTGTGTATATATAACAGCTCATTTTGTATTTTTTGTTTAGTTTAATTTTGTACTCTGATGATGCTAAGTGAAACCAATCGGTCATAAAAAAATTACAATTAAATCTGAGGTCTTGTACAAAGTTATTATTTCATTTTCATTAAAGATACTTGTATTTGCTCATTTTGTATTTGAACATCTTTGTTAAATTTTAATTGTCTGTTATTTCTTATTTGTCTCTGGTAACTTGCATAATAGCATAACTATAAAGTAGAAAGTCTGTTTGAGAGATAAAACACCGGAGCCGTGAACTCTGGTTTCATAAATTCAGCAGAGCTTTTCAGTTTTGGATTAATAGGACTGCTCTCAGCTCGAAACCTCATTTCTATCATAGAGCCATGAAATATTTTTTTAACATTAAAAAATAGGTTTGACGAGATATTGCTTGTTGAGAAAAAAATATGTTGAAATTTATTGAGGCAGTTGTGGCCGGATTCAATTCAGCTCTTTTCTTTCTTGCAAGTAACAATTTTCAGTGAAATATAAGATATGATTATAGAATGTGAATTAAATGTAGATTTTTGGGCTTTCTCTCCATTTGTGCTGATTTTTGCTTTGTATTATATTATCAATGAATCTCATATTGGCAACAGCTGCTATTATTATCATTTTATGAACATGCAAAAAAAAAGTCATGTACTATTTCCTGTACTAAACTAATAAATAAATAAATAATCCATATGAAAACAAGTATCCAAATCACGGGCGTAGTCAGGCTTTAAAACGAGTCTTATATAACATGTAAAACGCGGCCGCTACTTTCATTCGTTCAACAATAGAATGAACACTGCTTGGAGCGAGTACCAAAATGAAAGAAAAACGACATTAATATGTTTACGACAGCTGATTTTATAAGCCATAAATTGTGCACTGTGATGTTCTGGTCTTGGTCCGTATATCAGTCTCTTTTGTAAGCTGTAAGCTTAGGTAAGTGGTGGTCCAGTGAGTGCTATACGGGAGTTTATCTTCTTCCGATCTCCCCTCCAGCCTCCAGGGTTGCACCACGTAATGGCGGAGCAGTTATGAACGTTCCCGTATATTTCATTTCAATTATAATTGCGGAGTGCCTCGCAGACGTGAAACGTTTCTAACGCATCCGCGCTTTTGAATTGTGCCGATATTTATCAAGACAACGCAGATTTATGGCTGTAATTGGATAACAAAGTCACGGAAATATAATTATCAACGTTGAAAAGGCCTCGAGTCGATTAAATCGTATGCATTCATTCACAGAGAGCTTTTGTTTGACAGTCACACCGAGACAGTCTTGCTTTCAGTTTCATGTTACGTTATCTCGCAAACTACATTAGATATATACATACAAACAAGCATTGCGAAATACTTTTACAGATACGCGCAAAGAAATAAACGCGAGATATACTTACGTCATACAAATCCTCTGGTAAAAGCAAAATGTTGTGTTTTTATTTTTATTGTGAAGGATTTCTCACAATATTATATGAGAAAGGTAAGCGCTTTCGAAAGAGTTCAACGAAGTCTTTCAAATAAAAACAGTCTTAGAAACATCGTTATCTCAGGTGCAAGAGTTATTTTTATTATTCAGAGCTTTATATCGTAACTACAAGTATTTGAAATACATCTACTCACGATTACACAATAAGCAATCACGATCTTTAATCAGTAAGTTATAACGTGCGTGGTACCAGATAATTAATTTAAAATGCCACAAAGTACGAGTAAGGTAAAGAGCTTTTGCTGCAGAATTAATTATTGTGAAGGAGCTTTCACAATCAACTGCGCGTATCAGTCGTCAGGCCTTATCCACAACGACTGGCGACTCAATAGTATCTACAATCTCGGACATTTTGCTTCTCTTTTGAGATTTGACAATTTTACAATCTGGGTGTCGCGATCTGCAGATGGCCAGATAAAGGGACAAGCATGCAGCTGCAGATTGAAAAAGATTGGAGAAAAATGTAGAAGATAGTTAAAAAGACAAAAATGAAGTAGCTTACGATTGATTAAAAACAAAAAAGCAACACCTAAAGGCAGATTGGATAAAAATACACTGGTTTGCGATTGAAATCAGATGGAAGAGAAAAATACAACACCCGGAGGAGATTTGATAAAAAAATGTAGTGGTTCGCGATTGATCGAAGATAGGGGAAGACAAAAATGCACTTGGCCACATTGCGTGTTCTCACAGAGCTGAAGGTCGTGTGGAAGAATGTGGGAGAAGTCAGCATTAACTCAGTATGCGCACAAAGTACCAGGAGCTCAGCGGATACCGTCGGTCATGTGTCCTGCATCTTAATTTCATCACTCGTCTGAACCCCTGTGACCCTCAAATCTTGGAATTTATTTATGTCTGCATATCATGGGGTCTGCATAACTTGCTGGTTTTGTATTGTATTCATCTAAAAATATTACCAGCAGGCGCTTGAAGGAAAAATGCTACAAAAGTAAGTCCTACACTTTGTAGTTTTAACACGTACCATTTTACACAAAAAATTCAAGGATTTTCATTAATTCCTTCATGCTCAAGTAACGCTTTTTGGGAGAATAAATGGATGAACTGAAATTTCACCCTGAAACATGAGAACAAAGTGTCATTCCTAGTGTAGGTGCTTAATCTGGGACTTTTATATCCATTCAACTGTTAACTGAGCTGTTAAATTAGGTACTACGTTCTTAAAACTAAGTGTTAATTGGGAAGTTTACAGATGGTTCAAGCTTATGGCTGCTTTTCTAAGTGGTGGTAATTAACGACGACTGCGTAATTAGTCTGAACGGATGTGGTTTGTGGAGAGATGACTAATAGGCAAGTGAGGAAGTGAACAAAGAAAGCAATAAATATTACTAACCGAGCCACATACATGTTTGTGACAGCTGGGGTGTTGTCTCCTTCGTCTAGTCTCCCCACAGAAGCCAGGGGAGACTGAAGAATATTGATATGCCGCTGAGAGCTCCATTGTGATCCCTCTTTATGTCTCGTTTATGAGATTGAGGGAGAGATTACCATTTACAATTAATGGTACACCTACAACCGTGATTTGCGAATAGTTAATTAACTGAGTACACTTTATTTATTTCTCATTAATATTCTCACTATGAACAACAAAATACTAACCACTGATTGCTACAAAATCTATAATAGTCCCATAAATAATGTTGTGGAGTTTAAGGTGAGCTTGCGCATGAATTAATGAAAATGTCCATATTTATGGAACGAAGCAACGACATTATTTTTAATCACAATTTTTATAGTGTTATTACTTATCGGTTGTCGCTTTCGTCAAGCTTCTTAAGGGGAACATTAAAATAATCAAAAATACATATATCGAGCATTTATATACGAGATGTACAGGAAAATATGGAGATAGAATATAAAACAGAAATCGTCCTCGGAAAGGCAAAAGTCCTAAAGCGCCATTTTGCGAACATTACACCAGTGCACTTAATTTTTTTTGTTTGTTTTACAAAAAAAATCACAAGTTTTCAGTACCTGCTTGGATTTTGAAAAAAGTTCAACTCAATGCCGTCACTGAGTAACCCGAAGCAACAAAAAGCTTTAAAAAAGTCCTAAGCTTGTGTCGCTTGAGTCAAGCCTTTTCCCAAATAGTAAATATGATTTATATGACTGAAGGGCCACAAAAATCTTCAGATTCAAACGAGAGTCAGAGCATTCGATGAAGAAAAAGGACCCGATCAAAACTGCAAAATTCAATGGGTTAATATTTTTAACCAAAGTGTCGCTTAAGCCCTTTTGCCTTTCCAGAGACGATATGTGAAAATGTTAAAATAAAATTGGTCGTAAAAAAACGAATAACAGAGAGATTGCTTTCTACGAAAAAAAGTGATAGCATCTAGGAAAAACAATAAAGGATGCTACCACAACGATATAGTAACCGATAATAATAATAAATAATAATTCTTCTGTTTTCTTACGGTTCTCTTATTTTATTTTTATATTGTGTTCTCCCTCTGTAGGTACGAGTATATATAACCACTCACTATGAATTTTTTATTTGGTTTAATTTTGAACCCTGATGATGCTTAGGCTAAGAGAAACCGGTCGGTCATAAAAATTAAATAAAATCTGTGGTCTTATACAAGGCTATTATTTCATTTTCATTAAATAGAATAACCTTTTACGAAGAGTTCAGGCATTAATGACTTTTCCAAGCATTGATATCGTTTTGATTCCTAGTTACATCTGAACAAAGTATACGAATTCCCCACTTATCGTAAACACATTCTGTCTACCCTCAACCTATGTAAGTACATAATATTGTACGAGCCTTATGTCTTTGGAAAATAATACATGACATGTGAAATTGGCATCGTGCAAAAACCAACGTTGGCGAGATTAAAATTGCATTTCTAGGTAAAGGGACGGATTCATATTAATGTTCTGCAGGTAGTGTTTTTTTATAGGAACGTGAAGTGCGTTATATTGCCACATATTTGCTGCACATCGGGTTGATATAATCATTTGCATGAGTCTCGGAGTTGTTTATTTACGGATTTAAGTGTATCTTCATGTTAATGCATTTAAAATAATGTAACATATGTATTGAAAACCCGATTGCAATAATCCTCATTATATTTTTAATTTATAAAGATTACTTCGTTGCTAGACGTCAAAGGAAATATTCAACCTTAAAATTAGTTATCTGCTTTTTTTATGTGAATACCGCACAATAATTCCAACTGTCCGGAGCCAGAGAGACCAAGGTGACCCCAATTGGGATATCTTGTGAGACTGATGAAGGTGGGGAAGGGGAAGTTTGGAGAGTACCTGACTATTCAGAACTGATCACCAAACAGGGCAAAAGCCATTTAAAGCAACGTTTCGATTCTGAAATGTGGTATTTTCTTAGGGCGATACTTAGAGTATCTACCACTTTGATAAAATTATAGCTTTTGATAAAGCTATTTTTTTCAAATTGCTGAACCGAGATAGTCCTCAGCACAGTGGTTAGCAGCGATTTTGTGTGAATCACATGTTTTTTTTACAAAATATACTTTTTAATTGAAAATAATATATAATATATTGACTACTCACGGTGGGTCTTTAGTTTTCCTCTGCAGCTTAGTAATTGGAGCAGTCCTGCTGTCAGAAGGTCTTGAAGTTCAAATTCCATTTGTGACAGTAACCTTTTTTCTTGTGCCATTTTTTTACACGAATAATCTGAAATTAAACATATTTTAATGTTTAAATGTTTCATTAGTGTACTGAGTTTACAAAAAACACCTGTAAACATGTTTCAAAAAAATAATCATTTAGTTCTCATGTATTTTTCGTGAGTTGTTTTGTGACCTGCATATTCAATAGTTTTTAACATACGAGATTTATTATGAATGACCTTGTGAAAGGGGTTCATAATATGCATAATATTTGGCGTCCTAAACTGCCTTTGATTTTATTAATGTAAAATATTATCACTTGAAGAAGTCAACTACGGTAATTTATGCTATTGTCCATTTAGTGATCGGCTGGATTGAAACTTTTTCAAAAACAATCTCGAAACATTCTAAAAGTCGAATGATGTTTTGACCTCCACAGCCTCCATGGTCGAGTGGTAAGACGCTCGACAACGGATCCAAAGGTCGCGGGTTCAAACCCGTCGTGCGCAAATAACTTTTATCTAATTAATATGTGTCATAACATTAATTCAAATAAAGTATATTTTCGGCGTATCCCAGAGTGGTAGTATCGTTCTGGTGAAAAACCACTATTCAGAATCGAAACCTTTCTTGAAATGGCTTTAGCAGTGTTTGGTGACCAGATATGAATAGTCAGGTAATTCCCAACCTTCCTCTTCCCCATCTCCTTTCCCTTCCAACTACCTTCAACTTTACAACATATGGCATTAGACGGTAAGGAGCAGTTGGTAATGTTGTGCGGTATTCACTATAATTTTTATTTTTTTTAAATAATTAATCACTCTGATACGGATGTCGATTTATATGCCGAAGGCAAAATTCAACATATTGTAGAAAAAAATAAGAAATATAATCTAAATAAATAAAACGGTTATATTTTATAAATATACGATTATTTAAACTACTCACTTAATTGAATGAATTTGATTCGATTATTTCTAAATTAATATATTGATTATAAACATCACTATGCCAGCCTACACTATTAAATTAAGTGGCTGTTTTGATTAAATATGTAATAGCGCTATTTTGATCCCTACCATGAAAGTGGTTTCGAGCAACGCACACCAACAAACTCACCACAAATTTAAAATTTATTGACTCTCAGTTTCAACCACAACTATTTCACTTGTGGTTCCAATCGCTCCACATTACTGTTGATCTGATATTATTTTCACTTTTGTCCCAGATGAGGACCAACAACTGCTTTGGTTTTATTCTGAACCGAAGAAAATGATGATTTAACTTATGTGAAGGTATTTTTGAAGACTTTTACTGGTTCTTTATTTAAAATAAAGTTGTTTGCTAGTAATATGCAAACTCTTACTAGTTTTACTATTATATTTTTTGTGTTCAATTTTTCGAACTCCATTTTTATTTTAGTTATGTACCTCAAAGAACAATTCAAGATAATTTGGTTAAGAATATGTATTAAATGTTGCGTTAAAAATGGAATAAAGTGCTCCAACGCACTTAAAATGTTGACTGTGGTATTCGGGGAGTCTACTTTGTCTCAAAAAAGTGTTTATAAGTGGTACAAGCGCTTTACAGAAGGCCGAGAAGATGTTAATGTTGTGGAAAAACAAATCATGGATTTTATTCTTTGATCCATTTTTTTTCAAAGTAAAAAATCGAAGAACACACAAAGACGTCACTAACCTTTCCAGTTGTCAAAAACAAACCACTAATCCAAAATGACTGATAATGCTAACATATGATAAACATATGTGTACCAACATAGCAAAAAAAACGATAATCGAATGTACACAGCCCGCGAAAATTATTAAAACATTTCAAAACAAAAAGTGAGTTGAATAAAAATTTTAACCCTCGAAATTTCATTTCTAAAATGAAATTGCAAATAGCAAATAATTGTGTTGGCTTAGAAATTCAAAGGCAGACAATTCTGTGCAAATTCCATGATGCCAGAGTCTTTTATACGTCAGAGAGTTTTTATAAATTATTTGCAATCTAAAGTTATTCAAATTATTTTCTATTGTAATTTTTATGTAACAAATTTAGTATGATTATAAGATAACGATCGTTATACACCAATGAAGTTTCAGTCACGAGTCATCTTCGCATTCATTATGGATACGGTCTTCTTCAAACGGGAGCATTTTGCAGATACATCATTACTGAATATTGCTCTTTCAGGCGGAGACGATTTTGCAATGCAAAGCACGTACAGAAGGCTCGAGGCGCTGTTACTAGATTTATCGTAGAAATCAGCCTAGAAATGGTTTACAAATAACTACCTACGATATTATGTGGAGATTAATCGATAGAAAAATAAAAGATGGGAAGAATTTCTGATTAACTTAGACGGAAAGACCTCTCTCGTTGATGGTTCCATATATCTCGGTTGTTGATCTTCGATAGAATATTAAAACACGGTTTATTCTGTACAATAATTCTGTCGCTAGCGTGAAAGATAGGTTAATTATTAATTTTAGTTTCTTCATTTCTTCTTCAATCTTCATTTATCTGGAATATTTTGATATCTGTATTTAAATGAAGATGCTTTATCTACCTACTGGGTAAACAAAAGCCCGTTCTAATGTAGGTGGCTATGAAAAAGTAGATTTATAAATGGTAAGCAAGTATAATACAGTAGTAGGTATTTGGTAATTGAACAAATATAAAAATAATTTCCCGTCTCATATCAGACATTGTCTAGTGAGACAGTAAAATGCATGTATTTGTATTTATTATTTGTTTCCGTTAAAAAAAATGTGATTTGGAATTAAAAGCAAATATTTGTACTAGCTATCGTCTAAAGTAGAAGATAATTATTTTAAGGCTGGTGTTGTGTTGTAAATTTAAAATATCGACACGGTACTAAAAAAACAATATCGTAAAACCCTAATATAAACAAATACGTATTTACCAGCACAGTGAAGATGTCCTTATCTGTTCAATAAATAATAATTACAAAATTACAGTTTTCATCTGCTCTCGTTTAGTTCGTCCCGGGTTCAATAAGTTTGATGAACCTACGAAAAAACTGCGAAACTGTCTTACAATAAATTATTAAATTCTCAAAGCATTGAAAATATAAACCTCATGTCAACGTGGGCAAAGCCTTCTTTGAGATCATATTACAAAATAACTTAAATTATAATAATTGGAAGCGAAGGAGTGTTCATCCACACGACGCTCCTCCTTTTTTTTTAACTATGAATAATTATTTGACAAGACTGTCATCTTATCTTAAGGAGTTTAAACTATAAGGCCCACCCAAAATTCTGTCTCAAGTTTCAAAGACAATTTAAAACATAAATGATGAACCGACACTGAAATAAATTATATTTATTTGCATCGGTCGATGGATGGTGAATTTTTCACAAACGGTATACTAATTCAGTCCACCACAACGTAAAATCTAAAATGTACAAGGGTTTTTTTCGAAATTCTCTATGACATTAAATTAATTATATTTTCGAAGAAAGCAATTACTTTGTGGTTTGCCATATTTAATGAAAAGAAAAAATAACTTTGTGTAACACCACAGATTTATTTTTAATTTTTTGAACGACCGGTTTTGCTTAGCTTAAGCATCGTCAGGGCTTAATTTTGTTTCCTGATGATGCTTAGGCTAAGCTAAGCCGGTCGGTCATGAAAAATTAAAATAAAATCTGTGGTCTTATACAAAGTTTTTTTCATTTCATTAGATTTTAATGAATTTATTTTATTGAGTTTGTCAAATTTATCTAAAATCCAAAACACAAGTAAACGAGTAAAAAAAATGTTTAAAAACTCTAAGTATTAATGAATTAAGCCAAGAGCGACATCTTGTGGCATTTTCATCAACTATCTTCGACCGTAGATTGTCCCACGAAGCCTTCACTTTGGTTCTGAACTTCGACACAACACCACAGTTCTAAACCAGCCATACCAAACTTATTTGATTATTAACTCATAGCATTCTACTAATAACTCAAGTGTTGTTTGTAATACTTCTAATAAGAATATATTAATACACCAATAAAAGAAAGTCAAATTTTATCAAAAATATTGCGAATTATTTAATGTGCAAAAGATTTTAAGGTCGTATTTTTATTACTTTGACTAAATGTTTGCATTGCTAATCCATGTGTCATTGTTTTTAGGGTAAATCCTTGAGCAGCGGGTCCGTGGAGCGACGGCGCGAGAGCGGGCAGCAGCTGGTGCGCACGCGCGACCAGGAGTTCGTGGACCACATGGCCGGGGGTGCCAGGATCGCGCGCGAGATGCGGTACAACGCCGACACAGAAGAAGGTGACACTGTCTTACTACCACTCGCACTTAAATTGACTTGCACTCGAACTTACACTGACAAATAAACAGCTCACGAAAACTTTAAATTTTGCAATAATACTGCAATAATATATCAGCATCATTCGCAATATAAAAGTCTAAGACAATTAAAAACATCTCATTTATTACATGTTTTTAAAAATTGTATAACTTATATGTTTTTAATAACAACCATGTTTATTTTGGAATGTGGGGAGAATGGTGCAACCCACACATTCAACGCAGTGTTTATATATATATTACGAATGCAAAAGATCAACCTAATCGATATGGTGAATAACATCGATTATAATAATACCTGATGGATGGTGCTAAAATCTTGATCCAGTGTTTTTAACCCCTATCTTGGCAATGTAAGAAATATGAGATAAGAATAAAGAAAAGATAATAAACTACATTTTTCTAAACTGACCATAGGTATCTGCAATTGACAGGACGATAAAGATGAGATTTTCTTAAGTATTGTCGTTACTAAAAATATTTGTTTAAAAAAATAAGATAGCAAAGTTGGTGTAACATACAAGTTACACTACCAAGATTAGGGTTAATGTTGTAACCGAGAAGGATATGAAGACGCGATTCCCTAATGAGCGCATTAAAAGCGCAGTATAAATCCAGTCCCTCATTTCTGCCACCCTTCTTCCTTTTGTAGATTTCGTTAAGTCGGAGTTTTTTGGTCAAATTTTAAGAAAGATTTGGAGAATGATGTACGAATTATACATTTTACAATATGGGAAGAAACATCACAAAAGAAATTCTCAACATAATAGCTTCGTCTAAAATATATTAATAAAATTATTAGATGTTTTATTCAATGTATCAATGATCGTAATAATAATAAATTCTATTCTGTCCTTAGGCGAGAAATTCGGAGATCCAGGCATGGAGGACCCGCATGACTGGGACAGCCTCTCCGCGAGGGTGCGGCGCCAGAGGAGGCAGCAAGCCAGGACACTCATGCAGAGACAGAAGGGTACGCAACTTTATACAACCTTACGCAACCTTATACCAATCAAATAATCAGTCCTCCGTGTCACGAAGTCGTGCACTAAACGGAAATATCATAACTTTTATGGTTCTTCTAAAGTGAATTGCAAAAATGTTATCGAAGCTGAAACTTTTTGTATGAGGGAATCGCGAAACTATGAAAATAATTAAATAGCTATTTAACAGCTATTTAA
Source organism: Drusus annulatus (assembly GCA_022651775.1). NCBI lineage: Eukaryota > Metazoa > Arthropoda > Insecta > Trichoptera > Limnephilidae > Drusus > Drusus annulatus. The sequence goes on from JAGWCC010000408.1 coordinate 542,981, forward strand.
CAACCCTCAGTGTCATGAAATCATGCACCGAAAGGAGTTTGAAAATGTATTTTCTTTCAAGTGACAATTACATAAAACTCAAGTTACTAAAGGCCTAGTTTATTAAAAAAACTTGCAAAGCTGTAAATAGAATTGTAAACTATTTATGAAGTTTGAGAATTAAATTATCACCATAAAAATTTCTTACGCTTTGATACGAGTATCTCATTAGTAGTTTAATTACTATTTTTGCAGTGGGAGTGTTTATTTGTTTGTTTAGGAGTAGATATAAATGTGTATCGGGTTTTTTATTGAGGTGCTTTTACGGCCAAGGCCATTCAGACAGACATGTGCAGGTAATAATTGTGTCAATAATATTGTCGACAGCCATTAATTCCTTAACTTTATGTAAATGAGGGGCTAATAAAATACTCAGTGAAACAAGTAGGTATACTGCCAAAGTATCGTTCATCCAACATTCTAAAGGTCATGTTATTTTAAAAAAAAAAAAACACCCCAACTTACTATTAACGGCTTAAAACAGAATCATTTTTCCACTGAAAAAAAAATTCCAACACATACACAGTACGTATAATTCTGATAACTCCCTACTTCGAAAATCTGAAGCTAATTATTCTATAGGGTGCACTATTTTCTAAAATCTGTTGGCGAACATCCTGCCGAACTCTTCTCAGCTAATAGGTACCGCCCCTCTATACCTATACCTCGACCACGTGTTCACTAGTGGATATTTCCCGACCACGAAAATCGCCTACACCCTCCTACCACTCCTTTGATATTCCATCCCCCTTTCATGAACGATATCGGTAGGTCGCACTTCTTGCACCTATGCATGTTTCTGACCGAGATATGCATATTTTATTTTCTTTACATTTTTTTGTACGCTTTCGAGGCAACAAAAACCAAATACGATAAATGGATAAGTATTATATAATGATATTAAAATGAGAAACAATGCTCCATGGGCAAATAATAAAAACATAACAAAGCAAGAGGTCAAAAACTTTCTGCAACAAATAAAAGTAATATTATCAACAAATAATATCATCTCCAATAAATGACTGTTGTAATATAAATGTTGATAATATGAAGGAATTTATTTCAAGTATAAATTATATTTTATCACGTTGCCTATAATATTCATCTATGTAATTTAATTTGTTTCAAATTAAAATTCACTGAAAAAACAAAGTGAAAAAAGCTTCATAGATTGACTGTAATCCAAAAGCCTTTTCTGAACTTGTAAATTCAACCATCTTCTTAGTTTTGAAACTAAAATAATAAACCGTAGTAGCAGTGGGATGCAATCCACAATGGCTGAACAGTCGTTAAAATATAATTTTAAAAATGTTAAATTCATGCCAAAAACCTTAAAAATGAACACACAAATAACCCTTTCGGTATAAAAAAAATTGCAACGTTTTGAACTATTTTGATTTGAAATTTGTAATAAAAAATAGTTTTTTATAGCTTGGTAAATAAAATGTGTATTTTTGAATGAACCGAAAAAAAAACAAAGTGCCTAAATCGAATAATTTTTTTAAAAGCTAAATCTTTTCCCTGAACAAAGTGCAATGCACGGCAAAATAATTAAAAATCTAAGAAGTCATACATTTTGAAATTGTCACCGATAATTAATGCCTTACTCTTACACACTGTTTTTTTTTAAATGCACTGGTGAAATCGCCTGTATTCTGCACTGCTAGCTGCAAATTATATCTACGGTAGATATTTGTACCTGCTGACGTCTTATTAATTATCTCGCTGATGTAATGCAGCTTCAATTGCACATGTGATTATTATTATTATTTGATCTCTTGTTGCTATTTATAGTAGTATGGCAGGCTTGGTTTTGATTGAACGAATAAAAATACAATTCGTATTGTTCGGTGTGTGACTGGGTTGGGTCGTGTAAATATAATTATTCAAGGTATGATACACGGGGTATGGTAATTTGTGCTTTAAGCAAGAATCTTATAATTCTTCATCACGTAGGAGATATACGACGTATACATGTTTATGTCATAGTTCAAGCCCGAATAGAAAATACCGTTTTCAAAAATCATAAAAATTGTTGTTTTTTACGGGTTCTGCGTTTCATACATTAATGCGTTCAGTCCAGAGTCAGGCTGTTATGGCGTCGATTCCACGTTTGGACTTTATGAACATGACCTTCGCGCTGTTATAATGAAAATTGAAAAATAAAATAAATAGGCGTTTTGCCTCTTTTATTTTATATTATCTGTCTCTTTCTCTCTGTTTCTTTATTATAATTTAATTTTTCTCACTGTTCTCTTATTTTATTTTATATTGTGTTCTTTCTCTGTATGTATCTGTATAACCGCACACTTTGTATTTATTGTTTACTTTAATTTTGTACCCTGATGATGCTTAGGCTAAGCGAAACCGGCCGGTCATAAAATCTCTGGTCTTATACAAAGTTATTTTTCATTAAATATGCCAAATACTAAGTGATTGCTTTCACGAAATAAAAATAAGTTATTATTATCCAAATACGACTTAAAATACTTATGACATATGAAAACATATGACAACATACAAATATAAATTAGGTAAAAAGGATTTATAGTGTGTCCCAGTAAAATAGCATAAAAAACGAACTTTTGAGCGACGGAGTATGAATTGTCTTTTACCCCCTTTTTCGAGGGTTTGATTCGACAAAAAAGATGCAGAAAACATAATACATCTGCCAATTTTTTTTTTAAATGACGACGTCCAACGTACACGTCAACCAATCGTAAAGTTGCATTTTCTGAATGCAAAACTTGTTTGAAAAATTCATATTTAAAAGATCGTAATGGACTATGGGGTTTTAAATAAATTAGAAAAAAATATTATCGAGAGATGAAAAAGAAATCATGACAAATGTGAATTAAGTTAAATCTTTTTTTTTTATCTATGTACACCACTACTTCCTGAACACCGTGTATAATCGCTTCTAAGATGGCCATATTAGCCGATTCCATTGTAAAATGCAGTTAATCTTTAATCAAATTAGATTCAGCCCACGTGCCACCGCTACAATGAATGTAATCTCGAATCGATAGACAATTCCAACATATTTACATCTTGTAAGGCGCGATGAGGTATATTAAAACATCAAGATAATTTTATTTCACTGTTAATTAAATCAAATAATATTATTCGTTGCGGGGAATTTATTTCGTAGCCTGCATTAGGATCGTTATAATACTCGTAATCATTGCCGTTGAATGCGGAAATAAAGTAAGCAATGATTTTATGTAGGTTGGCGCTATTTTATGCATTGCTTATTGTTCATAATGGCCGTCTCAAAGTTCGCGTTGTACAAAATTAGTGACTTTGAAATAATTATTTTGTTTTAAACAAGTAAACAGATTTGCAGAAAGTTTGGTTAAATTATTTATGGTTTTAAAGTTTATTTTGTAGAATACCCTTAGATAGGGAAACTCCCCATGTTAATAAACATCAACAATAATTACAATTTATCAGAAAAACCGAATGGGGACATTGGTAGTTAAAAATAAAAATAATAATAACATTAAACATGATTTAAATAGTCCGTCTGTATGTGGCTTCTCCACAGTTTGATAATGCCCTCAGGAGGTGAAACAGCTGTCACGCGTAAAAATAATTACATCGCAGAGCTTTTAACTAAAAATTGTTTTATTGTTTAAATAAAATTAAAAAACCTAAAAATTTGGTTAAGTTATTATTAGTTCAGTATGTTATTCAATATGTACTGATCTTTTTTGTAATAAACAGATAAATATTTTAAATTGTGTCTGTTACGACTCTTAGCAAGCTTTGGGTCGAAAGACAGCTTTCGAAAACCATGAATACCGCTCTACACCGAGTCACTGCGAAACTTCAGGAAATTCCTTTTTATTACTAAGACACGAACAAAACATATATGGTCCCTAATAATTTTGAAACATTACAGATATTCTGAGAACATAAGCTAATAACCCGGGTAAACACTAAACCTAGGGTCACACGTAGGTTGGCGCCTTTTATTATTTTTTTTTACGTTTTAATGTTCCCCTTTAAACGTCAGATTCTAGGCCCGCTATGCTTTAAAGCTGATTACATTATATTTAAAAGCTAAAACGGGCCTAGAATCGGGTATTGATGGAGACCGGTCAAATGTTAAAATAAATACAAAATGGTGCAAATCAGCTAAATCGAATTGTGACGATTTCAAATGTGATGAAAATTTGAAACAGCCCGCACATAATTTAAATTAATTAATAAAATGTTAAGCTAATATTTAATTCTGTCACGTGTATAGCAATTTTCCCTACAGACAAGCACTCGAATCTATTAATCATTTACCCACGTAAATCATTGCACATATTTCAAGATGCACAAATTAAATAACAATTCGGGATTTCCCGTGGTAAAATACTTTGACCAAACGGATTCACCACATATCCTGAATCCTCGTGGGCCAAGTCACATCCTAAAGTTGATATGTACAAATATGAATAATACAACCAAAGCACGTAGATATTTGGGAAAAACCCACGATTTCAAAAATGTTTGGTTTATACGAGTACAAATCAAATAGAGTTCTGGAAACTACAAAACAACTCTTACTCGACTCTCAAAAATAATTATGATCCACTAATTCTGACCACAAACCTTCAAATAATATTTACTTTAGATTTTGAATATTTCTTTACAAGAAAATGTAGGAGCCTACACAATACATGGCAACAATGAATTCCAGAATTTGACATCAGCGGCTCACCAATGAAGGTTATTGGAATCACTTGTTTACCACGAACCTAAAATGACCAAATATTGACCCAGTAGATATGAGAGTTATAGATGCCCTACAAAGACATGATACTACCGAGAGGAAGAATTGCTCAAGCGGGTACGGCCCATGTCAAAAGTCGGAATGAAATGAGAATGTATTATATGAATACGATAGCAAGAAATGTGCGTATGCCAGAAAAGTCAGGTGTTGAATCTTCCTGCCTACCTGTTTGGTTAGTTTATCTTAATGGGTAGGTACCTAAAGCGCATATTATGTTAGGAACGTAGTTAGAACGTAGCAGCATTGTTTTGAAGATATTCGAGATTACCTTAAAAAGACATTAACATTATTAGGTAAAGCTAAAATCATGTTTTCGTCTTCAGCTTTAGTGTTGAAAATGCCAATTTTTATTTAGAATGACATAATTTTTTTTTTTTTGGATAATTAAACAAATACTCTGATGGAATGTGTAACTAAGAATTTTCAGGAGCGCTAGGTAAAGATGCATAACGATTGATTTCATAGCATTGAGAGAGTTCAAAATCAAACTTGTTTTTTATATGATTACTGTTAAAAATCTACCGATTTGTCAAATAAACCCGGTCCACAAACAGATAAAAATCAAGCGGTGCACTGATATATATATTTTTAAATGGTGTCAAGTAAAGAACGTGCATCATTTGCCCCACATAATAGGAATATTTCAGTATTTCACACACGCAGTTATAATATTTTTTTCTGTGAAAAGACACAATGGTAAAACTCTCATTTATTTTCTTTGTTATATTTTCAAAAGTAAAATATCTTGGCTAAATAAGCATCGAAAACTATTCAGGAAAAAAAAGGTTTTAACTGACCAATTTACTATAACGATAATTTCAAGTCAAAAAAAAATAACAAAGGATTTCCTAGCGAGACAGGCACAGCACTATCACCCTTATAGTGTAGCGAGTGTAACTAATATCCGTTTTTGAAGATGCGTTTTTAAGTTTTCAAAGTACCTACTTACCCATTATTCGGTTAGGAAAAAGGGCATGAACTAGGTGGCTCCGAAAAATGTTTAGTCAAACGGTCAAAAGCAACGATTGAAAAAAAAATGAAAGTTCACAAAAGTTGAGACTCGAGCAGAGAATAGAAATAAAAAAACAATAGCGTAGTATTTTTTTTCAAAAATGGGCGATTATTCCCCTTTTTCTTTTGGCCGTCTATTTACATTATTACCTTTATGCATAATTCAACGTTACTTTATGTGAGGTTTCATATGTGGGCAGGTAGCAAGCAGACTATTTTAGCACATACAAGTACAAGGAACATAGCATATTATGTATTGAATTTGCCATTTAATGTAATAGATTCTCCGAGCTATCAAGGTGAAGCAAGCAAGTACCTAACTACGAGACTACAGCTCACACGGTTTGCACAGGTGCCGGCTTGTTTGTATACAATGCTCTATTGACAGTGAACACGCGTAAATCCAATATTTTTTCTATTTCAGACTAATCGACTGACATGGAGAATCTACGAATATTTAATCTCATTGCGTAATATACGAAACTCGAGCGACGTAAATATTTGTAATGAACAGTATTGATTATATGCACGAGACGAAATTAATCATTTATCGGAAAGCAGTATTAGCACTATTTCTTTAAACTTGGGTACCAAATTTAAACCAATTAGCTGATGAATTGATTATAAAATTTTAAAAACATGTGATAAAAATATTATGCCCCTTAAACTATAAAATTTTGGATACCTTCGGTTATTTTCAATTAAGTTCGTTCTCTGATGAAACGTTATTTAATCTACTTGTCTGACAATGGTATTTAATTTTATCGTAACTTCGAGTATTAAGTAGTGTATTCTTTAAGCTTTTTTTACACACAGGTATATTATTACGTTGACCATCATTAATATAACCAAAACAGTGTAAAAAAAACTATATAACTTTGTGATCATTTGTTTGACGGTTATATACCTACCTATGTTCAATAAGAGATAAACTATTTCTGAACTATATGTTTTTTAATGAAAAATGATGCAATAGGGTATCGGATATCCGTGTTTACGGTTAGGATAAACTTTTCAAAACCCATTTAGTCTTCGTTAAAAACAGTTTACATTTTATTTTTATTATTTGTCGGCGACCACCAACGTGTTGGTGTTTTTAATATGCAAACAATTTGACGAGCATTTGTGCCGATCCTCTCTCGTAGGAGGCTCTTCGCTCATCAGTCATAGCGATCCGCGCCGCGGGAAGGTTGTTTTAAGAGCGTCGTTCATTATCTGTTGTGTCTTTAAACATAGGTGTGTGAGATAAATAATTATTCCGTTTTCTGTGAAAAGCTGGTCTAAAATAACAAACAAACGCGAACGTGTATTGTCTAGGTGAAATGAAACATTTCTAACGTACTTTTGTTTGCAGAAGCCGACTCTCTGCAAGAAAGAAAAGACGCTCTAACAAAGAAGCCGCTGGACTTCGATCTCGAAGAAGAGACGAGGAAAAAGGAAACAACCAAGTGGCTGGAGCATCATTTCGGTAGTGACTCCCGCTCCTCGCGAGACTCCATCGGAGATGAGATAGACGAAGCGCCGACAACCAGTTACTTCAACGTCACTATCAAGTCTCAACCAGAGGCGCCCAGCTCCAGGAGCCGAGACCAGCCCCCCAAGGTCATCAGCCCGCCCCGAGCTCGAGCTCCCCCCGCCCCGTCACCAGAGGTCGTCCCTCCGCCTTCCCGGACAAAGGGGTACTTCCAGGGAGTCAGCGAGTGGACTCAGCGCCGGGCCGACGAGGCTAGGCTACGCGAGGAGATGTCCCCCAAGCTCGCAGATTCCCCCTCGCCAGACCGTGGGCGCCCGCTGCGCTCCCCCGCACTGCAGAGAGATGATTCCGCTTATGTCTCCTCCTCTACGGTGAACGCTCCATACCGCAGACCAAGCCCGGAAAGGGCATCTCCGTTCCAAAGCTTGGAAAGGAGAAACAGTCCCGACAGAGCCTACTCCCCCTACGGGCCTCGGTACAGGCAAGGAGCGCAGCCGCAAAGGTATAAGACCCCCGAGGAAGAGATCCAGTACGAGCGCGGACCAGCGCCCCCGGAGCGCAAGCGGGCCGCCGAACGGAAGCAAAGGACCTCCGACGACAGCAATCGCTACGACAGCGGCTATCGCAGCCACTCCAGGAACGAGGCGTCTTACAGGGAAGAGGCTGTGCAAGAACCCCCGCCAGACTACTCGCCGCCGCGGGGCGCGCGCCTTCCCACGCGCTCTCGATCCCGCTCGCCGTCCCCCTCGCCGTCGCCGCAACCCCCTCGCGCCAGCAGGAAGCCCCCGCAGCGCACGCGCTTCGCGGCGGAGGAGCCGAAGACGCCCGAGCGGCGGTCGGTGGGCGCCGCCATCGGCCAGTCCATCCGCAAGCTGGTCGGCAAGATCAGGTCGGCCAGTCAGGAGCGGAAGGGGCGGAAGGGGGCGCGGGCCTCGCGCTCCCCCTCCCCGCGCCGCGACCTGAGCAGCACGTACCGCCAGTACGGCAGCGTGGACAGCGACCCGCCCCGGCCGGAGCGCGGCGGCGAGAGGGACAGTACCTCTCGAGCCATGGATCGCCGCGGTAGAGCCGAGCCTCTGCAGCGCTACTACCTGGGCGAGGACCCCTTCGGGGGCAGCATCTACGGCAGGGAGAACAAGTACGACGGGGCCCGGCCGCAAAGGGTGCCTAACCGGAAGACGTACATCAACGGACACAACGGTTCCAGTGACGTCGAAGATCATAGGTAGGTTTGTTTTAAATATAACGTACCTTGCAACTTGTTAACGTTTATTGCGACCCATTAACGAGTGCACTTTGCACTTACCCATGTATCAATTATGACGAAACCACTCATGGAACAAGATTTAAACACAAAACATAACTGCTTTCAATTTGACATATTTATCATTTATTTAGTTGTACTGCACTGCTTATAACTAATATTTAAACAATTTCACCGCTCTTTTCAATACTGCCAACTAATCAATAATAACACGCTTAAATTACATCCCTATAATAAATTGGAACATCCCCACGAATCTTTCGATTGATTACCGCATTGTTAGTAGCGTTATGGTTTCTACTACAGAACGACCAACCCTATTTCAACAGTCGAAGGGTATTTTCGGGATTACATCACAACGAAATTAATAGTTTTGTAAACATTTTCTATAGTATGTTTAATACACCTGTGTGAATCTGGTTTTCCTAATTCAATAAACCTTAACAACAAGTGGATAAACAACAAAGTGGCATAAAATATAAAGCAATACTAATTTCTTTGATATTGTAATTGAATGTCGACCGCTCCAGCCAATTATAAATTCATTATAAAGAATGTCTCGTAGTGGCGGAATGACGCAGAAATTGTATTCATTGATATGACCAAAGAAGGTGGTCACAGTTTAAGCACACAAACAAAGTAGTGTTCCACGGTACAACTCGCCACAAATCAATAATAAATCAATGATAAGGTAACTACAGAAGATACGTCAAGTTTTGTAGAGTAGGTTATGTAATCCAATTTCCAAGACAACGAGGCAAGTAAATTTCACTCACATCGACGAATAGGTGAATAGATGTCAAAATATTACAAAATTTCGTGCAAAGATGAAAATTTCATATCACGTAATAAAAACCAGTTGGCTTTAACGGAGGTTAAGTTACGATATATCGCGAATACGTGGTAGAAACCAATAGAAAACGAGTAAATCTTGTATTTTATAAATTTCCAAATCTCAACAATGATTTGCTGTAGTTTGCTTGATTTATAACAACCATCGGTGAAATCTTCGGTTTATTAAATTAACTCAATCAAATGAGCATATGATTATCAAGAGTTTGGTTGGAAATTACACCAAAAAGGCACATAAAATGCAAGTAATATGGTTCCACTCAATATTTTGTGCAATGAAGCCAAATTTGGTAACAGTTTCGATTTCATTAAAGTTATGTTGCATTCTTTACAACTCTAAAATCCACGGATAATAATATATTCTACGTATCAAGTTTTCAGCTCCCACGCGGACAATCGGGAGTTTTGCACGTTGTTCTTATTTTGCTCTTTTGTACGAAAGAGAAAACAAAAAAGCGAAACAGCAATTATCCGCCCACCTGCAAGCCGGCGCGTGTGACAGCCATTTGTTTGTTTATTTGCGCTCCTAATTGGAGATGCAATAAAACAGAACTACCTTTACAAATCGAGATATTTATTACGATGATAACATTGATAAATTATTCACTTTTGTGCAGAAATTACTGTGTTGGCTTTTGGATTTAAAAGTTAGATCACTGTTTTTGAAAAATATCCCAACCGGTGCGATGTTCAGAGTGGAAAATACTAACTTAATCAACCACTATTTTGAAGTAGAACATTTGTTGAGTTGGATTAAATATTTTTTACTCCCATTATTCCCCAATTCATCGATACTTCGTCACCTCTTTACCGCTTTAGCATTACAATAAATTAAACACGAGAGCCTTAGAAATACAATACATCCATTAATCTCACTCTTGTGTGGTAGGCATTGGCTTCAATTCTCTATTTATATTCGAGCCTACACAGTATACGAGCTTTTCTCAGTGATCTCTTTTGATTAATAATATATTATATATGTGGTCCTCTCTTCATCTTCCCACTCTCAGTCTCTCCTTACGCAGTCCATCTCAAATCTATTGACTATTCATTAACCTAAAGAATGCATCAATTAATATTTCAAATTTTAAAGTGTGTCAAGTTACCTGTAGATATCTAGATTAAATCAAAAATGACTCAATACGATATTATAAGCTCGTATCCGATGTTCATTTTAAGAACATGTTATTTTGATTTTAATGTATTATTCAAGGATTTCCAAGCCTAAATTTTACGTCGTATTTAAAACTGACAACAATTACGAAAGAAATTCATATCCTTAACGCGTGATAATAAAAATAATATACCTGACATAGGTAAGATTTTTTTACTCTCGTTAACCTATGTAGAGCTGGAAAACGTTTTTAAAATTTTGAAATTCCATAAAATTGTCGAATGTATAGTGGTAGTGATGAGCGACACACTTGTGAACTATCGTTGCCTAATTTACGAACAGACCAGTATTATCTCATCGCAAGGTGAAGATGATTGCCAACAAAACAAATATTGGCTTAAAACATGAATTTTTAGTGTAATTACTTAGTATTATTTTCAAACGTGTAATTCTTGCAACATGTTACCCAGCGGATGTTATACAATTTTTTACCATTACTTCATGATTCTTGGTGACAAAAGATAATAAGATTGACAATACTATATTGAAAACATATTTACTCGTAAATGCATAGTTAGCGAAAAAAGTTACTTATCTTAAAATAAATTTATTAGTCTATACGCCATTAACCCCTCAGTGCTAAGCATAGATGATGGCACGTCACACAACCATGTCTTGCTTGGCACACACTGCTCGGTTAATTCAAATTCTACATCGTATCATAAAAACTGTTATGTTATACCTGCGGACGAATATTGCATTCGGGTGTAGTATGGTTCGTGTTTTTTTTATCTCTTTCCCGGAACGCTACACTACCGTAAGTCAACATAATAGGTCAAATTGAGAAAATTAACTTTAAAGTGATGCATCTACACTATATAGATAGATTTAAAATCTAAACATGAATCAAAAGGTTTAAATATGTATCACAATTTAAAAGCATGCAATGTAATCAATGACAGGTATATAGTGTTGAGAGTTCTAAATAACTGTGTGGGTACTGTGACAGTTTAGTTAAATTCAAATTCAAAAAAGGGTTTAAAGCTATTAAAGTTTGTTTACTATAGTATTCATGTTAAATTAAGATGTAAAAAAAATTAAAAAAAAGAGCAACAGAGATGAAGCAATGAAAAGAATAGGACTAAAATATACATTTTAAAAACATTCAAGTCAAAGCCTGAACAAGGTTTTGGTTGAGTCGTAAAGAATGACACAAATAATTTAGACTGGTACCAAAAATGTCAAGACCATGGCTTGAGTTAACAAGTCTCGACATTCTGGACAGTGGAGAATGATACCCATAATTAGTAGAGTGATGATTGAGAAACAGAAGAAATTGGAATTGCGAAAAAATGTTCCACTTTATTTATTTTTATTAATGCTTAGTTTATGTTTATTAGGCAGTGGATTAGCGAGTCGATGAATAGTAATGTCGTAAAGGCGAGGCGACGAAGGCAACATCAGCGCAACAGGTGACATAAATCTCTGCTTGAAGCGCTCGAGCTAAAAGCAGATCAGTTCTGGCCGTATAACTGCGTCACAATTCCACTTCCCACCTGTCGGCAGTGGGAAGACGTAAGGTTGTCCTGTGTTAAACCTTCACCTTCGTTTGCCAAATACGGTTCCATCCATGGCTCGAGCGGAATCTTTCCACTGCAAGCGGCCGACACAGCGTATCGATGGTGTAATATCAAAGCGCAAATAACTCGCTAATAGATCTGATTAAATTCGATGATGCATGGGCGACTAATTCTTTTAAAGAACTTAAATGATTTTATGAGAGCTTATGAAAAATTACAAGAATAAATGAGATCCCCGATACGTGTGTGTTAGAACTACGGAGGCCCGATTTTCGAAAGTGGAGATTTATTTATATACCAACGGACCATTGTCCAACTACAAAAAAAATACATAACACGAAATGGGAAAAAGGGCAATAGAGAAAGAACAACACAAACATAATATTTTAATGAAGCAATGACAAAAATCTTGTAACCTATACAAATTTTCGATAAATCACTTTATCCGGGCTTTTACGTCGTAAACCGTGAGAGATAAAGAGACAATACAAGTTGACACATTATATGGCACCACTTTTAGGTTTGTAAGCATGTTTTCCGTCTCCCGCGTCTCCGGCGACTCCACCCACTACGTTTTGTTATGCGACACAACTCAGCTGGTTTTTGAGGTTATATCCTATATTTTTGCTGAACAATACTGTGAAAAATTGGTTGTACAAATAAACGAAACATTATGTCGTCATGTGGTATGAATGGATGTAAAAACAGGTGTCTATGAAAACCACAATCCAAAACGCCAACTATCTTGACTACACTGTTACGCAAAACTATCCCTCCTGGTATATTATTGCTCTGAGACTAAAATATATTATATAATTTTAAAAGAAAAAGTCAAGTCAAACCCTGAACAAGGTTTTGATAGAGTCGTAAAGAATGACAAAAATCATTTGGACTGGTACCAAAAATGTCAAGACCATGGCTCGAGTTAACAAGTCTTAACATTCTGGACAGTGGAAAGTGATACCCATAATTAGTAGAGTGATGATTGAGGAACAGCAATTCATTTTTTCTTAGTCTACGGCAAGGAATGTTGAACAGGATAAGTTGCAAGAAAGAAGGAGAAATAATAATACAATTAATAATTTTGAAAATGCAAACTAAATCAAAGTATTTCCAACGCTTTTGATGAAGATTTTTTTAAATGTTTTTTTCAATTTCATCATATGAATAATCGCTTCTTTCTCGCCCTAATTTTCATGCAATTCCGCGTAAGAAGTGATGTTGTACGGATTCAACATGAACGGTATAGAAAGGGGACCAAATGATACTGACATATTCTAGATGAGGGCGAACTAATGAGCAGTGAAGAGTTTTTAGGGTCTTTATATTCTTAAAGTCACAGGCGATTCTATTGATGAAGCCAAGAAGTTTTAGTGATTTATTAGCTACATTATTTGGAAAGAATCCTAAAAAGATATTGAAAATGGAATGCTTTAACGGTTTTGACATGTAGAGCGACTTTTTCCCTTATGGGCTAGTTGTGTTTTAGTGAAAACTTCAATGCTAAACATATTGGCTTTATTTATTGAAAAAATACGATATTAAAATAAACGAGAATTTTTAAGACGAGAATATTAAATGGATTTATCAAAACGCCATACCGTATTAAACAAAATTCCAGAAAAGTACACCACTTAATTGATTAATTATGTTAATCAAAGCTTTAGATGGCCATTAGTTGCGTTAAATCTTCAAATCTGCTTCTCCATTTTTATTATCATATGCGAGTTGATTTTGAGATATGATATTAATTTCCTCTATCTATGAAGTTCTCTTCTTCGTAGTAAGCATTATTATGTTAGTCATGTTTCAGTAGGTTGTAGGTTCACAGTTAGCACAGCGGGATTTTTAACGAGTTCACAGTTCGCATTGTGAATTTATTCAAGTTACAGTTACCTATCAAGGAGCAAAGGAATTCGTTTGATGTTTTATTCATTTGTGATAAACAAACTTTAAAAGCAACACACCAATACGTCTGTAGGATTTCTTCATATAATTGAATGTGTACCTTAAAACCCACTGTTCAAATGCATAGTTTATTTTTCCATTCCGAGTACTTGCAGAGTTGTAAATATAACCAAAAAAAGTATTTATTACGTTTTCTAAATCGTTTCCTTTCTTACAAACCAGTTAACAAAAATATACATTATTTTATAAGACAATAATAATGGTGTGTTTTTCCGCATAGCAATACACTTGCAAACCGATCACCTACACAAATTATACCGTGAGGAAAGAAAATATCATGCTGAAAGAAAATTTTAATAAAACCAACAATTTTCTCTCACTCCTTTAAACATTTCAAATAAAACATTTTCCAATTTTAGGGGTACCAAAATTCCACCAGCTCCGGCCAAAAATCCTGACTATTTAAGTTTTATCGTTAGAATCTTGACAAAAAAAAAAGAAAACAGTTTGTTCACCCGAAGCGGCAAACATTTCCGAATAGTTAGCTCTGGATTCATGAAAATTGCACAGCTTTTTATGCCTAAAAAATATTTTCATCATACGCTATGAAAACATAAAATAACTATCAAAAAATTACACGAGACGCGAGATTGTTTGTTCCGTATGTTTCAAATCTAACTTCGGGCGAAACCGGGTAGTAAAGCTGTTTTATCTATAAGGCGTAATGTTCATGGAAAATTTATCCTTTAAACAAAGTAACGTGTAATGCAATAAATATTCCACAGGAATGCATGAATAATAAAAAATGCAGATTTGAATAAAGCTAAGCAAATGTAAACAATAGTAGCCTTGGGTGACCTAAAGGAAATACTTCACTACCTCCAAGCCGCAAAGATGACTGTAATCAATACTCATACTCCTCTGAGTAATAAATCAAACAGATTTCCCCTTCTTCTATTCATTCCGTTGCATCTCATCAACTTTATCTTATGCATTAATTGTCACGAACATCGCATTAATGTTTTAAGAGAGTGTTTTTTCTTCAATTTTTATCTCAAACAGCTGTTAACATTCTTGGTATAATGCCGTATTCGTGGTTCAGTATATATATTATAATATGAAATTATATCCACTTATGCATAAATTGGACATCTGTTTCGCACGTAATCAACTTTTCTGCATAAATTCTTATAATATATCTATATAGCTTACCGACCGTGTACTGGTAGCATCTTTATCTCAATACAATTTGGCATACTTAACTTTGCAGTCGGCGAAGAACTGATTAACGAACGAACCATAATTTAAATTCATAGATTTTTTGTACCCAGGTAATTTTTAATAAATAACTATTTTCAAAAGTAACTATTTTGGTAACAATTCTAAGTGATTATTCTAGGGACTAAATTGTTTAGAATTAATTTTAACTAATGAATAGATTAGCTATTTTTTTTATCAAAAGTAATTTGAACACAGTTATTTCTGCAGGCGGAAAAAATGAATTAACGAGCGACATTTTTATGTTTATTCAAAAACTTATACATACAATCTACAATAACGATACACCTAACTGCATAGTTAAGTATGTTGATCTGTATCTGTAGTGATTCGTTTGAAAGAATTTCAAAGGATCATGAGACATTTTATAATATTTCGAATAATTGTGGATGCATGTTTACAAATAGGTTTAAACCATTATTTTAAATGAATTATTGGGAATTGGCAGTTCACTTTCATGGAATTTTTGGGTTAGATTCCCGATAGCGTGTTTAAAAACATACACACTGTAAATATAATAAAAACGTGTTAAAATTTGTAAATATTTGAGGATATTGGTACCTACCAGAATAATGTACATGTCCAACTCCGAACTCCGCCGCGGCGAGGACAATGGAAGAAGCCTTAAGATGCCTCCATCCAACAGTTGGAGTAGTCATGGCTAAAAAGAGAAAATATTATAAGTTTTTCGTTTCTTGTCATTTTTCGCAACATTTACAACTGAACGTGGGTTTAGCAATTTCATTGAAATAATATTTTTATTTTTAATTACCTTAAAAGGCCCGAACTATTAAAAACTCCGATTGTAAAGCTAACATTTTGGAGTCAGCGAGGCACACGTATAACTTGATTTTCCGGATTTTTTAAATGAATTTTGAATAATTTAATGGCTCAAGATTCTCGTTCTTTTTCTTATTCCTTTGCCGAACAACATAAGTATGTACAAATAAATCAGTTGCAATTTTTTTTAAGTAATTAGAATTTTTAGAAAGAGGTAATTTTTTACAAAAAATACTAATTCGGCGTAAAATAGACTTAAATAACTATTTTGAAATGTTCACATCACTAATATAATTACCAGTGAATCTCAATCTATAAATCCCAAATTAACAAATAAAATTGTGTTCATTTGCATATGAATCTGACAGAAGTGTTTTTTCCCTTCTAAATTGTATTTCCCTTTCATAATCTTTCATTCAAAATTTTTTTCGCTTGTTTCTCTCAAAATTCAAAAGTGGAACAAACTCAAATATTTAAAAAAATCTTCGAAGAAAATATGCAAACTAATTGTATGCATTTTTGTGTTAAGGATCAGCACCCAAATATTAATATTTTTTGCTTTCTAGTACAAACAATACTACAAATGATTCGTCTGTTGATTATTTTAGAATTAAACAGAAATCTTTTAAATTCTTCAAGAAAAGCATACTAGAATTTTAGATAAAATATTTTAAAATGCCTTTGCTCGTTTCAAAACTGCACCTTTTACGGATATTTTAGTATGTTTTTCATATAATTTAAAGGATTACAGTTGTAAAATTGAAATCACTGGAAACCTCAGACATTTTTCTAACTACCTATAGAAAATTTTAGATACATCATTCGTAGAATTGCTTGTATTAGAATCCTAGAAAGTAACGTTTAGTGTAATGAGTGCTTACCTTTAATCATAATAATCTGGATGGAGCGTACAATGATTTTGTTAAATAGATAAAATGAAATTATCTCTTTATATACCTGTACTTCAAATGAAATCGCTCTATTAACAAACTGACGATAAAATCGATTCAGTATTCAACCGCGTTCTCATGGGTCGTCATTGATTCAACGTATCTGCCGATGGTCACGGATTCTGATACCACTCCGAATGATCGGTGCATATTAAAACGTTGAAACAGGTTCTTGAAACAGCTATTCACATCCAGCACGTCCGAAATGACCTCTGACTTGTGAGAACTATTTTTTTTAATAATCACCACAATTTTATTTTATAGTTGTTAAGTGATTAGGCGGGTACACTGATGTGAACGTGGGATTCGAGCAAAAGACAATATGATTTATCCATTCATTTATGGCGAAGTTGTTTTTAATAAATCAAAACGAACCTTGGACTTCCGTTGAGTATTTAAACTATAAAAATAATACACGCTACGCAAATGTCACATTGACACCTTAAAAAAGACGAATAAGTGTGCAAAATTATGGCACAAGAAAGTACGTTAATTTGTTATGTTTTATAAGAAATTTCAATCAAATAATTTTACTACCCGGCGTTGCTCGAGATTCAATACTTAAGCAATTGAACAATATGGAACAAACAATGTGGCGTCTTGTCTTATTTTTATACGGTTAACCCTTATCTTGGGAAGGTAAAAAATATAATACAAGGTTAAAGATAAGATCATAAGCTAAATGCTTTTTTTAAACCGACCATAGATATCAGAAATTGACAGGACGAAAAATAAAAGATTTTCTAAAGTATTGTCATTACTAAAAATGATAAAATATTAAAAGATAACAAAGTTGGTGTAACATATATGTTACACTGCCAAGATAAGGGTTAAATGATTATTACATAGCTCTATAGCTCATGATGAAAATGAGATTGAGAGCTGAAAACAATCATCTTAACCCGGAAATTACAGACAGAACAAGGCTAGACAAATTTCATGAGTGTAAAACTCATGACTCGAGAATTGTTAGTGAGACATACAGACAGATTTTCTGCTAAATAGTTAGGTTTTTGCTTTTGATTAACCCGTGGCCTTTTATACATGTAAAGGTAAGTAACGCTTAAAAAGCTTATTAACAATAATTTTATTATATTTCTCATTCCAAAACGTACAAAAAGTAACCAAAAGATTTTTACAGCTAAAGGGAAAACTGAGTGCCCCCTTACTTCGAGGCTTATAAAAACAGGTAAAAACCTTATTTATGCATATAAAATACATATATACACAATCGGGTGAATTATAAAGGCTTAACACGTATTCACGAAAAAGCTGATTTTAAAAATGTACCTGTGTTTTTATTTATATTTATTTTGTAGGCTTCGTATCAATGCATATTATCATTTGTACACTCCCCCCCCCCCAGTGCGTTTTACTTTGATAGCTTTAACTATAAATAATTTAAATTTACTTATGATCTACTTAGGGGTTAGTATTCTTACTTAAAATTACTCCAATAATGGTGTTTACATGGCATAAAGAATCCAAATTTTCCAGTGCAACCAATATTCAAGTTTCATAAATTCACAAATATAAATGTTGAATTTATAAAAAATAATTAAGTTTCATGAAAATGAAATAATAACATTGCATAAGACTACCGATTTATTTTAATTTTAATGACCGACCGGTTTATCTAAGCCGTAGCATCATCAGGGTACAAAATTAAACTATTTGAAAACAGTACAAAGAGTGCGGTTATATATACATACTGAGAGAGAACACAATATAAAATCAAATAAGAGAACAGTGAGAAAGCAATAGAATAATATTTTAACTATAACAAAGGAACAGAGAGAAAGAGACATATAAAATGAATTGAAAGAGGCATAACGTCATTGAGAAGGTGATTAAGGAATTGAGTTTCACTATAGATATTCGAGATATGGATATATATGGAACCACCAAGATGGCGTCTTATCTTATTTTCATTCTAAGCTGTGCAAATTTCGCGAGGTCAGACTCACTGTTCGAGAGGTTTTGTGCGTCGGATAAATAGAATCTTTCAATAAATGTTCAAAATAATTAATAACAAAACAAGACACATGTTATAACTACACATAAAATGCGTCAGAGCAGGCAGTAAGGCCATTCCTAACAAATCCTAAACTGGCATTCTACAATCACCTTTCAATATCAATTAACGAAACATCCCAAAGAGATGAAGTAAAGAAACTGATCACGACTCTCTAATATCTCAACTCGCGGTACAACGTGGCCGCAATTATTCGCGTACAAAATGATTTAAATCTATCACTTGTAT
The DNA here is from genome assembly GCA_022651775.1 of Drusus annulatus. Classification (NCBI taxonomy): domain Eukaryota; kingdom Metazoa; phylum Arthropoda; class Insecta; order Trichoptera; family Limnephilidae; genus Drusus; species Drusus annulatus. Next base: position 562,280 of record JAGWCC010000408.1, read on the forward strand.
TTAATAACAGTGGCGAAATCTTCACTTATTAGTGGCAATGACCCCGCAGATTTATAGCACAGTCCCGATTGTTTATTATTTAGCTTTTCTCCTTTCACGTAGCACGGGCACACGTCAGATTGCCTCCGGGCTATGTGGATTCTGCGAAGTGAGAATTATATTCACGGGCCGAGTTTCTCTCGGTAGGAACCGACATGATCGGTTTTTAAATTAGTACCTAATTTAAACGCACAAAATCTTACACTATAAAAAATAAATCGTGCCTTTCAATGATTCAAAGCTATATAAAAATTGATATATTTTGATATTTAATTTAAATTAAATTCACGCTACCAAACTAAACTTTTTCTACAGAGAGCGCCCAACTATGTATGAACATGTTATCGTCGCTGAAAAGGCAAAAGGGCTTAAGGGACACTTTGGTCAAAATGAGTTAAATGTGCATTTTGATCAGGTTTTTTTTCTGCAATCGAATGAACCTAACCTAACCTAACTCTCGTTTGATTCTGGAGACTGTTGTGGCCCTTCAGCCATCTAAAATATATTTACCATTTGGGAGAAGGCTTGACTCAAGCGACACAAGTTTGGGACTTTTTTAGATTTTTGACGCTTCAGATAACTCAGTGAGAGCATTGAGTTAACTTTTTTTTCAAAACCCAACTGAAGACTTTATTGTAAAGCAAATAACTTTAAAGTGCTCTGATGTAAACTTGTCAAAATGGCACTTCAGCCCTTTTGCCTTTCCGGCGACGATATTATGTATAAAATTTATAAGTTAATTTCTAAATTTACAAGAAAAAAACAGCTTTTGCACTGAACAAACTGTCTTGAAGTTAAACCTTCACTATAAAGTCAAAATCTCTGTTCTGAAGCAGCAAAAACTATCTTTCAGTAAGCTTTGGCGTCCTGAAATTGGAGCAGCTTACCTATCTTAAATTTCTTAAGCTGGGAACTTATTTTCAGCTCGTAACGTTAACTCCACTAGAAGCATTGCGATAAATATCTTTCATAAGCCTCAAAAAAGCTGAAAAAAACAAAAAAATGCAAGTCACACCACTCCACTGTTAAGCACCTTCATATATATGTATATATTAGTCCAAGTTCACTTCAAGATGGTAATAGCAAGTTTTTCGGGGCCGACTCGCCTCTTAAAGACTTTGTATTGATTGAAAATATTATAGTACAAGAGATTGTCTCATTAATAGATTGATGTTTAATGTAAATCTATACAAAACGCGTTACGCCTCTTTAATTTACACGCATTAATTTCACTACCACATATTAATGGTTTAGTGATTTTATGCACATGCGACAAAAAATAATTAAAAATTCGATTAAAAACTCTCTTTAATATTACCGCTGCTTTATGTCATTGATTTTGAAGCAGTAAAACTCTTGAACATGGAACTCTGGCATCATGACATTTGCACAACTTTATCTGTCAAGCACGAAATAATTATGAACTCTCAACATCAATTCAAACGAGATATGCAGAGCTTTGAAAAACCATTTTATCGTTAAAAAATAAGACAGGACGCCATATTGCGTGTTAATTTTAACAGTTGGGGTAAATGAATAAATGGGTCAGTCGCTTTAATTCAAGCCTCGTCATTCAATAATTAACATAATCGTGAAAAGTTCTATCTACATAGTAAAAATGTCCATCTTGTCCATACGTTAGTTGCAACTCTCATGCAATCATTTTATAAATTAGCTTAAGGGTCAGCACTCAACAATACACACGTTTTGGCTTTCTAGTATAAGCAAAAATACAAATTGGTTATCTGTTAATTATATACGGGTAGTTAGAAGTATGTCTAAGGTTTCCTGTGAATACAATTCTTAAACAGTAATCTTTTAAATTCGTCATGAAATCCGTACTGGAATTTTAGTTAAAACGTTAAAAAATGCCTTTGCTGGTTTTCAAACTGCACCTTTTACTGACATTTCAGTATGTTTTTCATAGAATTTTAAGGATTACAGTTGTAAAATTGTATTCACTGGAAACCTCAAACTTTTTTCTAACAACCCATAGAAAATTTGCAGATAAATCATTTGTAGTATTGCTTGTATTAAAATGCTACAAAATGACGTTTAGCATCATTATTGAGTGCTGACCCTTAAGGAGCTTGAATTGACGCAATTTTCCCATAGACACATTTACCCTTGCTGACCCTTAGTAGTAACAAATAATAGAATCAAAACTTTCCTTTATGGTTCCCATAAAGTAATCCTATCTCTGCACCTTACTTTAACATTACATTCTAGATAACACATTATTTTGGAATATTTGAAATTCAGATAGTACTTGCTTGCTAATCAAGCGGCAATGGAGAAACGGGGCCTCATTACCTACTACAAAAGCCATTTAACCAGACCTACTTTCCTTGGTGGAATTCCACAGAACCGTAGGTCATCGAATGTATGCGATCATTCCTATTATCCGGCATTCCTCGAATATGCGACTATCTTTTAAGTTACATCGCACATTTGTAGGTTGCCAGGTCACTCAAGGTTACTTTAATATGTTTTACGTGTGAAAATGAACAGTAATTATGTGTTTTTATGGGCGTGCCGCACTAGGGTCCTAACTGCTCGAAGCTAGTGGGACTATGGCTTCCCTAGTTTGGAAAATGTTGTGTGGTTGTAGGAAGTAGAGTGAGAAGAAAATGGGGAAAAGGAAAGAGGAAGTTTGGGAAATATCGACCATATAATAGATCGTAATAATTATGTACATAAAATAGTCGATACATTGCATATAAATACACAAATATTGAGATTACGTAAAAATAAACAGATTCATTGCAAATATTGCTAAATTCTTTAACAGTATACTTTGTATGTTAAGGTGGGTCAAAGTATTAAATTCTAATAAAAAATGAGGTATGACGATGTTTATCACTGATTTCAAAGAACATTTTCAAGTATGTAAGAATGGGCTTTAGTATATTTAAATATAAGTTAATAAATTATTTCGTATCGAATATGAATTAACTCCTTCATCAGATATCAATTAAATAATTTATCGCATATTTTATGCTGATAAACCGCTTATGTCAAAAATCTTTGAAATATTCGCTGAGTCGCTTTGCATAATATTGGAAAAAATAATGTCTTACAAAACGAGTGGTAAATAGAGGTACCTACTACTTGGTTTCTACCGAAATTTTATTTGATAAATACGGAGCAAGCGAGGAGGTTTATTTTTTATTTTCTAGCAGTTAAATTGATATTTCATAGCTCCTTAGCTTATAATGTTAAAAAATAGGTGGCGAGCTGAAAATAGTTGATTGACCTGGAAAATTCGAGAGAGAACAGCTATGCGATTTTCACGACGCCAGTGCTCACCATTCAAGGAAGCATAAATGATCCCTTAATATTTTACTGCAATTACATAAACTGAATTAATGGGTAATTTCTTTTCTTAACAAGGTGTATATTTTTTACAAAAATTAGCACTAAAACCGCAGCAAGACAATCCTGTTAGTAATTTGTGTTAAATTTCAATAGAATTACAACAATCATCCATAATAAGTCCCAAGAAAACGACACGGTAGACGCATATGGAATTCAAGTATTTAACTTCCTTGTAAGGTACCTTGCAACAAATGCACATTAAAATCGGAAAATGCAGCTCGGCCGTGTTTTCCAAAAGATGTTTTCAAGGTTTTCCATCTATAGCAGCGTGAACACATTATGTCGTGCAATTAATACTGATTAAATTACGTATTGTATTGATTAAAGTGTTTAAAATAAACAAATATAAGTCTTAAGGCAATTTTTTTCGATGGGTTTTCTAATGCTATAGCGATTGAAGAACAACCGAGAAATTCATATTTTTGTGGAACTCTTTACTTTGGCACAGTGAAATTCCACCACGAGATAAAAGTAGTACATCTGTAGTAGGATAAAACTGGTCGGCTAACAAATATGTAAATGGAACGAAGATGAAATAGAGAGAAAATATTCTAAGAAATTCAATAAATGTATACGTAGAGGTAGAGGTGTCACTGAAAATGGCAAGAAAATTGTGCACTAGCCTAGAATGAAGAATAGATTTTTTCCAGTTTTCATCTATAATTATTTCGTGAACTTATTTTTCAACTCTTTTTTCAAATAAATTAACTATTTCGTGGAGTAGGGTGGATCCGCAAGTTAATTTCAATATAAATCATATTCGTATCTCAGTTATTTTCCTACAATATGAAATTACAGTAAAGTTGTTCAAATCCCCTTAAAGCGCAATCATTTTAATCACTCAGTAATCATCATCAACGATGATACTTCACCTCTTCATTAGAAATTTGGGACCGAACCATTACGATTACTTTTGTTAGAATGAAAGCAAGTGCCCACATTTGCAGCGGTATGTAGGTAAATGACATGCCAAATAAAAGTACCAACTTAATCGATGTCGCAAAATTGTTACACTTACCAAACCAGTTTCTCCTTCTCCCACCTCATCCGGCAGCTTCATTCAAATCCCCCCAAGAAAGTAAGAGCAATCATTGTTTTTTTTATCACGTGTGTTATTTTCCGATTTTCTCTTTTGATTCGCGCACAATTTAACATACCACAGCGTTGTTTTTTTTTTTAAATAGCGAACAAAAAACAGTGCCACGCCTAAAAAGATGTAATAAATCAAACGAATCAACTTTTCAAATTCTATGTTGGAACACTTATGCGTGGCTTTGTAAAATGTGTAAATAAAAACCACCGAGCGAAGTGATATTTAAAAACCTAATCCACTGCTGAATGTCATGCACATAAAACAACAACAATATATCACCAAACAAGAATTTACTACGCTTTGATGAAGTATTGATAATTTCAACACGTAATGCAAATATTAGTTTTATGTTCCTTGCAGCTAATGCTTGTTTTTTTGCATTTTTGCACCTAGGTCAAATAAATTGAAATATCGTATGATGCCATTGGTGTTTACCTCTACTGGGTGGTATTATTTTGGTTATTGCGTTAGAGGTTTGGTTTTTATGAGCTCTGTCCGTTACGGACATATTGTTAGCCCACGTGCATTATTATGACGACTAGACTGTCAGATTCGGAAGATATCAAATAATGTAAAAAATAGAAAGCAGCTACTTCAAATTTGCATTGAAAAGGTGACATCAAATCATATTATTGAATGTAGCTTTGTCGGGTTCTTTAATAATGTTATTATCGTGTTTGGCAGTCTTTTAAACGAGCAGGTTGAATCGCAGCTATAAATCAAAATAACCTCCCCACGCTTAGCGATACGGCTATCAGAAACGTTCGATCTTTCCCGTAATCGTTAGTTTAAGCTTTATGTTTTGTATCCTAACGATGTAGATTAAAGATTGTCTTCCATCCTACGTTGTAGATCGGGGAAGTTAATGGCTATTCTAATTGCACGTCGATTATGTAGGCGTATAATGATGTTTAAAAAAATATTTGCGTAGTTGCAAGTTTCGAATAATAATTAAAGCACTAGTTGTTTGGCCGATGTAGAAAAACAAAGAATAATGCTGTGCAGAGGTGACTTTAGTATTTTATTCTACATACATTAGTACACTAGTAGAATATTCTCTCTAGAATCCACCCAAATATGACTATTTTTTCCCAACAGCGTTATGATATTTAAACAATACTAAAACTTTATAAAATACGACTTTTTGCAGACGATGCACTGATTTATATTGCAGAAGATGAATAAGAGAAAGCAATTAGCTACTAAATAAACAGTGATTTGGATACTGTGTCAAAATTAATAAATTAAAACGAAATGTTAAAAGACAAAATACATGAATACAGACAAAAATATACAAACGAGGAAACAAAGGTTAACATTGACCAGGAAATTACAAAAATAGTGGAAGAAATTTAATACCTAGGTGTAATTATGGATTCAAAGCTGAACTTTTCAAATAATCAGATCAAACAGTAAAATAAAAAAAATTACTTCGTAGAATAGGATACCAAGTTAATAAAGAATATCCGCGCGATTTAATAATTGTTAAAGCATTATTTTTCTTGGCAACGAAGAAAAAATACAAAAATGGAAATACTGCAAAATAAAGCAATGAGAATATGACTTGACACAACATATACACACGGACTAAGGAACTCAAGGGAGAAATAAATTACAATTACAAGATGTGAGATAATTAGATTGCCGACAAGAAAAAAATCAAGCAAACAGAAATCTCTCATGTACCGGGCTGTCCATCATACAATAAAATTCCAATAGAAATTAGTGCAATAGACTTATTCTTAAATTTTAAAAAAAGAACATTTATTTACCATAGCCATTAATATTAGTATATTATATATTTAACTTTTTAAACCAATGCTCTTAAATTTATAAAATGATATTTAAAAAAATATGGTTTCAATAACCATGCTTGTATATATATTTTTTAAAAATACATTAGAATAGACAAATTATGTGCTAAATAAATAATATTTTGCTTCCACGTCACTTTTATTTCTAATTTTCCCTAACCAATCCCCAGCAGTTCGTTTTTTGTCAACGAAAATCTAAATACTTTTATCGTTGTTTCAGGAACAAGTTTACAACAACGCTCGGCAGGTTCAGCAAATCCACCAGCCGCCTGGGCAACGGAGAGACCGACGACTACCTGCGCAATTCTCAAACTCTGCCTCGAAAACTCCACGACGAACAAGTCCAGAAGAAAACCAGCTACCAACAATCTTCCGCATCTCCCGCCAGACAGTGGGAGAACGATCGCCTCACAAACAACAAGAAATCTTCTAGCACCATCAACGTTTCTATCGTTAACGTGACCCCTCCGTCTTCCACACTAGGACTCGGCAGACCGACGACCAACGGTGGGTATCCAAGTGTCCAAGGACCTACTAAACCAGCCAGGACATATAAGGCACTAAACAGAAGCAAAAGTTTCAACGTTAACGCCATGGAACCTTTGAATGACACACACAAGCCGAGCTTCCTGAATAATTCCAGTCGCATCAATAGCTCTAACATTTACAAATCGAATCCTCACTTGAGTCGTTTAGATGAAACTCCAGAGCAACTGAAGAGCCCTGCAATAGTTTCCATCATAAGCAGAAGTCAGAGAGACTTGTCGAACGCAGTCCAAGAGGAGGACGAAGAACGAAAGGAAAACCTGTACAGCAGGTTTGCCAAAAAGGCGTCTTACTCCAACGGCTTCTCCAAGCCGGTCGAAAATGGGAATGGCAATGTCAACGATAAGAAGAAGATATTCATGAAAGGTTTGCTGGAGAGGTCTCCCGAGTCTTTACCAAGCTCTTCACGGAAACGACGAACACGATGGACTCAACGGCAGAAGTAAATCCCCGACGCCAATTTACAACAGCACACCACTGAAGAACGGTTTCAACAAACAGTCTCACTACAAAGAAGATTTGTCGTATAAGACTTCGGATCCATACCGACGCGATACCGGATCTCCATACCGACCTTTAAACGGCGTGGACAAGTTCAAATCTTCCGAGGGCTACAATAGTCCCGGTTACAATGTGGCCAGGAGAGGCAGCGCCAACAGTGACAACTTCTCAGAGACGTACCGCACTCAGTCCAGGTCTGATGACCCCAGGAGGCCCAGTGTGACCAACACAGTCCAGACGGTCTCCAAGAAAACCATCCCTTCGAAGGATGGAAGAACGAAGGAGACCATAGAGTCCACGGAAACAACCACAGTCACCAAGAGTCGTTATGTCGGAGACCCGTTGTCTAACAAGTACGCCGAAAACGGGAGCAGATTAAACGGCTTGGACAACAGGAGAGGAAGCGGTCAGTCCAACGAAAGGCGCGGCAGCAATGGAGTGGTGATTGACGTGAGGGATTATCGGAAATGAGGCTTCTTTCTAAATCCTCGTATGTTTCTTTCAGTCTTAACCAATTAACCATTCATCAAAAGTGAATCGAACAAAATATCTGTGTCAACTAATTCGAAAATATTTCCAATGAGTTGTGTTCGGATTTTTACTAAAATCCTAAAAGTGAAGGTGTTCTTTCCAAAACTTAACAAAAGTTACGAAATGTTATAAAATAAAAATAAAACTCTTTCTAATACGTAAGATAGTTGATAATAATAATGGCCATAAAAAGTTGTAAATGTATCTGTACCTACCTACGTATACATTTAATAAGAATGTTACATTATTAATAAATTTATTTAATCAGTAAAATAATTATATCAAAATAAGTATGTTAAGTGCAGGAAAAAGTGGATTTGAACCGGAGATGGGAGAACGAAGAAGAAATACCATCGATTCTTAAATAAATGGTGCTTTGTTAAAGATAAAAATAATAAATAACTGAATAATGAGTTAAATTTACGAACTGTTTAAATAAAATCAGTATTTTAACATTTTATTGTTTACTTAACAAACGTCTTAATAATTTTATGTTCATCAAAGTAATATTCATTACTACATAATGAAAGATATCTTGGTCTTATATACGTGCCAAACATTGTGAAGATATGAGAAAATAAAGTATCAAAATGTGACAATTTCTTTTTGGTTTCATTTTTACATAAAATGGTTACCCAAGATACAAACAAGAAAATCTAGTGATGCGAAATGATATATCAAATAATAACTACAGACCTGGAATGCTGTACATACATTGTTATAATACAAAATGGTGATATCGTTTCTAAATTTGTATTTTTTGTTATTTCTTTAAATACAAGTCATAACAGATTATATATATATTTTTTAAATAAACATAATTATAAAAATCCCTTTGTTTTCAGTTGATTTGATTTTTAATCCCAAAAACCATTTCATGTTAGAGATAAATTTCATACAGCTGATCTAAACAATGTTCTCAATTTTATTACATTTTTAAACATTCGCGTGTAATAAACATAAGTTAAATGTACAACGGTTATTATTTTGAACTAGCTTTTCTACCCGAGTTCCAATAGTATTAGACAGAAAACATTTTTATTTTTCAATTACATAGAATAAAAAATATTTCGCTAAAATTTTAGGTTTCATGGCTTGCATTAATAATAAATTAAATTTGACTGACAACATCTTGATCAAATTAATGGGTTGGTAATTTGTCAATAATGGGACCAAAAATCTTATGGTTTGCATCATAGATACATTTGATTTGACTACAAAACCATAGATGGCGTTAATAAAATACTAGCGACATCCATAATTAAACTAAGGTAACATCTGTATCATATTTTAGAGCTTTAATATTTTGAATCAACAATAGATTTGGTTTGATTACTTAGCCATAGATGACATTGATAAAAACACTAACGACATCTATAGTTAAAATAAATTAACATCTTTATCATATTTTACAATTTTTATGGTTTGCATCAACAATAGATTTGATTCGACTACAAAGCCAAAGATGGCATTAATAGAACAATAGCGATATCTGTAAATTAATACGGTAGCATTTTTATCATATTTTACAGTTTGCATCAACACTAAATCTGTTTTGAGCAAAAATTGAAAGATGGTGTTGATTACACGACTAAAGGCTTGCATCATTACTAAATTTATTTCGACTTCAAATCGATAGATGTCGATCACACACACAATGGTGTCGCCTTTACCAGAAGTAATATTATCTCGGGTAGTTGATAGTTTTCTTACTGAAAACCGATGTCCAATTTATTATGAAATTACATCTGTAATGGAAACTCTGATAATACGAGAATATAGGAGCTGCCAACAAAATTCCTCGACTTACTGTGAAAGCAGTAACAACGGATATCAACTAAATAGTTAGCTGCAAAGATGAGTCCATATGCTAGCCAAGTTATGAATTTCCGCATATATATTCGATTTTTAATAAGCGATACCTTCACTGAAGTCCCAAAGCCATTGGAACAATGATTCCCCATTTGGAAAATGTTTTAAGCTGAAGGAATTTGGGGAGTGGAAGAAAAGATTGGAAAGTACCTGGTTATTCAGATCTGTTTACAACATATCTAGCCAATGTTAAGCGACATTTCAATTCTGAATGATGGTCTGTCACCAGGGCAATACCAAATGTTTTTATTTGACCAGTGCAGCTTTAGGGCTGGAGTCAGGGAGCCTACAACTCTGCCCAAGAGGTTGTCAATGGTAGTCCACAGATGTAAAATAGCAGAGACAAGGTTTGGTAGAACTTTTTCCAAAAATAGATACTGTTACATACAGATTTCTTAGACCACAATATTCAGGGCCCTCATATCTTTTTTTTGTCAACAGCTTATGATATTGATATTTCACAAAAATCTTTTTTTTTTTTTTAAAGAAACATTTCCGGATTACGAATAACCTGACAATATTTGAAAAACTCCTACTGCCACCATAAGAAGCGGAAGAAGTTGCTTGTGCAATGGTTAGATTGATGAGGACTTAGCCAGCAGAGGAATTGAAAGCACGACACCCAGGTGGGAATCCGACGCGTTTGTCCACTCAGCTACCGATCGGTCTTATATCTTATGAATATTATTGGAAATTCTTAACAAGCTATATATATATATATAGATACATATGAAAACAATGCCGTAATCTGCAACTATTGCACAGCGAAACCTGGATATGGATAAACCAAAGACAAGAATAAATACAAAATTTACAGAAAAAAACAATGAAATGCATGTGTAGAAAATTTTAAAGTATAATTTATTTTTAATTGAATACTTAAATAATTACATTTTATAAAAATAATGTTATCCTACTTCTCGTGGTTGTCTTTTGGGCAGCAACTAATCTCGATGGAAGGACGAGAGGCCAGCATTGCCAACCAAAAGACAACGGCCAGAAACTCAGAACGACCAATGTGAAAAACAGAACTGCTGGCTTTAAACTACGAAAAACAATTTCCAGTATGGTGGGATGCTACAACCAAGGAATTTCTGGAATCAATATTGTCTTGGTTTCCCTTTGGAAATTGTTGGAAAAATTAAATAAACTAAGTGAGGTCGTACATACAGAAAAGAATCATCTTAAAACATTCAATATGTATACACAAATACGCCAATATTTCTGAGCTCCAGTTCATACAATCGTTCCATAGTGGAGACTTGGGACTTGTGTTCTTGACAAATATTTTAGATTATAATCCGTCGCATTGTTTTCAAAGTGATACCTTAAATGAAGATGGACATAAAATGCAGAGAAGATTTTATATTTTTATGGTTCGTAATGAAGAAGAATAATAATAGAACGATGAAAGGAGCAGAGCCAAAAATGCAGGAGTTTCAAGTCAATTGAGAGATCAGCGAGTCATACAAATCGAGACATTTTCAACAGAAACCAACTAACTTTGATGTAACTTGTAATTATTGCAAAGGAGCAATCTTTTATATATTCTAGCAGAACACGGAAAGTATAAAAAATTGATGCAATCAATTAAAGAAAAATATAGTGCAAGAGATTGTGTGCTGTGAAATCAGAGATTACAGTTGTCAACATACATTTAAATATTTTTTGTAACAAATAAACTGTATGTAGTTCCAGATTGCACTACGGGCAATCTCTCACTGGCCAGATTATATTCATCAAGTTTAGAATAAGTCCGCAGAATTGGTATATCTTAATTGTAATGCATGCAATTTTGACATCCAATGAAATATTCACTCAACGAAATGCATTGAAGGCTTATTAGGCATTATAATAAGAAAGAGAACAAGTATCTGGGAGCGATTGGACATGAAAATCTCCAACGAATATTATGTCTATTCAAAATAAATTTGAAGGTCTACAACGTACACATAAAAAAAATATGACATTTAAAACTAAACACTTAACCTGTGAGAAGTTTAATGATAAGTTAAATATCTATTAATTATGTTACTATAAACGATTATACATACTGTTTAATGAAATTAAATTAAACGACACAGACTTTTCCTGACAAGTAATTCGCCACCAACTATGCGCAGTAGTTGAGAATATGATGTATGTTTGTTAGCTCTGCTAGTTATTTATATTCAACCATTTAGAACCACATATAGTGAAACCCACTTACAAATTTCCCACTTTAGAAGTTTTAGTGCTTAAGAAATTTTGTTCTTTCAGTTCCTTGAAGAATGAAATGCAAAAACAGCCCAAATAATTCCACATACAAGATTTTCCCACAAACGTTTTTTTAATTTTTTTAAAGAGAGTTTCACTGTAGTTCACCTGCCTACACAAACATTGAGTTTCATTGTTATTGATTATAAATGTTGTCCTATTCTGTGGCCGCCATGGCTCTGGCCTGTGCACGGACGCGCTTGTCATATTCCAGTCTGTTTTGGCTGTAAAAAATAAAATAAGAATTACAAATGAATGCTAAACTGATGTACAAATGTTGACATAACCAACTACCAATGACTCTGGTCTATATACTAACTAGAGGATGTAATGTAGCACACTCCTTGCTCAGTTACATTCACACTTGAAATGTAATACTCGCGAACTTTCTTATAAGGTTTTTTAAGGGACAGTTTTCTGGAAATATAATTCTTTTATGTGGTTTTTTAATTCTATTCATTGTGACTAATAGGTATTTTTTTAAAGTTAAAAATTGGTAGTGATGAAATGAGTTCAATGAATTTTAATAATATTCACTTTAGAGACGGGCATAATCGAAACATACGAATTGGACCGCTGCTAGGATTACTTGGACACATGTAAAAAAACAATAAGTAAGCTCAAATAGTGCTGTTTCTTTAATAAATGATAATGCAACTTTTTTTGCTTGCTCAGATTTCATTCTATGACAATGTATATTTTTAAATTGTTCACTTCTTCTTTACAGGTCTGAATGTCTCAGCGAAATATCATTCTGTTACTACCTTTGTAAATCAATCATTCATTAGAATTATTTTTAGAAAAGATTATTTAATACATAATGTCCACTCGACATTGACAGTTTTTTACTATCCGAAATATTAACATACAGTGACTAATCATGATTGGTTTGTAATCTTCAGAAGAAAAGTAACAATTCAGCGAGTCATTGACGATGCATTGAATTGTCTTCTTAACACTATTTAAAATGGATTGAAATCACTGATTCAAAATAATCAAACCATCCGATTCATGTTGCACAAATTTTGTTTTTCAAGATTCATTCTTAATTGCCTGTACTAGCGTTGTGACCGCTCCGAAAGAACTACTTCTTTTGGCAGCAGTTCCTACTTCATTCATTGAACAAATACTTCAATTGAATTTGGTAGTTCATTTTAGCGTTCAATCATTTAATTTCATTGAACAAATACTTCAATGGAAATTATATTACCAAGAGCTACCTCAATTTGCAGCAGTTCAGTTGTGAAGTTTAACTTCAAAGCCTATAAAGAAGTACTTCATTACAAGTACTTCAATTGAAGTTCGACTTCAAAGTACTTCGATCTAAAGGAACGTGATTTTTTGGGAGTTCTTTTTGTTTTAAAATTTCTGCCGACTAGTACTTTTTATTTTGGCGAGGAACCACTTCCAGTTCTTTTCAATTTGAAATCTCTACTGACTAGTACGTTTTATTTTGGCAAGGAACCGGTTCCAGTTCTTTTCACTTTCAAATCTCTACCGACTAGTACGTGTTTTTCGGCAAAGAACCAGTTCCAGTTCTTTTCGTTTTCAAATCTCTACCAACTAGAACGTGTTTTTTTCAGCGAGGAACCGGTTCCAAAAAGAACTGAACAAATAACCGGATAAATTCAAATCTCTTTTTTGCGAGTTCGACTTCAATTGAAGTGTTCATTGCGAAGGGTTCATTTTAAAGAACTAGCAATTCGTGAAGCATTCACAAAACATTGAAGTTTTTCCCAACGCTAGTCTGTACACAACCATCCTAAATATTTGATGTCTTATCTTCCTTCGACAATCTCTGACAAATATCTATTTTTTGCAACATATAAATGTTTTAATTAATATCTTGCTACGTAACATATATAGCAATCCCAAAGAGTTAAAAAACTCACTCTGGGTGCTATATTTTTTACCTATCAGTTTTATGCATATTGCCCAAACATCTATGCGTCTATTCCTTAATTTAATTCATTACTTGAAAAGAGAGCTAAATATCATAAAAGATTAGTGCACTCAAAATGATGGCAAATCTTTCAGTGGGATCAGATTTCTGTGTTACCATTGGTTTCCTAGAAATACTGAAAAAACGATGTTATCACAACTGATCAAGTTTGCCAAAGCCTATCTGATTTTTCAGTTAAAAATTGCAATGGATGTATTTGGGAAGACACAATATCCATTGGGTATAAATCCGAGATGCAAATATACAACTGTATACAAACTAAGTTACGAGAGCCAGTGAAATATGTGGAAGAGCTGTAAGCTCCTTGGCTCTCGACCTAGGAGTGGTGGGTTTACGATGTGGGCAAATATTTTTGTATTTATTTTATGAGTTATTTCAGATATAAAACATACAAATAAAATATTTGATAATTTCAGTATTGCTCAGATTCACAGTCAAAACGTTGCTTAAAAAGGCTTTAACCATGCTTAGTGACCAGATCTGAATACGCAGGTACTTCCTGACCTCCCACTTCCTCTTTGCATCACAACGTTAACCAAATGGGGATGCAATAGTTCCACATATTATTTGCAGACATTTATTTGTTCCTCTTGGATTTTCTTTACTCTGAGGTACTAGGTTAGGGTCATAGAAAGGGTTATTTTGTTTCTCTGAACATCTGCCACGAGAAGATAAATTGGCGAGACAAGGCCATGTGCAACAGCGGAGATAAAATGTCTTTCGGACGGGATTAGTAGTAAGAACCAGATGGGTTCCTCCGTAACTCTAATATACAAAAAATAAAGGGGGTGTCATCACCCAGGGCCCTGTTTGTTCTTAGTTCTTGACAAGATAAGTATTCACAGTACACAAGTGCCCTTTTATTGGTATTATCATAAACATTTTGTGGTGCAATTCTCACCAGTAAATAGTGTACGCCTCCGCCTGTGCCGGGTCCTTGATGTTGGGCTCGTTAAGGAGATCCTGGATACCGAGCAGAATCTGCTTGATGGTGATGGCGGGTCGCCAGTCCTTCTCCTCGTCCAGCAGCGAGAGGCACACCGTGCCCGAGGGGTAAACGTTGGGGTGGAACAGCGGGGGCTCGAACTTGCACTTGGGCGGGCTGGAGGGGTAGTCGTCCTTGAATATCATGCGTAGCTTGTAAGAGCCTCCCTCCCAGGGGGTCTGGAAATTAAATAATAACAAGTCAAATTCAAAATACATGATCACACAATCAATTACTTGCGTAACTGTCAAAAATGTGGGAGCGAAGAGTACATACGGAACGGTGGCTATTGTCAATATTATTTTGTTTGTGCACATTCACACGCGGACAATGCGGCCGTTCGCAGTGGTTGAGGTACGGCACTGTCCTGTGGAGATAGCCTGCCTGTCTATCTGTGGGACAATGTCTTGGTCCATTGTCCTGTCCTCCAAGCTTCTGTTCACACTAGGACAATAGGTCCAGAGCTGGGACCAGACAGTATTGTCCAGTCTTAGTGTAAACTAGGCATAAGTTATCATACAGAAATTCAAAATCTATGCAAACAAAGCAAAAGACAAGACCCATAGATACAGGACATGATATATTTTTATCAATATTAACAAGCTGATGATTTATTTTGAAATGTTTGTATGGTTAGTAAGGTATTATTAGGTAGGTGTGAATTTTCATTTAAGTGGTAAACATTGGATACGCTTTGTTTGACAGCCATTACACATTGTGCGACTGTAAAAATATTCAGAATGGGGAGCGAGCAGAGTATTCCATTTATCGACAGTGGAATACGTGATTAACTGCTACCAAATTATTATCTAAGGTCTTGAGTTAAACTGTTCGTTTATTGCGGGATCACAATATTTTTTTATGTAGGAAAAGATATGCAATAGCAGGTACAATATGAAATTAACATTTGATTGGTCAGAATACTTTGGAGCTACTACAAACAAATGTGCAAAACATAATAATAGGTTTATTATTGTTTAATAAGAAAGACAGGCATTCCAGGGTTACAAATAACCTGACATTATTTGAAAAACCCCTACTGCCATCATAATAAGCGGAAGATTATGCTTGGTTTGACACAACATATGGCCGGAGTTCCATAATTTTTCTCCAAAGGATTGTTTATTTTATCTATTGGGTTTATCCCTAAAACAGTTAGTTGGAAAAGTGTTTTTGAAAGCAAGACAGTTAAAAACAATTATAAATCACAAAAAGTAACAAATCAGTGGACCTGATAAAATTGTGGAAATTTAGGAGCGCAATTGTGCAAATGAGGATTAATGGCGGTAAAATATTAACACATTAATAGGTTTTTTTTTTAAATGCAGGAAGATGAAAGATTGCTCCATTGTTAAAGTGGCCGACACGATGACAACACCTTTTCACCCATAGTAAGAAAATGTATTAGAGATCAGGATCCAACATGATCTGAGATTCCCGCTGATACTAAAGAACCATTTCGGATTTCAAACACCATACCGTTAGCTAACAGACGACAAATACAAAGTTTACAGGATTAATTAAATGTAAAATTACCCCTTGCTTGTTTTTCTTTATATTAAAATATAGTTACACGTAACAAAAGAATCAAGCTCTTTTTTGTCGCCAAAAATATTGGAAGTTGACGATATTGACAACCCTTGTATTATCGAAGCAAGCAATAATGCTGCGCTCTATGGGGGCTATGATAAATATAACAAAGTAGGAAATCTTGCGACATAACATATTGTTTGTTTTGTCCCCATTTACTTTTTTTAAAGTCATGAGTAAACAGAATTCCTATTTTTTTAAATAACAATGAACATAATTCATTTATTTCACAATAAAGCTATGAAATTTATTTTCAATATAAACTGGGTCAAAAATACTTAGCTTGCGAATTTTCGCAGTAAGCTGACAGTATAAAATGTAATGAAAAGATCTTTCAACATCTAAGAAATGAGTCACAAAAAACCGTAGAAAGGATTACTTTTTAAAGGACAAGATGATATTACTCTTGTTATTATTTGGCAAAAAAACACATCAAACTGAACTGATACACCAATTGATTAATTTCACTTGTAACGATAAATACAACCATTTCAAAAAAATTTAACTATGTCTAGGAACACAACAGGAACGTAAAAACGCCATAAAAATGTATGTTTAGAATATAAATAAAAGTAGATGAAATAATAATTTAAAACACTGTTCGAACTCTGGTTCGCAACTATTATAAAGGTTTGATATTCAATGTATCTTGGAAAAATGTTAATAAATAAAAAAAATACCAACCGATTTTTTCCCGGGTATCGCACACTCCCATGTCATAAGATTCAGGCTACCATCCGTATTCTTCATGGGCCTTGCTACAAATCCCTGGAAATATAAAACAAAAATATGTACGATTGTAAGGGAATGGCATATTATTTTAATCACATGTCAATTCCCAAAATCAATCACAACAAAAATAAAATACCGGAAAATTAAAAGCCGTGCCGAAAGCGAGAGCGAGTACTATTGATAACATTGACATGTTTGCTACCAAAAAGTCATTTAAATAAATCATGTTCACAGATCGAATGTTTTTTTTTTAGATTCAAGAGGCCTACTTTAAAAATTCGCAAATGAGGTTATATGTAAGTATTCTGTTGGTAACTTACAAATGGGTGATCTTTGCGCCAGGCCTTTCTTTCTTCGGCGAGACGTCCACTCGCAATTCCCGACATTTTGTAATGATATCCGAAAGGAAAATGGGTTGCAAAAATACGAGTTTACACTTTAAAGGTGTTTTGTCGAATGTTTTAAGACTTATTCCCCAGAAAACTAGGCAAACATAAAACCTAGAGATTTCTGGCGCGTCCGCGTACCGAGTCAATTAAAAAACTATTTTGTTAGAGGTGTCTTCATGTCCGGTCAAGTGAGCCATTCAGTTATTGACATTCATAACAGGTAAATAATAAAACCTTTTGGTATTCTAAAATAAATAAATATATTTTTTAAGAAAATGTGAAAAATTCATAGCTAGCAAAAGCAATTTTTATAAAAAAAGACAATATTGTATTTAATTAAAACGGAAACATACAATAGTGACATCTAGTGTCTAAAACTCTATACGCGTACAACAATAGTCTATGGGTACGGGGTTAGTAGTACCTAATCGTAATAATCGTACTAGAGTGCCACATGGTCATAATATAAAGCGAGCCGCACATGATGAAATATAACTCAATTATTGCGTTTATAAATGTTGTTCAGATGAATTAGTTTTACAAGAGAAATAAATACTTTACTGTTATATGGCATTCTTTAAGGTTAATATAGTTTTATTTAGACGTTAACAACGCAACATCAAGTGATATATATTGACAAAAAAAGCTTTCTATTTAGAATCACAACTTTTTAAATTTATCTGTATTAAATTATAATTTTTACTTTATTTGAAATATATTTTTTTCTTGAGACTAGGGCAATTTAACGTTTCGATAAAGAATGCAGACAAGTTTTACTTCATTGCTATTTATTTATTTTTTATAATTATGAGTGTTTACACAGATTGATGGCGTTAGGATGCGTGAGAAAGTAAACACGCGGAAGCGCTGAATTTTATAAATGACACATGTCTGTGGTCTATGGTCATCTACAGAAATGCGGGAAGATGGCACATTGGACGAAATTTACCACTGGTAGCTTCATTGCAATTACTTCCCGATTGGTTGAGAGTAGAGATAGTCGATATTCCCGTTCTGGTCAAAAGGACCCAATTGCAAATGTTGCGGTACTATGGGCAAAAGGGTTTCGACTATGACGCCAGAAGACATTTTTGGCTTTTTCTGTCTCACTCCGAACCAGTTATGCACTAAATACATTGTGACTCGTTCAGGCTCTTGCGTTCGAAATATTTTAATCTATCTATCTCTATGGTATCTATATAGCGTAGCATCAACGTGTGATGTGCTTTGGCGGTTGCCGGGTTATTGGAGTAAACGAAACAGCCTGTATAAAAAGCGCAAATACTGACCTTTTGTCACATATAAGCAATGAATACCTACGAGATAAAATTTTAATAAAATGAAGAGAATTTCGTACAAACTTAGAACCCATTTAAAAATACGTTTTTCAGCCATTTGTCAAAAGGGTAAGAAATATAATATTTTAGGAAGAATTGCATGTGAAAAAAAGTTTTTGATTACATATAATAAGTTTTCGACTTATTTGTGTGAGTATCATCATATTCAACTTTACTATAAATTTGAAAAACACTTAATTCGTTGCGCAAGTACCTATCCCAAAAAGCATGGTGGCGTCAAAGTCGTTATAAACATTTACTATCAAACTTAACAATTCGAATTAGTTTATGTAAATTTAAACCACATTATTTCTCAAATTTATGATTGATTTGAATAGTTTCGATACAAATAAATACAAAACAAATAGATTTGCTCAACCATAAAACAGATAATTGAAAAAAACATTCCATAACTCCACATCAAAAGCGGCCCATATAATTTAATGGAATGTTGAGTCGCGTCTGATTTTAGGATTCCTTTCTCGAAGTCAATGTAGTTTCTTTCAGAAGTGCTGGTCAAAGAATCACTCCATTTTTTTTGCAATCCGTTTTGGTAGAACAGTGAGATGTATTGATTGATTGCATATAAATATGGCGTATTCTTACTGAAGGGCCAGCCATGAAAAGCAGGAAGCATGTTGTCTTTGGTGACACGGATTTTTGAGAGTTCTTCGTCGTTCATTATTTTAGGACAGTTTCTATTTACTGCTTGTTGGATGGCGATTTGTTCCTCAATCAGAACGGTGTTGCTGTTCATAGATTTCTTTAGAACGTTGCAGATGCTGAGATTTTTATGTGTCCTTTTAGAAAGTTCTTTCAGAAGCGGGTCATCTGACTGTTGAAGTGTTTCTAACAGGAGGGAGTTATCAAGCTGAAAGGAAGAAACACAAACTATTTACGATTTTTTCAAAAATAATTTACAAATTCTTACACATTATTTACGACTTCTTATAAATAATTTACAAATTCTCACAAATTATTTTCGATTTTTTGAAATTGCTTCCGAATTCTTGATATATTTTTACGAATCTTACAAATTACTTTGGTGGGCATGTTATTTGAACAAAGCAACCAGTGACCAAAATAATTTGCTTCTTCCCCCTTACAAATTTAAATATTATTACATCAACCATCCCTAACAATTCTAGAAATAATCGGCACCCTACAATCTCCCGCACCGTACTGTCAACGACATGTTCAATGACTTTATTTCATCAAATGGTCCAACTTTTCTCTATTATTTGCTCAAAATAATTCAAACGTCATAATATTTCATTCAATTTCAAAGAAACTTTCAGCTGAATGTAATGCAATAATTGAATCTCTCAAATTCATAATCAAAAATAATAATATCGAACAGTCCCTTGTTCTCTTTGGCTCTCTCAGTTGTTTATCTTGATGTACTTTGTATGTTTTATTCAAATCCTGATGGCTTTCATACAAAGCTCTGGAAAAACCGTATTATTATTTATTTTATTCCTGGATATCTTGGCATCATAGGCGACATTGCAGATTTCTTAGCAAAACAAGGAGCGTCCAACCATCTTATTACTCTCGTAAATCACACCCCACTCCCTTTTCCCTTTTTTCCATTCTCAAAGAGAGAAGCCGCAATGTATAGGCAAAGTATTAACACAATGTTAGTCAATACAAAGAAGCCTAATATGTGTCGACACAAAGGGCTGTCGGAACTGTGGCTTCGATTCCCCCAATTTTCCTAAAAATAAATTTCCCGCTTCTTCGAATGAGAATTGGACATTGCTTTGTTCCCTATCATATTTTTTAAATGCAGGTGCTTGGCTCCCCTGATTGTTTTTTTCCGTGGTCTAGAAGTGGAAATTTTATATCGTATATTTTTGTTGTTATCCCTCTGTAAACCAATATCCTATTTGAAATGATGAATTTTTAAGGGTGAAAGTCATAAACCAGTTAACAGTTTTTTTTTTGTGAATTTTGAATTGAGTGCACGTGTTCGAATGGCTTGTAAATTTTGTAAGGTTCCTGCATTCTGCTTCACGGGTAGGTAGTGCAGAAAGTTAAAAATAAGGTCGAAACCATCCAAGATTTAATAATGGATGACTGGCACTTTTAATGTTACATCCGATCTTTTGCAGGATACAAGTGGCCAACAGTCTACCTTTGGGTTTTTACATTTCTGAAGTTCGGTTAACTAAAGGCTTTGTTACTCCTAGTCTACTCGGTGTATATTTTTCACCATGCGAGAAAGAAAAAACATTTTCAGAAAGCAATCACTTTGTGGTTTGAAATTGAAATTAAAATAAAATCTGTGGTTCTGTACAAAGTTATTATTTCATTTTCATTAGAAAGAAAAAATCTAAGGTGCAAGAATAATGATTATACGTGAAATATATGAAATGAAAGCTTATACCTCATTTGCATATGCATCATATCCTGCTTTTGCCATATCGTCTAGAGAAGCCAAATATTCCGCAGGAGGATTGATGAGGACAGAAGTGAGTTTGGCTTTATAAACTGTGCAGATGATGATGCAACAGAGAAGCCAAGAGCCCAACACACGTCGCCCTGGTATTTTCGCAAAGTGCCCAATACCTTGCTCAAGCAAGATAGAGCCAACCATCTGATATCAATAAAAAAATTCAAGTTTTTTTAAAATCTATGAGGGTGTACCAATAATTCAACTATCCGGGGAAGCGTTATTCAACCCAGTTTGTTCACATACCGACAATTAACTTTGTTTTTGTTTTTGTGTGTAGGAATACTACACTTTTACTACAGTTAATCTCGATGCTTGACTTTTTGAAGTGCTTACTGTGATTAAAGTCTGTTGTGCTTATTTAGTTAAACAGAAGATAGTACCACTTTTTTGAAATTGCTTTTTGTAATTGCGACAAATAAAAAATATTTACCATTTATACCATTGAAAAGGGAGTTTTTTTTTAAACTTTCATGTACCCCCAGGGAAGCTATTGTGCACCTAAAGTGCTGGGGTACTAGGGTATTGGGTTGAATAACTCTGATCTGGGATTAAATGTGTGAGAATCAATACAAAATACGACTTTGATTTACCCAAAAACAACGACCGATTGTCACATGTTTGATGTATAAATATTTATCTGATGCGTACATCAAGCACGAAATGACCGTTACAGTTATCAAAAGGGTACTCCATGTCTGCAAGGTAAATACAAGGGCGATCATGAAACCTGCAATCATAAAGTAAAATGTATTCAACACTGGTAAGATTTTTTTTATACTAGAAGTTCTGTTCAGAAGTCAAACATTAGCAGATCTAATGGATCCTTGGAGTGTTGTAGGAAAAATATTCGATGAAATATATGATTTCGTTTCAAATTTAACAAAATCACTAACCTTCCGCCAGAACGTTTGGCCGACTCATATAAACAATCCTTAGCGGATCATCCCCCACCGCGATACTGAAATCCACCCGTTTTAACCGGCTCTCAGATATTAAAATAGATGAGATTGCAAAATCAACCTTTTGTTCCAAAACATCTTTCACCATGTTTTTCCAAATGCCTTCCTCCTTGTGCTTCTTGGGATTTACAAAAGCAAACTTGAAATTTAATCTTTCGCTCATCTCTTTTAGCATTATACCCTCGACTCCTTTCAGTTCTCCGCACTCCGTAAAGATGTCATCACCGATTTCAGTATTAACTCCATTGAGGCATCCTACGTAAAAATGTCCATGAGGAAAAGCAACCCGAAGGACGTGAGAATTGAAATCATTGTAGTTGAATTCCACCTCTTTCTTCATGTTACTCAAAAGATATGTCACGTTAAAATTATTCTCATTAACCGTGTGAGTTTCAAACCTCAAAGTCATTTTTTGAGCGTCGTTTCCACAGAAATAGCATATTTCAAATAACCTCACAAAGTCGTCAGTTATTTCTAAAACCATTACCAAAAAAACCCGTCTTAAGAAAGAATTTTCAAGAAAGAATGATGAATTTAAAGCATTGTTAAAATTATTTTCGTAATATTGTTTCCCACAGGAAGAAGCGTAATTATTTTTTTTATTTAGGCACACGTAAAGGATACTATTTTCGGCTCGGACGCTTACCAAAAAAATATTTTCAAAATTGTGTGCAATCGGTAAAATAACTACGTGTAAAAGATTCCTTGCGTGTATATAATCTGCTAAAGTTTTATTCCTGCTTATTTTATGCCCGAAGTTATTTAAAAAGTAGACCACATTAATAGCTTCATAATGGAAATAGTTGGTTTTAGGTAAGCTGGCTTGGTTTAGATGCTTCCTCAAATTGTGAACGCCTGTTCGTTTGCAAATTGCATCGACGAAGGGTCCCGTAGAGTTATCAAAATGTAACACAACGTCGTGAACTGATGCCATCTGTATCGCAATCGCACTGACCACGTCGATGACAAGTTCTGAACGCGATTGTTCGGGGTTGCAATAGTCAGGTAAAGATTGCAAGGATGGAAAAGAAAACCCCCGTGAAGTCGCCATCAATATTATTTGATAAATGAACAATTGAATTGCATTGTATTTCATGGTTTTCGTGACGGGAACCAAGCCGTAGTTAATCGCTTTGCGTTATTTAAATTCGAGGTTCGGTAATCTGTAAAAAAATCATCAATCTTTAATATGGTCTTAATATTAAAATAGTTGGATGATTATATATAGTGGGTGTCAGATGAGTTTTAAGTTCAGACAAAAGGCATGATTTACTTTTAAAATTTTGTAGGGAAATAGGATGAACCTTAATATAAAAGCATCAGTGGCGTATCGACACACCCGCCTATTAGCCGGGCTCCACAATTTCCCCCTTGGCCCAGTCCAAGCAACTAACACGCCTCTAACGGTAAATGCAAATTTAGGCATCTTTTTAGATTTTCAATGCAGATTCGAGTTTTGTTTCGCGTGAGTTTCTATATTTTCTAATGAAAAACTTCTTTACATAATATGTATTATCATATCACTCAAATTCTCAATATATATTTTCTAGAACATTAAAAAATATTTAGACGCCACTGGAAATGCATGCAATATCGTAAGATGGCTTTTCGAGGTTCGGGCTCACGGGTTGCAGCCCAGGTCACTCAGGCTGTCGTACGCCACTGAAAAGATAGTTTATTATTCCCAAGAACTTCATTTCTCCAGGAAAACTAAATGGAAAATAAAAAATCGTAGAAAGGATTTCACAAGTATGTGGATATGACATTAATTGGTAACATATATTTTAAGTAAGTAATTTGATTTACACTTCAATCAGACCTTAAAATCACATAAATACCTGTATTGAGATTTGTTCAAGGTATGATGGAAAACCGTAATAAGACTCTTTAATAACAGTACTGTCTTTATAAAGCCAAACATTATTAGATTAGTTTTCATAATCGCCTACATTTATTATTTTTATTTGTTTTGGTTGATGAAGCGATAGATACTGAAAGACCATTAAGTTTTACCGTTTATTTACTTTGTTTCGAGTAAGTTGACTTTACTTTAACGATGTTTTCATGAAATATTTGTGTGTAGTGCCCTGTTATCATTGAGAGTAAAAATGCCCATAGCGCCTATTTCTATCCCCTATTAACAAAGCAGTTGGGATTGACTAAAAAAAGACGCCTGGAGATTTGGATTTCCTAATATTTAACAGGCCATAAGATAATATTCTAAGCAATCTTATATCTGAGGTACATAGTTAACTAACATAGTATGTAAAAGTTATAAATTACCATATTTTGAATACTATACCGTAAGGAGTTATTTGAAAGGAAGTATACGATAAAAAAATACTCGGAGCCATGGGAGAAAATGGTGTCTGGTGAATAAAGTACAATCATGAGATTTATCAATAATTATTTGGAGAGCCAACGATAACAAGATTTATAAAACTGGGATGAGTTCGCTAACAGGGTGGGAAATTAAACAACACCCACGGAGGGTAATAATAAGCTCACAGGACACTTTAGAAACCTGAGCTTTAAAGGTAGGACTGTCGGAATTAAGATCAATAGGTACTACATGCATTCTTATATAATTTATTCATAATATAAAGCGGTATCTTGTATATTGGAAACGAAATTATGTATATATTCAGATCTGCTGTCTTTTCGAAGCTCTAATAATCTTATTTTCTACCAGTTCTAACACATTCAAGTATCCTTTGATTATTTTTATCTTATAAGGGACTGGAGTTAAACAGAAAAAAACGAGCAGAAGTTTCCAAGAGGAGTATGATGATGCTGATTTTTAAAGTTTTACCGATAATATGGTCAGGAATTTACTTGTGTTGTAAGGCATAACATTATTTTTCATTACTTTTCTCATAAGCCGTGTTGTATTGACAGTTTATTTAGTGATTTGATTTATACAAGAATAAAAATAAATTAAACATCATTGAAATATTGGTTGCCACCTGTAATTTACACACATAATACCGAACAAACAAGTAGGTAGGTGATAAATATGGATCAATCAACCATTTTTAAATTCTACCCCACCGCCTCTACTGTTCAACTTATAATTTTTCTTTTATTAAAAATATTTACTAGCGCCATCTCATAAGATTGAGTTATAACTTCAGATGGGCCACAGCTTTTTATAGTTGAAAACATTTTCAATAGATGTCGTATTGAAAAAAAAGGTTTAATATTTTTAAACACATTTTCAGTATAGTAGACGGGTTTATCTAATATAATTGCTAGGTTGCAATTTCTTCCAATCAACCAAGGGAGAGCAATGGATTGAAGTTGGGTGGAAAATAGCCAATATGCTAGTGGCAAGAGAAACAATCTTTATATTTTAGCCTGAATAATGGTTTTGAGAAAGCAACTTGATCTAGAAACGTGATCATCGACATTTTCACTATACATTTAGATTATTTTAAAATATCTTTAAATGAAATTGAATAATGTGTATTTGTTGGATCAATTTATTCTGCATAATGTGAATAGTTTATTTCGATAGGTTCCAAATCATTTTTCTCATGAATTAAAAAATAATAATATACCAAATTTATAAAAACAATAAGGAAAATCTCGTTTTAATGTTTTACTTTTTTTATTATTCGTTTAGCGTTGAAAGCGAAAACACAGGTCACGAATCGTATTAATATTCGCAATAAAATTTATTTGCATTTTAATATTTTTATGTCCTAACCTAAGTCAGTGCCTGGAGCCAGCAGGACAGTGACATCCCCAATATTCATGAAGTATGTGATGTAGATGAAATGGGAGAGACCATGGATAATGTTTCATTTGTGACATTTCACCAGAACAACAATGAAAGGGTCTTCCATATCAGACAACGGATAAATAAATTTCTGTTGCAGTTGTTAAATAAAATCTTTTTTTTTTAATTTCTTTTTGTTTCGTAAATAAATGTAGCCCATTCAAGAGCCAAAATATGACAATGTTACTTAGCCTTCGAGTGGTTTTAATATTACTATTTACTACTTAATATAAAGCACTCTTGAGGTGATATTACACAATAAAATGGCTCTATGTAAATTAGCCAAGTATTATTATTACTAATGCGAATTCACTCCTATTATGTTCCTACTTACACTTTATGCATGCGAATCATCTAATCTAGCCCAGGCGGAGCAGGCCGCTCCGGGCTGTGCATTGCAGAGGCGCCGTAATTGTTAAGCCATATAACTATTAGCTACAGCAAGCACGTATCTTAGTGCTAAATAAAAAAATCTAAATTCTGTGAAATTATTTTTGTGATTCACGGGAAACGAATCCACGTCTTTCAGACTCAGGGTTAAATTCATGGACCAAGTATTAAAAAAACAATCAAATGTTTAAATTTACTACGCTACTATGGAGGCAATGAAGAAACAGGCGGTGGCACTAACGAATGCCTCGCCTCTGGTATAAACCTACCCCTACCTATATCTACCTACGGCGCAAAAGAATAGTATTATTTGGTGATTGAATATTTTCAAAAAATGTCACACAGCTTGCAAAATATCGCCACTGGTAATAGCTTATGGGTTCACATGGAAATAATGAAAAAAAAAAAGACAGGCAAAATGGAAGCTACCAATATTTGATCATCAAGCAATAATATTTAGAAATGATTACTTCTGTGGAAAAACTATCTATCTTAAATTATTTTTTTATTCATATTACATGAATAGAACACAGACCAAATGTCTTGAGCCAGTGGGACTATGACATTAACGATTAGGATATTTTCTGAGGCTGAAAGAAGTGAGGAAGAGAAGGAGATGGGAAAGATGAAGGTTGAGATCTGGCTAATCAGATCTGGTCACCAAACATGGCTAAATTCATTTCACGCAAAGTTTTGATTCTGAGTGGTAGTCTTTCAGCAGGGCGCTACTTAAAGTATCTAGCCCAAAAATAAAAGTAAAAGATTTCTCCTATAAAACAAGCAACAGAGATTAGTATTCCAAAAATGGCCACTAAAAATGGTCCATATAATTTAATTAGTTGGGGCTCAAAAGTTTTTAACATGCCTCTATCGAAATCAATAGTTTCTCTTCTTAAGCTAGGGAAAATATTTTCACTCCACTTAGTGTTCAACCCATTTTGCTCGAAGAGCGAAATGTAATAATTAAAATAGTCCAAATAAGGAGTATCTTTCCTGACGGCCCAACCATGAGAGGAAAGTGGGATCTTGTCTCTGGTCACTCGGATTCTGGCCATTTCTTCGGGTGTCATGAATTGCGCGCAATCTATTACGAATTGCTGCATCGGTATCATATCCTGGACCAAAAAGATGCTGCTGGTCAAAGACTGTTTCAGGATATTGCACATGTCATTGGTTTCGCGTATGCGATGTGATAGTTGTTGGAATGTTGAGGGGTCCAATAATTGCTTGATAGCGTCGTGGACTAACGTAGGATCAATCTGGAAAAAAAATCATTTAAGAACACAGTACATGTTAACATATTTTATCCAAAAACCATTAAATTTTCCGTCTGGGACAATTTTTTGAAAACACCCATGATAAGGTTGCCTTAAAAAAAACGATTGCGGCAACAGAGAAAATGTCATCACCTTCCTCGACGGAGCAAAAAGTAGATTATTTACAAAGATTGCTTCTTTTCTAAAATGTTTAATTTTTATCAAAAGCGTCATAACCTAAATGCATGAATTATTGGCTGCCTACATTGATTTTTGCCCTTGAGGTGATTTTTCACAAAAACGGCGCTATACAAATTATCCAAATATTATTATTGTCAATTTTTAGAAAGCCGAAAAAGATATAATCACGAGCCATACCAGTTGTTTGAAGTTGTTTAACAGGGAAAGGATCCACAGTGTGAAAGGAAATAACATGAGGGATATAGACAGGGCCGGTTCCACGACATCGTATATTAAAAAAAAAATCGTGACAACTTTTTTTTTCCACACTTTTTCGATAGCCGTTAAATGCACAGTGATGTTTCCAGAGCAAAAGAAAACATAATAATCCTATGATGTGGAAATATTTAAATGATTTAGGAGACGTTTTAAGAAAATATAAATAAGATTTTTATTTTCACGGCGCCCCATCAGAGATGGCGCCCATGTTTTTCCAGCGCCGGATCCACCATACGTTTAAGCTGGATTCACACCAACGTCCGGATCCGCTCAGTGACGATATTGTTCCGCAAGAGAGCTTATTGATATGGTATGAATATCAATCAAGGAATATGTGCCAAGACAAAGTTGTGTGGCAGTAAATCCTTATGCCCACCCTTGTGATATTTAACTACTTAGTTAGTTAAATAATTATTTTTATGTGTAAAAATACTTTCATCGCAGATTTTTTTTTTATTAAAAACCATTTTCTTATCACTTAATAATATTTTCTATAATTATTAATTATTAAAAATATTATTTAGTGATGAAAAAATGGTTTTAAAAAAAATCTGCGTTTTAAGTATTTTTACAGTTCAAAATAATTATTTAACTAACTAAGTAGTTAAATATCACAAGGGTGGGCAGAAGGATATACTGCCACACAATTTTGTCTTGGCACATATTCCTTGATTGATATTCATACCATATCAATAAGCTCTCATGCGGAACAATATCGGCACTGAGCGGATCCGGACGTTGGTGTGAATCAGGCTTAAACGTATGGTGGATCCGGCGCTGGAGACAGAAGGAAACCGGTAGGAATGAAGGTATTTCCTAGAGACCAGAACTCGACAACAGTGAAGTTACACACCGTGGTAGTAGTGTGGTACTTACATCATAAAAGTATGCATCGTACTCCAATGCGGCAAGGTGACTTAACGTTTCCAGGGGTTTTATTGGAGGATTGGCCAGGATTGATGTCAGTTTGGCTTTGTATATGGTACCAATGATAATTGAACACATTATCCATGAGCCGAGCAGACGCCTGCCCGGGATAACTCGGTGAGTAATTGATTGCTCAACCAAAATGGATACCACCATCTGATGAATACATGAAATAAAATAATGTAGGACATATTAAAATGAAATTGATTCGAAACTACTATAAAAATATTATAATTGTAAATTTGATAAATAATACGTAGAAACCAAGTTGATCAAAAATAGTATTACGATATAGTTACACTTGGTTTTATTTTAATTTTATTATTTTAATTTTTCTATTATTAATATCTTGCCAGCATATACATGTATATCAATCCCGATGAGTTATAAAAACTCACTCTGGGACAATAGAAATTAAAGAAATACATGAGTTACAACAGAATACTGAGATCAAACTAACATAAATCAAACAATATAATACAATACTCGTATAACAGAATGAGAGATACAGTGTAAAAAAAAAGTTAGGTACTTAATTTTAATATAAGATACAAAATTATGAATAGAAACAAAGGAGAAATTAATTATTTTATTTTAGTTAATTTTAAATCTAATTATTTTACATTCCCTTTGACTCTATTATAATATTATAACTTATAACTGATGTGAGCGTAGTGAATAGGATCAAGAAAGGGACGCTTAGATGGTTTGGGCATGTAGAGCGAATGAACGAAGAAAGGAGTGTGAAAATAATATATGATGCGAAAGTGAATGGAAGAAGAAGTCGAGGACGCCCGAGAAAGACATGGCACGATCAAATTAATCAAATACTTGAATTGGGTCATGTGAAGAGTCAGAATAACAGAAGAGTATGTATGAGACGATGTATGAATGTGAATGAAGCAAGGAGTGTGTGCCAAGACAGAGTCATTTGGCGGTCCGTCCTCTCTGCCTACCCCTGCGGGGAAACGGCTTGATGCTTAGTTTGTTAGTCTTCTACACATAATAGATAAATACTTTGTTAGGTAGGTGGGGATTTTAAAAGATTAAATTTAAAAGATTAATAAAAAAAGTCAAGTTCACACTCGTACATACGTATGTACGTACTCACAAAGGAAATTATTATTTTGCATATATATACATAAAAAATATTTAAAAAATAAATATATACATATATAAATATATATATATATGTCTGTATTTGTGTATACGTATCAAAACTGCAGATAAATCAAAGAATTTTTCATTTAATATTTACCCAAGCGTAGCGAAAAACTGCCAATGGATTTCTGTACAGATATCTACCAGATGCATACATGAGTCCGCAGAGGATAATTATAGTAGCTAAGAGGGTAGTCCATGTCCGGGATGTGAATACCAAAACGATCACAAAAGCTGAAGACAAAAATGGATGTAAATGAATGGTTACGCTTTAGCGAAATGAAAAATTTGACTGCCAACCATTATATATGTAGAGGAAGACAGAATAAGGAAATCCTTAAAAGTTGATGAAATAAACGTACCTTCGTGTATAATATTCTCTCGCGCCATGTATACAATTTTCAAAGGGTCTTCTCCGACTGCGAAAGAGAAGTCAAACCTTTCCAGCCTGCTCTGCGAGATCAATATCGCGCCAATGGCCACATCGACCTTTGACACATATACGTTGTTTAGCATGTTCCTCCACTGACTGCCTGCTACCATTTTTAGTTTTGGATTTACAAGCTTGAATGTGAAGTTCATTTTTTTGCTCATTTCTTTAATCATTTTGGCTTCGATTCCCATGTCTGGGCATTCAGTGAAAACATCATCACCGATTTCAGTGTTTACTTCACTAAAGCATCCCATGTAAATACTGCCATGTGGAAAAGCAATGCGGAGGGTATGTTCGTTAAAGTCTTTGTAGTTAAATTCCGCTTCTTTTATTATGCTTCTTATGAAAATTTGCGATACATTTTCATTAATACTGTTAATATGTGTTTCATATTTCAACGTCATTTTTTGTGATTGTGTCCCGCAGAAAAAACAAATTTCGAATAACTTGAAAAAATCTTCAGTGATCTCTATTACCATGACTAGATTTAAACGTTTTAGTAGAGTAGACGTATTTAGGAATAACGATGCGTTCAATTTAGAATGATTTTTGTCATACTGATTGGAGCATGACATTTGTCTTTTATTTACATTAAAACAAATAAATAGGATTATATCATATTTTTTAAAGTTTCTCGACAAAGCATTAACAAAACGTTTTGGTTGAGTTAAAATTACGACATGAAAAATATTTCGCGTGTGTTTGTAATCTATTAATGGATTGTTTAAAACCAGTTCTTTTTCGTAGTATTTCAAAATGAAGACCACATTTTTAGTATTGTAGTGAAATTTATTTGTTCTATTCAAGTTTCTTGTTTTGATTTTATTATGAATTCCAATCTGGCAACCAATTGCATCCACTATGTTACCATTTGATTCGTCGTAGTGAAGTGCTATGTCGTAGGCCGATGCCATTTTAACGGTTATCTCACTGATCAATTTAGTTGATCTTTCAAAATAAAGGTTATTTGAAGTATTTTCGCTGATTGAAGTCAGAAGGGTTGGAACAGCGCACGTGGATAATAAAGTTAATAGTATTTGATGTAGATATACTTTTAAAATCATCCACACCATATTGTTGATGTTTGAAAACATTCAAATAGTTTGGTTGCTTGACGTTCATTAGCTTTTATAAACCATAATTGTATTTAGGGATTTTTAATAAGTAGGTAAAGTTTATAAATCTTACCAAAAAAAGTTCAAATTTTAATCTTTCCATGACTTTATAAGGCAATAGTTAAAATGGAATCATAGGAAAATCCAGATGGAGTGCCTCTAAAAAAAAGGTTGTGATTAGTTTTATTTTATTAAGAATAATTTTTTTGTTAGTTCGCAAACTGATTTGTGATTGACGTAAAAAAAAAAATAAATTGTTAATTGTTGTTTAATTGTGAATTTTTTGTCTTACTCGGATATTTCTAAACCAAACTGATTTACTATGGTTTACATTGTTTTAAATACACATTTTAATCCCATCATTAAATAATACTATGGATTACGTTATTAATGGTTGTGATTTTTTGAGGAAGTTGACTGCACAAATCGTTTTTGATTTAACAAAAAAATATAAACATACTACAAAGTCAATATTTGCCCGATAAATAATTTTTTTTATGTGAACAGTCAATCATGTTGGTAATTCGGTAACTTAAATATTTGAAGTAGCATTAATGCGACATCTCTCTCTTTTGACTGACTTAGTAGAAGATTTAATCTTTTCTTTACAAATATTTGTGTTCGTAGATTTCTTACGTATTTTGAACACGGAAAATAAATATTTTTTAAGCCTAATCTATGTACACAAGTAGTAAGGTGAGAGGTGACCTTAACATTTAACCCTGTAATTATCTTCATCGTACTACGAATTGAAGAAAACAAAACACCCGTATTAAAATACAGACAATGATGCTGCGAATCAAAAATAGTTTCGTTTCCTAGAATTTACAGACAAAAACATTGGAGCGAATTTCATGTGCCCACCGAAAACCTGAGTTTTTGATGCTTCAGAAACAAATAAACTCAAAGGCTTTCTGATTCACAGTTAAAACTTGGCTGTGACTGTTTAAGGGCGTTATTAAATGCTTGGAAAAAGGAAAGGTGCACTTGTAATATAAAATTTAATAATGTTAAAGAAGACACACCTTAAACTATTTGATAAATTAAAATGTTGGACTAAGGAAAGATGCTATGCTGAAAGGGGGGAACGGGTTTGCGGTTTTTATGCATTTTAAACCAGCGACAAAACTGTACAACATAATTTCCGTATCGTTTAAATTTTTCCAATACATGATTGTTTTCTAACAATACGCGGTACGCGATCCCCAATTGAAGACGGGTTTGCGAAACGAAAAGCGAAAAGTCATGTACGCCTCTACAACAAAAAACTTTGATTATTGAAATCATTGAATAATTTAGACATTAAGTTTGTACTCATGTCAAGATCAAGGAATAACACTGTAACACCACCCTGCGAGCTGTAATAATTAAGGAAAAAGTTTGTCAAAAATCAATTAATATACGGTCTAATTAGGGATGTAAATAGCTGCATGAGACTTAATTCTTAGACCTCAAGGCCTTTTTTAATAACCAAACAATATGTATTGATTATACCCTTCAAAATTATGATAACAGGTTCTTCATTTTCGTCAGAAGAGTAACTAAAAACTTGTGAGTAAGTAATATCACCCAGTGGAAATGATTTATGACAAACGCTTACTTCGCGAACAGCCTATACTTTGCTTCCGATTTGGCCGCTTCCCCCATCAATCATGCGTCACAAAATACGAGTAAAATAACACCCATGTGAAGGGCTTGCAGATAGGGTTTCTGTTAACGGCCCTTCCCACTCCGACCAAATAGTTGAAAAGGGATGACGAAATCTGAGATTCAATCGAGGTTCCAAGCAATTAATCGCAAACCAATTGTAACTGCAGCTCTGCTACACTGATGTAAATATATTTTTTCAACTATTTCCATGCATTTTCCTAATTTATTTTAACATTATAAGGTTATAAGCAAATATCCATTTGAGAATTTGTGTGCAGGATTTTGTAAGGATCTCATAAACCGACATAACTGACGCTAGTAATGAAGATAACGTGGGAGCTTAAAGCTTCGAAGAGCTTTTTATTGTCATATTTTTTAAATATTATTATGCTGATTGTTACTTTAATTTTTATTTTAAGCCAGTTGTTAACCTAAAAAAATTACGGAATGTAACTTGCTTGCCAATAAAAAAAATGTTGGTTACTTTAGTCCACCCATTTCAAATGTAGAATGTCTGCTAAAATACATTATAGGTAGATAGAGATTTGAAAAAAAAAAATTTCAGCATGACTATTTTAACACATCCGTCGATTTCAAATCGATTCCGTGAACATTATGCACTAATTTACGTACACTTTACAATCATTAAATGAAATAAAACAGATTTTAAAGAAGTTAAGTACCTCACAGAATAAGAATTTCAAAATATTTCAGTTTTCATCGAAATTAGTGATTAAACAGTGAACTAAATCATATCCGCAGTTAAATATGGCCCCAAGTGCTGAAACAGCTATCACTAAAAATAAAAACTAAAACCAGCAGAATATAATAATAATATTAAATTTGATAAAATTAAATTATAAAAATTAAAATGTAGTTTAAAAAATTTACACAAAAACTATAAAAATGTAAACTTGCATAATATTTTTTTAACTAAACTAATACAGTAAACGTTTAGGCTGTGTTATGAAGCACGATAAATTCGATCCAGTGCGATTTTGAATTTTCCCGCTAGTTAAAAATCTATTTATTATGGTGTAATGTTTTGTCTGTTTGCCCCACTGAAAAGTCAAAAAGTGGGGGCCAAACGGCGAACGGACCCGGGCTGATACGGCCACGAGGATCATTCTAGTTTAGACCTTCAGAGATTCTAGTTTAGACCTTCAGAGATTCTAGTTTAGACCTTCAAAGATTCAAGTGTAGACCTTGAGCATTGAAGTTTAGACCTTCAAGAATTCAAGTTTCTACCTTCAAGACGCCGAATAGTGCAGTTAACGTTTTTAGAGTCAATACAGTATTTACCGCCTATGGTGAAATAGCAAATTGAATTAAATATTTCGATGGATAATCCGAGTCGCGACAATCCCCGGCAGCTGCCATCGAGGAAAGAACTAGCCAGGTTTCTCGGCTATCAGACGGGACAGAAGGATTCTCAGCGCGCAGGATCCACGCATTTTCCAGTATCGGTGATAATTGAACAATTTAGTATAATAGTTTGTCTCTACGAGTACCCAATTCTAACGTTATCCACCAAGTTAATCAAGCTTTTCCTGGGCGTAGAATCAATATTCTTAAATATAATCCGAGAGAGCATTTAGAGTGTATTATTGTTAAAATTCCTTAAACCCTGCAAGTATGGGTCCCTTTTGTAACCCCCATTTTTAACGAAGAAGAAGAAGGTCCTCTCTAAACCAAAATAAACGAATTTCAAACACGGAGAAAGATTCGTTCTATCGACTGAACCTAACCGGGTGGGCATTTAAAAAGGTAAGTGAATCCTGGGACTCACGAACCCGTCATTTTATATTTTGTGCCTCTTTAAAGAGGCGGACTTTTAGCGTGATTTAACAGCTGTTAGAAATATAAAACTGTTTTGTCAGAACACAATAAAGACAAAATATATGTTAAATTTAAATATTTTTTTTAATATCATGCAATAACAGTGTTTGTTGATTCACGTTGGGACGCTTTCATTTTAACTACCTATAATTAAACTAAAGCAAAAAAATACACTAAAAAGTTCTCAATACTACAAATATTTTCACTAGCTACCTACTTCCGTAGTTAAATGAAATACAATATTAAAAGCAAAACTTACCAACACATTTTATCAACACCAATGATTTCCCGAAGGAAAATTAATTTTCACAGTTAATAATAACATTTAAAAAATGTATTTTCAACTTTAATTGTGTAAAGTCAACCTGTTTACGACACAACTGCGCTTTGTGGAAAATAAATAGCATTTGAAAAAAATAATATGTTGAAAATATTTCGTTCTATTGAAAATAATTCCGGAAGATTGTTATCAATGTGTCACGAGTTGAGTGCCAAATTGAAAAACCATAAATATATGTGGAGAAATTCATTATTTATAAACTTATTACGATAGTTATGTATGATTAAAGAGAGAGAAACAGTAACAGAATTTGAAATATGTAACAGAGGGGCAAGGGAATAATACGAGGGTTTATCGATGATTTATGATGAATGATGATGATTATTAAATTTGATAACTTGCGCTTTAAAAAAAAAAGTGCTGTATACAAAGTTGTTTTGGATGTGATTTAAGATTTTCAAGATATTGATTGTAATAATGTCATGTTGTTTGACTTTTGAGATAATAAGCCATTTATAGTTGTTTGTTTTGGTCGACGACCTCCGTGGTCGAGAGGTAAGACGCTCGACTACGAATCCAGAGGTCGCGGGTTTAAACCCGGTGTGCGCAAATAACTTTTATTTAGTTAATATGTGTCATTACACATTTAATTCATATGAAATAATATAAAGTATATTTGCGGCACATTCTAGAGTAGTAGAAACTCTAAGTATCGCCCTGGTTAAAGACCACCATTAAGAATCGAAACGTTGCTTAAAAATGGCTTAAGCCGTGTTTGGTGACCAGATCTAAATAGCCAGGTACTTCCCAACCTTCCTCTTCCCCATCTCCTTCCCCTCCCTACTACCTTTATCCTCAAAACATACCCCAATTGGGGATGCCATGGTCTCACCGGCTCTAAACGGTTGAGAGCAGTTGGGACAAAAAATAATGATATAATTCTTTTAAAAAGAACTCCACATTTTTTCTTGTTGTTGTAACATATTTGATATTAATTAAACGCATTACAAAACGCTTGTGGTAGTAAAATTCGTAAAAAAAGTCGATTGTATGTGGCCTGGTCATAGTTTAAAAATGGATTTGAACGGCAGAATAGCGGCTACGCAAATCATTAATCATTATTATAATTACACAAACTTGCAAAACATTCGCTTCTTTTTTAAGGAGGAAGAAGCAATGTATTGTAAGTTTAAATGTTTTTTGGAAGTTTAAATAAAAACAATCCTACAAATGATATATCTGAAAATTTTCATTTTCAATAACTGTATTTGCAGGAAACCTCAGACATTTTTCTAACTACCCGTAAAAAATTACCAAATTAATCATTTGTAGTATTGCTTGTACTAGAAAGTCAAAAAATGTCTATTTTTGGGTGCTGATCCTTAAGCTAACCCTTTTAACAGCCTTGCCGTATCCATCATCGATAATCCTCTTAATGTGGTTTCTGGCGGCCGATTTGGGGAAAAACTCTACACAGCTGGATACCGCAAGGTGTTGGGTGCGTACCTGTTTTGATGAATAATGCTGTGAGACAGTCTAAAATTTTGCGTCAAGACGGAATAGGAATGGCAACATGGCTTTTTACCCCTAAAGTCAAACAAAGTAAAAGGTTTTTAATAAAAATTAAATAATAACTTTGTAAAAGACCACAGTTTTTTTTATTTATTATAATTTTTGTATGTTCAAATAAACACGATTTTTCTGAATTTGCCAATCATCTTATTGAAAAAGATCGTACCTTAAATAAAAGCACCGGTGCTCATATTCTCCATAAAAATGGTTATGGCAATGGCTTAAATAATTTAGGAGCACTAGAAATAAAGAATGCCATTAAAATTAATAGTCATATTCTAAATAATCATATTAAATAAAACAATAAACTTTGTATAACACCACTTTATTTGAGTTAACCGCCCACCAGGTTTCGCTTTTCTCAAGCTTCGTCAGGGCTTTTACAGCAACTAAATAACATTACATACAGACAAGGTATTAAAAGAACAGTGATGAAAGAGAGAGATACAAGATATAGTAGAGAGAGACACAATTACATATAGAGAGGTACACATAAGACAGTTATGAATGATGGAGAGAGATACAAGATTTAGTAGAGGGAGACCGAGAGATATAAGTATAATAGAGGTAGACAACTAATAAGAGGTGGAGCAGGTACAGGGAAGTAGAGTTTTTATTTTTATTTTTACCTGAACAAATCAAATATGGGACTTATAAATTTCGTTTGTTTATTAATTAAGTCTGAATTATTATCAACAGCTTTCTTAATTTCCTGGATTTCCAAATTACTTAATCTGATACCTGACGCATTTTTGTGTAAGGGATTTATTCCCGTAGTATTATTCAAGGAGTGGTTCGTTTCGACACACCCCCAAGTTTTCGCTTCCTTAGAAAAAAAAATAATCCAAATAATCAGTTAAATTTGTCCAGTAAACTCATAAAATTTCTCATTATTCTTTTATCACCTTCTCAGTTGACGTTTTGCCTCTTTCATTTGATATCATGTGTCTCTTTCTCTCTGTTCTTTTGTTATAATTTAAATGTTGTTATTTTGTTTTCTTACTGTTCTCTTATTTTATTTTATATTGAGTTCTCGCTCTGTATGTGCTAGTATTTATAACCACAAACTATGTATTTTATGTTATGTTTAATTTTGTACCCTGATGATGCTTAGGTTGAGAAAAACCGGCCGGTCATAAAAATCAAAATAAAATGTGTGGTCTTATACAAAAGTTATTATTTAATTTTCATTAAATGTGTCAAACGACAAAGTGATTGCTTTCTACAAAAATATAAAATGTTTCTACTTGTTTATTATTTTGACTAGCCCAAAGGTAATATAAAATAATGATACAATAATATTTTTAAGAAAGAAATTGTGTTGGGTCACTTAGTGGTAAGATTGATGAGTTATACGCCCATGCTATTATACGAAATGTACATAGAACAGGTTAGATAGAAAGGGTAAATGGTTAAATACACTGATTTCGATCACGAGAGCATTAGGGTTGTTTTTAAAACAATAGGGGATCATAAATAGTGAGAAATAATGTATTTTTTTTAACATTACGGAAATGTTATATTGGTAAAAGTTATTTTTATTTAAATACTTTTAAAATGGTCGTGTAACTATGATTTTCCGTTTCTTTAATCAACAAAATAAATATTTAAACCTACAATGTTTTCAATTTTATTTTATTTATAATATTATTTTTTAAAGTTGTAAATATCATGGCTAAAGTTAAGAAAATACCAGTCTGATGGTGGAATGAAAACGAATACATTTTTTTGTGCATATTTACTTTATAATCTGAAGAACATTGCTCAAAAATAAATTTGTCACTTAAAAAAATTATGGGGATAATACAATTCAATCCTTATGTGACTGAAGAAAACTACTCCTTTTTAAAATTGATATTAAGGTTTCTTTTACAGTATGTAATTTGTTGAAGTTTGCTGGACCACTTTTATGACGTAATACATTTCGACTCAGTTTAAGACTTGGGGAAGTGGATAAGAATTTTACCTAGTACCATCTTTTCTTGGGGTTTTTAATCCAGTAGGTGATTAAAAATAGTATTAAGGATTCAGGTGATGTACTTTGAATATAACAGTACATTTTATTTATAATTTAAAATAACATAAAATGAGTAATAAATATCGACAAGTTTCAAGTTCCAATAAAACACATGAGGGTACCCGGGTACCCTTTTAGTCATCAGAAGGTGTAAGTTTTACTTAAGCGTTTTCCGCTCACATACTACCCTCCACACATCCAATGGTTGTGTTTAATTGTACATTTTCACTATTGTGGAGAAGTCAGGAAGTTTCAGACGGTTAGACTTACTGGAACATTAATAAAAATCTGGGTTGAAAACCGAAAAGGGTACCCGAGTACCCTTTCGGTCGTATACAGGTTAAACAATTTTTTTTCCCTAGGCTTGGAGTAACACCACTATTAATTATTCTTAGTGACACAATCTTATGTCTATAAAAATTTGCTTTAGGTACATTGTGATACCCAAAAGATTGAATGCATTACAAAAAGACACTGATAAATAATCGATTATTTTTTCAATATTTTGGTTTGCCTACTACACTGGTCTTTGTTGGTTATATTATTCTTGGCCACTCTGTAAAAACGTAAATATCTAAAAACGTAAAGCTCAATCCATTTTTTAATGTGAATACCACCCAAGAGTCCCGACAGCTTTCAACTGTCCAAAGCCAGTGGAACTATGGCATTTCCAATTGGGGTTTGTTGTGAGGCTGAAGAGAGTATGGAAGGGAGGGAGATGGGTACGAGGAAGAGAAGAGTTGGAAAGTATATGGCTATTCAGATCTGGTCACCAAACATGGCTTAAGCAATTTTTAGATTCTGAATAGAGGTCTTTCACCAGGGCGATACTTAAAATACCCACCAACCTGGAACGTGCCGTAAATATACTATAT
This sequence comes from Drusus annulatus, assembly GCA_022651775.1. Classification (NCBI taxonomy): domain Eukaryota; kingdom Metazoa; phylum Arthropoda; class Insecta; order Trichoptera; family Limnephilidae; genus Drusus; species Drusus annulatus. Next base: position 602,478 of record JAGWCC010000408.1, read on the forward strand.
ATTATTTTATTTTAATTAAATGTGAAATAACACGATACAATGAAATTTATTTGGGTACGCCGGGATTTAAACCCGCTAACTCTTTAACGCACGTCGAAGGTGTAGAGAATACAGTTGGATTCTTACACTTTATACCTTACAGTGACAAAGGCTAATTAAAAACAATCCAAATGATCTCCTCTGATTCTAATATTATTTTCACACCTTCTATTACCTGTCGAAATAAAATGTATTTGCAGTCAATACAAACAACTAAATATATACATTCTTACTAATGGTCTGAAAGAAAAATGCATCCATGCTTATATCAACACAAATACTTAAAATTACCATGCAGAAAATGAAAGATTTTTATAAATACAACCTATGTTTTTCTTCAACAACAAGTATTTCTAATCCGTTTTGAAACAATGCAATAGGAGTGAAAGATTTCCCATACGAAACTAATTACTGACAAAACTATTCCATACGTCCAAATCAATAACGGTCCGTACAATTTCATCGGTGGAGTAATACCCGTTTTAACAATGCCTTTATCAAAGTCGATATTTTTCTTTCTAGAATTACCGTACAAATATTCACTCCACTTTATATGCAGCCCGTTTTGTTCGAACAGCGATATGTAATAATTAAATGAGTCAATGTAGGGTGTGCTTTTGGCGAAGCACCAGGCGTGGGAAGATAACAGCATATTGTCTTTAGTGACTCGAATTCTCGCAAGTTCTTCAATGCTGAGGGTTTTGGGACATAGATTGACGGCTTGTTGTATCAACACCTGTTCCTCGATCAGGAAGACGTTGCTGTCTAGGGATTTCTTAAGGACATCGCAGATGCTGAGATCGCTGTGGATCTTCCCAGCTATTTTCCGCTTTTCTGGGTCAATCATCTGTTGGAAGGTCTCTTTTACTAGGTTTGGATCTAGCTGGAATAACAGAAACAGTATCAATTGTGATATTATGAGGTTTTTTGGGAGAGTGTAATTCGTCAGAGAAAACATCATCCCTAGGTATCGTGTAAGGTGCCTGCAAGATGCAAGTTGAAGATAAATAAATTTAAGGTTTAAATTCCCAACCCAATAAGGAAAATGAAAATATGTCGTCGCTGGAAAGGCAAAAGGGCTTAAACGATATTTTGGTAAAAAATAAGTTGAATATGCAGTTTTGATCAGTTTTTTCTCTGCATCAAAAGCTCTGACTCTCGTTGGATTCTGAAGACTTTTGTGGCGCTTCAGCCATCTAAAGTGTATTTACTATATAGGAGAAGGCTCGACTCAAGCGACTCAAGTTTGGGACTTTTTTTTAGCTCTTTGTCTCTTCAGATAACTCAGTGAGAGCATTGAGTTACCTAAGAAAACTTTTTTTTTCAAATCCAACCAGGTACTGAAGACTTATGAATTTTATTGTAAAACAAAAAAAAAACTCTAAAGTACTCTGGTGTAATCTTCCCAAAATGGTGCTTCAGCCCTTTTGCCTTCCCGGCGACAATATGTATTCTGAATAAATTAAATAGTATATCTAATATGACACCAGTTTGATCAGCAAAGATAAATAAATATTTATATAATATGGAAATGAATAAAGTAGTTTTTATCGCTACCTAAAGAAATAAAAGCCAGGAAATATTTCCCGTTGCGAAGATCAAAAAATGGTTGCAAGGACGATTCTCAAAGTAGGATGCTTAATACAATGTTTATCAACTCATAGGACTCCCAAAGTTTCCACGTATTTAGGTGAGAGAAAAGTGTTAGAGCAGTGTTGCACGACACGAGGCTGCGAGCTGCTTTTTGATATCTGAACAAGGTATTTGGGAAAACATCGCCTCGGAAAAGTTTTCTTTAGTAGCTTAATTTATGTTTTGGAAACTTTAATTCATTAATTTTATTAAAAAATATAGCATCTAAAGGTTCAACCTTGTTTGATTATTATATGCGATTGAGTACTTGTACCTGTCCATTGCAGCCCGCGAACGTTTGGAAAATAGTAGTGAATTGGACCTTCTGTTAAAAAAGTTGTGAATCACTATGGAGTCGTAATTGTGCACCATTGAGATATAGCAACCATCAAAAAAACATTATTTAGCTGGTATAAAGCAGCATTAGACTAGAACATATGACAGCCCTCTTCAATGGAGTGATCAGAAGCAAGTTGGAGTGCGCTAGCACTGTCTGGGCTCCACATCAAACCAAATACATAAATATGTTGGAACAGATAAAAAAAAAATTCCTCAGGTATGTGTACATGCGTTCGCACGGAACATACCCTATGTTCATGCATCACATGGAACTACTTGAGGAGACACATTATCAAAGCTTAGAGACTAGGCGCAATGCTGGTCTCATGACAATAGGCTTTAAAATTATAAATCACTTAATCGACTGTCCATACCTCTTGGCATGCTACTGCTTATTCGTACCAGAAAAATACTGTCGCAGCAGAAATCATGCAATGTTCAGAATATCCTATGGTCGGACAGATGTTTTGGCACAGCATAGCATGACAAGAGTTATAATTCTGTTAAATACATCATCTATATATATTGATATATTTTCAGATAATTTACAAAAGTTCAAAAAACTTATTAATTTTAAAATTTGAAATTGCTTACTTGTTGTTCCATTGTACTGTTATTGGGTTTATATCTGTTGTACAATAATAATAAAAAAATAAATAAAAAAAAAGATTTGTAAAAAAAAAAGATTTGTAAAAAAAAATGAACTTTTACGAGTAGTTACACGTCAAAATCAATCGTTTACCGGCCAATCATAATCTCTAAATTTTTGAACTGGGTGAATACATTTTTAAAATTGAACAAATTTCTGAAATACAAAGAAATAAAAATATATCGCGTCCTTTTCACCGGGTACAAAAAAATATGAATAAATCGTTACAAACCTCGTAGAAATATGCGTCGTATCCCAGTCTTGCTAGTTCCCCGAGGGTTGCCAAATGTTCTGTGGGTGGGTTGATCATCACCGAGGTGAGTTTGGCTTTGTAAACTGTACAGATGATAATACAACAGAGAAGCCAGGAACCAAGCAAACGTCGGCCTGGAATCTGTGCACAGTGGCCAATCCCTTGTTCAATCAAAATCAGGGTCACCATCTGGAGGAATTCCAGGTAATAATTACATTAAGTGCGATGCTAAATATAAAATAGTATATTGATATTATAAATTGCAACAGAGGTCAGATTTTTGTAATGAATAAAAAGATTCTTAGTAGTTTCTAGTACGAGTAAGATGCCTAAAATAAACCTTTAAATGTCTTGTCAACACAATTAATATTCTGAAATTAAGTTTATATGAAAAAGATAATTACCGATAAGTAGCGAGCAGCTGCCAAGTGAGTCGTATAAAGGTATCTATCCGATATGTAGATCAAGCCAGAGAGAAGAGTGATGGTTACAATCAGAGTGGACCATGTGTAGGCGGTGAAAACAAAGACGATCGACAGGGCTGCAATTCAATTTTACAATGCCAAAAATACATTCAAACAAAAAGCGTTAAGTCGAAACGACATAACGGGGGTTTTTCAACTTAAGTTGCACGTAAAGTGGGTTTCTTGTAAGGTGTCAACAAATAATTTGAAAGAATGGTAATAAATTTATTAATTAAAAAATCTCACCTTCAGAGAGAACCTGCGGACGATTCATGTAGACGATTCTCAAGGGATCGTCTCCCACCCCGATAGAAAAATCATATTTTTCCAGCCGACTCTTTGAAAATAATATCGATCCGATCGCAAAATCAGCCGTGGAGTCATGAACATTTTTCAGCATATTTTTCCAAAGTCCTCCCGGTATTCGCTTTTTGGAATTGACCAGAACGAAACTGAAATTCATCCTTTCACTCATTTCTTTTAGCATTATCCCCTCGATTCCCAGTATTTCATCACATCCAGTCAAAACATCGTTTCGATCTATGGTGTTCACTTGACCCGAACATCCTATGTATATATTTCCAGTGGGGAAAGCGACTCGAAATAAATGGCCAAGATAATCTTTGTATTTATGTTCCACTTCATGCCGCGCGTACGCTACAAGTCCTAGGTCAATTTGGTCTTCCAATTTTGATTCGTATTTCAATATCATTTTCTGAGCACATGATCCACAGTAGTAGCAAATTTCGAACAACCTCGCAAAGTATTCTGTAATTTCTAAAACCAAGACCAAATACAATCGCCTGAGAAGAACCGTCGTGTTGAAAAACTTTGCCGAATTCAAAGAAGAAAAATGACTGTCATTAGATCTGTCATACTGACTTACGCAAGATTTTATGTTTTTACTTTGATTAACGCAAACGTAAAGTACAAACTTAACTTCTCGGAGACTTTTTAGAACAATGCTTGTAAAATTCAGTGGGTCAGGTAAAATAACGATGTGCAGAATTTTTCGTGTGTAATTGTAATCTTTCAACGAATCGTTTTTATACTCTCCTTGGAAGCGATTCAAGATATAGACCACGTTTTGAGTTTGGTAGTGGAATTTGTTGGATCTAAGCAAATCTGTTTCACTTATTTTTGAATAGTTATAAAGTCCTGTTTCCGTGCAAATTGCATCCACGAAGGTTCCAGTTGTATTATTGTAATGAAAAACAATATCATAAGCCGAGGCCATACTGATCGCAATCTTGCTGACCAATTTCATTGCACTTTCAGAGTTTGCAGCTTCTGGGTTGTAAACGCTTGAGAATGCTGGTGAGTTTGTTGAAAATAATGACGGATAAGCGCATTCTGTAAGTGCCACCGTCAATATTTGATGTAAGTATAACTTCAAGACTAATGACATTACCATATTTTCGTCAAAAATATGATATACCTGGTTTTGAAGTTCTGAAAATTAAAGTACAAATGAAACGCCCGAGGCACAAACAAGGGTTTGTCATTTATAAAATTTCCACTTTATACAATTGTCAGGACAGCAAATTTAGACATTGAAATTTCCAAAACTGTCATGATAGGTGTTTTAGAAACTTGGAAATATCACAAAAAGGAAGGATTGAGAGGAATCTTTTCCTCACCATCAAAAATAGGAAACTGCATATTTGAGTTATGTTCCCAGAATTGAAAAGTTTCATCATCAAAATAAACATTCAGGGAAAACGTGGAATCGAAGAACGACAAGTGTCATGGCCGAGGAATTTGGCTGAAAGGAGACCATCTTTCTGGAGAAGTCAAGCATTCATGGTAAATAATTACAGATACTTCGATGGGTTTCTAATGGACCGATACCAATTTCTAGGTGAGGTATGAAAATATGTTAGGCAGTTATTTTTGAAAATGTTACATGTTATCAGACTGATGCATGACATACTCATATTCACGTAACGTGATTCGACACTATATTATTGCATACATTTTTAGGTTTTTGTGATAACTTTCTCGAATCATTGCGACCAGTAAAAACAATAGAATTCATATCTGATTTCCAAAAAAAAAGAGCAACTTATTAACATTGAACTTGCGGTTTCCGAGTAATATGGGCATTTCGGTGTAAACGCGTAAAACTAGTATCAATATAGAATTAGCCATATCAAGAAATTTGAAGTGTAGATCAGGTTTTTACGACACGTGCAAAATATTAATAAAACCAAACATATTCGAATACATATCAATCGCAGATAATAGAAATATATTATAACATGAGGATTAGGCCAAATTGGTTTTCATTAATCGAGTGAAATTATTGTATCATTATCATTTTATGTAATCTCTAGAGAGGAAATAAAAACCATTACAATAATGATATCACTTACCTACATGAATATTAATATTTCACCTCTATCTAAAAAATAGAATTAATATGCCAACATTATAAAAAAATGTATTAGAATATTTTAAAATACATAGAAATAACTTCATGGGGGGGGGGGTTTCTTACGACAGCAAAGTTGTTTTTCATAGTATTTTTTTAGAATGTATATTATATTTTATGTGACTTTCTCATTTTTTTTTCTTCAACGATTTTAGATTAATTTTGTGTTTGATTTTGTAAATTTTCGATTAATCTTGTTTTTTTTGGATTAGATTAAATATATATATGTATTTTTTTTTACTTCCGACAAAGTCTAATTTGCAAAGACGTAGCACTTGCACGCAGAGAGCACTGATTTAATAATAAATATATTTTATAATTATTAGACTGTTACTCATGAATCAAGAATAAGGGAAACGTAAATATAATAACATTTAAGAAAAACTTACGTTCTTGAAGTGTGTGAAACCTTCCAATGTTAAAATACTACTTTGCTAAAAGTACTGGTCTACCTCACCGACAATAGGGTTAAATTAACTGATATCTATGGGAATTTACTTTCACGAAAATTATTTGATTTCTTATAAAAACCATCAATAATTGACCAAATTATTTGCTGTCAAAAGAAATATATTTTCTTTGAGTAAATAAGTATACACTTAGAATCTTTTTCCAAAAAAAAAACAAGAACATATCCAGAGTATAATTAAGGAAACGTTTAAATTGACTGAGTATGATGTTTGTTTACAGGGATATTAACGATGGTTAAAGGTCAAACTTACTTGGTCGATTCTAAAAAAATATAGCTTAAAATAATGTTTCTTACAAGTACATACAAGGCAGAAACAAAGCTTCATTAAATTTCCTCTGAAATAGGGAAATCTTTTTTATTTTCACAAAATTAAGTGAGATTGACCAAACTCAATTAAAGTCTGTTCTTATCAACTCAATTTAAATTTTATTAAAAAATGCTTTCGATAAAACTTCGTCCAAACTTCTCTATTACTTTTCACAAACAAAAAGCTTTCCTAAACACACAAATGGTAGGTAGTTACAATGCAAAACTTCAAATCTCAACAAAGAGTAAGTACTTAACTACACCTTGCCCTTCAACATAAGAAATATGTTTAAAATACTTCTTAAAATTGAAGTTGTAATAATAATAATAAAAACTTATTTTGATGAGCATAGAATAAATAAACCGGCTTAAGTAAGATAATATTGACCATGTAATTTCTTACTTTACTTGATCTTCAAAATATTTTAGATAGTTTTCTGTGGCACGTGAAAAAGCTTGATTAGGCCCAACTTGCAGAAAAGAAGCCTCTTTGTTGCACACAGTAAAACAACGAACTCAGTGCTTTTAAAACGATGTAATGGATTCCCAGCTCTATCAGCGAGGCGATCAACACATAAAACTATGCATGCCGACGGAAAATTAATAACATGGCCTAAGTGACGTTAATCCGGAACGAAAATAAAAAAAAGATTTCTTTTGTAAAAGAAAATAGACCTCATTAGTGTTCAAAGTACTTTAATACACACACAGTACCTATATACCACAATTAAAAACAATATATGTAAAAATAAAATAACCAAAATTCGGTACAATATACGTTCACTTTTATTACGTATTTTTTCAGGCTTGGAATTTTCTAAAAGGGCCAATGGCTTTTTTCCGTACAACCATTAAAATATTTATTCTGAGTAAACACATATCCCAATAAGGCAGGCCATTGTAAGGCTCTCGAATTTAAGTTATAAGACATGTATTTTTATTGGTCCGAAAAAGTTTTAACATCTTAATTCCGAAATTGTCAACATTGAGATTGGTTACATTGATAATATTCCCCTGAAAATAAATATAGCCAATGTTGACAATGAGTAAGTTATAAATTGACGTACTCATTTTAATTCTTTAATGGCTGCATGGTCTGCCTCTGAGTAGCTGCCACTAGTGCACATGATTTGATTGTGGTCATAATTTTAGGTGGCATGTCATCTGAGATTTGTCCAGCTTGATGCAGTCCTGCAAATACTACTAAAAGTCTCATGTTCAATTAGTTTATTGAGTCCACGATCCAAATTGAATCTGTAAAATCCATTTTCTAGCGTAGGATGTACGTAGCGTAAGATGTTCGTAACTTGTACGCTCTTGTGCCATTTTGTTTATTTAGTTTTGTGTCAGCCACCACGTTTTGCAACCGTAGTTAACTACTTATCTTATTGTGTTTTTTTATACGAGATATGAACAGTTTTCTTCTTTTGTTTAATATTTTAGAACCCAGTTATCCAACACAGGAATCGAAGCATCTGTTTCCAACAAGTCCAACAATTCTCTTGTAGGTATTCCTGTTAAATGTTTTATAACAAAATAAACACCCACGTATGTAAAATCATTCATCAGTATTATTAGACATGCATGTCTTTAACCACAATGATCACTAAAATGTAGACAAAAAACGGAAAAACGTTAAAAATCATTCATATTTTGAAAAATTTATTAATATGGGTATTTTAAGTAATACCTGCTGCAAAGTACCTGAACAATCAAAATGATGAATCTGTAGCACAACGTCACCAAAGACTGATGTTAGGCTGTAGTCGACAGCCGCATAAAAAATCCAGCGTCATAAATCTGCCGCAGGATTTAAGCTCCTAGTTCACTAGTAAAAATATGTTCTGCTTCCCAAATAAATGGTGTAATACTATACCGTTTGTTTGTGATCTATTTTTTGTACTTGCGGAATTTTGTTTAAGCTTCGTTTCAGCGCAATAATATATTCAACCGTTACATATCATAGGTAAATATTCGATATTTATCACAATGAGCCTTAAAAATATATCTCCAACACGGTCACAGACAACATTAGATTACCTTTTTGCATGTAATGTTAAATTACGTGAATTTACTATAAATTATTTATATTCTTAGTGCCTATGTACCCAGTGATTTAATTTATTGACAATTTACGATAAAACAACAACAGTTAAACTTCACAAATAATGATAGTACCATATATAAAGGATTATAGTACTTTCGGTGAACATATTTATTTTGTTTTAATATATCGCAGGGTTACTGTAAAAAGTTAGCAATTCAGGTAGTCACACTTTAGGTATTTTGAGTTAGCGATGACTTTAATATTTGTGTATTGAAATCTATGTCTGAAACAAGTATGGGTTCCCTCTTGTATCGTTTAGTAAGTTTCTAGGTACTGATTTTGCTCGAAGAATTTTAGAAGATTATCCTTATCATTTTTATACACAAAAAATATTGTTAATGTGCATGAAAAAAAAACAAGCTAGTCAAGGAACGAGTAAGCTCTAACAATTTTAAAAAAATGCACATATTTTCCCATAACCCTGACTTTTTAATAAAGATCAAACTTTAAATTGTTTTTTTTTTCCAAAACAATTTTTTGTTAATTACCAATTTTTGGCAGTAACTACACAATATATCATTTTTTCAGTACAACTCTGGTTAAATCTGTTAAATGGTTTATCCTAACAAGTTGTTAGTGCTAAACAATGAAGCTTTAGATCTATGTATTATACTAAAACGTAAAACGCGTTTGCAGGAACCCAAATGAACGTGTAATCTACTATCATCAAACAATTACTTAAGACATGTCATTGTGTGATTAGTAAATATACGAAAATTACTTGTAATAAATTTATTTTCCTTCAATAATTCAAAAAAATAACTTTTTTAGTAGAGACAATATTGACTATTCAGTCTACTTATATAAAATCACCATCAAATGATTGAATCACTTGTTATTATAATGAAATGAATACGATTAATAATTCAAAGTTTTTAGAGTACCCGAATGTAGTTGTTTACCATGCTTATAAAATATTGAATTGGTGGTCTGATCCCCTTTTCACGGTTAAATTGTCGCATTAATTAAAGCATTCACTCGAATGCGGAAAAATGAATTATTCAGTCACAAATTGTTTTGCTTTCTGCGCAAACACGCTTGTTTATAAACACACATTTATTTATTCATTCCCCGAACACAACGTAGATTCACTGCAAATATATTGAAAAATTAAAATAAAAGTTATTGATATTATTTCAATAATTGATCAAAATAAAAAAGCATAAGAGTGAATTCTAATTTAATATTGATTCTCGACTTTGTAAGAAGTCAAAAGATCTTCCGTAAATAAAAAATGCAAGGTTCATCCAAGACACCAACTAGGTATACGATATGTGCTCGGGCAGAACTTTGTATGCAATTACAAAGATGACAGCCTATATCAGAAGAAATTGAATAGTAAAATTGATAATTTTCAATGAAGTATGAGATTGATTAAAATGTTGTTTTCTAATAAGGTCTCGGCAACTCTACTGGCAGAGGCGTTACTCCCGGATAGATAATTCTGTTAAGTGTTAACTTTGAAGATTATTGATATTATTTCAAGTATTAATATCATTTTTTTTTTTTTTTAAGTTTTAAAGTTGATTCTAATTTAATAAAAAATATTCTATTTTTAATGTATTTTTTATTATAATACACCGCGTTTACACTCATACCGCGAAATTTCTGGGGTAATTATTGAAGACAAAAAAAAGGATAATTCAGTTTGGTTGGGTAATTAGCCGTAAATCTAAAACAATTCTTTGTATAAAACAAGTCCTGAGTGCGTTTAACACAATGAAACAAAATATTAAGGTGTTTTTTATCCCTTAGATTGACATAAATAATAATCACCCCACGAAATGTCGCGGTATACGCGTATAAACATGATGTATATACATATATTTATTTAAAATTGTTATCGCACGTAGATATATATATTTTTTTTACAATAACTTCACACAGGAGGCCTTGAGGAAAACAATTTCCCTCAGGGCCTATGTCATCTTTGGGGATGCTGTGCGGAGGGTTTTTTTGAGGAAAGTAAGGAGTGAACTTGGGTCTTGAAGAGGCCCATGTTGAAGGAGGGAGGAAACACAGAGGCCGGCAAATCGTTCCATAGCCGAGCTGTTGAACATAAGAACGAGTCGTAAAAGCGACCCGTTCTCATGTATTGAATGTCAACCGTGTACAAATGTTGGGCGCGCGTTTGGCGAGTTTCCCGACTATGCACCGGTGCCGAAGGGATCAATGACGCAAGTTCCTCGGAGCATCTTCCATTGAAATACCTGTAGAACAAGGACAGCATTCCCACCTGACGTCTGTGCTCCAAAGTTTGCAAGATATAATGCAGGTTTTGTTATTTATGCAAACTGACGATTATTTTCATCGAGAATCGTTTCGGTTTATCTTTTGCCAATAAAATGGATATCAAAGTAATCAATAATATCTGCGATGCGTGGCAAATATCAAGGTATAATGAAAACAAAATTTTAATTTAATAAAATTTATTTTAAATTTATTATTATTATTGTTTAGTTCTGCTAATTTTAGTATTTAATTTTAGTGACAAGTGTTTCGACGTTTTAGGCCATTATCAAACTGTCTGCCTTAAACAACAAAACAGCTGACACTAAAAATAAAAACTTAATAATAATAATATTAAATTTAATTCAATTGATCAAAAAAAAATGGAATTCTAAAAATTAAACACAATAACTTTAAATAAAAATATATTGAAATCATTATTTAAAAAAATAAATCTTGTGAGAAAAAATATACGAGGCCTGTTCAAAAGAAAAGGTGAATTTGAATTTTCGCGGGCTGTGTTCATTCGATTATCGTTTTTTTTTGTTATGTTGGTACACATATGTTTATCATATGTTAGCATTATCAGCCATTTTGGATTAGTGGTTTTTTTTGACAACTGGAAAGGTTGGTTACGTTTTTGTGTGTTCTTCGATTTTTTACATTTGAAAAAAATGGATCAAAGAATATGTTTTAAATTTTGCGTTAAAAATGGAAAAAGTGCTCCAACGCACTTAAAATGTTGACTGTGGCATTCGGCGAGTCTACTTTGTCTCAAAAAAGTGTTTATAAGTGGTACAAGCGCTTTACAGAAGGTCGAGAAGATGTTAATGACGATGAGCGTCCTGGAGTTGTGGAAAAACAAATCATGGATTTTATTCTTTGATCCATTTTTTTAAAAAGTAAAAAATCGAAGAACACACAAAGACGTGACTAACCTTTCCAGTTGTCAAAAACAAAGCGCTAATCCAAAATGGCTGATAATGCTAACATACGATACAGCCCGCGAAAATTAAAAATTCACCTTTTCTTTTGAACAGGCTATGTATATTAATAGACGGTATAAGCCGTAAGTGAGCCAGGCAATTACTAATTGTGTAAAGAAATTCCCTAAAGAGCTAGCAGGAATATTTATTCTGGATACTGGTTCTCTTAGGAGGCACATACAGCTGTAGGGAGTGGAAACAAAACCACCTCAACCCAGGCCGGGCACTGAATTACGTTGGCTTTCTACGACCCTCCTATAAGACCCTTTTGATGTTTTAATGGGATTTTCATGTACGAAAAGTTTGTACGCGGCTTATAACTATAGTGAGCAGTATTTTTTTTTGTTCCACGAAATACTTTAAGAATGATATATTTATCTTTGACTGAATCTTTTATAATGTATGAAATAACTACATAGGGACATGCAACAAAAAAACTTAATTTAGTTCAAAATTTACCATTCTCTTTACTTAAATTATTTTAGTTGTATGCGTCGCACATACCGAGCCGCGATAATTAGAATAATATGTGTGTGAATAGTGTAGGAAATAAGATGTACGTAAAATCAAGATTTGTATTGTTTAAATTAGTGTCAAAAGTAACTTCTTATCTTTGCTCTGATTTGTGATATTAAATTCGTGTTTTGCTCTAATCCTGTAATTTAACTTCATACTAGCCTAGCATCAGTAAGCTCCTTCTCGTCAGCCGGCGATTGCATAATGCTCATCTCGGACTCGCGGTCCGGCAAAAAATACAAATCCAGGGCTCGAGAATATGCAACAATGGACCGGCGGTCCGATCAATCACGCGCCCGGCGCGTACCTGTTAACATTGTAAATGTAAATAATTATGAACTTATGAACCCTATTACGCTGGTAGTACAAACCAATAAACTATACCATTGTGATGGACCTGATTCCCCGCTGTATGTCAATTGTAAATTCATGTATGTAGCATTTAGAATAACTTTGTAATTAGGATTTTAAGCCCCGAAACGCGGGCATAATAATTTGAATGATAATAAATAAGTTGAATCGAGGTGGTAGCCAATGAGCGAAGAAGAGGGATGAGTGGGAGAAAACCATCCCCCAAAATTAGTAGCCGTCTGGGGGGAGAGAAAGGGGGTGAAAGTATTCCCCCATACAAAACTGCTTTAAGTATTACGCAAAAAGTACGAAAAATCAGACATCCAGAATCTTTCACTTCGCTCGTATCTACCTTGACCTTGCTTTTTTCCCGACTTTGCCATCAAGTGAATCCTGCCTTTTTATTGACCACCGCCTGCCTACCCTAGACCACCTCACCAACACCTCACTCCAGACCAGACCCGCCGCACCGTCAAAGGAAAAGGAGAATACCAATAGTCACCCCCAGTCGTCTCGTATACAACGAGACTGACACCTTGGAGCGCTTCGTAGATTGGGACCACCCCCTATACAGTTTACTTGTGCGCCTGGATACGTCTGATACACTGTATATAAAAAAAGACAAGACGTATCTAAATCGCTGTTACATGAATCTGTAAATTTCTTGTCTGTTTGTAAATCTCAATCCGAATTTGACAAAAATAAACAACACAAAAACTGCAAACAATAGTGTTGCGATTTCCAGATTTTAAGTAAATACGGCCAAAAAACCCAAGAATACACTGTCCCATAAATGAAAAACATATTACCGGATTCAATAAAAAATGTGAACTTATTTTCATGTGGTTAAGAGAAGAAGATTTTTTGTTCCCTTCTTTTACTTTATTTTTTTCAAAAAGTTTGCAATGGTTATGTGAGAAAGATTTTTTGTACTAATTTATTTTTTTCTGGTATCAACAATATTGTGAACTCAATTAATATATATTCGTAAAAAGCATTAACTTTGTGGCTTGCCATATTTATAAATAGAACATATATACTTTGTTTTTAACCACTTTTTTATTTAATATTTTGTCTACCGGTTTCGGAAGTATCCTTCCATCATCAGGACAATATTAAATTAATCTTTAGATAATAACTTCATCTCTTCTGGAAGAAACATATGTGGAGATAAATTCTGTACACGATCAAAAAATGTATGTTTTGAAGTATCTGGAGAATGTATATTAGTATTCATTTTACAAAATCTTTGTAAAATGAATACTAATATACATTCTCCAGATACTTCAAAACATACATGTTTCTTCCAGAAGAGATGAAGTTATTATCTAAAGATTAATTTAATATTGTCCTGATGATGGAAGGGTACTTCCGAAACCGGTAGACAAAATATTAAATAAAAAAGTGGTTAAAAACAAAGTATATATGTTCTATTTATCAATTAATATAGTTTCCTGAATTTCTTCTAATGTACTTTTCAGCTTTTCTATCACATGATCCAAGTATTGATCGTTCACAACTATTTTGCACAACGTTTTCGTACTCTCTCTCTCAAATACCATGACTGTAGACTTTCTTACATTCGTCATTCTGCATAGGTATAGGTCTCACCACGAGAGTTGGTGCCGGCCGATACTCACACAGATGCATAGCTTTCGTACAGCGTGTCGAACTGAATGAATAGGACACGCATTTACAATATCAACATAAACACTCGCTGTCCCTTTTCCACTAGTGACAATAAGTAGGCGTAAACAAGACAAAGGGCTCTTTCTTTATGAAACATTGTAAATAAATCGCCACTGGAGCGTATACCGATAACCCAACGCTATGCATGTATTGTTTGTTTCAACTCTCGTTACGCCAGCTATACATACATTCATTCTAGACACGAGATACTGTAGATATTTAATACTATTCGAAATAAGAACAGCACCAAGACATAGTGTGTGAATATCTCTCACAACAACATTTGCTATTAAGAAAAATAATCATTACCTTAATCAAGTTTTCCCGTGTAATTCAAGTGCAATTTTTCTTATCTATAAGATATGCTTTAACACTCAATGTTCGATTTTGTTCGTCTAAATTCGCACAAAACTCAATTTAATTCAAATTCTTATTTAAAACTCTTTTTAAAATTTATTTATATCACTAAAAATTATCTGTAAAATCTTAAATAACTGTACAGTTAATACTCAACTTGAAATTACTATAAAAGACAATTACCCCAAATTCCATTTAAAGTTCTGTTAGCTTTCATCACCTAACCACCCACAGACCCAACAAACTAAATGTTCACAGTATAATAATTATTCATCTCTTCAATTTATTAATTTTGAATGTTCACAATTTTTTTTACAAATTATAATGTACTCCCGCAAAATTCAGAACAAGACTAACTAAAAACTAGTAAAAAAAGTTCCTATTTACTATTAAATTTTAAAGGGTAATTCATCAAATCATCAAGTATGTTTGTACAACTAAAAGAAATGTGAATACCTACCAAAAAATTCTGAGAACTTATTAATGCACCGCAGGAGAAATACTCGTATGAAACTCGTATGTTTTTTGATGGATTTGAAATTAATGTAAACGCCCACCCATTCGTGCCACTTGTGCAGTTTAACCCATGTCAAGAACCATTCATACAAATGTCCTTTTGTATTTCTTAATTGCTTCTTTTAATGTCTTTCTGTCTCTTAAATTGTATTGTAAGGGTAGATTTCTAAAATCCTTTTGAACGTGCATTATTCCATAGACCACATGTTGGACTATGACCTTTAAGTTGACCATTTTGCTACGACTCTGTTCTACCCTCAACCCATTTCATCTCAGCATTCCTATTCAGATCGCACTGCCGTGCGGTACTTAAATATATTCAGTTAAAGGTTTAATTATTATACTTTTTAAATTCTTCCAATAAAAATTATGCAAGTAAAGTGATTATATTTTATTCTACATCCCCGAACAAAATAGTATCTGTCGAGTTCGTCAGCGAACATTACACAATATTTTATTTTGTGAGTACGTACATACGAGCTTGAGCTTTCCAAATTTGGAAGTGATGTTAATAGAAATGATCTAATTAACAAACGAAAACCTTCAAATTCCTACCTACCAATAATAAATTTTAGCAGACATCATTCTGTATTTGAAATGGGTAGATTAACGCAACTAAAATTTCTCTTAGTAAGTCAAGTTACATCCCGTGATTTTTTTACTGGTGCAATAACACTCATATGCAATAAACCTATAAAGTGTTTCCGTATCTTTGGTAATATTACTGCATAATACGTTACAACGTTCTTTTTCATCTTCGTCAATTAACACCGACTGAAAGAGACAAGGGATTCAATGCTATGGTCATTAATGAGCTGACGCGTGATGAGTTAAGTGATCATAGATTAATGTTGCATAATTCACCCCAAATTTGTTTATTTAAATGCTGGAACAGAATGTCGTCAGTACATACGTACTAATGTCAAGGACATACGCCGGTAAGAAGGCGGCACAATAGAAACTAAACAGCGTACACATATTTGTTTTTAATTTGACGGAGTTTAATCCTTTTTATCGAAGAATTAGAATTTTCTCATTTTTTTGGCATTCATTTCGATGGGCTGCCCACGGCCTTTCCTATGATCGGTCCCCTGTGTTCCCCTTACAAATACACATATTATGGTCATGAATAAATAGCACGTAAAAACCCACTGTCGCAGGTTATCATAAATTATATTCATAAATTCGTAATATCATTTATCAACACTGAGTTTCGTTTGAATATCAGAACACCACACGTATAGTTTGTTAGAGTTCATCTACAGAATAGCGCAATCATTATCACCATATTGTTATTATTAATTGTAAGCGTGTGAGTTGAAATGGGCTCATCCAAAGATGTCAATCGACATGTGGCAGAAGAATACACTTGACAGTACAGATGGGGACGCTGTCCCCAAGCCTCTACCCAAATAGTCAACCGGAACCCACGATACTATTGTTAATTTATTTCTACGATTATTATGCCTATTCATACAGCAAGTTAAATTACCTAAATACGTAATTAAACCTTTTTAATATGCATACAAGTTTTATTTTCACTTGGACTTTGCAAAAAATTACTACGTCATTGAAGAGTGAGCTAAATAACATTGGACCTAAATAAAATCCCTGGGGTACTCCGCTCGATGCTAAACATGTATAAGATGTAATTTTTTTTAAATATTATACAATCAATGCCATGGACATGGTTACGGTGTGACTGAATACAATAGTTCAAAATAACAGTTTATGGAATTACATTGTAATATTACAAATATTAAAACAAGATGTTAAACAAATTAAATATTATATATTTATTTTAAAATGGTGCATATTTAAATAAAAATACCTACGTTCTAATACAACCCTAAGGCGTGCACTTACATATAGTTTATTATTTAATGAGCTTTGTGATTAAGTTTGCAATAAATGTGGTAGTGTCATCAAACCGTGTTAAAATTTTGGGTTTCAGCGAACATTTTTTATCATTTTGTAGCTTAGGTCCAATAAATATGTAAATCGAGGCCGACAGTATTAATTTTATGGTTTTAAAACCATATGTTGTTATGATGAATGGGCGGCATTGGAATATACAATGTTAAGCACAAGGCGCACGAACACGATTAGAAATAGAAAGTGCAAAAACAACCACCATTATGGGCGGTAATGACATTTCACTATGCATGCGCGTGTATTGAAAATACAACAATTTGATTGCTCTTTTACCTGCAAGAATCATTTTTTTTAATTATAGAAAGTTACGAATATAAATTGAAAATATTTTGATAAAGAAGGAATTTTCCGGCATAAAAAAACAGACAAAGGGTTCGATTTTCTGAAGAAAATTATTTCTTGTAAGTAACAGGCTTAGCAAACGCCCTTTTAAAAGTATCACAACACGAACAGAAAACTTCACAGATGAAACATAATACACAAAGCGTCATTCCAAAACACCATACCAAAAATGGTCCATATAGTTTCATTGGCTTTAGAGATTTATCTGTTTTGACGATACCTTTCTCAAAATCGAATTTATTCTTTTTTGACGTACCGTACAGTGATTCACTCCATTTACTTTGCAACCCATTCTGATAGAACAGAGTAATATAAAAGTTAAGCGTGTCTAAATATGTGGTGTTTTTGCCAAAAGGCCACCCATGGGAAGCAAGCAGCATGTTGTCTTTAGTAACACGAATTCTGGATATATCTTCATTGGTTAAAGTATTCGGGCAATCTGTTACTCCTTCTTGTATCACAGTTTGCTCTTCAATCAAGAATACGTCGCTATTGGTGGCTTTCTTTAGCACTTCGCAGACACCGAGACTTGCATGTGTCCTTGTAGAAGTTTTCTGTATTGCTAGATCTAATGACTGTTGTAATGTTTCTTTCACGAGAATACTATCCAACTGAAAATAAATCACAAATTCTTAATACCGTAATATTTTATTTCAACCGATTTGATGCTAAAAAATGAATTTCACTTTGCAGTGGTTGCACGGTGTACATTCACACTGCGTACCTTGGAAACGGTGGTGATTTTTATGATGGACCACTCTGTATTGGATTATACCTTTGCACTTAATGAGATCGTTTCAGAAAGAGAACTTGAAGTTTTGTGGAAAACCTAATACATACATTCGACATGTTTACCATACGGGCTAAGAAACCTTATTGTACGATGTTATTCGTGTTCAATATTCAATCATTAGACCTGCCCTAATACTTTCATGTTCAAACATAAAGATCACGGGTTCCTTCTGTATTATGAACTTTACTGAAGAATTAATATTTTTTAATCTTTTTGTTAGATTTTACCCTTTAAGTTTTTATTTAACAGCGGCGTATAGAAATGCCTGAGTATTATAACTACATTTAGATATCCATAGGCATGTGCAAAGGTCAGTTTTAGCGTGTAATTGTAATTAAATCAAGTGATTTCCATTGTTTTTCATAATAGCTTCAATACTTAAAAACCAAACATGAGGATGCAAGTTCTATGAAATTGATCTAATCTGTCTTCTCCCCTCTTCTTTGAAATTCTGGTTTTGGTCAGTTAGGACTCATTTACGGTCATCATTTCATTTTCGATTGAAAGAGAGAGTACGAAAACAGCGTGCAATATAGTTGTGAATGATGACTACTTGGAGCAAGTGGATGAGTTTGTGTATTTAGGAAGTATGTTTACAGGAGACGGAAAAGCTGATAAGGATATTAAAAGAAGGGTGAATGCAGCAAACTCCATTAATGGAGGGCTGAACGCTGTTGGCGCAAATAAAAAAATGTCCAATGAAACGAAGCTAGCAATCCACAATGGAGTGCTTATACTAACCCCGATGTATGGCAGTGATGCATTGAACTGGCAGAGGACGGATGAAAGTAGACTGAATGCTGTAGAAATGAGATTCCTGAGGCGTATGTGCGGCAAAACCATGTGTGACCGTGTTAGAAATGTAGATATACGGAAATAATGTAAGGCTGATGTAAACGTAATGAATAGGATCATAAAAGAGATGCATAGATGGTTTGGACATGTAGAGCAAATGAACAAAGAAAGGAGTGTGAAAATAATTTATGATGTGAAAGTGAATGGAAGAAGAAGTCGAAGACGCCCGAGGAAGACATGGGACGATCAAGTGAATCAAAAAACTTGAATCGGGCTATGTGAAGAGTCAGAATAACAGAAGAGTATGTATAAGACGATGTATGAATGTGAATGAAGCAAGGAGTGGGTGCCAAGAAAGAGTCGTATGGGGGTTCGTCTTCTCTGCCTGATACGGCGTAATAGTTAGTTGAATTTAATTTTTTTAAATAAATTCCTACTTGCCTTAAAGTAATATGGATTGTAGTTCAATTTAGCCAATTCAGCAAGATCAGCCGTGTGCTCCGAAGGGGGGTTGATCAGATCTGCAGTGAGCTTTGCTTTGTAAACTGTACAGATGATGATGGTGCAATATAGCCAAGAGCCCAAAAGTCGCCTTCCTGGTATTTGTGAGCAGCGTTCGATTCCTTGCTCAATCAAAATACATCCCACCATCTAGACAAAATTAAATAATGTTTCGATGACCAAATTAGATTAGAACGTTTTATTAAAAAAACAAGTTCAAATATAAAAAAAAATTATTTCATACCCAAAAATAGCGATTCAAAGCCAAATGTTGTGTGAAAAGGTATCTGTCAAATGCATACATGAGGCAGGATATAAACGATATGGTTAGCATGAGGGTTAACCACGTCTTTAAAGTGAATACCAAAACTATCAGCATAGCTGCGAACAAATAAATTCGTATAATTTCTTAGGTAGCAATCACTTTGTGGTTTGACATATTTAATGAAAATGAAATAGTAACTTTGTATTAGACCACAGATTAAATTATTTTTTTTAACCGACTGGTTTCTCTTAGCCTAAGCATGTGCGAGTATATTCTAAAATATTAAATTAAACAAAAAATGCATTTTACCATTAAAAAAAAAAAGAAAACAGTAAGAAAACAAAAGGGCAACTTCTTATTTTATTTTATATTGTGTTCTCCCTCTGTATGTACGAGTATATATGGTATAACCACACACTATGCATTTTTTGTTTGGTTTAATTTTGTACCCTCATGATACTTAGGCCAAGCGAAACTGGTCTGTCATAAAAATGAAAATAAGATCTGTGGTCACAAAGTTATTATTTCATTTTCATTAAATATAAAAGAATTTGATTCGTTCGTTTTAGTATTTTATTTACTTCATTTAATGGAATGAAAAGACGATGAACTGACCTTCTGATAAAACATTCGGACGTCTTAAATAAACAATTCTCATGGGGTCTTCTCCCACTCCAACACTGAAATCAACGTGTTCCAACCTTTTCTCTGAAATTAAAAAGGAACCAAAAGCAAAATCGACTTTCCCCCCGAGAACGTCTTTCAACATATTTTTCCAAGGACCACTTTCTGTGTGAAATTTGGGATTGACGAGCAAGTATTTGAAATTTAGCTTTTTGCTCAATACTTTAAGCATTCGGCCTTCGATTCCTGTCAAATCCGAGCATTCAGTGAATACGTCGTCACCGACTTCAGTATTCACCTCATTTTCACAGCCAACGTAAATATTCTGATGCGGAAACGCTACGCGGAATGTATGACCGTTGAAGTCGTGATAGTTGAATTCAATTTGTTTTAACATGAGATGTAGAAGTAATATGGTACTTTGTTCATTCTGGCTATTCAATTTTGACTCCTGTATAAGAGTTAGTTTTTTACTGCATGGCCCACAGAAGAAACACAATTTAAACAGTCTTACAGAGTCATCTGTAATTTCTAAAACCATTACCAAATAAACACGCTTCAGGTGAGTTGGAGAATTTAAAAAACTTGACACATTTAAAGCCGATGTACTATCAATATTTTTTTTGTCTTGATTTTGACAAGAACTAATGTCATCTTTTTGACTAATACAAATGTACAAGACGATGTGCTCTTTCCGAACTTTCTCCAAGAAGGTATTTTCAAAACGATGTGCATCCGACAAAATTACGATATGTAAAATAGCCCGAGTGTGTTTAAGCATTTTAAAAGCTTTTTCTTGTTTGGGTCCACTTTTATACCGATTCAAAATGAAAACCACATTTTGGGATCGGTAGTAAAATTTATTTGTTCGATGCAGTTTTCTTAGGGAGCGTTTACTTACATTGTGCAGTCCTATTTGTTTACAAACCAAATCGATGAAATGACCTGTCGAGTCATCATAGTGTAAAACGATGTCGTTAGCTGATGCTGTTCTTATTGCAATATCGCTGACAAATTTGACTGCTTTTTCACAATGTTCATTTTTTGAGTTACAAGGAACGTTATTCATAAATGTCAGCAGCGATGCACACGTGCATTTGGACGATACCAATATCAGTAAAATCTGATATAAATTCATCACGAGTCAATTATTTTTCACAGTTAAAAACAAAAGCATTTTTTTTGTAGTTCAGACAAGTGTCGGCAAAATAATAATTAAGTCATAAATCTGGTTACTTTTACTGTACCATTATGGTTTTTGGTTCATGGACATGGAAAATTTTAACGTTTGAAACTCAGGTAATAAGTTATCCATATAATTACGACCTTAAGGTAAAAGATTTCTTTGAAAACTGTAATAGAATAAAATCATTGATGTCAGCGCACAAAAATGGTGCTACATAAATTACGAAGTATTTTTAATTATTAATAATATTTTCACTCGGCGAAGGCAAACTGGATTCTAAACTCAACGGTTTTATAAATTCTCTTCTCGTTTCAAAGTAGTTTATTCAATTAAGTGGGTAACATTTATAAAATCTCTTAAAAGTTCTAACCCACAAATCCATGCATGCGCAATCCGTCAAAGGTCACTTCAAGATCTTTGGCAGCCTGGCTTGGCTTTCTTATAGGCAACCAAAAACCAATCCATCTATTTGATTTGAAAAAACAAATGTCCTCAATGAATACAACTCGCTTCTTGTGTATGTTGATGAAACGATAAAGAGTCCTAAATACTATTTGATTTTGTTTGTGGAGTATCTACTTGTGTTTACATAACCGTATTTGTGTGCATTCTTTGAATTACATTGTAGGGTTTTCTTAACAGGTGAGCGAAACTCAAGTTTCATCAACAGCATTTATTTTTATTCCAGCTAGATTTTATGGTGTTGCTAGTAAATAATTCGCAATAAATAAATACAATACATGAATACAATATATTGCTTTGTAGATTATATACGTTTCTTAGAACAGGCATCTGCCTAGTTGGAAAGTAATGTTGAGTAAGTCATAATGTATTCACACTTGTAGTGCTGCTTACCCTCGACAGGCCTATGTATATAACTTGTTTACATTTGGCTTATTTTTGAAAAATTGTATTAATGTTTGCTATGTATGAAATAAATTAAAAAATCATGCATTTGATTGCACCTTTCGTGCAATCGATGCCATTCCTAGTTATTTGATACTTTCATCCTAGTTTCACAAGAGTTATAAAGGTTTTTAAATCATAAGTTCATATTTCATACTCCGTGGTCGAGTTGTAGGACGCTAGACTACGAATACAGAGGTCGCGGGTTCAAACGCGGCGTGAGAAATAACAAAAAAATAAAATAAAAAATATTTGTAAATATATGTGTCATAACATATTTAATTCTTGTAAAATAATACATCGTTGCTGGAAAGGCAAAAGGCTAAAGCGCCATAATTGGAAGTTTACACCATAGCACTTGAAAGTTTTTTTTGTTTTCCAATAAAATTCACAAGTCTTCAGTACCTGGTTGAATTTGGAATAAAAATAATAACTCAGGTAACTCAATGCTCTCACTGCGTTGCGACAAAAAGCTAAAAAAGTGCCAAGCTTGTGTCGCTTGAGTCAAGCCTTCTCACAAATGGAAAATATATTTTAGACAAACAAACTAGAGTCAGAGCGTTCGGTGCAGAAAAAACTGATCCAAACTGCATATTTAACTCGTTTTTAAACAAAGTGCCACTTCAGCCCTTTTTCCTTTCCAGCGACGATAAAGTATATTTTCGGCACGTTCCAGAGCGGTAGATACTCATAGTATCGCCCGGCGAAAGATCAGAATTCCTAGTTTAAATAAGAAAATATACAGGAACATACTTACCTGGCAGGTCCTATCAGATAGACACACTTATTAACTTAAAATTTTCGTTTTAGTTTATTTTATTTTTTCTAAAGATTTATATTTATTTATTTTTATTTTATTTATAATTTATTTATTTTTTCTTTTTAGGACATGGGTGCGAGATTAAAAAACGGACTTTCTGAATTTGTCGTACAGTACAGGATTTGGTTAAAATTTGTATTTCTAAAGGTGATTCGTCGAGAGGCAGATTATGTTGAGATTCTTTTAGGGTTTTTAATCCAGTCAAGATCTTTTCCCTAAGAAAACACTAATGTAAAATTAAACTCAGTCACTTAAATAAAACCATCAGATGGTGATAGTAATAAGGCCTAATGAGCCGCAGTACTAGTTAGATAGACATTATGAGGGGTATTTGAATAAGCCCCAGCTAGTTAGTAGAGGATTACGAAAGAATCCATAAAATCAAAAAAAAAATGAGAATCTTTTAATGAATTTAAGGATATGAGAGTCTTAAAAGGTAAGTTTTCAGTCTGGACCGAAATTCTGTTGGGCTCGTTATACATCTTAGTTCCGCAAGGAGTTTATTCCAAGCCTTCGGCCCCGATACTCCGAAAGCGCGATCTCCAAACTTAGTATTAGGATTGCGTTTGGGTTCTACCAGCCTTCCGATAGCCGATGACGTTGCTGATCTAAGAGTCGACTGCCTTAGAAGAATGTTTTCTAGAACTCATAATTCGATATAAGTTGTATTTAAAACTGCACAGTAATTATTAAAAAAACATAAAATTCAGATGTAATCAAGAAAATGAACTGTTTTCGTTATATTACACGAGTCTTTAATAAAGTTTGTATGTAGGTTACTTTCTTCAAATCTTGTAAAAATGGTACGCGTTCCAAAATTACCGTTTTCTGAAAATATCGTCGACGATTAATAACATTTCTTCGAAAATCACATCCAATTACATTAACCTTAAGTAAGATATGAGAACAATAACTACAAGGTTAAGAAAGGAAAAATAAGGCACTGAAAAAGCTTTTAAACGATTAAAAATGACAATAAATTTGAATAGCGCCTCTAACATTTTTTGTTGGAAAACGTAACAAAAATGAATTATTGTTATCAGTGATCAGTGAGATAAAATACAATTTTATAAAAATTATTTTCAGTGTTTTTTTAAATAGGTTTTTCATGATGTATTTTACTATTTCAAAAATAGCTATGCTA
Organism: Drusus annulatus; assembly: GCA_022651775.1. NCBI lineage: Eukaryota > Metazoa > Arthropoda > Insecta > Trichoptera > Limnephilidae > Drusus > Drusus annulatus. The sequence goes on from JAGWCC010000408.1 coordinate 627,128, forward strand.
CTGCCCCCTGTGGTGGAATCCGATAGTATGTAGATAGCTTATTGGAAATTTAGCCATATTTTGTTTGGTCCTTTAAATTAGTTTTGTTAGCGTTTCATAGATGGCAAAATACCTAGCAATATTTTAATAGATTTTAATGCCATAACTTCGAAATAAATAAAATGTTATGAAAGCAAATTGAATGTATTATCATTGAACATAAATAAACACTATGATGTCGAATAAAAATATATTTTATTTTCGTAAATAGCATTAACTTTGTGGCTTCCTATATTTATAAATAAAACAAATAAACTTTGTTTTATTTATAAATATATTTATTAAGTGTGTAATTTAAATCAAAGAAAATCACAAGAATTTTTTGTTTGGCAGTTTTACTTTTTCCACTATGGAGCATTAAAATAATTTTAACAGTTACACATTATTTAGATAAATGAAAGCCACAGTTTGGGTTCCAGTATGAAAAAAATAAAAATAATTTAATCACCTTCTTCCGTGTACAGTTATTTTAGATTTAAAAACTAGATTCTAGATTTAGATTTCTTTATTTATATTTTTTTTAGTAAATACGTTCTATACGTTCCATACGTTTAAACTGTGCAAACAACATTAGCGCCACCCGTGGAGGGCTGCCGTAAAAATAAAGATCTTATTTACATTTACTCAAAATCATCAATCAAAAACTTCCTAAATCATTTAAAAATTACCCACATCTTAAGAAAATTATCTTTTTGATTGCGCTGGAAGCATCACTGTTCATTCGACGCATATCGAAAATGTGTGGAAAAAAGTTATTTGTCAAGGATTTATTTTACGAATTGCATAATAGTTATCTGAAAGAATTAAGAATGTCAATCAATCAGCCTGCTCGTTTTTTCTTCCCGGAAATCGAAATGCACAATTAGAGATGCTATATACTACCAGAAAAAAATAAAGCAAACACACAAAATAGCTTATTATATAAAGGGATACTATAAACCACCAAAATTATGTAAATCAATAAATTCAAAATAGCCTCTAAAAATTATTTAAATGCATATAAATCAAATTAATAAGTAGTATATAAGTTAAAATATTATAAAGTTAAAAAGAAAATTAAATAATTAGCTACTTGTAAACTTGAATGTACAAAGAACTTAGCTACTTGTAAACTTGAATGCACGCTGTAATTTTAAACCCGCGACTTTTGGATCCGTAATCTGGAGCGTGTCACTCGATCGCGGAAGCTGTATGTTAGCTAGGGTCGTATGAATAACAAACCTTTTTTGTGTGTATGTACGCAAAAAATAGTAACTCTTCAGTTACTTTGATCATAAAAGTATTTGAGTGCCTTGAGGGATATGAAAGAACATTTTTTTATTGTTCAAACATTAGAGTGTTGTGTACTTTCAAACTTATCAAAGTTTGACGCTCAAGAATGGTGATATAAAAATGGCATTGAGTGAATAAAATCCATCCGCTGTGACGGTTTCTTTGTTTTGGTGACTTTTCCATCGTATGTTACGTTTTCAGATCATATAGGTACTAGAAAATTGAAAAAAAAACATTTGAAAACTTTATTTTCCTTCCATATTAAGAGTTTTATGAATTATTTTTTTTTTAATTGTTTTTTTTTTCAAAACAACAATACACTAATGTCAATGTTTATGCAATAAACGACTGAAAATATTATTTTTCTTCGAGCTCATAAAAAACGAGTAACAAAGTTCACTTAAGAAACAAATAATCGAAATCAGTATTCCGAATGCCCACATAAGCAATGGTCCATAAAGCTTTATTGGGTTTTGAGATGAGTCAGCTTTGACGATCCCTTTTTCAAAATCTATATAGTTTTTGCCGGAATTAGCGTACAAAGACTCACTCCATTTTGCCTGAAAACCAAATTGATAGAATAATGATATATAATGATTAATAACGCCAACGTAGGGCGTATTTTTACTGAATGGCCAAGCGTGAGCAGATGGGAAATTTAGATCACTTGTTACTCTTATTTTAGGGAGATCTTCATTCGATATGATTTCGGAACATTTTTTATTTACGGCGTTTCGTACGAGAATTTGTTCTTCAATCAAGACGATGTCAGCGTGAAGGGCTTTTCGAAGTACTTTGCAAATGCTCAGGTTTCTATGCGTTCGTTTAGACATTTCTTGCAGTACTGGATCAGGAGACTTTTTCAAAGCGTCAACTATGAGAGAACCATCGAACTGAAAAAGGAAAAACACAGTTCTATGTTTGTTAAGAAATAATTCTAATAATAGTTAAAGCCAGTAGGTACGTGAGGGAAGTACAATGCAATACCTTTACACGGAAATGGGAGAGATGCAAAGAATAAGATAATAAAAAACCATCACAATTTTTTTTCTATGTTCATATATGTTATCACTTTAGACTGCGTCACTTCTCGATACTGACTGACGACCTAAAAAGAACTCCCAGCTACGGGTGGGTGAGAGTTATCAAGAATCGGTAAAACTGGAGATATTCATTTCGGGGAGGCCTATGTTCAAACATGGATGCTAGAAGATGATGAAAAAGAAAACAGTTACGATAAATACATCACTCTTTATCGTGAATAAAAAAAGATGGTATTTATCAAAAATATGAAAATAATTCATAAAGATAATACCACTCGCACTAAACAATTTTACTAATAATTATCGAACCCCTTTCCCGTGTTTCAACACAATTTTTATTTATTGAACAACTGAAAGAAATAGAACAACATGTCGGTGTTTTGTCTTATTTTGTGTAGTAAAAACTAAAAGTTTGCCGAATAAAGCTTCGATACTTGTTATGAAATATATTCATCGATAACGCGAGGTATAAACTACAGACAAAAAAGCTTTGCCATTTTCATGACACCAAAATTCACCGTTCGAGATTTTTGTTGTTGTTGTTGTTGGTTTTTTTTAGCAATACTACAAATGATTTATCTGTTAATTCTAAACGGGTTGTAAGGAAAATGTCTATGATTTCCAGTGAATATAATTCTTTCTTTGTTATATTTTAAATTCTATATGAAATGCGTACTGGAATTTTAGGTAAACGTTCAAAAATGCCTTCGCTACATTTGAAATTACATCTTTTACATACATTTTAGTATGTTTTTCATAGAATTAAAAATATTAAACTTTGATATTTTTACTCACGGGAAATCATTGAAATTTTCCTTACTACCGGTATATGAATAACTGGTTAATAATTTGTAGTGTTGCTTACATTAGATTTCTACAAAGTGACATTTTGCGTCATTTTTGAGTGCTAAGGCTACTAACCTCGTGGACATACACGTGGTATCCGAGTTTTCCCATTTCATTCAGATTAGCTAAGTGTTCACTTGGGGGATTAACCATGTCTGAAGTAAGTTTCCCTTTGTACACTGTGCATAGAATAATAGTACAAAGGAGCCAAGACCCAAGAACGCATCTTCCCGGCATCTTAGCCCAGGAACCGATTCCTTGTTCTATCAAAATACAGCCAATCATCTGGAATAATAAACCGTTAAATAAATATAATTAAAAAAAAAACAGAAAAAATAACATAATAGTACAAGGAAGTATGTCAAAGATAGTGGAGCTATGTATTTCGTTTGGCTGGAGACCAAGAGAAGATCAGCTGAATAGTATGTCTTTAAAGAGGAAGTCACTCTGAATAAAAAAATCATTTTTTGGGTATTTTTTTTGAATTGTAGCAAAAAAAGTCATATTAAAAAACAGCAACAAAAAAATAATTACCCAAAACCACCGGAACAAAGACAAATGATCGGTATAGCAGTATCTATCTGATATGTACATCAAACACGAAAGGAAAGCCATAGTAATGATGAGGGTACTCCATGTCTGAAACTCGAATGCCAAGGCAATCATCAATGCTTAAACAAAAAGAACATTAATCATTTATGTATGTCAATCACTTATATATTTCCCTACAACACGTATGCCAAGCGTGGTTTTTCCAAATTCCGAAGAATAAACTACCTACCTTCCGAGAGTACGTTTAGTCTACTCATGTAGATGACCCTCAACGGATCATCTCCAACTGTATCGCTGAAGTCTAAAATTTTTAATCTAGCTTCGGAAACGGATATTGATGCAATTGCAAAATCAACTTTTGAATTGTAAACGTCCATGACCATATTTCTCCAAGTACCTTCTTCAGGGTGCTTTTTTGGATTTACCAGGGCAAACTTAAAATTAAGTTTTTTGCTGATTTCTTTAACCATTATTGCTTCAACTCCGATAAAATCCGAACATTCTGTAAAAACGTCATCACCAACTTCGGTGTTAACTTCATTTATGCAACCCACGTAGATGTAGTTATGGGGAAAAGCAATTCGTAGCCTGTGTGCGTTGAAATCTTTAAAGTTGTATTCTACTTCTATCAACATTTGATTTATTAGAAGTGACGTTTTTAAAGCGTTTTCATCGTCTAATTCACCCTCATATCTCAAAGTCATCTTCTGTGAATCGTTTCCGCAGTAATAACAAATTTTAAAGAATTTCACTAATTCGTCGGTGAATTCTAAAACCATCACTAAATACATATTTTTGATAAGAGTGGTATTTAGAAACATTGATGGATTCATTTTAAAATTGTTTTCACTATTTTCAAATTGACTTCTACATGATCTTATATTTTGTGTTTGGTTAACACAAATGTACAATATCATATGCTCACTTTTCATTATGCCTTTGTAACGATCAGTAAATAAAAGTGGATCTGCTAAAATAACAACGTGTAAAATATTTCGAGATGGTTTAAAACCAGCCAAAAAATCATTTTTGACGCGTTCTTTCTCGTAGCAATTCAAAATATAAACTACACTGAGAGCATTATAGTGAAACTTATTTGTTCGTTGTAGATTATTTGATGCATTTTTTTCAGTAGAGATTATTGAATTGCTCGATTCTGTTTGTGCGCAGATTGCATCGACCAAGCTACTCGTTGAATCGTCATAGTGGAAAACAATATCATTAACTGATGCCATTTTAAGGGTTATTTCGCTGACCAATTTCATCACTTTTCCAGTGTTAGCCTCGTTCTCATTACAGACGCCTGCTGAGGATAATGTCGATGACAGCAGATATTGGAAAGAGCATTCGGATAACGCTGTCATTAATAATTGATGCAAACACATTCTCACAATGATCCATTCCACGTCCATAATGCTAGCAATGGGTGGGTTCCGTTTCATCATAAACCAAATTATTTTGCGCTTTTGATAGTTGCTATAGATAGCTGTTGAGATAATCCGAATTAAAAAAAATAATTCCTTCTATTGGTTATTGTTGTTCACTGATATCTATTTCGATAAACTCCGCTCTTTAGGAAACGCATTCTGCTTGTGTATTAAGTCACTCCACAAAATATAGATCACACTTGCATCTGAACGTTTTTTCATTTTTGTTTAACTATTTTACAATGTATCCACGACTTTGTCGAGCTCCAGTTTAAATATCCGCTCTCGTAGAGCGACGCTGTCTTATATATTTAAAAGGATAATCAAAAATACATTATTGTCCACGGTGTTTGTATGATTATAAGCTGATTGTGAAGGGACCATAAAAAAAAGATTTGTGTACCGGCCTTTCAGCAAGGTGCCTCTACATAATGACAATTTATCACTGGCAATCGATCTTATTCAATTAAACGTTCCGTCAACTCCGAAACCATTAGGCTTACCGTGGTTGGTAACGGAGGTTAACTGTTAAATCAACTCTAAGCGTCAAACAAAATTTGATGTTACTTCACACTTTTTGCATGTAATTGAAAAGATATTTGAGTTGTGAAAGAAAGAGGTAAAATTTTTAATGTTTAAATTTGAATTGATTGAAACGAAATGACAGCATCAATTGAACGGGCTAGTTGAATGGAAGCTAAAGTAAACTTGCGGCGATCTTTGATAAAACATTTTATCACCTTTCAAAAATCACTTCGTTCGGACATTAAATAACGTTTCATAGAAGAAGCTTTTACAAATTATGGTAAAGAGACTTGTGATGGGCGTAATAAAATAACCTTATTTGTTACTTACATTGATAAAAATCGGATTATTTGCACAATTTAGATTTCGAATGAAAACGACTGCGGAAATATGAATAGTTTATAATAAGTTTTTATTTTATTTAAATCAATAAATCGAGAAGTTTAATTATTATTTCTCTTTTGCTAGATAAATAATAACCAAACTTGTGGGTGAATGCTTTTGCGCAGAGCTACCACATATATATTTTCCCTGAATTTATAATTAAAATAAGAATCGATATTTTGTACCCATATTAAATATTTTTATTCTCATATTTGCCAAGCGGTTCAGCCGCTCGACTACGACTCCAAAGGTCAAGGGTTCAAATCTCAATGTGCGCAAATAAAATTTATTGAATGAATATGTGTTTTTCACATTTAATTAATATTAATATATTTAATTTATTATTAATTAAATTTAATTAATAATAAATTGTATTTTTGCGGCACATTCCAGAGTAGTAGATACTTTAAGTATCGCTCTGGCGAAAGACCACCATTAAGAATCGAAATATTGTTTTAAATGGCTTTAGCCGTGTTTGGTGACCAGATCTGAATATCCAGGTACTTTCCTACATTTCCCATCACGATTTCCTACCCCTCCCCACTTTCTTCAACCTCACAACATACCCCAATTGAAGATGTCAAAGTCCCACTAGCTACAGACGGTTGAGGGCAGTTGGGACTCTTGTTCAATAAACACTTAAAAAAAACGCCACAGTGGAATTTTCGAAATTTATAAAAAAATATATATATCTCGTTTTCTTTTAATTATTTTTGGTTTCGCCACTTCCCTACTTTAAAGCAGTGTCTGTAGTTTACTAAAACACCATTATTTCCTATTAACGATGTCTAATGATGTTTTCATTTTTTTTGACATTTTATCATTTTACGTGTGCCGGTATGAATCTAAAACACCTTTAAAGTGTGGTTAATTTATTTGTTTTTCAAAAAGCAATCTACCGATAAGTTATGACTCAATTTTTTATCTATATAGCTTCGACGTATTATGACAGGTCAATTACACTGACCGTTAGCTTGTTCCAATAAAAAATCCCCTGTTAAATTGACTTTCAAACGATTAAATATAAAAAAAAATAACACCAGTCAAAACTTTGAAGGGTGGAAATTATATTTAAACGAGTTCCGTCACTAATGACAAAGAAAACAAGAAATGTTGTCCACGTAGTAACTAACTAACTATCACGCCCTTTTCCCGCAGGGGTAGGCAGAGAGGACGGACCGCCATATAACTCTGTCTTGGCACACACTCCTTGCTTTATTCACATTCATGCATCGTCTCATACATAATCTTCTGTTATTCTGACTCTTCACAAGATCCGATTTAAGTATTTGATTTACTTGATCGTGCCATGTCTTTCTCGGGCGTCCTCGACTTCTTCTGCCATTCACTTCCGAATCAGATATTCTTTTCGCACTCGTAGTAAGTCTAAGAAATTAAAAATACAATGTATGAGTTTTGTTATTGAAAGACGCCGACTTTCTACCTTCTATAACTGTGATGATCAACCTTTTTGCAGTGGGCCAAAATTGTTAATTTAATAATTCGTACGGACCGCAACTCTCAAAAAAGGGTTACAATTTAATTACTAGAGGGGGAAATAAAAATTAAAAAACGATTATTATTGTAAAAATGAAAAAAAATACCCTGTATTAAGACCGAGGGTGTAATGAGAAAAAAATTATTATTGTTTTTTTTTATTTTTCATTCGTTAGGTGAACCTTTAATAAAACCACCTTACATAAAAATAAAATAAAATCACCTTTTGACCGGTCGGTAGCTGAGTGGAGAACGCGTCGGATTCCCACCCGGGCATCGTGCGTTCAATTCCTCTGCTGGCTAAGTCCTCCATCATTGCACAAGCAACATCTTCCGCTTTTTATGATGGCAGTAGGAGTTTTTCAAATATTGTCAGGTTATTCGTAACCCGAGAATGTTTGTCTTACTTTAAAAAAAATAAATATATATAAATTAAAACATTCATTAATTATTAAAAAAACTTTTTATTTTATTATGCTCGTGAAAAATGGAAACGCATTTTTGATGCGATATTAAACACTGCTTTACAGTAGCAAAATTTTCAATATTAATAGTTATTGAAGATACTGCAACTCTAGTAATTTTAGTCGCTCATCATTAACGCGGTTCCTTTGGTCGATTTTAACATTTTTGATTTTGAAACCAATTGCTCGCAGAGATAATGTACGTATGTACTTCCAAACATACTCGTACTTATCATCTTCCTAGCGTGATTTGCCACAAATGGGATTTTTTCAGATGGAAAATAACTTTAATTCATGTCAAGAAGTTCAATGTTTTTAAATGTATTTTTTATTTCAGTGGTGCACTGCAGAACAATCTTTCCTTTAAAAATTCCTGTAGTATTTCTCCAACGTCTACATTGAACAAAATGAGAAAATCTCAAAAGTTTTATTCATGAAGTATTTTTATTTCTTTTGCATATTTTTTTCGAATTATCTGGATTTACATTTAAAAAAAATAAAAATGTGTACCGTGTTTTTCGATTTGGGTTGACGATTCCACAATGCGAGCTTAATTTCAAACGTTTTTATTTTATCAAGCATTAAGCGCCCTTTTGGTGATTTTTGACAAAAAACGGCGCTAGACTAATTTTTGTGTCGCTTGAATCCTCTTGCTTTTCCAGCAACGATATATATGGTATAACCTTTAAACACCACAGTATCGAATTGTGAGCGAAATACTCTTTAACCATATTGTGAGGTTTAAAAAAAGAAGAAAAAAATCATATTTGTGTGCGGATTGCATTGAGAGAGGTACTTGTCGATTTGCTATGGTACAAAACAATTTTCATCGTTATTTCGTTGACCAATTTGATGACCCTTTTAACACCACAGTATCGAATTGTGAGCGAAATATTCTTTAACCATATTGTGAGGTTTTAAAAAAAGAATGAAAAAAAATCATACTTGTATGCGGATTGCATTCAGAAAGGTACTTGTCGATTTGCTATGGTACAAAACAATTTTCATCGTTATTTCGTTGACCAATTTGATGACCCTTTCAGTATTTGGACTAATCTGACTACTAACCCCGGTTGATGATAATGCCGATGACAGCGCACATTTGGAAGAGCATTCAAATAATGCAGTTATCTATATTTGAGATAAATTTATTTAAGGTTATTATGCTGAAAAAAGGCGTATCACGTTTCAGCACTAATTAGGTGAAACGTCTGTCCTCTTTGATAACCGGTGCTCGGTGACGAGAGTTCATAGAATACGACTGAAACTGTAGAGAATTAATTCATTATTCCAATCAGGTATTGAAATTTAGCCAATATTAAAATTTTCTAAAAAAAGATACTTAATGTCTTATCCAGTGCCGGATCCACCATACCTTCAAACTATCTTGGGATAATTATGTTTTTATTTCACTGGCAGCATCGCTGTGCATTGAACGACTAGCGAAAATGTATGGAAAGTAAAAATAGTATTTTTAACACGGATTTTTTTACGAATCGCATAATGGTTACTTGAACGTAAAGTCGGTTTTTCTATCGAGTGTCAAATGTTAAAATTGTGCGAACCAAAGTTTTAATCATTTTTTTTCCATTCGACAGTCGAAATGAACGCAATCGGTACTTACTGCACGGGGCGCTAGATGCTGTGGAACCGTTTTTAGTCTTACCGTGAGCTAGTTTAAAGATAAAGGTGAATGTTTCTATTTAAAAAAAAAATACTTATTCTTGGGAACGAGACCACAATTCTTTAAATAAATAAAGTGCGCATAAGGTTTTTATACATTTTAATAATTCAAAAAACTCTTTTTTTTTGTATGAGGGAGTTGATCTGCTACTCATTTTTGTTGCTACTCTTATTTTTGAATTGAATTCATAGATGCAAGCTCCTCATAAAGTGGACTAGTTCGAAAACATATAATAGTCGTGCGAAACATCAGACGATATTTTATTGCAAGATGCATTTAGAGCTCTGCATACTCATATCAAACACACTCATATAAATAATACGATCAAAACCTTAGATACCTTTAGGTGCACAAATATACATTTTATTTTCTTGACATAAGTTCAAGAATTGATGTAAGATAACGACCAAATTCCTTCCATTTTATGTATCTACATATTAAATGCGTATTTTATGTTTGTTTCTTTAGCATTCTTTATTTGTTTGTTTATCTAATATTTCTTACCACTTAACTTTTTTTATTTTATTTTATTTTATTAACAATTTAAAGCAGAGGTTCCCAATCTTTTTTGTCCCGTAGACCACTTGTCGATTTTTTCTGTTTTGTATAGACCCCCTGCTTTCCTAGAATTTATTTTTTTTAGCGTTGGGAAAAACTTCAAAGTTTTGTGAACGCTTCAGGAACTGCTAGTTCTTTGAAATGAACCCTTCGCGGTGAACACTTCAATTGTAGTCGAACTCGTCAAAAAATAGTACTAGTCGACAGAGATCCCAAATCGAAAAGTGCTAGCAAATCAACAAAAATTCCTCTCCGAAAAAAAGCACTAGTCGGTAGAGATTTGAAATCGAAAAGTACTAGCAAATCGGCAAAATATCTTCCACAAAAATTATTATTATTAATATAATTAGGGAATTAAAGTCCATTATAAGATAGTATTACGTAAGTACCTACATAGGTACTATCTGTGAGGTGGATTATTACATTTGCGAGAAGCCAACATTTTGGTGACGGCCTGCCTAAATGGAATCCACTCCCGTGGACCCCCATTTACGTCTCATGCACCCCCAATTTTTTTTTTCACTGACGTGGACCCCTTGCAGGTCGGAATCGACCCCTGGGGGTCGATATAGACCACTTTGGGAATCACGGATTTAAAGGCTTTTACATAAAATTGATTTTAGTTAAATAAAGGAGACCAATAAATGAGTAGAATACAACATTAATGCAAAAGTTAAAAAAACAAGTTAGTATGTAATACGCAAGTATATAAATATAGCGTAGGTTTTAAAATTAGTGATATTATCATAGTAAATTTCACAAAATATTGTAATACGTATATAATACATGGCATGATAAATTTCAAAGAAGTTAGTAAATAAAGTGTTTTTTAATCTCCCTCCTTCAATCAGTTAATCGTGTATCTAAGGACAATTAATCTGGATTTTTGTTAATCTACAGCTTTGTCTAGGTTCGAGGAAGATATAATTCCTCGCTTCGAACAATGTTGTTACGTTAAGCTTTGAGTGTTTTATTTCGGGTTGCTTTATACGAGACTAGGAGTAATGAAGGATTTCAAAAAAGTTTTCTATAATCCATAATGAAAATTAAATAAATATGTTTACATCAATCTCTCAAGCAATACTATGTACGATTTCAAAATTATATTTTTAGGTAATGTATATTTAAAATATATGTCGCATAGATAAAAACAATATGCTTTAACAACTTTGGTTATTGTGCTCCAAGAAAAAAAACACAATGTGATTTGGAGTGAGAGGAATTAAAGGAAGGAGGGTTTGAATATATATGCTGGTTTAAATCTGCAACTAATAATTGTGAGATATATTTGTCTTCGTGATTGTAATCTTCTAGTAAGAAATAGGTATTTTTTTACAATTTTACGTAGTTTTTTTTGTTGAATTTCAATCCCAAATTGAAAACATCAAACCTACACAAAATAAAACTCTAACAATGTAAATATTTAGTGTTTTTTTTTTGTTTTTTCTGCAAGTCCACAACATTTCAATAGCCATGTAAATACGATTTTTTTATATTTACATTAATTAAGATTGCACGTTAAAATACAAATTTCTATCTGCTGATGCTGTATAAATTAACGATTAGATGGTCTCAATGACAGTACAAACTGAGTATTAGGTACAGACAATATTTCAATCTCTTTTAAACTCGTTAAATCGATTAAATCATTATTTTGATAAGACACCCCGAATGATTAATATCAACTTCCTTAATCTTTTTTTAAAGCTTACGAAATCTTAGAACACTTTAAATGAATAGCAATTACTTTACGTCTACAAGGAACAAATAAGTGATTGGCATTGACGACCTCCGTGGCGAAGAGGTTGAGATCCTCGACTACGAATTCAGAGGTTGCGGGCTTAAATCCCAACGTGTACAAATAAATGTTATTAAATTAAAATGTGTTATTCTACATTTAATTCATACGAAATAATATATAATATATTTGCGGCAAGCTCCAGAGTGGTAGATACTAAGTACCGCCCTGGTGAAAGACCACAATTCAGAATTGAAACGATGCTTGAAATCGCTTTAGCCGTGTTTGGTGACTAGATTTGAAGAGCTAGGTGCTTTTCAACCTTCTTCTTCCTCTTCCTCTTCTTCATATCCTTCCTTTACCCGAATCATTCAGCTTCACAACTTACACTAAGTGGGGATGCCATAGTCTAACTGACTTCTGACAGTCGGGGTTAGAACTTTTATTCAGTATTTACATATAAAAAATGAAACATTGTCGATTTTGGTATTCTATTTTTCGGTTTCCACATACCTATATCGATTTAAAAATGATTTTTTTTAAATTCAGAAACGTATTTTTCTGTTAAAATACATTAATCAGATATTTAAAAAAAATAAAAAAGGAATTGTTATTTTTTCTTTTCTCGCTTTTGTCTTTTGATTTCTCTTTTCAATGATTCCTGATTTCAAATATTAAAAAAAGTGTTCGGAAATCATAAATTTAGTGTCACAATATGTCTCATCATAGATTTCATCTGAACGATCAATTTAAATAACCTTTTGATTTTTTAACGATTTTCATTGTTACGAGATATAATGTCGATTTTGTAATGGAAATTTATGAATGAATCAATGCCGATGGGTAATTAAAAAAAAGTAATATCTTGATTTAATCTTGCAGTTGGCGCTTGAAAATGTGTGAAGGTTTAAGGTCAAACCGCACTAGCGCGTCGCTGCGCGTCTCTTCTCTGACTAACCGCACTACAACTGCAGTAGCGCGGTAGTACGCGTCATTATATCGATCATTTGCATTCTAACTGTTGAACAATATGGACGACTTATATAAAAATATGACGAGCGATTCAAGGATTATTTTTGTTCGTCACAGGTATCTCTGCCATGGCAAAGGGACGTTATCAGAAAAGGTTGTCGAAGGCAATAAGAATAGATACCTAATAAATAAAAATTGTTTTCAAAATCATTAAACTATTTATTCTACTAAAAAACTAGTTTTTTACTGTATCACACCCAATTCAGCGCTAATGTCTTTCCAGATATTATTTTTTTCTATGTTGGTTCATGTAATGCTTATTGCTGAGGTCATACAGCTCTCTGTAATGGCTGAGCAATTCGATAAATTTCTCTTCGAGCGCAGCGTCCATTTCTTTGTCTCTCACCTCTCACTCGTACCTATTAGTCCTGTTGGCGTATAACAAAAAAACATGCGTGAACACGTCAAACACCGAAAGCGAACTGGCGGTGGCGATTGACGCGCAGTGAAGTGTAGCGCACTATACCGCACTAGCAGCAGCGGCACTTCGCGTCGCGTCGCTGCGCGTCAAAATATTCTCCCGGGGGCAACTCTGCCGCGCCGCGCCGTGCCGTGCAGTGCAAGCGCCGCTGACGAGCTAGTGTGGTTTTTACCACATACCACTTCGAAAGGTAGATTTCTTTGATTCGGTATATTCATCGTAGAAGTAAAACATTATTTTGGAGAGCTTTTGACAGATGGCGTACTCATAGAAATTTGAACGTTAAATTAATAATCAGCGTTTCCGAATTTTAATGTCATTCAGGAAATATAAAAAAAGTTTTATCTATATGAGATGTTTTAGGGGGTTAAAAATGAAATTACAGGTGAAAAAATAACACGGTAAAATTAAACGTGGAGAAATTTGGTGAGAATGAAGTACAAAAATTAAACGTTCTAAAAAAATAATGTCCGGAGTGTAATTTTCTCCAGGTATATTTTTTTCAACCTGAAAATTCATCGATTGGACATTACACATGTGTAATCTCCGCCCGTGTAATTTCCCCATTAACTGTTCTACAGTAAATCTTCTAGTTTTTAGTACTGTTTGTAACGATATCTAATTTTTGCGAACCCAGTGACCTAGCTCGTCGCTGTGTTCATGAAATATTACCTTTTCACTTTATTTGTATTTAATGGGTAAGTTTGAAGGTTTTCTTTGACATCAAGGAATCTGCAATATCTTTAAAATGCTTAGCTTAAGTTATGTAAAGAGTAAAAAATTCAAAACAGTTTAAAAAAAATACTTTGAGTATTTACCAATATTTTTGAGATGTGTCTGGATAAAATGAAAGTACTGTTTCCTTAAAATATTATGTTTATTGTGGTTAGAGAAATTCTGGAACCAATATAATATTTTTATATAAGAAAACATACAAGTGTAGTATTTTTTTTTTAGTTCCCACTTATATCGCGGGTTGGTTACTATTATGTCAATTTTCAAATAAGCGGAACTGAACTAGTACCGTACCAGCTGTAAGTTTCGATGCCGCAAGGCGCTGCGTCTTCCTCTACCACGTGTCTGTGTTTTTCATCGACGTAAGCATTTGACGGTAGGTACAAATAGGTTGTTAAAAAAGTTCAAAATATTGGCATTCATAGAACAGTAATCTAACACGTAAAAAAATATAATCAATTGAGGCAAATCACATATGCAAAACATGGAATCTGACAAGTAACAGTTCTAGGTCTTATTTTATTTATCATTGGAAGAAGCCAATCGAAGCGCAAATGTAGAAATAAACAACCCGAAACAATGGCTTGATGACAATTATCTATCCTTAAGCTCGGACTAAACTTATTTAATGACATTTTCACACGATTACAAAAACCTTTGAACTAACTGATTTAAAAAAAAAACCTAGCACGCGAGTTTTGTTTTTTCATTTTAAATAAACACAGTTTTCCAATTGTTCACACAAAATAACCTATTTTTATATATATTCAACCTCGAAACAACGCTGCAAATCATATACTTCTGGATTGTTTACCTGAAAAAAAAGTTTCATATCTCCCCTTATGTTATAATTTTTATTTAAGATTGTAATGTGATATAAAGCATATCTCATAATTATAAATGCATTAAATGAAAAAGTTGATAATTATATTTTCCCATCATTAGATATAAAAATCACCAAAATGTGCGGTACATCGTTGTTCAAGTGACGTTTTCAATTATATAAAGTCAATACGAATTCATCTCTGCCTACGTCGTTATATTATATGACCAGTTTTCAAAAGACCAAAAATCGAATTGATCTTGACCGTCTTCAGAGATTGCTGTACATTAGCAGGACTGCTGTCTTCAGACGGTACTTCGGGATAATTTACTCAGTGTTTTGTCTTCGTGGATTTTGTAGATACTTCAGAATTAACAAGTACTGACTTATTTGTATATTATATTTGTACAGAAAAAGGATATATGAAAAATTTCTTTGTATTGACCAGTCCAAAACAAACAGCACACGCTTAATAGCAAAAATTGTGAAGGCTTAACAAGTATAATCTGTATTTAACAAGATAGATTATTCACTGTGAATGTTTTATTTGACACCCATATTCGGTTTTAGCAAAACTTACTACGAACTTTATAAAAAAATGTATTTTGAAGAATACATATGCTTCTACAGTGCAATTTTTTTTTACATATTCGTAAAAAGCATTAAATTTGTGTCTTGCCATATTTATAAATAGAACATATATACTTTGTTTTTAACCACTTTTTATTTTATTTTGACGGAAGTACCCGAAATTTATATTCATTTTTTTTTAGCAGAAAACTTACTCCAGAACGAACTTTATAAAAAAAATGTATTTTGAAGAATACAAATAGACAAAATATTAAATAAAAAAGTGGTTAAAAACAAAGTATATATGTTCTATTTACAATTTTTTTTACTTTAGAATTTTTTTGGTAGTCATAATTTCACTGGACTGCTATTGCAGTCGGTCGGATTCTAGGGGTTAAGTATTACGTTCATCAAATACAAAGTAAAAACTTAAAATACTGAAAAGTTTATTGTTTTTACTGATACTAATAAATTTTAAATTAAATTGAATGGGAAATAAATTATGAAAGCATTTTTAACCAACACCGATTTGAAATGAGAAAAAAAGATTATAGTGATTTTTTACGATGGAAAATAAAATATACTACGATTTCGGTAATAAAACACAAAGAAGACAAACCAATACCAATCACCAATAAAACATGGTGCCCCGAAAACTTATTTGCCGTTGATTCCCCTTTAGCGTCAAAGCGAACATCTTTCGGTGGAGATATCAGGCTTTCAGCCCATTTCTTTTGTAATCCGCTCTCGTGGAACCAAAACAGGTATTTGTCTATGTAAGGCAGATACGGGGTACGTTTCCTGAAAGCCCAGGCGTGCGCGGATGGGAATATGTCGTCATTAGTCAATCTTAGACCACGGAAATCATTATTTTCCAAATGTTTTTTGCAGTTGTTCTTCAGCGAGGCGAAGATGCCGTCTATTTCTTCGATGACAAACTCTTTTTTTCCTAAAATCCTAGTTAACGCTGGACAGATCGTTTTAGAGCGGATCACTCTTTTCGAGAGTCTTTGGAGGTTTATATCCGTCGAATTGCTCAGTATTGGTAGTATGAAATTTGACTGAAAATTAAAAAAATATGTAATAAAAAATTTTCGAACGTCATTTCAGATATCACAAGGTTGTTAGAAACATTGACTGTAGAAAGAGGAGATGGTGCAATACTATTTATCACTCCTACAGTAGAGCAACATAAGAAAAAATATGTATAAAGGGTAGATATAAGCTTATTCTGACTATAACAAGACGAACCAGACATACTGTTGATAAAATTTCACCGGAGACTTGAATGAAATTTACATTTTTTACTCCAAACAATCTCAAGAATTGCTGGCGAAAGTCTGTCGGGTAGGTACGTCTTGTTATACCTCGTATAGACATCCAATAAAACGTTGTAAGATTGTACTCTTTCCCTCCTCTATAAAACACTTACTTCTTGTTAGTGATTCTCACCTTTGAAATTGTCAACATGGTTCATACATACCTACGCATAGATAATAGAACAATATATGATCTATCCCTACAAGTCTATTAGAAAGCAACGTCAGCACAGTATTTCTGTACCTTACTTCTTCCTCAGAGGCGTGTGAGTAAGACATTCCTGTTTTTTGGATGGTTGTATTATTTCAGAGGTTCAGAGCTTAATTTTTCAGTTAAATGTATGTGGGTAGCTTAATAAAATATTGAACAAGATTTTGTGTGAGGGTTTGATTTCTACTATCCGATGAATGCCAGATCTAGAATAGCCGGATAGCTTATTGACTTACATGAATCACATTGAGATCGTATCCTTCCTTTACCAGTTCGTCAAAGGTTAGCAAGTTTTCGATGGGTGGTTTAGTTATAAAGGAAGACAGCTGGGCTTTATAAAACGTACTAATAATGATGCAACACAATACCCAGAGTATTAAAACACGACCTCCAGCTGCCTGTAAGCTGCCTTGGGCTTGGTCAGTTAGAAAAAACCCAACAATCTGAAAAGAGTAGTCAGCTAAATAATTTTGTCACAAATTAATGCGTCACAATGACTTTTTTACACAACAAAACTTACCCAAAGAATTTTGTAGAATGGAATAGATATCTGACCGTCAGAAATCTGATTGCTTATGTACGCAACTATCGATTGAGCAATCAATGCAATTGCAATAACACCCCAAGTGATTGCCGAAAATACGTAAATCAGTTTCAAACCTAGGAAACATGGGACAGTTTTCATTAAAAACGTTATGTAATTAATAATAAAACATGTACCACGTATATCAGATAGATAAAAAATGCATTTTATTACTTTCAACAGGAGAAAAACTTCCGGCTACTGTAAAGCTAGGGTATTTTTTAAAATCTAATCACAGATTACTGATTACTGGTGAAAAAAACTCTTTATGCCAGTTATATTATTACCGCAACACACACAATAAAATTTAATTATATTCTCACCTTCCTTAAGAAATGTACTTTGCACGTTGTAAACAACCCTACACGGATCTATCATGACACGATAACTGAAGTCTGCCTTTTCCCACCTGGTAGATGTAACTGAAATACTTCCGACCGCAAAGTCAGCCTTACTTTGATTCACCAAAACGATCAACGATTCCCGATCTCTCCCATACTTGTCTTCAAAATTGTGCAGCACGTAATTGAAATTCATTCGTTTCTGCATCTCATCGAGCATGTTTCCTTCCAAACAGAAGGTGTGTTCACAGGACACTGTTGTCGATTCTTCGTGAAATGTGACGTTTTTGCGTTTTCGACATTTAAAACTTATTCCCCCGCTTACGTAAGTTATTTTAAATACGTGGCCTTCAAAATTCCAATTTCTTTTGTAAAATAATCTTCTGATTTCAGAACTCAAAACAGTGTTGAAAGCAGATTTTTTTTTCTGGAAATATACCTCGTACTGCAAGGAAAGTGTATTTGCGTTGACCCCACAATAGTAGCACACGTTGTATAATCGTATGCGATTTTCATAAAATTCTATTACGAGGATATTGAGAACTGATTTAAAAAAAATAGAATCTGCCAAAAATCGTGTTTCTAGAGCACCTATCTTATCGCTAAATGCAGATTTGCAAGCTCCGTAGCGTTTGTGACAGACAAACAAAATTAAATCACTTGGTTTTAATGTGTTTTCGTTTAATGTATCGAACCTTGAATGATTAACCAGAATAACGATATGTACTGTGGAACGATGCAGGAAAAATATAGCAGGCATCTGATGTTCTGATATTACATCGTAATTTATAATCCTTACTGCAGGCGGTTGCATTACAGATTTCAGATTACCTTTCAGGTTAATGTTGTTCCTTGACTCGATCACTTTTTCCCGGGAGTTTTTCTTATGTACAAACTGGTTTGTAAAATGAGAAGACGTTGCATCAAAATGTATTGTCAAATCATGAACGGCGAGATCAAAAAATACGTCACTCATAACATTTTCGGAAAACTCCTTTCGGAACTGGTTTTCATTCTCAAGAATGTTGAAAAGTTTCATTTTTATCGGATTTTCGGTAGCATTTTTAGGAATATCTGGTGCAACATCAGGTCTAGCGGAAGTAAAATATAACAAAACTATAAAATAACGGATCATTTTACTAATTCTCAATGCACATAAATTATTCACCGTTGTACACACAGATTTTTCAGATTTCTATTAATCCATTGTGATACTTGTTCAGGTCAGCAAAAGAAATCAACAAAACTCAAACTATTATAGCTTTTATACTGTGTGGACCATGAAAACGTCAAACTATAACATGGAATTGCGTTCTCAGTATAGTTGTATGCTGATCAAGTGATAGCGAACAACCCATTAAGTACACTCAATTTTGCTGAAGTTTCAACTGGTTTAACGTTATTTTGTCATTTAACTATCTGGAAATCTTATTTCAAACAAGTCTTTAGCACATTAGCCTCCCTCAATGCCAAAGTCTAATCGGGATTTAACGAATATTATGGAACATGCAAAAAATATGGGAAAATTGTGTGTTCGACAACCAAGAAAATCATTTTGGGAATGACACGAAAGTATTATGATTTAGAAAACATAATATGTTTATATCATTAACATATTTAAAAAAAAAAGACTAATGATTTGAGTACTTGTTTACACTTTATATATTATTGACAAATGGCGCGGGTAAACTTGTTATCGGTTTTAATATTTTTTTACTTTTGAAATAAGTGGTAATAATTACAATTCCACAGTGTGATTGGCATGTTTGTTTTCTTTGGGCATATTGTAAGTGATTTGAATTTATTTCGAAAATTTTCAGGTAGCGATTAATTGAGCAGAAACATATCGAGAATTTGACGATCGATAACATATTTCTCGATCACATAACTCTCGATATCGATTTCTAAATAAACTAGGTTAAATTACCATAAAATTAGAAAGTTCTGATTTTTTATTTTACTTAATACAGATTTTACAAATCATATTGCATTATTGAATTGCGAATAGTAAAAAATATTGAATTACATCATTTTAACTTTACTTTTTGTTTCAGAATTCAAAAAAATATTTAAAGTAAATTGTAAATAAACCCAAGGATATTTTGTTGACAAAATAACTTTCAAAAGTTATTAGATTGACACGAAAGAAGCAGATATTTAAAATATGTAAACAAACCATTAAAAATCCGTATCAGACCTCTAACTTTAAAAGTGTTATTGCTTGTTAACAAAATATTGCCCCTAACAGTATTAATAAATCAATAGCCTATCTGCCATCTGTGTATGAACAGTGAAAATAATTACTGGTGAATGGGCTTTCTACAGTGACCTGTAGTCTGGATAGAAAATACAATACTTTTTTTAGTATGCGATACCGTAAAAGAGACCCACTGTCTGGAGCTTGAGGGATTATGGCACTTCCAATCAAGGAATGCTGTGGGTGGAAGGGGATGGGTAAAGGAAAAATGAAAAGTGGCAATGTTTCGGTTCTAAATTATGATCTCTCACCATTGTACTGAGATAAACTTCAACTTTAGTGTAAATATGCCATGTATCTTAACTTAATTAAGAAGAAAATCTATTTTTCTGGAAGAAAAACTCACGAGCGGTGAGCTCTGACTTCATAAAAATGTTAAACGCCTGATACTAAACATATATATAAATGTATTTCTCTGACTTTTCTAGTGACTAATGTCATTCAAACCATTAGCTTTTAAATATGTATCCACTGTATAAAAATAAAACAAGACGCCATATTATTAGTTTAATATTTTTCAATCCAAATCTCGGACACAGTCGGGTAATGGATATTTACGGTTACAGTTTAATAATTTTCCTTTACACTTCCTCTGATATGTTATGGGATGTACCACGAATATTTACCCTTGCGGTAAATGGACAACTGGTGATAATGATTCAGAATATTTAACAGTAATTCATTAGAATTGATCACATTTTCGGAAATAAATATACGACTACAGTGTTTCAAAATGATTAACTAACGTCCAATAATAAAACAATTAATTTAAGGAATCGGAATATAAATTATCCATTCAAAATAACAGTTAAGTTCAGAGTTTGAGAATACATACATTTTTGTGAAAAGTTTTTTTTTTTTTTTTCAATATCTCTAAAGGTTCTATAATTTCTCACTAAAAATTATAAATCAGATTTTGATGCTTCTTTTTTTTGACTGATATACAAAATAGCAGTGTGCAGTTGAGGGCATCTTTGCTGTAGGTATTTTATGTGACGAAAAAGTGATGAAACCTGGTTACCATGATGATGAAATATTTATAACATTACTCATGAACATAAAACTAATGTTTCTACAAAGACATTCACATACCTGAAAAGCCATAATTAAAAAAAAAAAAAAAGAGATCAAATATTGAAAAAAAATACACAGTTCCTACATGTGTAGGTACTAACACAAAATAAAATAATTCTAATCAACTTGCATGCATAAATAAAATATATCAAATCAATACAGGTAAGCCCCGAGGCCACTTATTGCACTTATTTCGTTGAAAATATTTCTCTTACAAGATCGACAACGGTTTGAAAATGATAAATCCAAAGAAAAATATATGTGTCTTTTAAAACTTTAACATTTTTCTACAATGGGAAAATGTTACGAGTTTTCGAAATGTTAACAAAGGGTTAACATAGTGTGTAATTTTATTTCGATGGCGTGAGGGCTTCATGTTTATTTGGCGTGTGAAAATTATGCGCGATAGTGCCAATATAAAAAATAAAAAAAAAACAGTGTTTCCAAGGTAGTATGAAGCATTAAGAAAAACATTCAGAACTAAACATAAACAGTTTGTACCAAACCTGCTTTGCAAATGTCAAAGTTCATGTGAATCAAGTTGGTTGGGAAAGGGTTAACTGAAAATGTATTTAAATCATGGGTAGATGTCAGTATTAATGTGTTTGAGTTTCTGAAGAGAAACTTGTTTATTGTGAAAGCATTGCAAATATTGCGATCTGATGCGATCGAACATAAAACATTGAAACAAGGTGACCATTTTACTTTTAAATATGTGTGATACATGACATAGTATTTTTTTATCATTAAAACGCTGACGCTTTTCTAACCCGTTTTCCAGGCGATATAGTTTTCATGCTAGTAAATGATAAGCTTTACTGATTTAAATTTATTCGTGATCGATTTAAAAAAACGGTGTTTTACCAACCAAAAACAATGATTATTCGTGATTTGAAACATTTTAACAACCCTTATTCAAGGTACGAGTTAAGTTTCGGAACAAAACGCTTCCGACAAAATAGTACTATGCTATGCACAACTATTTCAGTCATAAAACACAAGCTAGAAATTACTATTCCAATGATTAACAGCACATATTGTCCAGCAAAATTATTTTTATTCGTGCTAGAAGCTCCATCCTTTTTAGAGAGACCGGCGAATCGGAAATCTCTGGGTATGGTAGTCAGCTCCTCGCTCCATTTCTGTTGCAATCCGCTTTCGTGAAACCAGAATATATACCTGTTCATGTAACGCAAGAACGGAGTAC
This sequence comes from Drusus annulatus, assembly GCA_022651775.1. NCBI lineage: Eukaryota > Metazoa > Arthropoda > Insecta > Trichoptera > Limnephilidae > Drusus > Drusus annulatus. Next base: position 649,730 of record JAGWCC010000408.1, read on the forward strand.
CCTTTCTAAAAGCCCAAGCATGGGTGGAGGGAAATATGTTATCTCGGGTAACACTCAAGCTGTGAAAATCGTCTCCCACCAACATTCCGTTGCAGTTGTTTTTTAGTGAGTTGTACAAGCCGTCTATTTCTTCAATAACAATTTCTTTGCTACCAATGACTTTTTTGAGAGCTGGACAGATGCGACTAAAGAGATTCACCTTTTGTGCGAGTTTCCGTAGGCGTTTATCAGATGAACTGTTCAGCATTGGAAGGATGAATCTTGCCTAAAATAAAGATTGATATTATGTTTTAAATGGATTTCTCATCGTAAATGAGACAGAAAGTGCTGGGATGTAAAATTACAAAATTGATCGATTTAAGATTCTTAATATCAAAGCATTGTATTTTTTTAGCTTTTTGCGTATCGAGACATATTGCGCATCTTCCTTCTTGAGATAATGCGTAGGATAGCATTACACGGCTGTCCAAAACCTTTATTCAAGAAAGATAAGTAAGCCCAATCAGGCTCAATACTATTATTGTTTCCTCTCGAAACCGAATTAATAAGGGGTTTTTAATTTGTAATACTTTATACTCACATTGATGACATTGAGATTGTATCCATCCGTAACAAGTTGGTCAAAAGTTAACAATTCATCTACCGGTGGTTTAGTGATGAAGGATGAGAGCTGAGCCTTGTAAAGAGTACTAATGATGATGCTGCATAGTAACCACAAACTCAATACGCGTCCAGCTGCCCCCTTAAAATTACCCTGGGACTGTTCGGCTAGAAAGAACCCTACGATCTGTCGAAAAAATCAAAATTATAATGTTTTTATTTTTGGGTAAAATACAGTTTGTTTAGAAATGTTAGTATTTATTTATAACTTACCCAGACGATTTTAGAGAATGGTGTATATATTTGTCCACCATAAATTTTAATGCAAATATATACTACAATGGATTGTGCTATTAGCAGAAGAGCAATAACAACCCACGTGACCGCCGAGAACACGTACACTAACTTCCGTCCTACAAAAGACATTATTTTATAAAGGCAAGTTTTTCGTTGTTGTTTGTTTTCACCCTACGAGTATAGTGTTCTTAGCCATCGGTTATGGATAAAATAGAAATATTTCAGTTGGTTTGGATAAAAACGTTTTGAATAAGATAGAACATGATGATGATTTAAGATGAGGGAGATATGGGTGTTGGTGAATGAATTTAAAATAAGGCGATATATTTAGTGGGCTTTGATGTATATTTAATTAAAGTTGGACAACCGAAACGACTGTGATCAAGAAGTCGCCATGGGTGTTTTAAATTAATTTTGTATCAGAGAACCCACAAGGATTCCACTTTAAGCTTAATTTTTTTTTAAGTATACGTAAAAATCACGGTAATATTATATAATTTAAAAGTTTTTAATTCAAAATTGTTACCTTCTTTGAGAAATGTTGGTTGCACATTGTACACGACCCTACACTGATCTTCAATGATAGAGTAACTGAAGTCTGCCTTCTCCCACCGGGAAGCAGTTACCGTAATACTCCCAATTGCAATATCTGCCCTGCTATTGTTTACAACATTGATTAAAGTTTCCCTAAGTCTTCCGTATTTGTACTCAAAATTTAACATTTCGTAGTTGAAATTCATTCTTTTCTTCATCTCCTCGAGCATGTTTCCTTCCAAGCTGAAAGAATTCTCGCACGATATGATCATGGCATCATCGTGGGAAGAAACATTTGTAGGGTTAAGACAAGCAAAACTGATACCACCACTGATAAAAGCAATTTTTATTGTGCGGCCATTGAAGTCCCAAATTTTATTTTCCAAAAGTCTTTCTATTTGCGAGCCCAAATCAATCTCAGGAGGAGGCGTTCCTCGATGAAATGATACCTCGTATTGCAAATAAAGGGCATTTGCCTTTCCACCGCAATAGTAACACACGTCATATAATCGAATTCGGTTTTCTAAGAATTCTGTAACGAGGATGATGGGAACTGCTTTAAAAAAACCTGAACCTTTCAGGAACAGTGGATTTATTGTTCCTATTTCATCAGTGAATGCTGTCTTGCACGCCTCACGCTGCTTGTGGCAAAAAAACATAATAACATCAGTAACTTTTAGAGAGTTTTTGTTTAATTCATCGAACCTTGAGGAATTCGTCAGAAGAACAATGTGTATTGTCGATCGTCTAATTACAGGATAAAGTGATCCTTTCATAGTATCATAATTCAACATCATTGTCACAGGTGTATGATCACCTTTTGAGTTTGTGTTCTTTGTCGAAAATTTAAACAATTTTTCGTCTCGATGATTATTTTTGTCCATTATTTTATTTACTAAATCTGAAGTCTTTGCATCAAAGTGGAGCATTATATCATGAGCAGCTATGTCAGTTAGTATTTCACTCATGACATCTTCAATAAATTCACTTTGAAACAGACTCTCGACACTGATGAAATGAAAATTTAAGGATTTTAGTTGGCTTAAATTTTTACTCATATCAGAGAAAATATTGAAAGCGTTTTCTTCTAGTTTAACGTAACAAAATAAATTGAATACGACCATTGAAAAAATCATAATAATATTTAATTCAGTAAGTGAATTACTGATAAAATTACTGTGATCAAACCAATTGGCCAGGCAAGTGAATTGAGATAACCAAAACCTTTTAAACTTTATGGTTTATATGGACATTCAAAAATTCTTTATTTCGTATTGCGTACACATGTATTTTAAAATGTTTTCTAAAGAAGTTGAGTAAACATTATGTTGATCAAGAAGTAGGATTACCTTATTCTAAACATGTTTACATAATTCCGTTTCAAACATTATTTTGACATTATAATCTCAAATCTTTTTATAAAGTAAGTAAAATTTTTGGTATTTCACACATTCTGGAACGTCATAAAGGTTTAAAATTATTTTGAATGGTAGGAAAGTGTATAAAATAAATATCGTTAAATACAAAAAGAAAAGGAGTAAATAAATGGATATAATTTAATAAAATATTTAAGGGTGTTGGGAAACTTCTGATAGTCATCAAATTATGTTGCTCATAGAATATTGTTTAGAACTTATGTAAAATCTTTTAATTTACTTCTAAGAAGTAACCTATCGTAAAATTATCAAAAAAAGTCTTTTAAATACCAAAAGTAAGTATATTATTAACCCAGAAGTCAAGATACATAGTTGGTGATGTGTTATATGTCGCTGTCGTTTTTTTAAATCCATCCAAGTCAAGGTAATTGTATCCGAGAAACTAATTTAACACATATTATTATCTTACCTTACCTTGTCTATATGTGAGATGTATATAAATGTTTAATTTCTTTTTTTACACTATGCATGTATCAACAATATTTGTATATCATTCATCTCTTAATGTATTTGGTGAACAACTGTTTTTGTGAGATCTTGCTGAATAAATAAATTATAGTAGAATGTTTCGAAAATAGATATTTCGATTATTGAAGTGTTTGAATATCGCCCATTACTAGTTCTGATGCATTTAATACCAAACACAGTTTACATGATTGTAAAAAAGAAGCATAAAGCAAAGAGTCCTAATAAAACGCATGTGGTTTGAAGTGATAATGTTATTTTGATATAAATAAAATTAGTTGATATATTCACGCAGTACACCGCAGGTACCTACATACCATACATTATGAACATAATGTACTCAATTAGGTTTGACTAAAGATGTTTGTTTTAACATCAAACTTAAACCTAGCATAATAAATACTTCAATGTTTTTTCCATATTCAACGAAGGACATGATTCCTTGTTAATTTATGAATTTTAAACTTTTTAAAAAATCGACCGACAAATAATGTAATAGTTTCACATACCTATTTGCTGTCCGAAAATATGAATACATTACTAATTTCACAGTAGTAAAAATCACGCGATGTTACTTGATTTGCCAAGAACACAAAAAGTTGCTTCATCCACTTTAACCAAATGTAGAATAAAGTCTGCCAAAATACATACAAATATGTACTATATTAGGTAGGTAGGGATTTATATAAATATATATATAAATAAATAAAAAAATAAACTTATTTTAACTAACTTTTGGTCCTTCTTTTTAAAGGTTCACATTCGTACGGCGGTACACACTCACAAAAGAGCTTATTTATAGTCGTTAATTATTGAACAATGGTATATTGTTACCTACGTACTAAGTTCATACATACGAAGGTTTTTTTAAAATTGACGTAAACTTTAAATGTATTTAAGAAATGTTTATGAAGGAAACCAGAAATTACATTTTGAAATTAATAATGCAGATTTTTCTATAAAACAGTGGAGTTATTTTTTCCCCAAGACCGTAAAGTTTTCTGCTGAAATTTTTCTCGTTTAGTCTCCCAGTATCCAAACCTTCCAAGGGTGGATTTTGCGGTAGATTTTTCAATTTGGGAAAAGGTATTGAAACGTCATAATAGTTTGATAAGTTGTCCAAAGATGTCATAGGGCTTTCTGCGTTTTAAAACAGTGAGCGTAGAGGTACTGTTAATTTTAAATACAAATAGTGATGTTTTATATTTTAAAATTATGATGAAAATCTTTGGTTGGTTTCAGGTTTTTTTCAGCGGTATTTTTTTAAATTTACGAATTCAGATTTATGTAACCTTTTATTTCATTTGAAAAAGAAATTACCCGAGTAAATTTCGACAAACTTTCTAATGTAACTATTCTCCTGTGACATTTGATATTAAATACGAAGAATGCTCCATAAATTTAAACTTAACTAATTCCTTCCTGGAATGAGTTTTTTTTAACTCCCTGGGAATAATACATAAAGAAATGTATTTTTGTGTTCCATATTATCATTTTAACAAATATAAACTTAGTAAATAAAATATAGTTACTTTTTTATCTTTATATAAATATGATTGAAGTGCTAAATTTGAGGCATGGAATTGGTGGAAAAAAAAAGAGTCATATCGTCGCTGAAAAGGTAAAAGGGCTTAAGCGACACTTTGGTCAAAAATGAGTTAAATATACAGTTTTGATCAGGTTTTTTTCTGCATTGAATGCTCTGACTTTCGTTTGATTCGAAAGACTTTGGTTGCCCTTCAGTCATCTAAAATATATTTACCATTTGGGAGAAGGCTTGACTCAAGCGACAGAAGTTTGAGACTTTTTTAAGCTTTTTGTCGCTCAGTGAGAGCATTAAGTTAGCTGAGTTATTTTTTTTCAAAATCCAACCATGTACTGAAAAGACCTATGAATTTTATTGTTGAACAAAAAAAACTTTCAAGTGCTCTGGTGTATATTTACCAAAATAGCGCTTCAGCCCTTTTGCCTTTCCAGCGACGATATGATTTAAAGAGATCTGAACAGAATGAATGACCGAAGAAAGGTGATGGGAATGAGATAAATAAGGGGTGCTTAGAAGGTTCTAATGGACAAATACATATGTGCCAGGAGAATACACGTATATATGATGCAAAAATATTTTAGAAAAAAAAACGTCGGAAATTTCTTAGGAAGACGTAAAAAAATAGTACGATTAAGTGATCCATATAGTTGAGGTGGATTATGTCAATAGTACAAGTTATAGCCGAGGGTGTATGAATATGGATAAAATAAGTGTGTCTCGGGACAGATGTTTGTGGTGGTTCACCCCTAATGTCCACACCTGCAAAGAAAGGATGTGATTTTCTTTACCAAGTTAATACTGTTCGGTACATACGTTGCTGAAACTTTCGTTTTCCGAGAAACAGCGCTAAAGAAAATAAATAAAATAAAATACAATGCTCATAATAAAACAAACGCGAAAGTCAGAATAAATATAACGATCCATACCCCGGATTCCAGAGGAGTGGGCAAAACATGGAAACTCCATTACGAAGTACTTTTAAAGAATTACATATTTCAACCACTGTCTAATATTTATTTCAAGAAGGTACCAACATTACCTCGAAATGTTGTAACGGGTCCATTTGCACAATATGATATGCGGTGCAAAATATCATATTGTTTTTCTTTTACAATACATACGTCAGTGTTTCCCAAATAATGTGCTCTTTATGAGAAATAATAATCAAGGTAAGCTCCTTGGTTGTAGATCCAAAGATCACTGTTTCAGAACACTACATATAAATACATAAATATAAAACCAAAGTACATACTCGTACATTAGTAAAAATAATTAATTTTTCAGATTCTAATGTGAAGCTAGAGCATTTGTCACAGAAAAGAAGTAAGTCTAAATTAAAACTTCGCAATTAAACAATAGGTTTTAAGTAACACATTTTAAAACAATAATGATTGGTAATTTTTTGTCACATCAATATGTTTTTATTGAATAAACCGTGGTATAATTTATCCATAAACCAAAAACCGGTGTTTTATCTTAAAAGCCCCCTTTTCATATAACGTGAAATCTTTAAGCACATACGGTGTGCAATGTTTTTAAAATATAGCATTCCAAGGATTTACAGTTTATTGTAGAGTGGAAGATACGAATAGAGAATTACGCTGGTGAGACGTATATTCAGAATCGAAACGTTGTTTCTCAAAATGGTTTTAAAAACATTTTGCTTTTGTGTTTAGGTTTTATATTGCAAACAAAGGACTTTGCACACAATATAATTACGCGAAAAAATATATTCTAATATTATTTTGTTATATTTAGAGATACCTAATTTGACAAAAAAGATAGATTCCAACCTTCCTATTCTCCTTCTCCTTTTCCGATGTCTTATAGTCTCAGCTCAAACCGTCTAAATGGACATGTCAAGTAAAAAAATAAGAGAACATCTGTATTTGTCTTACTCAAATTTAAAAAAAATAAATTTTGTTGCAATTGTGGGGGTGCGATTTTTGAGAAATTTGTCCGTGCCATACGTATCATACGACAGATTGAAGACAATTTATTTTATTTTCATTTATTCGCGTTGTCAAGAAGTACGAATATCTCAAGACTGACATTTTTGAGAAACCTGTGCTTACTATCTTCGATTTTTGGCAGAAAAAGTAGAAGTTTAAACATTAGATCTCATTTTTTTAAATGTATTGTTTTTTTGCATAACACCAACCGTTTATTAGCCAGCTAATTCCAACGTCTAAAAAATAACAAATTGAGAGTGTCCCTTAAAGAAATGTCTATTTGTCATTCAAATATGATATGACTACTCCACCCCTTCCGACCCACTTATGGAATGAGTGGAATGAGGGAATGAAAAGAAAGAAAAGAAAAGAAGAAGGATTAATGGCGTTTCTTTCCAACCCTGTCCAACAATATTTGGTACAGTAACGGAATGCGGCCCTAACGTTACTAGAATTGAAAAATGGTTTTAATATATTCTCTCGCTAACGATGCCATCCCTCATTTTTATACCAGAAAGAGACGAAAATGGCAGCGACGGAGGGCGGTTATTATTTCACCAGCGTATTACATACGTGAGAATAAAAGATAATTAAAAACAGATGTACTTATTTAAATTATGGGCCTGTTTAAACCTTTGTATACTTAGGTGTCGGTACATAATTAAGTATTATTTGTGGTGTGCCATTACACTTTTTATAGGAGATGTAATTAAAAATTACACACACTATGGAAACATGCGACCAAAGCCCTGGTGCTCTTAAGGGTCAGCACCCAAGATGACGCTAAACGTTTATTTGTAGCATTATAATAGAAGCAACACTACAAATGATTTATCTGCAAATTTCATACGGGTAGTTAAAAAAATGTGTGAGGTTTCCAGTGAATACATTTTTTTAACTGCAATCCTTTAAGTTCTATTAAAAACATTCTAAAATCTCGGTAAAAGGTGCAGTTTGAAGCGAAAACCTTATTGAACGTTTTACTTGAAGTTCTAGTATGCAATAAGAATTTAAAACATTACTGTTTAGGAATCGTATTAATTGGAAACCTTAGACATTTTTCTAACTACCCGTAACAGAAAAATAATTAGCAGTTTTGCTTCTACTAGAAAGCCAAAAAGTGTGTCAAAGATGTCTAATAAATATGACCAGGATGCTAATATCATGGCAACTCAACGTGAATTTCTTAGCAATTCTCTCAGAGGGAAGTTGAGTAAAATTTATTTATTTCAGCATAATATTTATTTCAGAATAAATTCTAATGAAAGTTAATATTTTTGAAATTTAGTAATTTACTAAAAGGACAAAGGTGATATTTCAAAATAAAATGCTACGAAAATACAAACATAAAAAAATAAAATAAAGTTGTTCAATTGTTTCCCAGCTTAAAAATATTCTTAACGCATGGCGATAGCGAAAAAATTATCTAGTTTTCTTAGTTGTAAGTTGTAATATATGTTATTTAATACAATAATTATACATTATTAATATGACCTGTATGAGATGATTATCAATGTCTTGATTGTCATTAAATTTCACTAACCCGAATTTCCCCAAAGATGTTTAGAGCCGTCCCTGCAGAAGTGGGTGCAGAGCTCGCCCGGCCCCCTCGATCACTAGGAATGTCACCGCGATGATGATCATTTTTATACTTTTTACCCATTTAAATTTCTGAATTTACAATTCCGTAGACAAGTCAATTTCCTCTGGTTTCGTTTGTGCGAATGTGCCCTTTGTGGCCGTTTTAATGGAGCTCTCTTACCCCGCGCGCCCCTCGGCCCTGAGTAGGAGTAACGAGGGATGGGTAGAGCGGAGGAAACTGGGAGACTGGGTAAGGAGGAGACAGATGGTTTTAAAGGCGTGTAGGCTTGGAGTTGAAAGTTTTTTCTGCTTTTCTGCGGGTTTTTGAGATGACAACTGCGGGTTTTTAATATTTCAGAAAAAAATGTTACCCCTCCCACGTAGGAACAGCAGTAGCAGACTAGCTAAGGGTGAAAAAAGCAAGTACCTACCTTCCAGCGTACATTTACTCTTAAGTATTTTATTACGCTGTACAACTGAAGGCGTATGCACATGACAGCTCTTATATAAATTGCCGAAACATACACTTCTTGATGGGTTCTGTTTTTAGGCAACTTTGAAGTTAAGGATTTACTCGTAAGTGTTTCGCCATCCGCTTTTCAGTGAAATTTTGTTGGAAGACATTCATAACTGTCTTAATATCGCGGATGCATTTCTCTTTAGAGATATACAGAGATAACACTCTATCATATATCACTGTTTTCATTTAACGTTTTCGGTCGGACAAAAATCATCCAGCTTGAGCAATAAGATTTGCCATTAGTTCAATTGACCTCAAGAGTGATATTTGAACGTAAAAATATTTGCAAATTTCGTATTACTTTGAAGTATTTAAAAAAAGTTTGTAAGCTGCTGTTTCTGTTACCTGATGTACGTAACAATGGTTATTTTAAAGATATTACTTCGCTCCCCCATATAAACAATATTATCTTCTTTCATCTAAGAATACCATAATACTAAAGCAGGCCAGGCAGCACAACAGGTGTATCGGTATTCGCATTCGCTCTAAGCCGTATTGATGGAGAAGCATTTTTCCGACTTATTTAAATTGGATCGTGCCCGAACTCCCTCCCACCCCCGATAGCAGCCTCGTTCTGGCGAAGAAGTCGGCTCGAACTCATTATTTTACCGGGTATTTGTGGTCGTAAGCATTTAAGGCGATTGCATCGAAGACGGTATAATTGAAAATTTAACCAAATGATTTGGTTCAACTGCGCTGTTCGGGCTCGAGAAACAGATGAGATGTTTGAGCGGCTTGTTTTACTTTTACATGCGGAAAATGGAGGTTTGGCAAGTTCGCTGTTTGTTTAGATTCTCTCGTATTCTGGTACAACAAATTAATGAAAGGCATTGCAAATTGAAGATACCGTAGCAGAACAGTCACATGATTGCGCTTATTCATGTCTGCACTTTGCTCCAAGGTGGGAAAAAAATCACCGATGAAAAGAAGAAATATGTACCTACTTTGTGAATTATTGCTTATTTAATAATTACAGAGGTGTTTTCTCAATTGATTACAGAATAGTACAAGCACTTAGTTGCAGAGCGAAATAAACTGTACAAAAGATCCCCCCGTGATGACAATCACACAGAATTGAAACGTTGTTGCTTGAAATGGATTTAGATTTTCATAACTAAATAAAAGTCAGGTCAGATCAAATTCCCCTTCCCTTCCCCCCCTCCAACTCCCCTACATCTAAACCTACCCAAACGGGCATACAATAGTCCCACCGGCTTTTGTAAGTTTTCAGACTATCAAAAACATAAATCGATAAAAAAAATGTATGTTTCATATAGGTATGCAGTAATTCTGTTTTTTTTTGTTTTTATTTTTATTTTATATTAGTTGCTTGTACATCAACTTTACAAAGTAACTAAATAGCAAGTTGAGGCACATTTTGGCAACTTTACACAAATGCAGCTTTAGTGTTCTGGTATTAAATCATAAATACTAATATATTTTTTAAACTTAATTATATCTGTATGAATGTATATTGTTGGTACTTAAAGAATGTCTATCCTTTTCTTTACAGAATCTACTATTTCTATTTAAAGGAAAGGTATTGAAAGAATAATCGTTTTTTGGAAATAGTATTCCCATACTTTTTGTATGGAAACTACATCCGGCTTAAATAATTTAGCATGATAAATGATCAAAAACTTTTATAGAAAATAAATTATGGTGTTTTTGTGCACTGAGCAATATTGTTGATGTGTTTTTTCTACTGATCACGATCTAAAAATGTAATTGAAGTATTTTTCTGTAAGGTAAGTAAGTACAAGACATTTTATTTCTAATGAGAAGATAAAATGTGATTCTAGCTAAGGTTGCTGAATATGTAAGTAACATCATAAGTAATTTAAATTTTACATCAATTTTCGGTGATTTTAGTGACCTGTTTTTTAATCAACGGGTATTTTATAAATAGTTGGACGTTTATACATATTTAATATTATAAGCAAAGCATTGGAATACCAGATGAATAGGACTTATCATCATGAATTTAAAATAATAAGTTTTTCTTTCTGCAAATTTGAATCATCACTCCGTATATTTTGATCATTAGTTTAACACTATATTAACCACTTTTTTTGCACAAAATCTAAATGTGCATCCAGTGTTTAATACAATATATAAAAGAATACAGTGTTTAGTACAAAATATAAAGAAGATTATTAGTAAAATTTAAACTCAATTAATCTTAAAAACATATTTTTAAAATTACATAATTTATTTTAACTGACCACAAGAAAGCGATGTTTATTCTTCAAAATCCCTCAGTTTTCAAACCTTAAATTTTAATAAAAGTTTTCTGAGTGATACACATGAACTAAAAAAAAAATCTTTAGTTTAAACGTTATGCTATATATATATATGTATTTTACAAACAATGAGATTTTTTCATATTCAGTTACCTAAGCCGTCCTAGAAGTTACAATCCGCAAAAATAGTACCTACTTTCCTTAAAAGCCATGTTTTTATTATAATTTAATTAAATGAATACCATCACCAACGCGATGTAGTAGTCTGGAAACTTCCACGACGGATGAAGGATCTTTCTCGAGTGTATTTAAAAAATGGAGATGAGTTTTCCGGATCTCCTGGAAACAGTTTCAGGCGGACGTTCTTTTCGCGGAACTAGACAAGTGGTCTCTCAACATGGTGGATGATATTCTACTTCTTTTTGTGTAAAAACTTTGTCAATTACTTCAGTTCTGGCCACAATATTATTTTTCTTGAGCAAGTTCATTTAGAAAAACAAAAAATCAAGTAAGAAGTTTATAATTCTGGAAACACAATACGAGTTTTTTTAATCAGAAAAAAAAGTTGTTGAAAGCCCTTAAATAAAGAAAGGGGAAAACAAAAATTTTATTTGAACAACTAAATTAAGCAATCTGATCTTTACGTTTTTCCTTTAAAGTTTGAAAATTAATTTATAAACTTTGTTGTATTTCCAAACTCCTCAATATCTAATTAACGTTTATATTTGACCTTCACTTAAGCACAGTTACGCAAGCCATTATAAAACAAATAGGACTGACGTTCAAATATTCTATTTTGTGAGATTCCGAGGTTCTAGTGTTTAATCAAAATACTTTAATATCGATTAAAGTGTTGAAATGCAATTATTTTTATGGTGGATTTTATTTATTTTGTTATTTTCCCTCAAGTTATTAATATGAACTCCTGAGAACAGCCACGAGAGAACACTACGGTATACTATGGGAAATGTTTATATTTTATACATTAATGACCAAAAGAAGGAACTAAACTACATAAACATATTAAAATCTACAAGTCATGCCATTTCTTTAATTGAAAAAATGTCAAAAAAGTGAAGAACTTTAAAAGTCGTTTCCTTTGGAAACCTTGAGGGTGGATTTTCAATGAAACCAATTTCGTACCCATACCGAAAAAACATTTTTCAATTAATATTTCTTAATACATTGAAAATGTAAAACAATAATATATAAAATTTTAATTCCGTAAAGAAAATGGATTTTCATGAAAACAAATTAATTTTCTAATTTAAAGTTACTTTTTAATACAACATTGTTTTAAAAAAAATACATCATCCCAAACGTAATTTATGTTTTCGGTTCCTAGAGAAAGCTGTTTTTAAGTTTTGAGCGGCACCTTTGCCACTTTAATATATGTGTTCCTTGGTTCCTTCGAATAAAGCAAATAAAAAAGTGATCTAACTTTTTCCATCACGAGTGTCAAACTTTGACAAATATGAAAGAGAGATGGCGAAGAAAGAATTGACAAAATGAGAAAATCATAAGGGGACGAATGGTGTCGTTTCTTTTATTACTTTCCCGCGCTATTTCAACAAAAAAACCTCTTTTATTATTAAGGGGGGTTCGGAATGCCCCCACGATGAACGAAAAACATCCCTTATACACCCTTTATACATTTTTACACATCCTTTTATGCGTTCATTTGATTAACAATTTTCCCCAAAGGTGACGGTAATCCCCGGACGCGGGAAGGCTATTTAAGTAAGTGCTTCTCCAATCGAACAACCAAATAGCGTAATCTTTCAGGGGTCCCATATGAATTCGAAATCCGAAATTGTTGAAATAATACTCGGAATTTGAATATAATTGTTCGTACATCTCTAGTCGTATGTAACAAAAGCCTATTTTTTTCGAAAATATAAAATTCAATAATTATTATGATTTCAATTTTTTTTTAAAACAATTCTTAGTCAAAAGTTCCGCTAGGTAATTATTTTTAAGCGTGACAGCTGTTTCGCCTTCTGAGGGTATTATCAAACCGTTTAATCTTCTGAGGGCATTATCAAAAACGAGTTTGATTATGCCCTCAGAAGGCGAAATAGCTGTCACGCGTAAAAATAACTATCAAGCAGAACTTTTGAATTTAAATTGTTTAAAAAAAAAATTGAAATCATAATAATTATTGTTTAAATAAATTAAAAAACCTAAAAAATTAAATGGAGTACACTACAAAATAAACTTTTTAACAATAAATAAAATTCAATGTATGATTTGTGGAAATATTTTTTTTGTACACGTTTTCTAGGTACTTAATTTTTTTTTTTGTATTTCATATATCTTGATGTATGAATGAGTTCTTAGAGTTTCAGGAAACTGTCGCACCTTCTTCACTATTCTATTTATACCTTCTAATATATGTATTACTCGGTATCTAACTTGTCTCTAAACTAGCCACAAGAACGCACAGCATTACGTGAGAACACTTCTTTAAACGGTTCGAGAAAGTGGTGAGTGTCCTCGATGATGTTTTTTTTTCGTTTTTCCCTCGTTTTTCAATAAGCAAGGTGTTTTTTTTATAATGGTCAAAGCTGCTCGAAAGGGAACAATCTATGATGTAAGATAACACATTAAAAATCCACATTATTCCTTGAACTACACAAAACGCAGCATTCTCTTTGTGTTTTATAAGAAAACAAGAATTTTATCGTACCTTTGTTTTATCTTTATGCCTCGCTGAAATAGTTTCGTAGGTCTTGTACCAACTTTACAATTATACATTATCGAGTGCATTATTAATAAGAAAGAAAACTCCCTTGCAGCACTCCGAGTTGTTAACTAAAGTTGCTGCATTTCTCTTAACTTTGATACAGTTCTGAGATATTTTCAATATAAGGATTTCAATTGAATACTAAACGAGAAGTTAATTTTTTTAATCAAAAATGGATTTTTAATGATAAAAAACACTATTATAAATGAGTAAAAAATGTGTCCAAGCATTTTAAATTTAAGAGGTTACGGGCTCAACGTCATTTCCGTGCCAAATGGGGGCGTCCCAGTCGTGGTTTGGTGAAAATTCCGAACAAAATGTAAATTGACATCACCCACAAAAACACAAAAATCAAAGTTCATCAATTTTTTATCGGAATAAAAAAAAAACATAAACAATGCAAAGGCAGTGTAATGCAGTTTATTCCTTAATTAATAAAGCCCGAAAAATAAGTTAGAAAATGACAACATATTAAAAATAAATACAAAAAAGGTTAATATGAATTATAATAATAATATAAAAGTAAAAAAAAACGTAGAAAAATCGTTTATGGAGGATATTTGACGGTCTTCTGTCGCCAGTAGGGTATCAAGGGGGACTCCATCGAAGCAGCCAAGGCAGTAATGATGGTATAATTCAATAGGCGTAGTCTGCACAACGTTTAACGTTAAAATTTTGGCTCTCCAATGTCGTTTGTAATTCAATTTATCCTTAACGCATAAATAATTTTATGTAAAATGTTCGACCACCATAATACGAACATTTGTCTAGTTTGGTGGCTTGCAATTCATTATACTTTAAAATATATCATACATTAAAAAATTGTGTTGAACCGTGAAACGAAAAATAAAAATATTAATTAGATCTATTTTGATATTTAGTATTGCTTAATCAATTTGTGAGAAATCACCTTAAGGGCGCTATTTCACAATGTTTCAAGTATTCAACAATGCCCTAATTCTTTTAAAACTAAACCAATGCAATCTAGATACAAGCGAGTATCTAAAAGTCTCAGTCCTGATGTTATTGTTACAGCTAAATAACATTTTGGATCGATTAGTATATTATATATAACAGAAAAATAATTAAAAATTAAATTAATTAAGAATTACAGTAAATTGTTGGTTTTGTTCAAACTGTTGATTTTGTTAAGAACGGCTTTGCATTTTGTCGTAAAAAAACCTTTTAAGATAAATTAAACAAAAACTCACATGATTTTTTTTTCTTTGTTGGAAGGGGTTACTCCAAATCCACTGGGCAGCTGAAATAAATAAACTCGTTTGAAATAAGGCAAGCCACGGTGAAACTGCTTTTTACTGAGGCGGGAATATATATTTTTTAAGAGTACCTGATTCGGTGAAGTAACGCTCGTGTATGTAATATAAATTTCTCCTTGCATGTTCACGGAGGGGAAAGTAACGGAATTTGCGGCACTAATAAGAATGAGGGTGACAGGAAGGAGAAATAGAATATACACTTCAGATAATGCCTTCATCATGGAATCCTAAGAGAGTCCACTTCATTTTATGTTATGATTTTTTAATTCACTGTCCATGCTGTCCACTTTGTGTGTGTTTATACTTTATCTTATGTCTGATTGTGTGGAATTGCTCTATCCTTCTCTCAATCGAGAATAAAAAAATATTATTAACCTTTCAGTAGGTACCCAAGAAGACAATTCAATTTTTTTTTGTAAGCTTGAACAATATCAGTCGTAAAATGTTAATCAATTTAAAGAAATGAAAAAAATAACTTGTATAAGACCACGAATATTATTTTAATTTTTGTGACCGACCGGTTTTGGTTAGTCTAAACATCATCAGGGTAAAAAATTAAACTAAACAAAAAATTCAAAATGTGCGGTTATATATACATATAGAGGTAAAGCAAAATATAAAACAAAATAACAAAACAATGAGAAAACAATAGAATGGTTTAAAAAATATTAAATTAATATTATTATGAAACATTGAAATAATATTCGTGGTCCTTTACAAATGTATTTTTAATTTCTTTAAGTTGTGGTTCGACATATTTGAATAAATAAAAAAATAACTTTCAATAAAACCACGGATATTATTTTAATTTTTATGACCGGCCGGTTTCGCCTAGCCTAAGTATTATCTAGGTACAAAATTAAACTAAACAAAAAATACAAAGCGTGTGGTTATTTATACATACATAGGGAGAAAAAAATACAAAATAAAATAACTGAACAATGAGAAAACAATAGGATAACATTTCAATTATAACAAAGAAAAATAGAGAAAGATATAGATAATATGAATTGAAAGAAACATGAGAAGGTGATTAAAGAATAATGATATATTTTATAATTTTCCGGAAAAGATACCAAATATCGGACTTCTAATGGTCATAAAAAATTCAAACAATATTTGTGGTCTTATGCAGAGTTATTTTTCATTTCTTTAAAATATCTCTTTAATTTAATTTTTTAAAGTCAATACCGCACAAGAGTCCCAACTGCTCCAAAACGTCTAAAGCCAGTGAGACTATAGCATCCTCAATTGAGGTATTTTGTGAGGTTAAGGGTAGTTGGGAGGGGAAGGAGATGGGGAAGAAGAAGGTTGAGAAGTACCTGGCTATTCAGATCTGGTCACCAAACACGGCTAAAAGCCATTTCAAGCAACGTTTCGATTTTGAATGGTGGTCTTTCACAATTGAGGTATATTACGAGGTTGAAGGTAGTTGGGAGGGGAAGGAGATGGGGAAGAGAAAGGTTGGGAAGTAAATGGCCATTCAGATCTGGTCACCAAACATTTATTTTATTTATTTTTATTTATTTTTATTTTTATTTATTTTTTTATTTATACTGGGTTTTAACAGATTTTTTCACTTACGTGAAAAAATCCAGTTATAAAAAACCAGTTAGTGTACAATCATTGATAAATACAATACAAATAGACAAGATACATTAAATTTTTTAAAAATTGTTGTTTTTGTACTTATTACTACTAGATACATACAAAATATACTTAGGGAATTACTCTAACACCCTTTTAAGCAATAACATGACATTCCGTCTGAAACCGTACAGACCATCAACAAAAATGTCTACATCAGCACACTCTATTAGATTATATAGTCGGCACATTTGCGATAGAGGGCTAAAGTAGGCAATATTGTTTCTGAATGTATTCAGGTGGAATGTACTATGAGCATTGGGTACATTAATTTCAATAGCGCTAAGACATATTGCAGTGTCGAGATGACCGTGAATTATTTTATGTAGACATATCAACTCAGTTAATTGCCTTCTAGTTTTCAGTGTATCCATGTTAAAGTATTCAAGGCGTGCATCATATGATCTAAGATGGTCATGTAGACCACATTTGAAAGATAACATTCTTAGCATTTTTTTTTGAACAGATTCAACAGTGTTTACATACTTGTGGTAATGAGGATTCCAAATAGTGCTACCATATTCCAATTTACTTCTAACCAAGCTGTTGTAAAGGGTTAGAATTGATTGTGGGTCCTTGAATGGTTTACATATTCTGTGAATAAATCCCATCATTTTGAATGATTTACACTTAATGTCGTTTATGTGAACATCAAATATGAATTTAGAATCAAGAGTGATTCCTAGATCTTTTATCGAAGAAACTTTATTAAGGATAGTATTATTAATGACGTAGGAAAAGTTCTTTGTAATTCTATTTCGAGTGAAGTTTAAAGTGTAACATTTATCAACATTTAAGTGCATATCATTGTCAATACACCAGTTTTTGAGTGTGTTGAGGTCATTCTGAAGCAATTGATGATCAGAGATCGACTTAATTTTACGAAAAATTTTAAGGTCATCAGCAAAAAAGGCATAATCACAGTGTAATTTTGAACCAAGGTCATTTATGAATATGAGAAAAAGCAGGGGGCCAAGATTCGATCCCTGTGGTACACCAGAAGTTACAACTATATGGGATGATTTGTATCCATTAATGAGTACTAGTTGTGTTCTGTTATACAAATATGATTTCACCCAGCGAAAAAGATCTCCATGTATTCCTATTAGATCAAGCTTATTTAGTAAGATGGAGTGGTTAACTTTATCAAAAGCTTTTTGGAAATCAGTATAAATTGCATCAACTTGTAATCTTTCATTAAATGAATTACAGACATAATTACAAAATTCTAAAAGATTTGAATTGATAGATCTGTGAGGAACAAACCCATGTTGTCTAGTGCAGAGAAAGGGCTTAAAGTGAGAAAAAATATTATTATATATTAGAGATTCAAAAACCTTAGCAAAACATGAAAGTATACTGATTGGTCTATAATTTTTTATTAAACATTGATCACCTGATTTGAAAACTGGTACTACATGTGCTTCTTTCCACAAGTCAGGAAATGTTCCAGTGGTTAGTGATTCATTAAAAATAATAAAAAGCGGCAAACATAAAGAATCTGCACAGCAACTGACAAATAAAGGAGGGATTTTATCAGGTCCAGGACCTTTGTTGGAATCTATTTTACTCAAAAAACATTTTATTACATCTGCACTAATGTGTATTTTACCAAGATTGCAATGGTTGTGTTTAGTAATAATAATATTATAAATATTAATAATAAAACATGGCTAAAAGTTATTTCAAGCAACGTTTCGATTCTGAATATAATTAAGATCGATTAAGAATAATATAAACACAGGATAATTTTTACTCTGTACTAATAATAAAGAAAATAGCCTCTGAATGAAAGAGCTTTATGTCAGAATACCAGTTAGAAGTAAAATTGATTATTTTAGATATTTTTCAGCAAGCCTTTCAATATAACATTCGGAAATTATACTGTGTTGTCTATAAGTGTGCTTTGAAAATTCACCCTAATAACAACTATTTTGATACAGTTACACAATATTACGTCAGCATCTACACATTATCAACGTTAACTGAACATATTAACTACTGTATTTTCAAGTGTACTGCAAATACAGTGGTTAATATTATTAACTATTAATAAAATTTTGTTAAAAAAATCGTATTTAGCCACTTTTCTTGGCTTCACACGATTTCCGATCTCTTGATTAGTTGATCAGCTAACTTAATCATTATCATGAACAGAACACGTTTTAAGTAAGCGCAACTGTTTAATATACACGCAAGTTCAAGATATTACATAAACCTCAACATCATTCTACAGCATGCTACTCCAGATCGCTCAGATTTTAGCTTATAACAAGTGCTTACAAAGTTGCCACTAAAATGAGTACCCCTTCTATTGTATAGGTTTAAATCTCTCCCCAGGAGAAACACAGCGTGACGGCGATGGAGTGAGCAAAGTGGTATTTCAATAAGTGAATCAGTACAACACGTATAGTTTGTTGTTTGCTTCACGCCAGCCATTGTCTAGCGCTGTGCCTCTGCTCTCCTAGCCACTCGAGACTTGGCTCAATTATTTAAAACCGCATACTTATGCCTCTCTCACCCGGTGAGAATACTGAGCCCCTTTCAAAACTGTGGACTTTTTTCAGTTGGTATTACGAAGATTTTACACTAATAATAGAAACGTGAAATTATATTTCAGTGATACTTAGGAGGTAGTCTCTGTGGCACCTTGTTTCTGAGTGGAAGATACTTTTAGGATGTCAGTTGTTTTGTGAAACATCGCCACTTTGAATTCAAATGTTGTGTGGTTTAAAATGGCTATGTTATAACCCTCCATTTTCTTATTTGACTACCTAAAGCCTTACGCCATTCCCAATAATTGGAAATGACATCGCTCTCCTGGTTCTGGGCTGTTAGAACTCTTGTGTGGTTTAATATAAAGGTTTTTTGTTAAAGAAATCATCCTAAAACACAACATTTAGTTTAACGAATAGCATGACACCGAAAAGTGTGAGAGCAGAAAACCTGCATTATACTTTTTCGTATTTTAAATAAATTTTATTAATATCGTGATTGATTTTTGAGATATATCATTTCGTGTTGCAATTTTTCTTCCTTTATCTAACGTTTCTGACAGCCTTGCAGTGTCTTATATCTGCTTTGTTGAACAATTACGATAGCAGTTTTAGATGTGAGAATCTCAAATAAGTTTTATTATTCATCCAATTTCATAGATACATAAGAAAAACATACAAAAAGGCTATCCGCGAACAGAGTTGAACTTTGAACTTTCAGTTATATTATTTTCCGTTATTTGGGTGTCTGCTTAAACCAATGAGCTATGGTGTTAATCCTCAATAAGTAACACAGAGACAAAAACCAATAAAAATAGTGAATATATTTTCGTAGAAAACAATCACTTCGTGGTTTGACATATTCAATATTAAGTATATTTTCCGTAAACTAATCAAACTTCTCATTATTCTTTTATCACCTTCTCAGTTGACGATTTGTCTTTTTATTTCATATTATCTGACTCTTTCTCTCTTTTCCTTTGTTATAATTTAAATGTTATTCTTTTGTTTTCTTACTGTTCCCTTAATATACTTAATATTGTGTTCTCCCTGTGTATGTACAGTGTACATAAACACATACTCTTTGTTTTTTGTTAAGTTTAATTTTGTACCTTGATGATGCTTAGGTTATGCGAAACCGGTCGATTATAAAAAAATAAAATAAATTCTATAGTCTGATACAAAGTTTTTTATCTTCATTAATAATGATGTAGCTATATGTTTACCCGTATATAAAAAAAACAGGTTTCTAATAATAAAAGAGGCTCCAGTTGCTAGTCTATAACGTTATTTTGCCCAGTACAGGGCGTGTGGTGCCATTATACAGAGACTGTCACGGGAAACGTCCCACAGGCTACAGACTCCCCTCGAATATCTCTAGAGAGTTCTCGCTTCAAGGGTCTCATTTCTATCCAGATTTAACTATGCACCAGAGTTTGCTGTTTAAATATACTGGCGCACTAGCATTTGCTTCCGTCGCATTTTTCTGTATTAAAAGACGCTGCAGCGCTGAAAGATCTTCAATATGCTCCTACGAAGTCCTCAACGTCTTGTGTGTTTCTTTGAGTTATTATTTTTCTGTAAATTGAAGAGTTTGCGATTCTCGGGAAGAAATTGAAGCAATTTATCGATACGACGTTTCACAAAGCGGAAAATTTCTATTGAACTTATAAATGAACAACAAATATTAATGTATATTTTCTTAGAAAGCAATCATTTCGTGATTTGACATATTTAATGAAAATTAAATAATATTTTTGCAACAGATTAAATAATTTAGAAGCACTAAAAACAAACCATGCCAATAAAATGAATAGTCAAATTCTTAATAATCAGTTAAATTTGTCCGGTAGTCCAATATAAGGTATATTTTCCGTAAATTAATAAAATTTCTCACTAATTATTTTATCACCTTCTCAGTTGGCTTTTTGCCTCTTTCATTTCATATTAACTAGCTTTTTTGAAGCGTCCTTGATGTGATTTTCCCACAAAAACAGCGCTATAAAAGTTATCCATTTATTTTTATTATTGTCTGTCTCTTTCTCTCTGTTACTTTGTTATTATTTTTTGTTTTCTTACTGTTCTTTTATTTTATTTTATATTGTGTTCTCCCTCTGTATGTACGAGTATATGTAACCACACACTATGTATTTTTTGTTAAGTTTAATTTTGTACCCTGATGATGCTTAGGCTAAGCGAAACCGGTAGGTCATAAAAAATAAAATAAAAATTGTGGTCGCATACAAAGTTATAATTTCATTTTTATTTAATATGTGTATATAAATTGCATTGATTTAACAAGGCTCTTTATTTATAAGCGTTGATAGGATAGGTTAAGAGATATTTTCTGTCTTAGATGAATTAAATAATGTAGCACAGCGCGCGTGAATGCACTAAACCGAGTCCGCAAGACATACCTGAGATTTACTGCCTTTAATATCACACAAACATTCGTTCGACAGACAAGCTGTCACAAACGCGTCGCTGTAGGCTCTTTTCTGAGAAAAAATGCCTTGAGAGGTGTAAAAATCATTCGGGAGCAAAAATAATGTCTCATGGAGTTTCTTTCCATTCATAATTACCCACCCACAAATAACTGATTATTTCAATTCAATAAATACAATTATTCACAAGGTTTTCAACTCGATAAAAGTGTGAGATAGCGAATGCAGAAATACATAAGTTTTTTATTTTTTATTTTTATTTTTATTTTTTATTTAGCATCTATATAAATGAGAAAATATGCAAATACAAAATATGATGTATGTGTGAAAATGTTAACAGAGATAGCAGTAAAGATAAATTAGGTACATTAATTATTATAATTGTAACACTCTTTGTTATTTTCTTTTCTTCTTTTCTTCTTAGTCCTCCTCACTAGGGGATCCTGTGCTGAGGCGGACTAGAGTTATGTAATTTCATGTCATCTAATTTGGTGCGTCTTCTATGTCGTTTTTAGTACTGCTTTTAATGTTATCTCATTGACTTCTTTCAGCCAGACTTTAATTCTTGATTTGTATTCGTTTAGTTTTTCTATTATTAGGTTCTTAATTAGTATTTGAAGTTCATCAAAATTTTTGTTGATACTACGTATATTTTGGTTCAGTATATTAAAATTGTTTTTTAGAGTTGACAGATTTCCTGGTTTGTTTGGAGTTTCTTCATCCATTTTAGAATATTTTATTATGATTGGTTTATTTTGAGGTTTTGTTAGTTTAATTTTTGTAAGTCGTCCAGGTGATTGACGTATATGATTTTATCATTGTGACATTTTCTAACCATTATTTTTCCATGTTTAAACCATACGAATTCGTATTTTTTTTCTTTTGCTAGTTGCTTTGTTTTCCATAGAATTTCTTTGCGGTATGGAGTAATTATTTCTCCGATGTATATTACTTCGTTTGTTAATTCTTTTAATAAGTTTAGGTCAATTTCCCTTTTTTTTGATAGAATGAGATTTTTTATATTTGTGTCCATAAATTTGACAACAATTTTAGGTGGAGCATTTGGTCTTCTATCCGTGGCTCGCGTTGCTGCGGAGATATCAGCGTGTTCTATACTTACTCCTGCTGCAGCTGCGACTTTTTAACGATTTCTGCAAGTTGTTCGCCATTTTTTTTGTGGGATGCCTGCAATTTCAAGGCTATCTTGTTTGGTGTTATATTCAATTTCATCGAGTCTCAGTTCTAATTTTTTAATTGTGGCATTTTTTTCTTTGTGATCTTTTTTTAGAGTCTCAAGTTCATTTTGAATTAATTTATTTTGGTCGTTGCTTATATCCAATTTTTTTTATTATTTCGTCGTATTGGGCGCTTATGAATTGAATACTTTTTAAGGATTCCACAGTTTGGGAATCGATTTTTTTAATTATTACATTTAGTAATTCAAATTTTTTATCAATATATTCAAATATTTTTTCAGTGGAAGGTTTGTCCTCTTTTTCAATGTTCATTTTGTTGCTCCGTGCATTCGACATGATTGGTAATAGATCTTTTTATCTCACTGATGAAAATTCGTTCCAAAATTTCAAGAACAAAAACACGAATGAATGGGACCGTTTAGTTTCTTAGTCGCTAGTAGCGAGTTTGATCGGAAACCGAGCGGCTAGAAGCCGGCCGGTGACAAAACACGGTGTACCCACACGCACACGCCGCGCCGCGACAACACTGATACAAGTTGTTTCGGTTTGAAATTAATGATTAAAATAACGCTCGACTGTGTCGAAATTAATAATTCACTGTAATAAAACTTAAACGAGAATGTAGTTGAAATTAAATTTGCACTTTACTGATTGTTAAATACTATGTTTTAGGTAATTAAAAGAAGACGCGGTTATGTACGACTAACTGACAGGTGATTCCATAGAAGTTTTAAGACTGAATGTGTGTGAAAGACAACTACTACGGCTAGTGGCGCGATACCCGATTATAACAGTAGCGTGGGACGTTCATATAGCTATCTCATCCGTACACACATATTTGTTGAATGGCTATCCTTCTCATAAGCGGGTGAAACAGGAAGCAAGACGGTACTAGTGGTGCTACATTTCTACATTTGTATGAATATGACGTTTCTTGTATTTTATGATTTCTATGATTATTGTATTAATTATTAAATTTTTTTAAAATTCATTTTGGTCTCTTATTCTGATGTAATGCTATTTGTTTGCACTGCAAATTTAAAAGGAAACTGAAACAAAGGAATTATGTTTTGTGTTTCCTTCGAATAAAAATTGACGATTAATTGTTGATTATTGATGTTTCGCATCTTAACTTGCAAATTAATGTATTGATTTAGATTCGTGTCCAATAATTAATATTAATGTAAGGAAAGATAAGTGAAAATAAAATATATCCGAATGCAAGTTCTGTGTAGATAATTTTGAAAATTTATTGCAATTTTTTCAGTTTGCATAATTTTTTTCTATCGATACTGTCCTACGTACTTGTTCAGTGTCCATTTTAGAATACGAAAACTGGTATTGGAGGACAATTTATTTAGTGCCATTTTTGTGAAAGATCACCCCGAGGACGCTTAATGACGCTGATGGTAATGTGCAATGATAATTTAATAAGTTCATGAAAATAATTAGAACCATCAAATATTTTTGACGGCCTCCATGGTCGAGTAGTTAAACACTCGACTATGAATCCAGAAGTGGCGGGTTCAAATCCGGCGTGCGAAAATAATTTTTATTTAATTAATACATGTCATAACACATTAAAGTCATATTCAAATAATATATTGAGTTCCAGAGTGGGAGATATTCTAAGTATCGTTTTGGTAAAAGACCACCGTGCCTTAAGCCGTGTTTGGTGACCAGGTCTGAATAGCCAGGTACTTGTCAACCTTTCTCTTCTCCTCTCCTTCCCTTCTTCACTACCTCCAACCTTCCAACATACCCCGATTGAGGCTGCCATAGTCTCACTGGCTCTAGACGGTTGGGAGCAGTTGAGACTCTTGTGCGGTATTCACTATAAAAAAAAATATAAAAAAATAGTATAGTGATGATTGAGGAACAGCAATTAATTGTTTCGATTTTTTTAAAATAATTTCAATTTTGTTAATAGTTTTCACTTGAGAAAAAAAACTAACAAAATGTAAATAATGTGAAAATTACACAGTCGCAAGTTATTTAAAAAAATGTTTTCTTATTTTTCATTTAATACTGTTTCAACATTTAAATGCTTTATTTTAAAACTTAATTGATTATTAGGTTAAATTGATCCGTAAATATAAAAAAAAATCTTTGAATCAAATATAAAATTTGTTGCAGAATAGCTGACAAGTACCAACTTACAAATACCCATAAAACTGATATTTTATTTCCTTTGGTTAGTGTTCACACGAAATTCTCTCTCTTTAATAGGCGAACTTGATTATCCCAGAAAGAACGGCACAATCTAACCGCCCTTTTAACCTGAGAGCATTCATTGCCCCGATGTGTGAAAATGTTCCCAATTTCCCGATAAAACATGGAATTGGATACTGAATCGACCTACATCAATATTTTTCTCACTTAAAACGACTGAGGTTCAAATAACGTGGCGATCGCTAGCAATTCATGCGTTCCTATTACACGCAACATAAACTGGTTAAATTCTGCGTTGATACCACCATATTTGTTTGAGCGGTTATTGCGACATTTAACGGATGCTTTCGCAAGAGTGTTCCAAGAAAATATGTCACAATAAATACTTGGTTCGGGCATGACCGCAATAACAACATAATGTATTATAATAACAAAATAGTGTATTATAATATAAGAAGAGTGTGTACCAGGACAGCTTCGTGTGGCGTTCTATCCACTCTGCTTACACCTACGGGGATTTGTCATGGTTTTTTAAAAATAAAACCATTCACACAACTTATTATCCATCTACCCTTTAAAATTGATAAGGCTGCTTTAATATAGCTTATTGCGTAGCATTCTCGAGAGTGGATCTCAGGTATGGGGGCCAGAGAACACCGCTTATGTACTAATGGTCGAGAAAATTCAAAAGATTTTTTTACGAATCCCCTACATGAGAGAGTTCGGTTTTTACCCATGGTTGTTTCCAACAGCACTTATCTCGGGAATTCTGGGTATCTGCAGCCTTAGTTCGAGGAAGGTTAAAGCATTACTGCGTTTAGCTCATAAACTCTTGAACGGCGTATTATTAATACCAGACATCCAGGCTAAAATTGGATTCCATGTCCCTGATAATTTCACGCGAGGCAACAACACAGGCTTCTGTTTTTTCCTAGGTGTAGAACTAACTTACCAATAGTGATGCACCTGGGAAGATTTACTGGGTTAATTAACTGCCTTACAGGAGATGTGGAGATTTTTTATATGACTTACAACAAGTTTAAGCACGAAATAGCTATTCATTTCTAACTATATTATGTACTTCTTTAAATGTATTTTTTTATACGTTATTTTTGTAGAATTCTGATTACCATTTTTGTGTTTTTTTGCAATATGTTGGTGTAAAACTGTTTTTGTAAAAAAAAAAAATTAAAAAAAATAATCCTTTCTTCAAGAAGTACTTAGGTTAAATGAGTAAAAGATATCCTCAACATCGTCTTAGTGATAATCCAAAAATTAAAATTGAAATTTTGCTAAAATACTTCATTCATAATCTTTACTTATTTCTTTATTTTACCTTCTTCACAACATTTGCCAATTTGTGCATGTATGAGACACATGATTTCATGTAACTTTTCGTGTTTGTTTAATACAATACGACAACTCTGCGCCCGCTGACTTTTCACCACGAAGCTTAATATCGATTTCTAAGGGCAAAATAAACATATTTTTTAATTTCATCCGTTTCGAAAGCAAGTCTTCGCTGCAACCCCGCCGCAAGACATAAATCACCTGGCAGAATAATGTGAGAATGGAAGTTTTATCAAAATAGGGGCATGTCGGCAATAATGCCCTAATGCTGACCTGGTCAATTCAACGAAGAATGATCGTAGGGTTAACAGAAATAACTTTCGGTTAATCCATTTGCCGACGGTTCGATTCGGGCGAACCTTTGTTCTCATCTGTTAGTTAAATGAAATAATGAATTACGATGCCGGGAGTTGGTAGTTGGTAGTCGCTAGTCGGCAGTCGGCAGTCGGCAGTCGGCAGTCGGTCAGCGGATCTCGGAAAGCCACGAGTCACTGGGAGGGATGTTCTTTCAGCGAGAAACACGATAATAATCCGATGGGCGGCAAGGATGAATTTTCCGTTGGTTTTTTAGGGTAAAAAAATATTTTTGGAGTAAGATTAGTTTCTGAAATTCGGTCTGCAAAAAAACAAATACCTGCTATTTATATTTTTCATGAATGTAATGAAATCTATAATCTTTCTGAAATCTATCTATAATTTCAGGATGATGGATACATTAGTGATATCTTAGGTTTTTTAAGAAGATAGTACTTTTATTGTGGTACGTGAATGTTATTTTAATGCCTGTGTTTCATTTAATTTTTAAATTCTCGAAATTGTTTGTTGGTTACAAAAAATGAGTGGAAAGCACCCAAAAATCATTTCTGATATTTTTTTTAATTTGCGATTAACCGAAGAATTTAGTCATCCGAAGCTAATAGAAATATTTGTATCGTTATGTGGAGATTTCTAACATCTATCTAAATCTAATGATTTCGAACAGTATGGGAGATCCACAGTTTCTCGTGTCTAGGATGAACCAAGTATGTTTGCGCGATGATTTAAAGAAGAACGTAAGTAAGTACAAAGTCACGGTGTTTTAAAGAAAAACGATGAATACTCAGAATAAGTGGGTGAGTTTATGTATTTATGAAGTATGTTTTTGAGAAATGGAAAGGTTGATTAGGATACTAAAAAATGGTAAATGTAGGAAATTTTATTAGTAGAGAAATGAACACTGTTAGTGTAAATATTTTTTTTTCCAAAGAAGAGAAGCTAGTAATTCACAATGGAGTACTTATGCCAACCCTGATATATAACAGTGAGGCATGGAAATGACAATATACTGAATGCTGTAGAAATGAAATCCTTAAGGCGTATGTCCGGTAAAACCATGTATGACCATGTTAAAAACGTGGATATCCGGAAAGAATTCAAGGATGTAAGTGTAATTAATAGGATAAAGAAAAGGACGCTTAGATGGTTTGGGCATGTGGAGCAAATGAACGAAAAAAATAGTGTGAGAAAGAGTATGTTGCGAAAGTGAATAGTAGAAGAAGTCGGAGAAGCCCGTGGAAGACATGTCACGAACAAGTGAATGAAATATTTGAGTCGAGCCATGTCAAGAGTCAGAATAACAGAAGAGTATGCATTAGAAGATGTATGAATGTGATTGAAGCAAGGATTGTGTGCCAAGACAGAGTTGTATAGTGAGCATCTTCTCTGCCTACTCCTGTGGAAAAACGACGTGGTAATTAGTTAGTTAGTTATGGGGAGATCTCAGACTGCGAATATTACAAAAGCGGCTCTTCAAGCGCTCGGATGGGAAGTCATTTCACATTTACCGACTTTAGCTCATCGTGCTTTATCAGATTTTTTTACATTGCTGCCCCCTGTCCAAAAATTTGCAAAGGGGTTTCCTTTTGTGACGACGCGGTTACACACGAGAGGCTTTCTTTCCTCACCAAATTGGAAGCCAAGTGTAAATAATACAGATAAATGTATTAATGAATAATAATTGTAATTGATTTATTAAATTTACGTACTAATGCCTGGACACATGTTGTTGGCGCAAAGCAGAAATTATTCAGACAACTTTTGCTGTGTGGTCCGACGCTTTGCGATAAGTTGTTAATCGAACGACTGAATTTCCTAAGTGAAGGTCTCCATCATGCAATGACAGCTTTTGATGATGAAAGTAGGAGGGCTTTATATATTGCCAGGTTGCTAGCGATATTCTGGGACCGAAAAACACTGGAACTGTGGAACCGGTTCCTCGTTACTCGCCCACACTGCAAAGCATTCGCACACTGACGAATGTGTGAAGTATGAAATGCCGCAAGATGAAGTAGTTCTTTGGAGTAGTTCACACAGAGCGGTTACATCGCTAATGGTCTTTCACCAGGGCGATACTTAGGTGTCTACCACTCTGGTTATGTTAGGTTAGGCCATCTCGTGTATTTTTCGTACACAAAATGAATAGGTCAAATTATGAAAATCAATGCAATTTCAAAGAAAAATGTTTTACCAATAAAAACGTACGTCATCATACGCCGTATTCAGTAATAAAATAATATTTTTTTAATATTGCGATTCAAAAATACCCGCTTGTAATGACAACCCTATCTCTCTTTCTTCCCTACCGGCTTTTGTTGGATCCACGATCGGAAGAAGATAAATTGCTGTGTATGCCAGCAGACGTTTCAAAATAAAATAAAAGATACGAATTGGCCGCGTCTAGTTCGCTGAGTTGGCCTTCCTGTTCTGGCTTGATATCTGTCCGCTCGCTTTCAGCCAGTCAACATACAGCCTTCGTCTTCCTCCCTTCCCGGAGATAATAATATCCAAAGTAGAAGCTATAATTTTAAATTGATCGCAATTCAGACTCTTGTACTGTGCATTGAAGGTTTGCCGCAGATAAAGATTAAATCTTTTGAATACTCAGCTACAAATAAAGATCTCAGGTATTCAGAATCGCAATATTTTTGTTATTTTATAAATAAAATAGTTAGATTATAAGACGTAACTATGATAATAATTATGTTTTTGATTTATAAGGCAATACAAATAATAGGACTATTCTAATTTTATTATTATTAGCTTAATTTTTTTAATTATATATATTTTTTATATTTTCGTATAAAGCTTTGTAAAATGTACGTGCATCATCAGGGTACAAAATTAAACTACACAAAAAATACGTAGTGTGTGGTTATATATATTTAAAGAGGGAGAACACAATATAAAATAAAATAAGAGAACAGAAATAAAATAAAACTAAAATTATAACTAAAGAATAGAGAAAAAGAGACAGATATCTGTCAGCTGTTTTGCTTAGGCTAAGCGAAACCGGTCGGTCATAAAAATATAAATAAAATATGTGGTCTTTTACAAAGTTATTTTTTCATTTCATTAACAGTAATTTTGGTTCTTAATTCAGTCAACGATGTCAATGTAATTTTTAAGATTTGATATATTTTCCATTTTTGTAAAAGGTGTGTTATTGTATAATATAGCGATGTGCTGCTCTTTTTAATAAGACACACTAAGAGAGTAGCGTCATACCGCTCTTTTCTGAACTGCAAGGATGATGCAAGAAGGGGATAAAAAATTCTTTAAAAATATGTATGTTTACACATTGCGATGAAATAACTCAAATGGTTTCTTGGTATTCTCGAATTCCCACCCGGGCGCTGCGGGTTCCTCTGCTAGCTAAGTCCTCCATCATTACAAAAGTAACATTTTCAGCTTTTAATGATGGCAGTAAGAGTTATTCAAATACTGCAATACTGAAAGATTTGTCTATCTTTTAATTTTTTTTTTTTTATGTAATAATATACATTTACATTTAAAACCCAATAACTTTTGCATGTTTTTATCTGATAAAGAAGTAGTATCAATATAACTATTTGTCTTATTGATTGATAAATCCTTACCTCCCAACCTTCCTCTTTCCAATCTCCTTCCCCTCACTGGATCTAGACGTTTGGAAGTCGTTGGAACTTTTGTGCGGTATTAAAAAATAATAGAACTTGTAAGAAAAAACGTTTTTTTTTGTTTCTGCAAAAAAACCATGTTTTTTCTATTCGATGAATAGAAAAAACATGTTTTTTTTTATTCAATGTTTTGCGTGTTGTCTTGATTTTCAGAGAATATTTTTTGTTGTATATAGTATCTGGCATACATAATCCTTTAAGGTATGATTTGTATTACTTTGCTCATTCTAATCTTAAACATCCAGCCTTAATTGTTCCACAAATTAATATATTCTTAATTGAACTAGGAGTTTACTAATCCTTCAAAATATTGCAAAGTTAAAAAGCAACCACTTATTTTAAGCCGTATTTCGTAGGACACTTTAAATATTCCCTTTAGTTTTTGAGCTTTTTCAATGTAATTAAAAGCTACAAAAAAAAAACCACTACTTAAAAAAGATATTTCCGTAACATAATGTAAAAATAAGTTTCGTAGTATTTACAAACTTAAATTATATTTTATTCTTGCAAAGTTGGGTTAATTCTTTGATTAATAATTTGAATATAGTATCTAACCAAAAATCTACGATTTTTTTCGCTGTCGCTACCCTAACGTTTGTTCGTTGAATAATTTAAATCCCTTACAATAACAGATTATGTTATTTTGGGTTATTGCTGTTAAATTGTAGAAATTTCTCGTGAATCAGGGATCTGAAATCTATTATTCTATGTTCTTCTCGTGTGAAGAATCCTGCTCCTGGCCATAAATAATACGGATTATCTGAATGTTTAACTTGAGATGGAAATATACAGATAGAGCTGGGATGAGCAATTCCGCGGAATCTGTCCTAGACGGCAACATTTGGCAAATATGTACGGCTTTATATTACGTGACATCATATGCTGAGTTTGTACCTATCCTTCTGTAGAGAGAAATTATGTATTTTTTGCTGTCATCAGTACTTAGTTTGTATAGAGATAGGCAAATAAATATAATGTTGTAAAGGAATAAAACAACAAAAGCCTGACCCAACACAACTGTATCAATACAAAATTTGAAACACAACTATAAAATAGGGCTGTCCTTAGCATAGTGGCCGAAAAATATACAATTTGTATTCATTAGTCGTTTATAATTTTTGTTTTATCTCCATGCAGCGCAGAACCGTAAGTCCACTAGTTCACCAGAGCAATTGTAGTTGTGGGCGGAAGGAGGGGTAGGGGGGTCACGTTCTTTAGCAATAAATCAGCGACTCAAGAAGATGATATCGTCGCTGGAAAGACAAAAGGGCTTAAGAGACACTTTAGTCAAAAATGAGTTAGAAATGCAGTTTTGATCAGTTTTTTTTCTGTATCGAATGCTCTGACTCTCGTTTGATTCTGTTGTCTTTTGTGGTCCTTCAGCCATCTAAAATATATTTACCATTTGGGAGAAGCTCAAGTGACACAGTTTGGGACTCTTTTAGTTTTTTGTCGCTTCAGATAACTCAGTAAGAGCACTTTTTTTTTTCAAAATCCAACCACGTACCAATCTCCAAGCTTATAAATATTTTCTTATAAATAAACTTATACATAAATAGCAGAGAATATCCTGTAGTCGCAATCAATAAAAAAAAAAAGTATAATCCTGTGGTTTTCCCACACATTATCTAGTTATACTTTGCCACCAATAATCGTCCAAATCCACCATAGATCTATGAGATTTTTTAAGCAGTTCGCCGAAATATAACTAACCTTGAAGTAACAATATATGGAGGGAGAGCTAATTATTTTTACCCAACCTACACAAACTTGCGATAAATCACTTTCTCCGGGTTTTTACGTCGTACACCATGAGAGAGAAAGAGACAACAAATTTCATGGACCGCTTCTATATACTGTAAGGATGATCTTTAGGTCCTGGTTCACAGCAGGACTCCGCCCACATTTTTTACAATGCCACTAAACTTGACACAACTAAACGGTTTTTTAGGTTATATGCTATATTTTTGTTGATAAAAATACTGTGAAAAAGTGGCTTTACGAATAAATAAAAACATTATGTCGAAATGTGATATGAGTGGATGTATAAATACCGTGGCCTTAGTCTTAGCCACGCCCAGGTGCGCCGAGTCATGTTAAAATCATCAAAAACAAGTCCAAAACTGACTTCACTGCCTTGGATAGATACTACTCTACCAACTTTATGTAACCAACGCACATACATTTTTACAGCAGCGACGCTTAAGAGTGCAAGACAGTAGGTACATACACCACACACCCCTCTTTCGCGGCAGCATAATTCAATAGAGCTGTCATTAATTTGTAAGCTGTTCAGACTTACCATTATTTTTCCCGCTCCTCTTGCCGACGTGTAACACGTCTGACCCAATTCGGAAATTTGCTTTCGTAGCTCGTAGCAGCAAAACTGTGACACGGACATAAATTCCAAGGGAGAAACCCGTCACTACGCCTCACGTTGCATTCTGATCGGCAGTCACTTGCAGCTCCGCAATCAGTATTCAGCACACCGCGCAACAAGATAACCGCTATTGATTCAATCTTGTCACAGAATGATGCCTTTTTTAGAATCGATAGTAAAATATAAGTAATATTGTGAACATAGAGTGATATTACAATCGGCATCAACAAAGAATTCTGATCGACAGGCGCTTTCAGTTTTGCATCCAGTATCAGGTTGCAGATTAAATCATTCAAATTAACATTAAAATATGTGACTCTAATGTCATTTTATCAGCTTTAATTTTTATCAGATTTATTTAAGCTCTTGTGGAATACTCGTAGATAATATGATTTAAATTTCGTTCGTTGTAATGCGATTGTTGGCGCAAATACGAAATTGTCCAAAGAAGCGAAGCTAGCAGTCCACAATGGAGTGCTTATACCAATCCTGATGTATGGCAGTGAAGCATGAAACTGACAGAGGAAGGATGAAAGTAGACTGAATGGTGTGGAAATGAGATCCTTGAGACGGATGTGCGGTAAAAGCATGTATGATCGTATTAGAAATGTGGATATACGAAAAGAATGTAAGGCTGATGTAAACGTAATGAACAGGATCAAGAAAGAGATGCATAGATGGTTTGGACACGTAGAGCGAATGAACGAAGAAATGAGTGTGAAAATAATATATGAGTGAGAGTGAATGGAAGAAAGAAGTCGAAGACGCCCGAGGAAGACATGGAACGATAAAGTGAATCAAAAAACTTGAATCTGGCCATGTGAAGAGTCAGAATAACAGAAGAATATGTATGAGACGATGTATGAATGTGAATGAAGCAAGGAATGTGTGCCAAGATGGAGTTGTATGGCGGTCCGTCCTCTCTGCCTACCCCTGCGGAGAAACGGCGTGACGGTGAGTTAGGTAGTTATAATGCGGATATGTGATCCATATATATATAAAGACTCCACGGAAAGAACCTGTTAACTAACATTTTTGACAAAAATAATTTTGTATTTTCAGTAAACTAATTCTGGTACGATCTATCCGAAGAACAACTTTCACATCTTTTAATGATAATTTTTCAGATCATGAAAATGGCACAAACATGGAAAATCAAAGAGTTGAACATGTTAACTGCAAATTTTGTTTAAACTGAAATATTTTTTAATGACAAGAACAAGTTATCTACAATTATAACATTATATTGCAGAAATGCATTAGATTACTGAATTATTTATTCAATTAAGTATTTTAGCTATAAAATTCACGAATTGTAGTTGGTGAAAACTCCTACAACCATCATAAAAGAGGAAAAAATGTTGCTTGTGCAATGATGGAGGACTTAGCTAGCAGAGAAATTGAACCAACAACACCGGGTGGGAATCCGACGCTTTAGTCCACTCAGTTACTAACCAGTAAAATTCAATTGTTTTCCTCAACTCGAAGAAAATAATCTGTAACCCATAGATCCGCAATCAACAAGATAACCAGTTGAAGGGATCGAAGCAATGTTACTTAATGTTTTTTTTCTCATGATTTAAGGTAATTAATTTAAAGCATTAGTTATTATCCGTTAAAAAAATACGGGATCTTACTCGAATTGCCATAAAAGGTCCTACGTCAAACATAGAATAATGTCTGCTAGGGTTATCACATAATAACTTAGACTACCTAGATAGGAATTTGAAAAGATTTTTTAGAGAACACAACCGTCGATTTCAAATTTAAAAAGTTTACACTCGTACGGATGTACGTACGTACTCAAAACATAAATTATTTAGTTAATTATTTTTATATTTTCTTATACTTGAAGGTATGTCAAAGTAAAAAAAATATAATTTACATGTTATTGCACACAACCTTAGAACAAGTCTCTATCGACCTACATATAAACATAAATATAAGGAAAAGAGTATCACAAGTTTATGTATTTATTTAATTAAATATGTAAAAACGCAGGAGGAATTTTAAAATCTACTGAACTTTTCTCTGACCTATAGTAAACTTTGAACCGCTGAGCTATGTCAAAATAGCACCCTTATATATATATATATATATTTTTTTTTTTCAGGTTGCCGCGAATTACCAATACATATATTTTAGCGGGTTTCTGTCACAGAATATCGCATTTCTTCGAAATGCACGGTTTTGATTAAAATAAAATTCACTTTGGAATATTGACAAATGCACCACGGCTAACCATTAAAGCCAATCACGTGGTGCCCCTCATTCTGAATTCTCAACATTTGTGTTGTTTAAGTGAAAAAGTAGCTTTGTAATAAAATCAGAACGTTTATAACTAAGTTAACGAATTCAGAAAATTTACAAAAACATGCAAAATGTAACAAAATTTACTCGTTAAAAAGTTTGCCTTGAACTTTCCTTTACTTCATTAAAAATATGAGGTAGAACGAAAGTACTCGAGTCGATTAAATTTTAATTAAAACGAAGATTGTATAAAGTAACAAAATGTTACTCACAATTTTCAATATCATTTTGCCTACAAAGGAAATTTGTTTGGTTTTAATTATTATTTCCGAATCACAATTAATTATTATTAAAATACATTAGTATGAGTACATAATAGTAATCGGTATTGATAAACCAATATAAAATAAAGGTTAACATTGCGGCAATCTTATAAAAAGTGTTTGACAAAAAGCTGGACGTGAAGTGCGTATCGGACATGCGTATCGGACGGGTGCTAGAGAGGCAAACCTTTCTCGATTTGATAACATGTCAAGAAACATTTCATTTTTGCATTGTGTTGTTTTCATCATCACCCAACAGTGAGAGAAAATATTAATTTATTAATATACTAACGGACCATTGTCCAATTACAAAAAAAATACATAACACGAAATGGGAAAAAAATCAACAGAGAAATAAGAGCACATTTATAATATTTTAATAAAGCAATGACAAAAATAGGGCCAACATTTATTATAAAATTGAAAGAACATTCAAGTCAAAGCCTGAACAAGGTTTTGGTAGAGTCGTAAAGAATGACGAAAATCATTTAGACTGCTACCAAAAATTTCAAGATTATGGATTGAGTTAACAAGACTCGAAATTCTGGACAGTGAAGAATGATACCCATAATTAGTTGAGTAAACAAAAAATCTTTTTTTTTAAATTCCACGGTGAGGAATATTGAATTGGATGAGTTGCAACAAAGAAGGTGAGTCAATAATATAGTTAATAATTTTGAAAATGCAAATTACAACCAAGTCTTTCCTACGCTTTTCTAATGAATACATTTTTAGTGTTTGTTCATTTTCATCTTATAAATAATCGTCTCTTTTTGGCCCCAATTTCCATGCGATTCCGCGTAAGAAGCGATGTTGTACGGATTCCATTTGATGAATTTTAACGATATAAAAAATATTCCAAATAACACTACCATACTCTAAATGAGGGCAAACTATTGAGCAGTAAATGTATTGCACTGTTATTCGACCAACTCCATTTTAAAATGTTTTCTCATTTATAAATATGTTTTTGATAATATTATAATAACTGACTCTAAAATTGAGCTTTGACCAAACACTGACCTCCCGTCTACAGAATTTTGGAGCAACCGATTACTTTGCATCACAAAATATTTGAGTTGCTGTGCAAAAATTAGGCCCAGATGCTTTTCGGGCTATCTTCTGCGTCGACTAGAGGAAGAGAACGGGATTCAGCGTAAGGGATGAACAATATCGTCGTAGGAAGAGAGAAGTCTAGTATGTCGTTTCGCACAATTTTTTACATCCTCATTTTACAACTTTCAAACTTTTTACACTCGCAAGTAGGAAAACGCTTCAGGCAAACTTATATTAAATTATTCTTGTCGCACTGATATCGAGAGAAAGCAGTTTTTTTCTTTCCAAAGCCTACGTAGAATGGCAAAACATTTAGTTTACGTCCCTATGGGAGCGTTTAACAAGGTATTTTTAATGCCCTTTTGGGTTATAAATAAGTGTTTAGTTTGATTTGAGGCTGAAGACTCCCATCCTACGATACCATATTTTAGACGGGAGTGTGATAGAGCATATTAATCTTTTTTTAATATCATTTTGACATGAAATATTTTTCAATATAAGATATGTTAGTTTTTGTATCGTAATACTATTTATGTGAGGGTCCATTCGAAGATTTTCCTCTAATTCCATACCAACATAAAATATTTTATACTTTCTGAATGTCTAATAATGGGACAGGAACATTTTTGTGTTTTTTTTAAAAGAAATATAAACATTCCTGGGTTACGAATAACCTAAAAATATTTGAAAAACTCCTACTGTCATCATAATAAGCCAAAAATGTTGCTCGTGAAGAATTGAACCTACGACGCCCGGGTGGGAATCCCACAGGTTTGCCCACTCAGCTACCGACCGGTCAAAACACACATTGTATACTATTGTTTTAGCTTTCATGTAATGGTAGGTGAAATTCTTTTCTTGATTGTCCTTTTGCAACATTTGAAATATTAAAATGCTTTGTTTTACTCACATTTAACGTAAGTGAATTTATTTCAAACCATTTTTGTAGAACGAAGAGCCAATGTTCAGTTTCTTCGAACGTAGCCTTCCCGTCATTTTCGTGAAATATTTTAACAGTTTTATCAACAAATCTTACAAATAATGGTCCTAGTGCACTTTTTTGAGGAAACTAGTTTGTTGGAAAGAGATTTACTCGTTTTTCCATCAATTTGTTTTGAATATACTGTAAATGGCATCATAGTTCACAGTAACTGAAAAAAAAAACAAAACTGAACAAAATAAAACAAAATTAATATAAATTTTGTTTCCCATGATAAAAACAAGGATAACCTTTTTGAGATATGACTAATAAGATTACAAAAAACCTTATTAAAAACGAATCTAGTTATGCTTGATGACAAGTTCTGATTTTTAAAGATCACATAATCGTATTTACTTATTTCCTAACTATGTTTGGTTTTCTCCAGACAATATTTTCCAATAGTGAGAGTTATATTTGACTCTTTCAAAATGATTTAAATAAGGAAATTGAAAGACTTTTTCTCGACTACGAAATATTTTTTTCCTTTGAGAACTGTGCAAGCTCAACGAAAACCTCCCGCCCATATACATTGATCACCCTTCGCCCTTTTGTTATTAAAACTAACTGACACGTGAAACCAAGAAAGCAATACATATTATACATTACACAATACACACCCAGTCATGTCGTTTAAATATTTGGTAAAACGAATCAAAGCTTAGAGCCTGCTTACACGAGACAGATTGGCGGTTTGCGTCTCCGCTAATCGGATTGATGACAATGCGTGTGACGCGATAGGGCGCCATCTCTGGCGGAGTAATTAAATCAGGGCTTACACGCGGAACGCTACTCGTAATGCTAGTGGGCTGGTAGCGAGTGGGGATTGCGAGACTGAACACACAGCGGAGGATTAATAAACTTACATAATTATATTTCCTACCAGATAACCGATTTAACGAAGTTAGGCGTAAAATAAACGTTAAAAATAATAAATATACTGCTACATGTTTACAGAAACCATGAAAAAACGATTCTTAGACAAATATAAAGTTTTTTTTTATTACTATAAAGTAGCACAAGGTGGGGAGGGACATCTTGTGGCCCCTTGTTAAAGTAATGGGTTCATATACTGACTAGAGAAGGGCGATATTTAATAAACAACTGATATTTATTATAAACATTAAAAGTCATTCATTCATAAATTTTCAAAAAATTCAAATTGGTTTTTTCCATAAGTTCCATTAATGTATCACAAAAAATACACAGATATATATGTAAAACTATATCTGCATCCAAAGCGCCGAATTTACCATACATTCGTAGTGGACGAAAAAAAATAGGACCAAACTCTGAAGGGGGCAGCCGTGAAAATAATGATTTTATTTAAAATACTCAAAGTATTCCCTGGTTAATTTGGAAAATTACTATAATTTGGGCTCAGCTTGCTACTGGCGACTTTCCGAAATTGTAACACTTTGGTACCGAAGCGAACATTAACGAGTGTAAAAAATAACCTTAACGGAATGTTTTTGCGATTTGTGTGAATGTGAAGTGGGTGAGTTTTTTATGAATCTGTTTAATGTGATTTACGTTAAAAATAATTTGGATCCCGTAAAGGACCAATCAGACCGCTTGATTTTGCACGGCAGTAGATTGCCCACTCTTCGATTTTACATACATAGTTAGGTTTTATGTTAAACGACAATTGACTGTGGAGAAACCTATTTATCTCATGAAATCTTATATTTCTAAGGGACCCAAGTCACTATACTGACACTACACGACATAAAACGAAAGAATACCAAGAATATGCTTCATTTTTATCTAGTGTTACTTTTTCTTTAATTCGTATTTATGAAACGAGTGTGACGTATTATTTATTTTACACCATAAGTTTAACTTCAATGTCGCAATCCTACAATTACAAGAAATATTCCATTATTTTCTCTGAGTAGCTAGACATTTGGAATAAATACTTTTTCGTTTTTTACGCTAATTTTTACAATTTTTGTTGTTTATTTTTAATGAACTCTTTAAATCACATTGAAAAAAATTGACAATCTTTACTGTTTTTCATGTTCATTTATTTATTTATTTGAAGACACTTATTATTAAGACTTGTTCTTAATATATGAATTATAAGTCAAGCAGTGTTAATCTCAATATACAGTATTATATTATCTACCCTGATGCAATTGTGTACCAACATAATTGACTTCAATTTATTTTAAAAGATGCATGCAAAAATAGTATAATTGTTTACCTGTGTTCAACCACAATTTTTAGACAAAAATATCAATATTTTCGTAGAAAGCAATCACTTTGTGTTCTGACATATTCAATGAAAATGAAAAAAATAACTTTGTATAAGCCCACAGATTTAATTTTAATTTTTATGACCGACCGGTTTCGCTTATCCTAAGCATCATCATATTCTCCATACAAATGGTCATGGCAACAGATTAAATAGTTTAGATTCACTATAAATAGAGAAAACCAGTCAAATTAATAGCCATATTCTCAATAATCAGTTGAATTTGTGCAGTAATCCAATATTAGGTATATTTCTCGTTAACTCAATTTTTTTCATTATTCTTTAATCGCCTTCTCAGTTGACGTTTTTCCTCTATCATTTCATATTATCTGTAACCATCTCTCTGTTCCTTTGTTAAAATTGAAATGTTATTCTGTTGATTGACTGTTAATTTCTTTTATATTGAGTTCTCCCTTTGTAAATATATATATAAATATATATATATATATATATATATATATATATATATATATATATATTTATATTATACAAAGGGAGAACTCAATATATATATATATATATATATATACAGAGGGAGAACTCAATATAAAATAAATTAGGAGTCTATATAAATATAGAGAGTATTTCTATATTAAGAGTATATATATATGTATATATAACTTTATTCCTTTAAATATATATATTTAAAAAATAAACAAAAACTTTTAAATCACACATATCATTATACATATTTACTACATCTAGATCAATTCCCCCTCATGTCCTTCCTTTTCCTCAACCCTCTAAACATACTGAAATGAAAATTTTAAAATTATTTTTCTTATGTTTTATTTTTTTATTTGATTTGTATTTCTCTTAATTTTTTATCTTTATTTCTTGTTTAATTTTTAAAATTAGATTCACTTACAGTATCAGTTCACCTGTATATAGAAACACTTAAGTGGAAACCTATAAATGGTCATATTAATACTACTTATATAATATTTTACCTAGTATGTATGTAAACTGTTGGTCTCTCAAACAAATAAAAAAAAAAAAATATATATATATATATATATATACAGAGGGAGAATAAAATATATATATATATATATACATAACCGCACTTAATATTTTTGTTTGGTTACATTTTATACCCTGATGATGCGGTCGGTCATAAAAAAATACAATGAAATTTGTGGTCTTATACAAAGTTATTGTTTCATTTCATTATAAATATTAAATGTTAACAATATTTTGATAAATGCAATTATTTAACAAAGTGCGACATTACATATCGTCGATGCATATCAAATATGGGGTATGTGATGGTTTTTACGAAAATGACTTAGATGTACAATTTTTATCCTTTTTTTCTCCTCCTTCTGAAATATGAACCATGTGATAATAACAAATAGATAAGGGAGATAGAAAACGAACCATGTGCCAACAGTCAAAATGGTGCATTTCTATATGAGCCATGTGATCGTACTGCGCACATAATCCATCTTTAATACTTGGCTTTTACCGCGCTTTATTATATTAAGTTTCAGTTCATGATGTTTAAGTATATTATTCGTAGATGAGTCGAAAAGGAGCAGAAGAAAGCACTCGACAAAAAAAAATATAAGATGACTAGAAAATAGCCTCCATTTGGCATTAGTAAATTTTCAAAGTTCCCCACTTAATCATTATCAATTAACTAATTGCACGATGCTAATACCCACACAGTATAAATCTATAGCCCGATGGGATGCCCAGTGGGGGGCCTATTAATGGATGAGTGTGTCACGGCCGATTTGCCGGGTGAATGGTCCACCGTACTGATCCGTGCCGCAGTACCCCGTAAACCTTGATTGAAGCCTTGGGACTGAGTGGCGAAAGGCTCAATGGGATTTAGATAAAACGGGATGAAACTGATTTATCTATTTATTAGGGTGTTTACTCTCCGGAAAAATGGAGACATTGTTTTCCAATACGTATGGTTAAGAAAGTAAACGTATCTTAGTCTAAGGAAAACTAGTTTTTGCCTTTGAAATAGATGCAATTTAGTATGTACTCCGATAAAGGTTTTGGTTCGATACGTATTTTTAATTATTCACCAAAATACTCTCATAATGTTCAAATGCTTCATGATTAATTAATCTGGAGAAAGATTTTTTATTTTATTTCGGTGTAAAATCAGTCTTACAACTTATTGTGTTCCAACGTCAATAAGTCTACCATACTTTTTGTTTGTATGTAATTATTTTTTTATATTGAATACCGCACAAAGTGTCCCGACTGCTCCCAACCGCCTAGATCCAGTGATACTATGGTATTCCCGATTGGGGTATGTTGTGAAGCTGAAGGTAGTAGAGAGAGGAAGGAGATGGGGAAGATGAAGGTTGGGAAGTACCTGGCTATTCAGATCTGGTCACAAATACGGCTAAATCAATTTCAATCAAGCAGCGTTTCGATTCTGAATGGTGGTCTTTTACCGCCATATTTAAAGAATCTGCAACTCTGGAACATGCCGCAAATATACTTTATATTATTTTATATGAATTAAATGTGTTATCACACATATTTATTTAATAATAGTTATTTTCGCACGTCGGATTTGAACCCGCGATCATTGGAATCGTAGTCGAACGTCTTGCCACTCGACCATGGAGGCCGTCTATTTACTACTACGGTTATATAGTTGATTTCTTCCAATGTTATTTTGTGCTTTTGATTTTTTGTCATTAAGTATTCTTGTTTCCACTTTTATAGTGTCTGCAGTGTTTACTACCTTTATTTAACTAAGCAGCTTTATTCAAGTTTTCGTAAATGTAAAACAAACTTTTAAAGCGTAATTAAATGTTAATCATAAAAAAACTAGCTTTTAAGTTATACCCAGTTTAAAGAGTACAAGCAATTCATGAAAATAATTATCCGTTTGCGTATACAAAACAAATAATTTCTCAGTTTTGCATTTTTACGCAGTAAATGAAACAAATCGAAAACTTTTCATATTATCCCCATTGCGGGACAAAGTAAGGTTATTTTGCTCCACCCTAATGTATGTACAATGTAAATATGTGCATTTAGGCGAGTGACATAAACCTTTACAAGTCTCCTCACAAGAAAAATAACAATGTTTGCGGCAAGTAGAGCTACCAACATAATGAACGGTAAAAAAATAAAATAATACGGTGAATTCCAGGTACCAACTGTCTGCTGTTGTTCTGTTAAGTTCTTTGCTAAGCAGTAAGCACTTCGAGGGAACACTGACTTCCCAAGTGACGAAGCAATCTTTAAACTTCGCCATTCCAGAACCAGCTTCTTGGTATCGCTGCCCGCCTATTGTCCTATATCCAGAGGTAGTATTGAAAGTGCTGCTGCGTTGAAGTAAATAAGTGATGAAAATAATTCTTTCTGAGAGCTAATCACAGAAAACTTAGGCGAAAAAGCGATAAGGATTAAATAAAATTAGGAAAGTCGGTGGAAATGCATTCACCTTAGATAATATAAGATATGTTGTTAAATGATGTCGGTAGCCAAGAAGTCTCAGCAATTGATACATGAAGCAGCTTGAATGTCAACGTGTTTTAAAATAAATAAATATTGTGAAACGCGTTTTCTATTTTCTGCACAATGTTGTCACTTTCTAATCTTTCTCTTAATGTTGGAAAAATCATCAGTTTATATATAAACTAAGAAATTTAACTTAAATTTTTAAACGTCTGAATAACATAGTTGATATAAAAGTAATGAAATTTGTGTGCCATTCATTGGTTCAATCATTAGTTTCTTATGGAATAATCAGTTGGGTAAGTCATTGTAAATATCTAAAAATATAATAGTAAAAATAATGTTGCACACAAATTCAGATATATTTTATATTTATATTACATACCCCTCCATATAATTATTACAAGAAGCTTATCTCAGATATAAGAAAAAAATATTGTAAACAATGCCTAAAATATATATTTTCGCAAAGTAAGTTATGTGCGAAAAAATAAAATCGTGACAAAAATAAAATTAATAATGTACTGGAGGTACCTCTCTGTAAAATTAGACTTGCGTAGAGACATGCATAATTGCCCCAAAAAGTATAATTTACTTTCTTTAAATTTCAGAGTGTTCAAACACAACATCTTTAAATACATACAAAAATGTAAAAAAAAAAAAAACTGTGTTTTATACGTTGCATTGTTTCAGACAGCAGTTATTACACAATCGAATATAATAAACAAGAGGCGTTGAGGCACTCAACTCAAAATAAAAACTTTTATTACCTACCCCGGTGAAGTTAAAGGTCTTATTCATAAATGTAAGAATTTATTTTCTCACAAAAAAAAACAGCCATTTTTACTTGAATTGTACTGAGCAGCATTGAGAAACTACATGTTTGAAAAATTTTACATAAAACAAAAAATACATCATGGATGAATTTTCAAGCACATCTTATAGGGCATTTTCAATACGAAACGACACAGCAACTATAATCATTGCACTCGTAACGTCGTAACGACGCTAGTCTAACGTAGTCGTGTCCGCTGTTAGGACTTTAGGGTTGCGTCTGTCGATGAACTGAACGTGGATTCGTGGTTTGCCGACAACCTCCGGTTACATTACGGTTGTACCGGAAACTAATTAATGAACTATTGTGCTGTCGGTTGTGCGCTGTTGCATTCTGCTGAAACGGGGTGAAAACAGCTGAAACCGGCTGAAATAGACAGAAAGCGCCTAAACTGGCATCTAAGGGAGTTTAAAATCAATAATGATCGAGTATAGGATTATGTGATCTGTGAATATATGGTCTATTTTCCTCAGGACATCTTTGGGATACCATTTAAAGGGTATTTTAAGGAAAAAAACAGTAAAGCAGTTCTGAAGAGAC
The DNA here is from genome assembly GCA_022651775.1 of Drusus annulatus. NCBI lineage: Eukaryota > Metazoa > Arthropoda > Insecta > Trichoptera > Limnephilidae > Drusus > Drusus annulatus. The sequence continues at coordinate 694,263 of JAGWCC010000408.1, forward strand.
CCATGTTGAACAAGGAAGGAAACATAAAGTTGCTCCACACTTGAGCGGCTAAGGTTTCAATAAAAAATAAAAAAATGATATTCCGGTGTTCTTTTGTCACCTTGATATAGGTTTTCCAGCTTTACAGCATTTGAGGTGCTGTACGTTAGAAAACCGCGTAGATATATGTAGTTCCATAGAACTGTTTCAAAACATTTAAAACTGAACTAAGTAGAGCCAACACCGGGTTAATAATAATACTAATGGACAGTTAAACCAAAAACAAAATTTTTTTTTACCGTGTATTTCTTAGTATCTTAAAGATATAATAAAAGTCAAGAAAATTTCACGAAAAAAGATTAAAATAAATACTCAGTGAATAAAATAAAGTCACTTTTTAATCAATTAATGTGATCTTTAAAAAACAAATATAATAATTTCATCAAAGCCATAAAGAAAATTGTTTTTTACGGCTAACTTCAAAAAACCGTATGTACCATAGGTTGTTGGTTGGTAAATATCATTCATTGTAAGACACCCCTTGGCGGGTGACCCAAAGAAGGAAAAAACATTACTTCTATTAGACGGATTCTCATTATTTGTCAAGTTGGCAGTGGAGGGATTTCCTCCTGTCATCTCATTGCTTAGTTCTAAAGACCCCGGACTTGATGATTGGGAATAGTAATAGAAGGTTTTTTTTGTATAACTGAATTAAGTTGATACTCTTTTTAATAATGCTTTTAATTGAATCTTTATTAAGATATATTTTTTATTTATTTCTAGTTAAAATAAATTTGTAAAAAAAACCTTAAACACAACCTCGCCTTTCAGTTACTAACAATTTCAATAGTAAAAACAATTCTCTTGAAGCGTAAACACTACACAAAGTAATGCCACAAAAGATGCCTGCTGCAGTACAGAATATTTCAGGATTTCATTCAATTCTCCCCCTTTCAACCCTTTCCACGTATACAAGGGAATGCCACATTTTATTTTATTCCTTTCCAAACAAATGTTTATTACTAAAAGCTACCTCGTTAATAATAATAAGAACTACATATCATAATAAACTGAATCTTCGCTTTCAAGTATTTTCATCAGTAGATCATCACTAGTTGAAAAATCTCTCTAGTTGTAATTCTACTTATTTAGTCATTTCCTCATTTCTGAGTATAAGTTGGTGAAAAATCTAAATGACTTTAAAAAATTATGTCTCTGCCAGATTCTGAATATAATTTATTAAAGATTGGAATATTTTTTCTTTCATTGTTCACGCGGGCGAGCACAGGTAAAATAAATTAATTTACTTTGTTGATGAGTTAAGTAAGGCTTTGTTCAGTAAAGGAGGAATCGTAAATGTGTAAAGATGTACGCAAATTTCAATGCGCAGCATTTACATTTATCCAACGGATTCCATGGTCGAGTGGAAAGACAAAATCGACTACGAATCGAAAGCTGGTAACGACGGGTTCAAAACCCGGCGTGCCTTCAATAATCTCGCACCCATTTAATTAAAATTGCCGTTTTGTCGTAACACATTTAATTCATAATTAATTTAACTATAAAAACTAACTTAAAAAAAAAAAAAAAATACCTATATTTAAGTTTGAAGGTGGATATTGATAAAAAATATAAAAAAATGGACTCAACTTCCTTATTATGATCCCAATCTAAATACTTTGGTAAATTATGCTTCTCTGTCACACTCATAATATAATTTATTAAAGATTGGAATATTTTTTCTTTCATTGTTCGTGCGGGCGAGCACAGGTAAAATAAATTAATTTGCTCTGTTGATGGTTGAAAGACCACCATTGAGAATCGAAACGTTCAAACCCGGCGTGCTTAAAAATTAAAATGGCTTTAATGCCGTGTTTAGCGGAACGTTCAGATCTGAATAGCCAAGAATCGAAACATCCCAAAAACCTACATCTTCTCCATCTCCCCCCTTTCTTAGCACCTTCAGCCTTACAACATACCCCAATTGGGAATGCCATAGTCTCACTGGCTTTAGACGGTCGGGAGCAGTTGGGGATCTTGTGCGGTATTTACTATAGAAATATATTTTTTTTTAAATCAGACGATTAGCGAAAACTGCGTTGACATTTTTTTTGGGATTGAGAACACGTGTATGTTGGTCGATATAATTTTTAATTACGCAGACATTTCCGTCTCATCTGCACTTGGTCTTATTAAAATGATTTAGTATAGAGTGCGCGAATTATGAAATCTATAAGATGCTTTAAAATATTCAATGGATGATTGCTTCGCTGATCTGCTGTAATATTACCTGTACGTATTTTAAAAGTGTGTTGATTGTAAACCTTCGGTGAACATAGAAAATACTGATTGTCTACAAAGTCATGAAGTATTTTATTGTATCAATTATCTCTGTAGAGGTTCATCTCTTAATAAACATATGTTTTCGAGGTTTAAAAAAATTATAAATACATAATCGCAAAGTGTATATGCAGATATTATAAAGGTACAGTTTGAGATGTTGTTTAACGTGTCATTTAATAAGCTCGGAACAAATCCCGTCTTGGTTGGATACGAGGTCGCAGCCTCCGTGTTGGCCGTGATCTTCGGGATTTGTTCTCGTCTGACCCTGCTTTTGACGAGGGTCTCATTAAAAGGATTTATGGCATCGGAGGGGCCGAGGGCCGCGATGTGACATGATAATACGTAAAACTCGGAAATAAAATCGGAATGAATCTGGCCTGAACATTCATTTAAAAAACGATCCGATTGTACCAGTAAAACAGGTATGTTCTCCCTCAAAAGTCAACTTTAGGGTGGTTTAATGAAATTGCTACTACTTTATACTAAACAGAACTTTAACTAACGTTTTGTTTTTCGGTAGGTACATAAATCAGTGCCTATGATAGATGCAAGAATAAACGACCGTGAAAACTGGCTTTAAAAATAAGCCCCTTCTTGATACAGCATTATGAAATACGAAGCTATGTATTTGTAGTATGTTTATCAGTTTATTTTACTGTAATATGCCAGCTGATTTCAGAATAGCCGTGCCTTCGTCAAGGCACATAATAATAACAACAAATTATTTTAGCGGAATAGAGCGGTGGGTGCGATACTTTGTCTGCCATATAAGTTATAAACAATATATGAGTTAAATGTAAATAATAAATAAAAAATAACATATAATAGTAATACATGAGAATACGTAATTAAAAACATTATCTCTTGATTAAATACGTTTTTAATTGCCCTGTCAAAGACACGGTGCCCCGAAACTGATTAGCGTTTGTTAAATGAAGTAATACACGAAATTTTGCATCAATATGATATTTTTCAGACTGGACGTTGATGTAATTATTGTTTAACTATAACAAAAAGGTGGGCTGTCGTTAGTTACAGTGATCAATAAATGAAACATTTCCGTTGGCATATTATGGATATATTGAGTTAATAAACCACAGCAGGTATCGGCTAACTTTACTTTACTATAGGAGTTATTTTTTAGGTGAAATTATTTTTAGCGGTTTTAGTTTAAAAAAACACCACGTTCCATTAGCCAAAAAAATAACTGTGGAAAAAAAAACCAGGCTCATATTGTTTTGAATTTGCTAACCTTGTTCGTAAAAAAAAACTTTCCGGAAAAATTAAACCATTTTCGGAAATATATTATATGATGTGAACCATGAAATTTCACCACGAATCAACCGTTTCATGAGGAGAACATAGATAATTTTAATTTTTTTATTTTCTCAATTTGCTGTAAAGATTTTCTTACAAAATCGAGTAAGATCCTTTGTATTACCGATAACATGCCAACAGAAGGTTAAAGGTCACCTTTTCTTACTGTTGAATCTTAGGCCCAGAGTAACTGGACCAAATGCAAATAAAATATAACTTGTCCTGGGTGTTTTATCGAATTAAATTAAAATAATGTAAAAGCAGTTTATAATTTTTTACTTATTTACACAGTTGAAAATAAATTCAATAAATTAGAATCTAAACGTTACATAATCTAACATACATGAACTTCCAAACTCTTTTTCTCTCTTTTATCACCTCATTTCCTTCCGCCTCACAAAAATTCACTGATTGAGGATGCCATATGTAGGTACTTTCTTTAATAGTGGAAAGGGTCAAGGTATTCCCTTAGTATAAGTAAGCGAGCAGACATCTTTCCGTCAAATAATATTTGATTATTTTCCTGTACGGTATTCACATGATATAATAAAATAATATGAATGGCGTAGGAAACAGAAACTGGAAGTCGGTGTATAAAAAACGCCATCTCTCGCAGACCGTTTGAAGCGCCTTGAACTGTGCTACAGGGATATTTATGGCCCGTATAAAAGAGGGAATTTATGCATTTATTCCATAAAATAAGAATCCCTTGTGTTAACAAGAAAAATAAATATCCTATGAAAGGACACCGATGTTTTATTAGACTCTGTGATTTCAGATAATGATTTAATGAACCAAATTTGAATTATTGGATACATAGGCCGAAAATTTAGAGCATAGAAAATACCTTAGCGAACTTTTCAACGCTGTACTCTTTTAACATTGTTTCGGGGATAATGGAGGTATCTGATTCGATTTCAGAACTAGATTAAACACATAATACTATAGTATTATAGTTCATGTAAATATGAGTCAGTCTAGTGTCGCGATATTGATGGGCAGGGATATTAATGGGCAGGCTTGTTGAATCTGATTTTTGATTTTTAAATGTGAAAAAATATTTTTTGTTTTTTAAATAATGCAAAAGAGTCAAAAATAATCGGAGCTAGTAGAGCTTTATCATCATCTAGTTGAGGATAGCCGTTAGACTAAAGTAACGTGGGTAAATGAAGAAAAAAGTTAAAAGGAGTTCTTGAAAAATTTTCTTCCAAGAAATGCAATTTTTCACGTCAAGGTAAGAAAATAGATTTCTGTCAAATTCAACTATATTCCATACGACAATTACATTTTTTAATCGAAACTTCTAAACAAATATCATTTTAAATACAAATAAATATCAAACAAGTCTAGAGGAAGTGGAGTCATGCTATGTGTTAACAAAAAATATTCTTACCATATTATTGAACCCTTTAACAATGTTTCTTATCAATTATTCGTATGTGTTCTACTTGGTAGCAAATAACTTATACTTGGTTGTGTCTATATTCCCCCCTCTTCTCCTTTGGAAGTGTATAAGTCACGCACTGAATTAGTGGAACGTGTATCTAAAAATTCCGATTCCACATTTATTTGTGGAGATTATAATTTACCTAAACTATTGTGGACTAATGACAACCTAGGTGTGAAAACTGTTAGTGGTACTCTATCCTTAAAAGCTACAACAAATGTTAATTTCTTTGCGTTTATGAATATGTTCCAAGTAAATTCAATAATAAATTCTCTGGGTTCCTGTCTTGATTTAGATTTTTACAAGTATGCCTAGGTCTCTGTAAATGAAGCTTACAAATACCATCCATCTCTTCTTCTCTTCTCTCTATGATTTTTTTTTTCAAAATTGATTCTTTAAATCCATGTGTTTCTTATCACAACAAATTTAATGATGGCGACTATGTCAGCATGAATAGATATCTTACTCAATTTGATTGGTCATCTCTTTTCTTCAATACTAATATTAATGATGCTGTACTTAAATTTAAAAAATGTTTACCGAATGCTGTAAATTTCTTTGTTCCCCGGGGAATATACTCTAAGCCTATGTTTCCTAAATTTTTTTTTTAAATGGTTCAGCATGAAGCTGAAGAAGCTGATATTTGAAAAAGGAAACTCACAAATTATTTAAAGATTCAGGCAACTTAAGGCATTATCAAATAATAGTAATCGAAAAGAATTGTCTAAAGTTGAATCAGCTAAGTACTACGAATCCTTCACAGAAGTCACTGAGTCAAAATTACAACTAAACTCAAAATAATTTTGGCAATTTGTAGCCCAAAAGCGGGCTGAAAATGATATCCCTTCAGGTATGTATTATTATGAAACTCATGCCACACACGGACTTGATATAGCTAACGTCTTTGCCAAACACTTCTCCTCTGTTTATTCTAATAAATCGTGCACCACTCCATCACACAACTATACAGAAAATGTTGACTTGAATAATTGATAAATCTTAATTTTAGGTGTATTTAATTCCTTAAAAAATCTACCTAGAAAGTAAAGTACTGGCCCCTGAAATGTAATTGAAAGAATGTAAATACATCTTATCTAAGCCACATTCTATCTTAAATAACCTATCTCTTTCATCTGGCTCATTTCCTGACTCCTGGAAAATTTCATATACTAGGCCTATTTTTAAGTCTGGTAACAAGTCCAACATCAAAAACTACAGACCAATATCGATTATATCCCACATTACATAAATATTTGAGTCGATCATTACGAAGAAAATCACCCCCGTATTCAAAAATATTCTGATTGAGGAACAGCATGGATTTAGATCTGCTAAATCTATCACAACAAATTAACTTTACAAATACCATTGTCAACGCTCTGGAAGATAACTCTCAGGCAGATGTTCTCTACACTGACTTTTCTAAAGCCTTTGATAAAGTTAATCACTCAATTTTATCGCCAAAATTTATTCTATCGGTATTAGAAATCCTTTATTATCTTTCTTCAAATCTTATTTAAATAATAAGACAACAAAAAGTTAAGTAAATAACTTTGAATCTATTAATATTAAAGTAACGTCTGGAGTACCTCAAGGTGCCCATTAGCTTCTCTTATTTTTAACATATTTACTAACGATATTGCCAAAGTATTTTCTTCCTCGTGTTTTTGGCTTTTTGCAGATGACAATAAGATCCTTAAAATAATTTTAAAAAATCATGACTGTATTCTTCTCCAAATTGATATTGGCTCGTTTAATTAATAGTGTGAAACTAACTGCCTAGAACTAAACATTGATAAATGTAAATTATGTCATTTCATAGAACTCATAAACTGATCCTCTTCAATTATAAATTCAATAGTGTCTCCCTATCTACCGTCAGATCTATAAAATATCTTGGTGTCACTCTCGAAAATAATATTTCTTTTTGCGACTACATTAATAAGGTAACTAATAAATCACTAAAACTTATTGGCTTCATTAATAGAATTGCATGCGACTTTAAAAATATAAAGACCCTAAAAACTCTTTACTTCTCATTAGTTCGTCCTCATCTAGAATATGCTAGTGTCATTTGATCCCCTTTCTATACTGTTCATAATTATAATATTGAATCCGTACAACATCGCTTCTTACGCGATATTGTATGGAGATTAGGGCGAGAAAGAGGCGATTATTCATATGATGAAATTGAACGATTATTGAAAATGTCTTCATCAGAAAAGCGCAGGAAAGACTTTGATTTAATTTGCATTTAGAAAATTATTGATTGTTTTATAAACTCACCTTCTCTGTTGCAACTCATCCAGTTCAACATTCCTTGCCATAGACTCAGAAACAATGAATTGCTGTTCCTCAATCACCACTATACTAATTATGGGTATCATTCTCCAATGTCCAGAATGTCAAGACTTGTTAACTCAAGCCATGGTCTTGAAATTTTTGGTAGCAGTCTAAATGTCAGTCTAATATTTGTCAAAAGTAAAAAAATCAAAGAACATACAAAAACGTGACTAACCTTTCCAGTTGCCAAAAACAAACCACTAATCCAAAATGGCTGATAATGCTAACATATGATAAACATATGTGTACCAACATAACGAAAAAAAACGATAGTCGAATGTACACAGCCCGCGAAAATACAAAATTCACATTTTCTTTTGAACAGGCCATGTATATCTCTGTTGGCGATATCTAGAATCAACAACAGTATTGATTGTGTCAGCACGTGTTTGATATCGGTTCCAACTCAGACATCAATTAGTAAATATTATCTTCTTCTAATAAATTAACCAGTTAAACCACTTACGTACGTTTTAAAGGTTCTGTTACATAATAAAATATTAAGTACTTTGTTGGTGCGTATTATTTTACTGTGGGCACTTACTGTAGGTTCATGACGCTTTTGTGTGAGCAACATTCATAAAAGCACGCGAAAACAAAATGACACCTGCCAACGAAGTGTTGCCAGTTCACTCGATTTTTTTATCGTACCCTTAACCCTTCTAACCTCTAGTCCCTACTTTGGGAAATATCAAATTATTAATGGCTACCCCGCAGTAAATGGTGACATTAAAGTTAATGACATAATCGTAAATGTACGAGCTACACGTACGATTCATATTTTTGCGTATGGTCATCGATCCTCAGTGAACCAGGCGACCCCTACTAGAGAAAAATATTATAATTATTTACGAAGGAATGGAACGTTGTAGGTTGATAACGTAGGAACTTTAGAAAAATGGGAAAATAAAGGTTTTCTACAAAATTTTATTGGCAAATTTTGATGCAAAACTGCCTTTCTTTTATCTTTTATATCAATGTTTGCACATCAAAAATATATGTGGTCGTCATCAGATTATTTCAGTAATTCATTAACAAAAAATGTGAGCATGTTTTTAAAGGTGTTATAAATATTTAAATACACATGTGATTATGCTTCAAAGTTTATTGAACCGAAATACTTCTAGATCAATTTTAAATAATAATTCATATTTGGTATTGAAAAACTACGTAATTTCTCTAATAAATTATTATAAAAGTCACATTGTTTGATATTTTTATGTTTATTTTATCAACATCAGAGGTATCTGGGCTTTACGAATTAATGTAGTATTATTAATAAATTGTGATTATTTTAAAACAATCATCACACCATACTGAAAAAAAACGTGTTTCAAAAACAGATATTCTTCATTTTTAAAATTTTTTTTTTTAAACAATAATTATTATTATTAAATTTTTTTTTTTAAAACAATTTTTAATTAAAAGCTCTGCGATGTAATTATTTTTACGCGTGACAGCTGTTTCACCTTCTGAGGGCATTATCAAACTATATATACAGATATACTTCAACTGACATTGTGTAGAAAGACTTGGTAAACATTCTTAAATAATCACGTAACATTTTTTTATCACAGTGAAATAAATAGTCGTAATATTATGATTATTCAATTTTATTATGATCAGCTGATGTGTGGGATGAATATGCCTACGAAGTACAAAACAGCTGCCTAGCGAAAGTTTTTTAAAATTTTCGGTAGAATATATACATATAATCTATTTGAAAGGTGTGTCGAATTACAAATAAATGAAATGCTTTCGCCAAAATCCAATTTCCTGTCATTAATTTTTAAGAATACAGATTCATTATGTTTGACTTTTACCAAAAGTGCCTCTGGGGGGATGAAATTCGAAAAGCTTTTTTGTCTACCTTTTCTAGGTTTAAGTCTAGGACCCAACTATTTTCAGTATGCAACCTCATTAACTTTTCCTCATTCTTTGAAATAACCATTGAACTGTGAAAAAATAAGACAAGGAGTTAAAATGTAATATTTAGTTTGTAAATTTTTTTTGAAATCTAGTGTAGAAATCTACTGAAAATTTTCCCAATCGAATTAACTATCTAAATAAAAAGTTCAAAACGTGTCGATACGCATTGTGCTACGACTAAATTTCTCCCTCACAAGATTAGAAGTTTTGAAAAATTCAATTAATGGTAAAAAAAGACCTGAATCTGTTTTGTTTGTTTCATCATGTGCGTATTGTTAATTAATTAACGAAATTGTAAATAATAAAATTTAAGCAAAAACCTTCTGGAATTCTCGTTATGTTGTACCTAAACAACATGTTCAAATAATTTTAACAGAACAATCTCAAAGCATAAGCGAATTAGGAATGTATAGCAAAGATTCCTTCGGGAAATCGATCCCCTAAATTCTTATAACCCTCTTTACAAAAGTTTCATATGAACTCAACCCTTTTACTTTAGCAAACTAAGTTGAGGAGGAGATACCCTTTCATCGGTTTGATTTGCCCAAGTTCCCAGGATCACAGGATTGCTGGAAGGTAGTCGGCCAGACCGCAACATTTACATTGTCTTATGGAGTCAAAGAATTTAACAGACTGCCGAGGGAGTTGATGGGACGAATATTTGTACTTAAGATATTTGTATAGGGCCATTTTTCATGATTAAACTAGTCGCCAATGAACATATATTATATTCATGATACCTGCTTACAAAGGATTCCGTTGATATGCGTAACGAAACGCCTGTTAAAATATTTTCCGAATTAGCCATAATATATATTTACAATCTGCAGATATTATATTTTATATATTCCGCACCAAATGTGCTGAGATTAAACCATATATGTTAGTTTATCGATCTTAAAATAACTTCATTATTATTGTTTTAAAATCTTTGATTGCGCTTATCAAAGGCGTGGTGTAAATAAATTAATTGAAATTAGCCGACTTTACGTGGCAGTCACAGTCTTTTTAGCCAAAGTTTGAAAATGGGTTCGAATACAGAAACTGCTGCCGATACCTAATATTGAATAACTGTGAATGAAAAAATAATGGCTGATATTATTCATAATTCTTACGTTGTCAGTGTATTTTTTGTAGGTTACTAACAAAATAATACTGCGACTCATCCAGCCCAACATTATTTGACGTAAAAACAATGAATTGCTGTTCCTCAATCATCACTCTACTAATTATGGGTATTATTCTACACTGTCCAGAATATCGAGATTTGTTAACTCAAGCCATTCCAGTCTAAATGTTTTTTGTCATTCTTAACGACTCTACCAATACTATGACTTGACCTTGGTTTTGACTTGAATGTTCTTTCTAATGTATATTTTGCCCTATTTTTGTCATTCTTTCTTTATAATATTATGTATGTGCTGTTCTTTCTCTGTTGCTCTTTTTTCCCATATTCTGTAATGAATTTTTTTTGTAATGGGACAATAGTCCGTTAGTTTATAAAGAAATAAATAAAATAGGTTTATTATATAAATGTGATGATAGCGTAATTGAGGTGAAATATCACACAAATGCACACTACAATTGTAATATTATTATTAAAAGTTCCATATTAAATATTATAATTATTATGACCACATACTCGTATATCATAAGCATCCACGAATTGTGCCGTGTACACTGCTTATTGATACTTCTCATAAATAGTAATGAAACGAAGAATTACAGAAAAAAGGAGAGGAATAATTTAATACATATTAAGTAGATATATTTGATAGTCTCCAGAGAACCATCGAGGGAGATAACGTCCAGGTAGACAGAATATTTATTTTTTTATTAAGCTTTACCTGAGGCCGTATCTTTCATAAGTCGGTTCCGCATGTCGAGAATAGTGCAAGTAGTAACCTTTTTAGTTTTCGTGATAAAAATATATTTAAAGTTTTTTTTCAACTGCCTAGTCACCAAAGGGGGGTAGTAGCAACATTCTTTCGCCATTCTTTTATTTTTTCTCATCCCAAAGGAATCATCATATCAACTACAGTAGTTTTTTGCATATTTCATGGGGAAAATGCCACATTGTTCTTTAAAGTAAGTATATCAGTGAAATCAGTTTGCTGAAAATAGTAAGTCCTGATGATTTCACAAATTACGTTGTAAAATGTTTCTCTTAAATCCATAGTACTTTTAGCATTTGCAAGATCGTGAGTTTTGTTTAATCTCAAATTCAATTAAAAAAGAAATCAACTATTTCAATTAAATGTTTTAGCTGATGTAGTTTTCTGATTTCTAATATTGCTAAATCCTAAACAAATTTGTTCTACAAAGTACTCATTTTTCGTCTGGAACGTTCATTGAATAGGGATTTTATTCCGGAGTAGAGGAAATATCTCTCCCGGGAATAACATTATTTCTACCAACAAATAGCCGGGGAAGTTTTTAATAGGAAGATTAAGCACAGTACACAAAGTGAGAGAATGAAGGGGTCAAAGGGGAGTTGTAGTTCAGGGATGGATCAGAGAAAAAAAACCGATTTTAACTATTTATTTATTAGTTTGGTGGCTATGGTGAATCGTACGTTTTATCTAACTTGACCTGAGCGGAATAGTAAGTAGCAATAAATGGCTGGATTCTTTAATCGGTTGAAATCGGTTAAAGATTCTGTTGTATTAATGTTTTCTATACAACTGAATCTACAGTGCTGTTTGGCCGATGGCATTCCTAAGGAGAGTGGTTTTTTCAGGCAGAAAGAAACTGAAAAGACGAAGCAGAAAAAAACAGCGAGTTGTTAACTAAAATATATTTATTTTTAGTTATTATGCTGACATTATGTTACCTAAAACAACATTTCACATCGAAATGGTTGCCTCTTCACTTTACTAAGAATTGTTCCTTAATTTACACTAAATACAAAACTAGCTTATAACCATGGCCTTCCTCTTCATTGATAGGCGATCTGATGGAAAAAAAACCCCTTGATTCAGCTATATACATGCAAATAAAATAGATTTTAGTAGTCGTAAGAGCCAATTTTTTGTTTTACGTCTTATACCCACATGGCTAATATGGCTAAAAGTTCTGCAATTTCATAATAAATACACCAAGTCTTACGATAAAAACAATGTTTAGGGAAGTAAGATATTTTAAATCCCTGGTCTTCCTGAATCTGAGCCTGTTAGAAGAATGTAAATAAGTTTTCCTGTAGGTCGCGAAAGGTCGGGTACCTAACCATCGCGGATTAACGAACTCGTATCAAATTGGACGGGATAAAAATATCATCTGAACCAACCGTAGGGAATATTGCGAACTGGGAAATGTTGAATATTTTATAAGACTACATATGCGAGTTTTTATTATTTGATGACTCCAAAATGTAGTGTTCATCAAATTTTAGTAGAGAGGTTGTGGGTTTGATTCCTGCGGAGTGCAATAAAAACTATTATTTTAGAAATTATCGAGCTTAGATCTCAACAAATCAAAATTTTCTTGTGGCCGTCTAACTGATGAATAAAGACATTTTAAGGCTTTTTCTCCCAATCTTACAATGGCAGATTTTTATTTGGTTTGTCTGACTGCCCAGGCGGGCTGTTGTCTGTAAAAAAACACATATACCATTACCATCCTTAGATACATTGCTTTAAACATTAATCTTAAGTTTGATTTCAAAGTTCTTCTCTTGGTAATAGCTCCAGTAATAACAGAAATAGTAATTACATTAAATAATCAAACCTTATTAAATTAACAAACGCGAATACACTCCTTAAATACTTGTATTAAATGATATTATTTTACGCCATTGTTTCAGCTCGTTAATTGAAAAAACAATAACAAATAGTGACGGACTTGACAGCTGCGAGCATTCATTGTGACAACAATAATATTTCCGTGAAGTACAAATCTGAAGCAAACACTAGAAATGCCGCTTTTTGATAAAACTTACTGTGCTCAATGCAAAAAGGTATCACACAGAGAAAACATATTTACGCTATGCAAAATGTAATTTGTACTTTCACTCTTCATGCAGTGGTCTAACTCATACCGAATTACAACCACTCACTGAGAAATCATCACACACACTTAAGTGTATGTGCGACAGCTGCTTCACGCTAAAAACATGTAATTACTAGGATGAAAACATTTTGGAGAAGCTGAGCGCCGAATTGAAAAAAACTTCCACTTCAAAGGTTAAGCTTGAATTAACTGGTGAGCAAAGCAAATAATTTCTTCTAAAAAAACGATCATTATGAGGAAGAAAAATAAATAAAAAAGAAGAACATAACGAAAACAAAAAGTTACAGAAATAAATACCAAATCGACTTAATTCTTTTAAGACATCCTTTGGAATTCAAAGCCTAGGAATCGAATACGACGAAAACCCTTAAATTCCGATGGAATATTTTCTGAAAAAAAATAGAATATGAAGTTTTAATTCTAACCAATAGCATTGCGAACTGCTCTAACCTATAAAATTGAAAACTGTTACAGACCAACAAAAATGCAGCACACCTTATTTCAATAAAAAAATGGCAAAATAAAGGATTATATCTCAAAAAAAGAAAACAGGATATTTTGCAGCAAAGGACATAAAGTGCCCCTCTTTGGAAAAAAAAAACTCTATTCACCAACGAAAAGCTAATGCCTTCCAACAATTAGCTTCTTTGGCTAGGGGGTCGAAAAAATGTATGGGCTACGAATTTAATGAAAATGTGTTACTGAGAAAAAACCAAACTCTCCAGTAATTTATGTAAAAGACGCAAACGATATCCCATTGCAATAATTTGGAACTCTCAAATCTATAAAAAAAAACATTCTAATCCGAATAAAAATGACAGAAGACAACACTGTTCCTGAAACGCAATAATGTGATAATGTTGCCGATTTTTTTTTTTTTTACGATACCACCTTTGCTCTAATGAGCGTAAATATAAGAAGTATTCGAAAACAATTCTGTATCCTTTCAAATACATTATCTTTCCAACTAGATTTAATAATACGCACTAAAACCCAACTACGAGAATGTGTCCCTTTCAGCTTACCTAATTTATACCTTTTCAATACCGTCGAGACATTCCTCGCACGATAGCTTAACCCTATTCTATTATATTAAATATTTACATGAATATACTAAAATATATATTCAAATGCTGTTCATATTATTTTTTCCTTAAAGGGAAAATAGTATTCTTTTTTGACCATATATTGATTCCACAAATTCAAATTGAATCCTTTATAAATTAAATAAATATTAACGAATTCGATTTTTCCTTTATTGTGGGAGAAATCAATATAAACATACTAAACGCAATATTAAATTAATTTTAATTTTTACAATGTAAATTGTAACCCTACCACACCTTCAAGCTCGAAGAAATGAAATTAGGAAAACTCTTTAAGTACTTAGGTGTAACTATAGATTGTCAACTTAAATGGACCAACCATATAGAGAAAAAAAAACTGTAAACAAAATGTGAAACTTTAATTTTATATTTAAACGAATGAGTAAAATTGTGAATGTAAAAATAAACATGAAACTGGTTTAAGATGCACTACTTCCTTTATCTCTTTCCTACGGAATAATTGGCTGGGTGGAAATATACGTTAATTCCGTAAAACAACTAAAAATTGCTCTGTATAGTATTCAATGTCTAAAATTTACTTACACGCGTCCAAACAACTTAATTAGAAATTAAAATCATTCTAGCTACGGAAATGGCGCTTGTCTAAATGCAGTACCCCACTGCAAATCCAGGTTGCTCCAAAAATGCATAATTAATTATGTACAACCTTTGAAGAGACAACGTGTTAAAACCTTAATTCTCATTAAAAAATTATCAAAGCTTGGCTAAAAAACATCGGACTAGACATCTTTTTCTTAAAAATTTCCAAACAGTAATCTATAGTTTTCATTTAAAGACTAGATTTATTTAATATTTAACTTATCTACATTATAATATCAGCTCTCAATGTTGTGTATGACAAATTTTCTCCAATCTCAATTTTACCCCAGTTGTTGATACCAACAGTATATTATATTGTTTAATGTCATTATTTTATATTCTTATTTTTTTAACACACTCATCACAATATGTTTATTATTTACCGTTTTTTTATAATATTTGTGTATTATTTTTATGTTTGAGTTTAAAACTTCCATTTGAACCCTACAAAAGTGTGATTAAATCTTAATAATACCCTCGCATAGGCTTTGCTTTTGAAAGATTTTTTTGTTTTAACATTTTTTTTCCTCAATTTGTTTTATTAAAAAAAAAAACAATAAGAAAATTATTATTACAGAAATTGAGTGATGCTGGAGAACGAAAAGTAGAGTAAGTCCAATGCAAGTAATTAAGAAATAATAATATATAAAGTTTGGACATGTACTAACAGGGCCACTAAACGCCCGAGGAATACATGACATGATTAAATTAATCACATGAGTCGGATCGTGTCAAGAGCCAGATTCACAGAAGGGTATGTATGGGACGACAGTGAGGCGGGCGTTATGTCATATCTACCTACCTCTACTATAAAACGGCGTAAGTTATAAAATATATATCTGACACCAACGGCAAGGCTCTTACTCCCATACGACGGTGGTCGTCAGTTTAAATGCCTAATTATCTCGAATAATATTCATTAAAATTAATAGCGGAATAATAATTATTATTACTTCAATAAAGTCTCCTTTGAAACTGTAATATTTTATAATTCCATTTCATTAACCATTTAAACTTTCATTCAAGACGACTCTGATAAATTCTGGTCCGGAGGGTAATGAATAAAACAAAGATTTGGCTGCTTAGTTTTTAAGCATTGAATTATTCCTTTGTTTTTATCCTAAAGTACCGAATCGTTACTGTAGGGGAAAATAAATTATTTACTAATGGCTTTTTTGTTGGACTAGCTCCTTCTTATAATGAAAGAACAAAAACTTGTTTAAATAACTTTCACAGTTCTCATAATGATTATATCGTTTGTTCTTTGCATGCAGAGGCTGTTTTCTGACAATTATCCGCACGATGCTTTGGTTTTTTTTCAACTTTTGTATTGAAAATATTGAAACATTTATTGTTTTAGGCTGCAGGCAAGTTAAAAAAAAAACATTAGAAAATTATGAATAATTACGTTATTTTGAACTCTTCTCACCAACACAAAAAAAATGGTTTATCTATGAGAAGATTTTACTAACTCAACGTTGTTCTTTCTTAATGTCTACACTTTTTTATCGCACCCGCACCCGCAAAAACAGTATCTGGTAGTATTAATATGCTAAATTCTACGCATCTGCTCCTGTATAAGTACACGGTAGACAGGAAACATTAGAAATGGTAATATTAGCTCATATGTAAAAAGAGTCTGTATTTCTGCAATGAGCTAAATGCCTATTTTTTTATGCTTCAAAGGGCATCAAGGAGATTTTATTTAGATTTGCTTGGTAATTTAAATCTTACCATTTTCTGTTTTTGCATTATTATAATAAACATAGCTCAGCAAAAAACTTTACGAGCAAGTTATTATTTCCTACGCTAGGTAGGAAATTTGGGAAAAATACGATTTCCGCAAAATATCTAGGCCATAATCCATAGTACTATTCTATTCGCATCCCTGAAAATAATCTCCATCGTTAGTGAATCGACAAATTAATATCATCCATAAAGTTTGCGAGCGGCGCGCTGTACGTCGGGGTAAGTTTTCGCGTTCATAAAATTTAGTGCCGATTCAATTCTCAATTAGGCAATCAAATTAACATTGATTCCAGATTAAAACTTTCAAAACCCTCTGCACCGATGTCTCTCCAAGAGACTCTGCATTTGCCAGGTGCCAAATGACTAGGAAAGTAAACTTAATGGTCAAAGTGTACTAAACAAACAAAAACACACAAAACCTGTATCTTTTAACGCTCTTCTAACGTTCTCTAATGCTTTTCGCAATGCTTGAGAACTAGGGCGATTATATATATTGAGAGAATCAGTCGTTTTAAGCAATCAAATTTAAATTAATTTCTATTTAAATTTTAACTGTACTTATTGTGCCTATCCTAAATTAATTAGTCCATATTTATAAGTAACTACAGAACGCATACATACCATACAATATTATAAAAAGCTGTGAATGCCCTTTAAAAATGTGGCTTTTGTTGTTGCTTTAAAATAATTATAATTTTCTTTCTTCATTCTTTTTGACATGCACACTGCAAATAGTAACATGCATATGTAAAAAAATATAGTTAAAATATTATTTAAAGGCAAAGATTAATTTATAAGGTTTATTACATTAAAATTATCAGCATAATAATATTTATGACTATAATGAGTTTATTGTTCAAAAAAACATAAGTTAACATAAGACCACAAGGTGCGTGTCTACCCAAAAATACAACCAAGAACCACAATAGTTGCACACTTTATTAAAAATTTCAGACAAGCTACAAATAGTTGCATTGTGTAGGCTGTTTGATCATAATAACAATGTATGCTTACGAAATATTTTGTTTTGATTTTATTCAGTTATTTTTTAAAGCGTTTTTCGGAAATCCTCTTTCTGAATTTCTTAAAAAAAGATTTTGTTCTCTTAGCACATAAACCGCGCACCAGCAATTCTGCAATAAAACACGAAATAGAAAACGCAATACCAAGTATCCACAGAACGAACTGTCCGAAGAATTTGCTTGACTTAGAGTCGTCTTGATCATTCTGAACTGAAGCTCCGTCAAACCTGATTCCAAGTTTCCTCGGTGGAGTCGTCAGCTCTGCACTCCATTTTTTCTGCAAACCAGATTCGTGAAACCATATGATGTATTTGTTGATGTATTCTAAATACGGTGTCCCTTTTCTGAAAGCCCACCCGTGGGTTGATGGGAATATGTTGTCGTGGGTCACCCGAAGGCTTTGCAGGTCCGTTTTGCTTAGGAGTCCGTGACAGTGTCGAAGGAGTGCGTCGTAAAGGCCGTCTATTTCTTCGATGATTATTTCCTTTTTTCCAAGAAATTTATTTAACGTTGGACAAATCTTCTTTGAGATAATCACCCTCTGAGAGAGGTCTTGTAGTGATTTGTCGGATGAACTGTTCAGCATTGGTATAATAAAACGGGCCTACAAAGATATCAAATCAATCTATAATGATGCTCATTAAAATGATGACTTTAATGAGCTGCATTATAGATTTACTTATCGCTGATAAAATTATTTGAAAAATTACAGTTCCTTATATTTGATTGTTTTTTTTTTTTAATTACCATGATATATTCATTAATGTTTTGGTATAAGAATATAATGAATTGGTACAAATGCAATTGAACCATGATTTTCTATTTTCCGGGAAATTGTTTGAGATACCTAAACGTAAAACCAATATAAAAATATAATCTAATCAATAACAAGAATAGTCTCTTCCATTTGAACCGGGCATTAATTTTGACTTACATTTATTAAATTGAGGTCGTATCCATCCTTTACTAGTTGATCAAAAGTCATCAAAGTATCTGTGGGAGGTTTCGTTATAAATGATGAAAGCTCGGCCTTGTAAAGTGTGCTGATGATGAATGAACACAAAAGCCAGAAAATCAAAACGCGGCCTCCAGTTGCCTTTATATTGCCTTGGTGGGCCTGGTCAGCTAGCAAAAATCCCACAATCTGGAAGGGAATTGGTTAACACGTGTATGAGATTATTGTTAATACTAATTTGTTTTTTTTTTACTAAGTTATACTCACCCAAGTAATTCTGGTAAATGGAGTGGGTATTTGATTTTCCGAAGTTTTGTTGCAAATGTATACGACTACAGATTGTGCTATCAATGTTATTACTATTAGAAACCAGGTTATTGATGAGAAAACGTAAACCAATAATAGACCTAGAAAAATAAAAGAACAGGATAGACACTTTCAAAGCAAAAAAAAAATTGAAAATAAAAAGACGCGACCTACAAATAACAATAATATTAGCTATTATTAATTGTAGAAGCTTAGCACTAATTTAAAATGGATGATAATCTAGAAATGTTGATGGGATTAGCAAACTATATAATAAATTTTATATATTAATCAAAAGCCTTTGAAAAAGAGTAATTAAAATAAAAATGTTTACTTTAGTGACAGTGAAAGACTAACCTTGTTTGAAAAATGTGTCTTGAACGTTGTACAAAACTTTACATTCATCTTCAATAATAGATGTGGTAAAATCCGCCTTCTCCCACCTGGCTGCAGTTACCGATATACTCCCCATAGTCCAGTCCGCCTTGCTTTGGTTAACCACATTGATCAGCGTTTCTCTCAGTCTTCCGAATCTTTTCTCAAAGTTTAACAACCTGTATTTGAAGTTCATCCCTTTTCTCATCTCCTCAAGCATATTTCCTTCCAAACTATCTGAATTGTCACATGAAACTGTTATTATAGATTCCTCGTCTATTGAAACATTCTTTGGGTTGATGCATGCGAAATTTATCCCACCAGGAAAAAAACCTATGTCAAACACGTGTCCTTGAAAGTTCCAATTGCCTTTGTTCAATAATCTACTGATATGAGAATCTATTTCCTGATCGAATAGAATCATTTCCAAATTGAAATACATTTCGTATTGCAATGAAAGTTTACTCGCTTTATTACCGCAAAAGTAACATACTTCGTACAGCCGAAAACAGTTTTCAGAAAGTTCAATAACTAGAATCACGAGAACTGCAGCAAAAAAATTGGAATCTTTTAGGAAGTGTGGGTCTAACGCATCCTTGTGTTTGTTGAATGCATGCTTACAGCTTCCATAGTGTTTATGACAAATGAAGATGATTACGTCAGAAGACTTTAAATGCTCCTTTGATATTTCATCGAACCTCGAAGGATCTGTTAGGCTCACGAGGTGAATGGTAGAACGTCTTCCTTGGTGGACAGCAGGTATTTGATTTATTTCAAATTCGTAATTTAACATCAGTGCTACAGGAGAATGAAAATCATCGCCAGTATCTTCATTAGTGGTTTCTTTAAACGTTGAATCAATTACGTCCCTTCGATCACTTTTATCTAAGATCTTGCAAACTATATCCGAAGTCAATGAATCAAAATGGAATACAAAATCTTTGACAGCTTGATCAGCGAATATTTTACCCATGACGTTTTCAAGAATTTCAACATACATCTGTTTCTCATTATTCCGTTTGATGGTAACCTCCAGATGATTCTGGTTTTCAGAATCATTTGTGAACGTAATATTTTCTTCCGCGCAAGTATAATATTTGAAGACAATTAAATAATGAATTACACAACACAATTCAAATTTTATCATCATCATAAAAAAAATGTTTGTCGTATAATTTTATTTTATGAAAGTGATGATATTTTTTTCATTTCACGTGACATCGTTTCATTGCAATATTTTTTATTCTCAGTATTGTGTCATTACTCATAGAAAATGCATTCAGATGATCCCCTCATCAATATTGGATGCACATACATTCTCAGAACCATGCATGCAATATTCACCACTGCTGTTCACGGAGGCATGTAGGTTTCATTACATCGCTGACAGTTATTGTGATAAACATACAGGGATTATAATTGAAAATGTACTGCAGTTACGTCAACCGAGATAGAAACTCAAGTTTCGTTGAAATTTAAAACTATAAAATCATCACCCAATTTTTTCTTTTGTACCGATTTTTTTTGTATAGTTGCAATTTATACTCTAATATTAATAACGACAAGTAAAATTTAAACTCGAACGTGGATTTTAAACAAAAAAATTAGAAACATTTTTCAAACCGTCGCTCTTCCTTGTCGAAATTGGAAGACACTTAATACAGAGCTGCACATTCTTTTATAGGTGATTGAAAAATCAGAAAATGTTCATAGTATAAATTGCTATATAATATGTGTGGGATAGAACTACAATGAACCTCTCATTAAAAACCCCTAACCACACATATTGTGTTTACAATGTGTTACACAAAGCATGTTGTGCAAAGATCGCACCGATCTTATCTTCAATAATCTTGTATAAACCAAACGCTTTGTGTATTTTTAAAGTTCCATTAGCGGTGCGTGGTCAAACAAAAATATATGGTATTCTAACAAAAAATGTTTGCATCAGTAATAACATTCGGAATTATGTACCTTAAAATTTCCACCCAAAGGTAAATTAAAAAGGAAATTGATTTTCTCTTTCCATTTGATATATTCAGTTTTAATTTAAGGAATTATGGCTGTGTTGTAAATATTTGCATTTATAGATTTAACTCTTTGATGGTCGCCAACCTTTAAGTTTTTCCAAGCGGAGAGGTCCAGGCATTTTAAATCTTGTTGTGATCGGTTGTTATAACAGTTGGTATAGCTCATTACACAGGTATACTTTGGCTTTTTCCCGTGTACTATTTGTCCAATACCTCAAGATTAGCACATGTCTGACCAGTGATTTTAAATATTTAAGAATTAATCTTTCTGAGGAATTTGAGAATCCTTTTAAGTATAAATAAAAGCGCACACCAGACACTAAGTTCGGAGAGCGCGCCTTCGGAGTGTCAGGTCCTAAAGCCTGGAATGGATTACCAGATCTGAGAGTAATAAAATACTCGGCAGAGTTCAGAGCCAAACTCAAAACCCATTTTTTTCAGAAAATCATATCCATAATCAAGATGTAACAAGCCCAATAGAATTTCTGTTCAAACCAAGACAACTTTTCAGACTCTCATTCCTTAAATTCCATTAGAAGATTTTCACAATTATCTGTTGCTCACTACGAAAAATTAAAAAATACCTCCGATATACCATATTTTAAATTTGCTCTCATGCCCTAAAAATGAAAAAATAATAATAATAAAAAAATTAAATATATATATATATATATAAATGTAAGAATTAGCTAAATTCTAAATTATTATGATACGGTGATTGTGTCCTGCCAGAAGTGACCTGCCAGGTAAGTACGTTGCTGTATATTTATATTAACTAAGAATTAATATTAAGTAGAAATTAAGATTTGTACAGCGCCCTTGAGGTGATTTTTCACAAAAACGGCGCTATACAAATTATCCAAATATTATTATTATTATCTTGATGTAGGCGGATGTATGTAGTTTTGCAGCATAACAAGTGTTTTGATTAAATTATTATTATTCTATTTGTTTTTCGTTGAAAGCAATTACTTTGTGGTTTGACACATCAATGAAAATAAAATAATAACTTTGTATAAGAAAGTCATTAAAAATAATTTTCATAAAATTAATAATCAGTGAAATTTGTCCAGTAGTCCAATTAATTCACTCACTGCTTCAAACGTATTCATTATCCGCAAATGGTGATATTGAACTTGTTGAAATACTAGATGAATACTATCGTAGTTTGTAAATTTAATTAATTATTTATTATTACCTTGAAAATATTATAAACCTTGTCTAAAAACTATAATATAATTTGTTTTTTTTTGTTACATTTTTTAAACTAAAACTTTTGCGACTAAGACTAACTTTAAAAATAAATACCGATTATAAAAAGAATAATTCTTAAGAATAGTTATCTATAGCTGGAAATCAAAATTAAACAAAATACCTAAGCCTACACAACGTATAATGCGCAGGTTTCGAAGCTCATTTGTAATTCCTTTCATGCACGCACTTGATAAAGTTGAACTCAGTGGCGTCGAGTGAGCAATCGAAACATTTTTCGATATATTTTTTTAAATATCGAAAGGTAGTAAATATCACCACAGGCTCAGGCTTATTAGGCAATAAGTGGCGTTATTTTTGTGGGAACGTTGTAGAATATTTCAAAGTCTTCTTCAACTATTTTCAAATATTATGCCAAAAGTAAGCAGATTTGTACCGGCTCGGTCTTCGATGGTATTTATTTAACTTCATTTAAATTGTAGGAAAACAGTAGAAAAAAACACACGGATAACTCTGGTTCATAGCGACCCCTAGCAACGAGATTAAGAAAATGCTTAAGATTTCGAAGAAAGGTAAGATGTCCCATTTTACTTGTATGTAGATAATGAAAGATATATTTTTAGTTTTTGTGTTCAATTTGTACAACTCCATTTTTTTTAAATACAAAATCATTATTATTTAGTTCTGCTAGTTATGGTTTTTATTTTTAGTGACAGCTGTTTTGGCGTTAAAGGCCATCATCAGAATAAAAATGTGAGTTTGCCACATTGACAAATAATTAAGAAAAACCTTCCGTTAAAAGCAATAGTTTGTAATCACAAAACGGGAAAGTTAAGTACCTCACAGACTAATTCAAGATAATTTGGTTTTTACCGTAATTAGTAAATAAACAAGAAACCGAAATCATATAAATAAGTCCTTTCCATGTGGCCTAATCATAGTTTGATAATGACCTTAAACGCCGAAACAGCTGTGACTAAAAATAAAAACTTTAACTAGCAGAACTAAATATTATTAATATTAAATTTAATTCAATTGAATTATATTTAAAAAAACTATTAAAGATAGAGTGTTTTAATAAAGTGTTTTTTTAATTTTTTTATATGAATACCTCAAAGAGTCTCAACTGGTCCCAATAGTCTAGAGCCAGTGAGTCTATGGCATCCCCAAATATGGTTGAGGAGTACCTGGCTATTCAGATCTGGTCACCAAACACGGCTAAAGCCATTTCAAGCAACGTTTCGATTCTGAATTTTGGTCTATCACCAGGGCGATACTACCAGTCTGGAACGTGCTGCAAATACACTTTATATTATTTTTATATGAATTAAATATGTTATGACACATATTAATTAAATAAATGTTATTTGCGCACGCTGGGTTTAAACCCGCGACCTTTGGATTTGTAGTCAAGCGTCTTACCACTCGACCAAGGAGGCCGTCAAGTTAAATTTTTTATTGTGATTATTATTGTGTAATGTCTACAAAAAAATAATTATGTAAATTTTGAAAGATGCTGTGAAGCAGGGCGTGAGAAAAGCAGTTTTTTTTTCAGAAATGTGAATACAGCACAAAATAATTTCAACGGGCCTGAGCAAGGAAGAGTACAACATCCCGATGAGATGGGGAAGAGGAAAGCGGGGAAATTTTTGACTTTTCAGATCTGATCACCGAACACGGCTTAAGCCATTTCAATCAACGTTTTGATTCAGAATAGCGGTTTTTCACCCGGACGATGTTGAAAGTATCTATTGTTAACTGCCATCCATGAGAAATATAACTCTGTACGTTCAAACACGGCCTCTAGGCGCTTGACCAGGTTGCCAGGGCAATTGTTACGCCATTGATGGGCATTTTTTTAACAACTGCGCACTGATTATTATCTTATTATGTGTCTTCCAAGGGACATTATTGGTATTATGATTCGTTACGATATGGATTGGTTCTCTACAAATAACCGACAAAGGAATACACTTTATATATGATTTACATTATTTTCATCAAACCAACAATTCAATGAAATAGTGATTTGCTTTCATGAAAACCAATATTGAATTTTAAAAATATAAGTATGAATAAGATAATGATTAAATATTACCAAATTTGAAACATAATTCCACTGCTTTTTTTTATGACCGGACCTGTTCACTTTATAATGGGCAACTTCAGACTGGTACAATTTTAAATAAATCTATGGCATATGATATATATATACTATTAATGTCCCGAATGGATGCTTATTGAGGCTTTATCACAGCGAATATCTGTGACTTAGGATTTTGTTCACTATGATAACAGACTCAATAAGTATTTATTCCGGACTTGAATAGATAAGTTGTACTAGTCTGAAGATGCCCGTTAAAAGGTAAAACCGGTCCAGTCTTACTAAAAAAAGTGGAATAAAACAATAAATAAAATGGTATTATTAAATCGTTAAAATGGAGTTCCAAGAAGAAGAAAAAACGTATTAAATATGTAAGTGTAAGGTACTACCCTCTATGGCAAAAATTTCGCCACTTTCTCCTTAACCTCTTTTTCTTATTGAACAATCAATAAGTACCTAGGTACGGAACGAATAATATATTACGCGTTGAAAATGACGTTGCGAGGTGAAAATGTCTGCGTTGCGCAACGGAAAATTAGGTACATTTTAATACATATAACCTTCTTTTAACGATTTAACTCTTGTCAAATATTTAAAAATCAACATGGTGAGCTATAATTTTTTTTAAATCTCCGGGAATCTTTAATTTTGTGTTAATTAAAGCATGTCTTTATGTTAAAATGAAAAACATATACTTTGCCGATTTCCTAATATTTCATCCAACGTGTTGTACAACGGTAATATATTTTCATACTCTACGTTAAGTGTGCCCAAAAACATTTTTTGTCACATCTTTGAAGTCACCATTTAATTTTGTTTTGACAAGTTTTTTAATTTAAAAAAATATTGGGTTAATAAAAATTTACCTCGTGTAGTAGAAACCCGGTACGTGAAGCTGCTTGGCTCGTGGTAAACTAGCTCCATCTACAATTAAATACATAATGTACCATATTAGTATATATATGACAGTTGCTTACAATTATAGATACAGTTATTTCGGTGACTATTCGATAACTAGTTTCAACATATTTATTATGTTTTGTGAGTCAAATCTTCATGTTAATGCTAACATTATGAAAAGAAAATCAAAAGAAAACATTTTTTTATCTGCAAACACTAAATAACACGTCTCAGCTGTCAGCATAATTATATACGTTTTACTGACACAACAAAGCAGAGATATTCTCTTTTCCAACAACACGAACAAGAAAAAATGTTAAAAAATATTTTAAGAATAGAAAAAACTCTCTACCTGAATAGTAGGTAACCAATGGCAGTGAATGCTACTCGCGTTACTCCATAAATACCTTTTAAATACATACGTTGTTAAAAATCATAAAACAACAAGGATTTAAATGTTTACAAGTACCTACATACATTTAAGTAAATGTTAAAAAATGAATTTCTTTCTGTATTGGCTGGTATTTTTCGTAGATTTTAATTGTGTGAAATCCGGTTTGATGCAAATCGCTTTAACAAGTTTACCGAAAAAAATGAACCAGTCAAAAAACGAAATACATCCAAACCGTATAGAAATAACTGAACACATTATTGGTAAAATGCTTGTTGACCTAAATGCAAAAGTTATCATTCTACATTTTGATTCAGTTACTTCAGATTTCATTAGCGACATTATGGTTAAAATGAATCGTGGAATCATTCAAGTATCTAAGAAATCAATTAATAATAGTGTACGTTTACCCGTTACGCTAATCTTGAATTACGATACCATGAAAGCAGCACAATTACGCGAAGGATATTTTATGAGACGCTCCACTATTCACATTGTGTGTCTAATGAATGCTTCAAGGTTTGAAACATTATGGAAAAGCCACTTAAAACCCAGTGATATAATTATTTTCGTATGTCACAGTGAGTTTAGATCCTGCAACAAAGATTTTACTGGTGGTGTGTTGAATTCAAGTTTCTTAGAAGATAATAGTTTCCAGAGCGCAGTATTCATTCACGTAGTTATAGAATTTACAGAAAAAAAAATTCGATTGTATGAAATTTGCTTCTTTTGTGGAAACAAATCTAAAATTCTTTCCTTGGTTTATGAGGTGCATATAATTGCTGAAACGAAACTAGAAAATATACAAATGAACTCTAAAATCAACCAATTACTGAAGAAAAAGCATTGGGACTTCAATTCTCACATATTTAATGTAGTTTTTAACCTTGGTTCGATCAATTTTATTTGTGACGAACCTACAAATACTTCAATGCTAAATGGAGCGATGATAGTTGCTTGCGGAAATTCTGTTAGCTTGGAAGGGAATATGATCGAAGAGATAAGCAAAAGATTAAATTTTAAGTACAAGTTACTGAATTTTGAACACACGTATGGAAAGGCAAGAGAAACTTTGGTCAGTCTTGTCAACGAAAGTAAAGCGGACTTTGCGATCGGGAGTATATCTGTGACTGCATCCAGATGGAAAAGGGCAGATTTCACTTATCCTATCATTCAAGATCCATGTAAAGTTTTGTACAACGTTCAATACTCTATTTTTAAAGAAGGTCAGTTGTTTTTTCAAAGGTTTATTGAAGAACGGGCAATAAAAATAAATAAATTATATTTAATATGTTTTAATATTTTCAGGTATGATGATTTTAAATGTTTTCTCGCTGGTAACCTGGGCGGTTATAATAGTTGCATTGGTTGCTCAATCTCTCATTATATACACATGCAATAGATTTTCCAATGGTAAAAAAACTACACAATTTTCAAAAATTATATGGGTAAGCAAGTTGGAATAACACTGATATCCCTCAAGTACGCTATTTTATAATGGGTTTTATTGTTGCATATTCTCTCTCCAGAATGTCGGATTCTTGCTCACTGAGCAAGCCCACCAGAGAAACTTGAAGACAGTCGGTGGACGTGTTCTAATCTTCTGGTTATTATGTTGCATCAATATAAGTACATTGTATAAGGCCCAGCTTTCGTCATTTATAACCAAGCCTTCGACAGATACATTGTTGACTTTTGATGAACTGGTAAAAGACGGATATGGTCTGAATTTGGTTAAAGTAAGTATATTCCTATCAGTTTTGGGTAAAATGTTGCTGATCAACAGTAACAATTACTTTCAAACACATTTTTAAAACTACCGCATGTTCTTTCAAAAAACCACCGTTGATGTCTTTGTTTGCGGTGGAAGCGTGAAACGTTTGGTAATAGCATTCTTGTTTCTTTCCTCTTTCAGGCACAATTCCTCCTGCCAATGTTGAATAGTTCTTCAGATAATTCACTCCAAGAGCTTTCACACAGAGTGACCCTCAAGGAAGAAGTTCGTCCAGCTTTGCGTGAATTAATTGGTGAGAAACAAATGATTATCGAAGAGTTAGATGTTATAATCGACGCCCTAATCAATGTCGACAATGAAACTTTGACCAAAGCGGATCTACGCACTTTGCGGGTTACCCATGATAATATCTTTCCATCGAGCCATGCTTGGGCGTTCAAAAAGGGAGCACCGTTTTTGTATCATATCAACAAGTATATTTTGTGGTTTTGTGAGAATGGACTGCAAAAAAAGTGGAGTGAAAAATTGATGAACCCGCCGTCAAACCTTGGACTTCGGTTCGATGGAACCACTTCGAAGACCTTTGATGATGATGACTTCAGTTCGAAGAGAAACAAGATGTTTGGTCAATTTGTTTTGTGGATAATTGGAATCGCTTTGTCTAGCTTGTGTTTTATTGGAGAGATAATTCTGTATAAGTTGCATCAACGCAATCTTAGGCTCGAGTCACAAAGAAAATAACCCCTTTTTAAGTAACTGCTAATATTTTTAATACGATTTTTCACTTTTACGCACTGGAAATATATTTCTCAAACGGGAATTAAATATAATATGTTACACATACATTTATGTTGAATCGATTTATTTAAAAAAGCTGTTTATTGGTTTCGGAAGTACCTATTCTTCCATCTTATTTATTATTAATCCACACTACAAAATATTTATTTTTACAAACATGGGAATTGAATAACTTAATTGATAATCAGTTTTTGACCTGATATTAGTTAGATATCGTAATGGGAACTGGTCAGAAACAATTATTTGAAGCCTTCTTCAACTTATTACATCGTTAATCAAAGAAGTACAATTATTTTAGTTGCATTACACACGTAGATGGTGCACTTCACTTAACGTTGCAAGGCAGTTTGAGAATGTGTATTAGTGTTGAAACGTTATTTTTGATTAGTGGAGTGAGGACTTGTTTTTAACTGACGTAACTATCAATGATATGCAAACATATTTCAAACATCCAAATAATGTAATTGCACTTTTGAGTGTGCCTAAAAACACACAAATGTCTTGTTATTTTAGAAAAAAATGTTTAAAAAGATAGCTATACCACTGTTTAAGATACTAAATAATGAATGCATTAGGTTGATATTTAATATGAATTAAAAATATTCACTAAAAATGATTAATCGTTTTATTTATTATGATTATGAATCACACAAAATGTTGCTTCCCAGGAATCACGGAATAACTTTTCCACAAAAAATAAAAAAAATCTGTGCTGAGGTAATACACCTTCATTAATAATTAAGTTTAGTAAAATTTGAAATTAAAAAAAAAAATAATTACGTTAGAATCATATAGAAATAACAAACTGTAATTAAGGTTTTTTTAATTTTGTTAAAATCATTCCTGACTGAAACAGGTATTAAATCGAGTTTAAGAAAATCCTGACTAACCCAGGCTTTCCCAAATATAATGAAGTTGAAGAATAGTCCCTGTTTTAATTAAATTTCAGTGTGTTTAAAAAGTGTTCTTAAGAGTTTATAAATTAACGGACTAAAAAAAAAAATACATATAAAACGTAAATAGAGAAGAAATAGCATATAAATTGAGAGATAACGATGACTGCAAAAAAAACATAAGAGAACATTCAAGCCATGGTCTTGGTCAAAGTTTTGGTAAATGACGAAAATCATTTAGACTGCTACCAAAAATTTCAAGACCATGGCTTGAGTTAACAAGTCTTGACATTCTGGACATTGGAGAATTATACCCGTAATTAGTATTGTGATTGAGGAACAAATTCATTGTTTCTGAGTCTACGGCAAGGAATGTTGAACTGGATGTTGCAGCAGAAGGTGAGTCAATAAACAATTAAATTTTGTAAATGAAAATTAAAGTCCCTGCTTTTCTAATGAAGACATTTTCAATAATTGTTCAATTTCATCATATGAATAATCGCCTCTTTCTCGCCCCAGTGTAAGAAGCTTAAATATGTTCTTAAGAGTTGGTAGGTTTTTAATAAAACCGCTAGTAATTAATGAAGCATTAACAAAAATATGAGCTTAGACAAGAGAAATTAAGGTAAAGGTACTGAAAACAACACCGAAACACTGAAATACTCATATTTTGGATGTTATTTTGTATTTTACTCAATTTTAGTGGGTTTTGTCAAAAATATGTTTTTATTCACGTGCTAGATGGAGCTTTAAGAAAAAAAATTTGGGCGGATGAAAATAATAACAATGTGCTGAAAAAGCCCTGAAACTTAAAAACAAAATTTACTGCTCATTTTACTTATATAAACGATAAAATTAGAAATATGCACGTAATTCATATTGTAATTATAAAACTATATTTAAAAAAAAATCTATTTGACCAAATTTTTTTTGACGTCGAAAAAAAAACCACCTTTTCGTTGTCTTCCACAACAGAAATTTGCACACTTTTACTATTTACTATTAATTATTACATATTTAATTGGTTGTTGTCATATAGTTTGGAATAATCGACCGTCTTGGACCAAGAACCAAAAACCAAAAACCAAGAAAAAAATTATACATTTTTTTGCTTTTAATATTTTACATACTTTATTATTGTATTTATTGTAAAACTCAAGACAGAAAACAATCAAAGCTTAAAGATGTGACTTTTATAAAATATATGATTTTCACGAGACAGATCTTAAGAATTCCCAAAAAGGAAAATTGAAAAAAAAAACTTTTTAAAAAGAGTCAAGATTGTTTTTTTTTAAAGAAAGACTAACATTCCCGGGTATTATTTGAAAAACTCCTACTACCATCATACTGAGCGTAAAATATTGCTTGTGTAATGATGGAGAACTTAGCCAGCAGAGGAAATGAACCCACGACACCCGGGTGGGAGTCCACTTAGTTACTAACCGTTCGAAAATGAAAGTGATAAAACTAATATTCGGCGCCGATCTGCGTCTTAAGTTCAAGACAATTGCAATAATGGTTACCAAATATATTGAATAATATTCTGGTGTGCTGGACTACCATGAATAAAAAACTAAGTTTAACTATTTAAAATTACGTTGATTTAATTTTTTATGAATTACTTTCAAAACTTAAAAAAATATATACAATGTGAAAAAACATTTCTAACAAGACGTCAAGTAAAATATGTAAAAAAGTAAATGTTAAAAGAAACAACATTTATAAAATTATTCAAATTGATGAGACAAGTCTTTGAAATTTCCAAAAAAAGGACCATCATTTGGATACTTCAAATATAGTCATGTTTGACGCACGATTACGTTTGAAGTAGTTGCACTAAAATTCAACATATTTGTTTAGAATCAAGTTAAGCTCTAAAAAGTAATTTTAATCATAAAAAGTCCCTTCAGATGTATAGATAAAATCATCGAACAGCCTGGTGTTTTTACTACCGCAGCGTATCTCCTCATTGAATGTTTTACCTTCAAAAAACAATGTTGATATTGTGATCAGTTTCGATATGATTTCGCTCCCCTCAAACAGAAGCCCCTTCTAAAAAAGCCTGGACAGTTTAATAATACATAATATCCTGTTTTGTTGAAGTAAAATATTTGAAGAGTCATACATGTCCTAAAAGAATGTTAACATAAAAATAAATAAATACACCTTTGTCGCTAAATACATAAGCAAACTATTAACGTGACGTACAAAATATTTGAACTCTTTGATGTACATGTTAAATTTATATATTTATTTTTTTATTCACATACAGCTGATGTACTTTGAAAAGATAAACCATATTCAAACCTATTTGAAAACCAATTTCATTGTTTAGATTCAAACAACTCGACATCCTACTCAAGTTCCACGTGGGACCTAGAAAGGAATATATTTTTCTATAATATTAGAAAAGAAGAAACCCTTAAGCTGGTCGGAACATTCTATCAAAAGTAAATTTTCTTCGCGTATGTCGATACCTTTTAAATAGAATAATTGAGGAAAAACACTTTATTTTATGCTTAACATAGAAGAGATAAAATAAGCAGTGAACTATTAAGAGTATTCAAACATTTCAATGTTGTCCCGAAATATGATTTTTCTGCTGTGTTTTTTCGTAGTTTTATTAGATTTGCACTGCGTAACATCAGGTTTGTCTTCAATACCTTTCACAAATTCAAGAGAAAATCTGAATCTGTCAAAAGATTCTACCAGTCAGTTCCAAGATGAAATAACTGAAGAAATCATCAGTCGAATGCTCATTGACCTCATTGACTTTAATGACAAAGATATCACTTTACATTTTGATTTAGTAACTTCAGATTTTATAAATGATGTAATGGTTGAGAGTAATCGTAGACGCATGAAATCATCAACATTCTCGACTTCTAACGACATACAATTACCTGTTATGCTGATTATGAATTACGATACTATGAAATCAGCATATTTACTTCAAGGATATCGTCTGGGACGTTCCACTATTCATATTGTGGGGCTAATGAATGCTTCAAGGTTTGACACATTATCTAAAAGCCATTTAAAACCTAATGATCTAATTATTTTCGTTTGCCATAAACTATACGGATGTTGCAGAGATGATTTCACTGATGACGTATTGAATCCGAGCTTTTTTAAAAAGGTTCGAACTGTTTACGTGCTGTGCTCAATATCCTCGTTATCGAATTTACAGACAATATTTTGAGGTTGTATGAAGGATGTTACTTTTGTGGAGTGAAAGCCAATTCCCTTCTATTGCAATATGATGTGGATTTGACATATAAAATGAGACTGGAAGATATAAAACTGAACTCGGAAATAAAAAAAATACTGAACAGAAGGCTTTGGGATTTTAACTCTCACACATTCAACATAGTTTTCAACCACCGCGGAATCAACTTTATTTGCCGTAATCCTACAAACGTTTCACTGGAAAATGGAGCGATGATAGTTTCTTGCGAAGATTCTGTTAGTTTTGAAGGAAATATGATCAAAGAGATCAGCAGAAGATTAAACTTCAACTACCAGTTGATCAATTTTGAACACTCGCACGGAAAAACAAGGGAAAGTGTGGTCAACATTGTCAACGAAAGTAAAGCGGACTTTGCGATCGGTAGTATAACTGTAACGGCATCCAGATGGCAAAAGGCAGATTTCAGCTATTCCGTCATTCAAGATCCTTGCAAAGTTTTGTACAATGTGCAAGACTCGATTTTCAAAGAAGGTCAGTATTTTATTAAGGTATCGGAGCCTTTTGCTATGGGGTAAAAATGAATAAATTATATCCCTGGTTAATTGTTTTTCAGTGTCGTTTTTTTTTCAGGTTTAATGTTAGTTTATGTTTTCTCGCCTGCTACTTGGTTATTTATAGTGATTACTTTAGTTTTTCTGTCTGTCATCGTTTACATATACAAAAAATATTCGCGAGAGCAAAAATCTACATCTTTTTCAAAAATTATATGGGTAAGTTGTGTGTTGGTTTAATTAACTGCCGATAATTTTTAGTACATCTGGAATTCATATTTTGATTAATTTGTGATTTTTTCTGACAGATTGTTGGATTTTTGCTGGCTGATCAGGCGCACCAAGGCAATGTAAAGGTGTTTGGGGGACGTATTTTAATAATCTGGTTATTATGTTGCAACAATATAAGCACTCTTTATAAGGCCCAGCTTTCATCATTTATAACAAAACCTTCGACAGACACGTTGTTAACTTTTGACGAACTGGTGAAAGACGGATATGGTCTTAATTTGGTAAAAGTAAGTAAGAAGTAACTAACCATCATTCCGTTTCCTCTCAGGGATAGGCAAAGAGGACGGACCACCATACAACTCTGTCTTGGCACACACTCTTTGCTTCATTCACATTCATACATCGTCTCATACATACTCTTCTGTTATTCTGACTTTTTACATCGCCCGATTAAAGTATTTGATTCACTTAATCGTGCCATGTCTACCTCGGGCGTCCTCGACTTCTTCTTCCATTCACTTTCTTATCATATATTCTTTTTCACATTCTTTTCTTCGATCATTCGCTCTACATGCCCTTCTAAGCGTCCCTTTCTTGATCCTATTCATTATGCTTACCTCAGCTTTGCATTTTTTAATCTGAGGAATGAGCAGAAAAGTAGCTTTTCAACAGATACCGTCGCCACAGTGAGATTGATTTGTTTTTCCAATCAGTGGAATAGCCCGCAAGTGCTAGGATTTACAAGCATTTTCCTTCCACCGTACATTTAAGTAGTGTTACTATACATTTGCAAATTATTTTCCAGGCACAATTCGTCCTACCAATGTTGAACAGTTCTTCTGATAGATCTTTACAAGAACTTTCGCATCGAGTTACCCTCTCGGAAAAAATCAGCATAGCCTTGCACGACTTTATTGGGAAGAAAGAAATGTTCGTTGAAGAAATTGACAGTCTGATCGATGCTCTTCTCTACCATAATGATGGAGTTTTGACCAGATTAGAAATGCGCACTATTCGTGCCACCCATGACAACATATTCCCATCGAGCCATGGCTGGGCATTCAAAAAAGGGACACCGTTTTTGACTCACTTCAACAAGTACATCATGTGGTTTTATGAGAATGGGCTGCAGAAAAAGTGGAGCGAGAGTCTGACAAACCCACCACCAAATCTTGGAATCAGATTTGACGGACACACCTCGGAGATTTATGACGATGATGACTCCAGTTCTAAAAGGAATAACTTGTACGGTATGTTCGTGCTCTGGATAATTGGTATCGTAATTTCTTTCTTGTGCTTTATTGGAGAGATTGTTGTGTATGTATTGCATCAACGCAATGGTAGACTTGAGTGGCATCGTAAATTTCAGGTTATAAAGCTAAAGTGATTATTACGTTGTTAGCAGTAAGTGTGCAAGTTTAGTTGAAATAGTTGAAGATTTAGAATGACGTATTCTGTATGAATTAATTCTTTTGTTATAATTTCATTGCGATTCTCGAATAGGTACCGTGAATTATTTCTGTTGCTGAAATAGTTGATCTTAAATTATCAAAAAATTAGGCATGCTAACTAAATTTCAATATTTATCACAGTTTTTTTTTATATATTCACCACACGGTAGTTATTAAAGCTAATAATTAGATTATTTTGTTCATTGTTTCAACTAGGTTGCTTACTAATTTTCACCTCCAAATTCAATTTATATTCGATTATCATTTACAAAAAAAAAAAACGCACCAACGATGAAAGCGTCATCAAACCAACATTGTTATGTAAATCAAATATGCTTCTATTTGTATGTAGGTTCATTAGCAATAGGAAATAACTAGTAAAGTACTTCTCAATATTCATAATCCAGCATCTTCTCCTCATCATTTTCTTTCGCCTTCTTACAATCTTTGAAATCAGGGTTGCCATAGTCCTATTATTCCAGATAATTGTGTGGTCACCATATCTTAGGAAAAAAGAGTTTTCGATTATTTAGGACCTGTTTTAGACGGTAAATACCTCTTCCAAAATTTTAATACTTACTCACAGATAAAATTCCGAAATTTTGTTAAAACAAATCAATAAGTTTTTCTCTTTATCCTATGTTATGATGTTTAAAATTATTCTGTCAATTAACTGATGCCATATGATATTATAGATAATTTATATGATGGTTAAAACTTTGTTTTTAAGACACACAATTAATTTGTATTTGATGCGATAAAGTTTTGCCTTAGAAATATTAACTTGAATTGTTTTCTTCGTTGGCTTCATAATTTATTTTTCCTAAATTAGTTATATCCAAGTTCGCATCGCTAAAGCAAGGGATTATTTATAAACTTGGTTAGAATGCGTTAAGCTAAATACATTTTTTAAACATACATATTTCAATCAAAATAATAAATATATCGTGGCTGGAAAGGCAAAAGGGCTTAAGCGATAGTCGTAGTAGATAGATGGTCAAAAATGAGTTAAATATGCAGTTTTGATAAGTTTCTTTTTCTGCATCGAGTACTCTGACTCTCGTTTGTTTTTGAAGACTTTTGTAGCCCTTCAGCCATATAAAATTTATTTACTGTTTGGGAGAAAGCTTGCCTCAAGCGACACAAGTTTGGTTTTTCTTTTTTTTTTTTATTTTTTTGTCGTTTCAAGTAACTCAGTGAGAGTATTGAGTTACCTAAGTTAACTTTTTTTGACAAAATCCAACCAGAGTACTGAAGACTTATAAATTTAATTTTTAACCAAAAAAACTTTCAGGTGCTTTGGTGTAAGCTTCCCTATATGGCGCTTCAGTCTTTTTGCCTTTCCAGTGACGATATATTATGTATATGTTATACATACTTGTATGTTATGAAAAAAAAAGATTTATTCATAAATTTACCGAAAATGTATCCTTATTTATATACCCCCAAGCCTTTTGCGGTATGCACAGTTATGGAAAGTAGGAAATATTAAGTCAAAAGCTAGAATAAATAAATGAAAATACAGGATACAGTTAAAAACTTGTTTTTTGTAAGGTATTTCAATTTATAAATGAATGACCACATTTTTTCAATATTTGATCGCATTCTTAATTGCATTCATTGTTTTTACTTTGCGGTGTGTTATGATTACCAACAGTTGGTATATTTACAAGAAAACTGAAAAACGAACGTATCAACAAAATAATCCACACAAACCGATTCAAGCAGTCACATTTAAAATTGGAACTATTTTCCAAAGGAAATTTTCCATCAATATGCGGGCTGTCGTATGCAAAATTGAAAAGATTTTCCGAAAACTATGGGGTTGCATCTTTGTGGTATAAAGTGGTGTTTACAAAATGCACGTTGGAATTTTGTTTTGTAGAGGACTTTTGTCACACTAAACCCTTACCAAATCAAATGATATATTTCAAACATGCTTTATAATATTATTCAGGTCATGTTTGAGTCATGATTTTGGGTGACCTAGCAGCTTTAAAAGCGTATTTGGTGCATTGTAAATTAAAGCAACAAGAAATTATCATTAATCATGTTCTTAATAGTCAGTTAAATTTGTCTAGTAGTCCAATATTAGGTATATTTCCCGTAAACTCTTTTTTTTTCTCCATTTTTCTTTTATCGCCTTCTCAGTTGAGGTTGCGACTCTTTCATAACAAAGGAAAGAAGGAAACAACACTTACATGTGTCCTTTTTAGCAGTGACTCACATCAATATATAAAGTTGTTAGCAAATGAAAAGTTGGGTAGGTAGGTACTAGATAATTGAAAATTATTTGGTAAGATCGAAATACAAAGCAAGAAGCCGTACATCATGAGTCAAGTTTAATAAAAAAAATCCCACTGCCTTTCATTTGTGAAGTACCGGAAATTAGAAATATTATGTTAAATCATTGCGTTTTTCTTCTAAATAAGGTCAATGGCGGGCGTCTACGTGTGAGGCGGTGCCTCTATACGAGTATAGCCAATGTTTTATATTTTACTTCAAATTCTATAGAAGTTACGTGGCCTATATTCTTAAGAATTTTGTAATTCGAAAGAACCTATTTGATGTGAGTTTTTAGAACTTGGTTTATTCTGACATCTCTAGAATAAAAACAACTTGAACATATCCTACAAAACTATCATTATAATTGTTTGTCATGAAATCAAGTCTATACACCGTACGATGTTTTCACAAATAGAAAGAGCTTTACAGAGCTATAATTAATTAACATTGAATATGAATTGATGAGTCAGAAAATAAACAATCAATTATCATAGAACATCGACGTGTAAAACTAAGGAACATCTCTTATCTCTGTTCCTTTGTTATAATTTGAAAAGTTATTCTTTTGCTTTCTTACTGTTCTCTTATTTGATTTTATATTCTGTTATCCCTCTGTATGTACGAATATATATAACCACACACTATGTTTATTTTTATTTTTTTAAATTGTACCTTGATGATGCTCAGGCTAAGTGAACCCGGTCGGTCATAAAAATAAAATAAAACGTTTGTTCTTATAAAAAGTTATTCCATTTTCATAAAGATATAATTACTTGAGTCATTTTCTGAAAGAGTATAAAGTTATTGGATTACATAATATATCAGGATCAAAGTAATGTAAATTTTTTTACGGATGGTTTGAATTAGTAGGCGAATAAAAGGAAATACAATTACATATTGAAATATTGGTATTTTGGGTTGTTGTAAGTTTACGAATACATTGTGAACACTTTAATTGTTTTCTTGAAGCTTTCTGACTAAAAAAACAACCCAACTGAAATAGGTAGAAGTTAATTGAAATATTTTTTAGATTTGTACCTCCCGTACAATTTTTTTAGCAAACTAAAAATTGATTGTTTCTTTGCACATTATAAAACCATACTATTGAAAATCGGTAAATTTGGCTTTGCACAATGTATAAGGTGTGGTTGATGTAAAAATACTTGAATAAATAATAATAAAAAAAACACTTTCCATCACAAAATTCCAAAAAAAGATTGAGCGAAACCCATGGGAATTTCATTATCTTTTTCGTGTTTAAAAACATTGGTTTGGGTGTCGCAGTGCGCCTGCTCGGTCGTAGTACTTATTAAAGACGCCGTTTTCAATATGAGTGCAATTCAATGGTCCTTAGTTCATGAGGAATTTGACGTTGGCATCTGCCTGAGGATTTGAGACGGTGTATTTGCAATCGACGCAGTTTTACGACTTGATTCTTAGTTGACGATGGCCGCCGAAATTATTTAAATATTTTAATCGAGTTCAGCTCCCCTGCACCAATTTTCAACAAAATCCCGGCGGAAAAATTACAATCAAATAAAAATAATATTTATTTTTTTCGTAGAAAGCAATCACTTTGTGGTTTGACATATTTAAAGAAATGAAAAAATAACTTTTTAATTTTTCATTATTCTTCAATCACCTTCTCAGCTGACGTTTTGTCTCATTCAATTCATATTCTCTGTCTCTTTATGTCTGTTCCTTTGTTAGAATTTATATGTTATTCTATTGTTTTCTCATTGTTTTGTTATTTTATTTCATAATTTGTTTTCCCTCTGTATGTATATACTCGTATAACAGCACATTTTGTATTTTTTGTTTTAGTTTAATTTTACACCCTGGCGATGTTTAGGGCTGAGCAAAACCGGTCGGGCATAAAAAATAAAATAATATTCGTGGTCTTATACCAAGTTATTTTTACATTTCTTTAAAAATGATATTCACTAGATTAATATTTCCCAAGCTTCTCTTCAAAAGATGAGAGGCTTTAGTTTCCCTGCGCGACAAACGTACCGCGTGCCAAACCTTTGATCCATCATAGGTCAACAGCTGTTCGATATTTACACCCCCCGCTTCCGGCAGTCCTCAGTCGCACATAACCTTGCAGTATAACCTGATACAAGAGCGAAGTTAATAGTTTGTACGTACCATCAGGTCAGATTTCATCCATGTGTACTTAAAGGGTAACCTTAAACTGGGACAAATTTTGAGAATGGCGGAGATTTAAGAATAACGTTACTAAGGTGGCTTGCAGAGTATGTCACATATTCGCCTAAATTGTTTGTGACATAATTTTTTTATAAATTTTGATTTCGTGTTTAAAATAATTTACTTTTTTTTTATATTAACGGACCATTATTACAAAAAAAACATAACACAAAATGGGAAAAAATGATCAACAGAGAAAAAACAACACCAACCCAATACTTTTAAGCAATGCCAAAAATAGGACAAAAAAACATTTGAAAGAACATTCAAGTCAAAGCCTGAACAAGGTTTTGGTAGAGTCGTAAAGAATGACAAAAATCATTTAGACTGGTACCAACAATTTCAAAACCATGCCTTGAGTTAACAAGTCTCGACATTCTGGACAATGGAGAATGTTATTCATAATTAGTAGAGTGATGATTAAGGAATAGAAATTCATTGTTTTCAAGTCTACGGCAAGGAATGTTGAACTGGATGAGTTGCAACAAAAAAGGTTATGGTATAATAATTTATATTGATAGAATATTTCGGTTTTATTAGTACAATAATTACAAGAAAGTGATTACCTGTTTCCAGTACTCTCAATTTTACTTTTGTTAAAAAAATATAATGAGTAAAAAATATTTTCCTAAAAAAAATGTGTTTTCTTGATTTTACTGTGTAAGTAGCCTCTTTATCGAAAAATGTCAATACTACGTTTTAAATAATATTTAAAAAAAAAGTAAATTAACAAGATAACAACTATTGTTCTAGTTATGCTACGAAAACAATTTTTTTTTTTAAATCTTTATGTTACATGATTTATTTAGTAAACCCTACAGGTAAGCATAAATCGTGTTTCTTTATATTAATTTAAAACAAAACTTCTTTTTTTATGTCATGTTTGGATGATGTTTAAATGCATGTATATTATCCTGGTATCATTAAATGTAATGTGAAAAGGAAGAAAAGTCAATTCCCGCTAAGGAATTTAAAAAAGTGCCAACCAAGCGGGCCATCGATTAGCTAAATTGTTTACATATATTCATATGGAAAGACAATAACATATAATGTAGATATGAAAACAACTTATTAATTTAAGTGCTTGCCACGAAAATAAAACAATCAAGTAATTCATTTTTGTAATAGGTTATTTGTTATTTGTAATCATAGATAATCATTAATCAATCGGTTAA
Organism: Drusus annulatus; assembly: GCA_022651775.1. NCBI lineage: Eukaryota > Metazoa > Arthropoda > Insecta > Trichoptera > Limnephilidae > Drusus > Drusus annulatus. The sequence goes on from JAGWCC010000408.1 coordinate 734,897, forward strand.
TGTGATGACAACCAATTCAGTATTTTTTCATTTCGGTTTTCTTTGAATCACTCTTAACTACTGCGTTTAAATATACTATTGATAAAAGATTCTATGATTATAGTGTAATATATTATGTTAATAATACAGTTTCACAAAACACCTTGTTCGATACACAGTCTGCAACAGTGTTTTTAAGAGCAGTTTTAAATAAAGCATTCCTACACGAGGAGAAACGATAAAACATACATAAATGTCTCTCTTTCAAACAAGTTTCACGATTTTATGTTGTATCATAGTAATTTCAGAAGATTACAATAATTTTTCTGTGAAAGCCCAAAATGTTTCAAAAAGTCTAAATTATTCAATAAATACTGTTGGTATATTGCCAGAAGATGAAATCTCAAACGGTTTGTTCGAGGACATAGTCAGCAAAATTTTCATTAATGATTTTGATATCATTGTGCACTATGATTCATCTTCTTCGTGCTTCATTGATAAAGTATTCATAAAAATGATACAAAAGTTAAGAATCTTAGATGAAAATGAAAAATCACTTTTCCAAAATAATGTTAAGAAGTCCTTTGTCCCACCAGCAATGTTTTTGAGGAATTATGATGAATTGGTGGGAGATAATCATTCAATTTCAAATTTCACACGGTTCACCACCCTGCATATTGTAAGTCTAAAGAATCATTCAATGTTTGAAGTCCACAACAAAGATAGCTTGAAAACAACTGGAGTTGTCATAATAATTTGTCAAAGGTATTATGACACATGCGACTCTGCTTTTGGGGACCGTTCCTTGGATACATTTTTTTTAAAGAACTCTCAATTTTTGGGTACAGTCTTTATGACCATGGTCCTAGAATATTCAGATAAGCTACTCCGATTATACGAAGTATGCTACTATTGCGGTTTGAAGTCAAAGCTTTTGACGTTACAATATGAAGTTTATTTGAACAATGAATTGACTCTGTTGGATGTGAATTTAGTTTTGGAAATAAAAAAACTCTTTAATGAGAAGAATTGGAATTTCCACCAGCATACATTCGATGTTGTGTATCTAACTAAAGGAAGAAATTTTGACTGTGTAAATCCAAAATTAACTTCTTTAGAAGATGATAAATATTATCATGTATGCGATAAGATGAAAGGAATAGAAGCAAGTATTTTGAACACAATGATGAAAGACCTTAATTTCAAAATAAATCTGGTAAATTTTGAAACTACGCGTGGAGATTCGAGGGAGTCCATGATAACCATTGTAAACCAGAAGAAAGCAGACTGGGCTATTGGGGCTATTACAGTCACCTATTCAAGGTCAAAGAAGGTAGATTTTTCAGATGCCTTTCTCGACGATCCTTCGAAAGTCGTATATGGTTACGAAGAAAACTTCTTCGCAGAAGGTACGGTTTTACAAATTTTAGCTGAAATATATTTAATGAATCTTCTCTTACCATAAAATTATTATTATTATTTTTTTTAATAGGCTTGAAATTGATCTACGTTTTAACAACCACCACGTGGATTGTTTTGTTCTTCACTTTGCTTGCCTTGTCGACTGTCGTGTACATAGCAAAAAGAATATTCCACCCGGAATCGGTTTCTTCGTTACCAAAAATACTTTGGGTAGATATATTTTTAATAAAATTTACATATATCTAGATCAGAGGTTCCCAAACTTTCTTGACTCGTAGACCACTTGCCGATTTTTTCTGTTTTGTATAGACCCCCTGCTTTCCTAATATTGTTTTTTTTAGCGTTGGGAAAAACTTCAAAGTTTTGTGAACGATTCAGGAACTGCTAGTTCTTTGAAATGAACCCTTCAATTGAAGTCAAACTCGCCAAAAATAGTACTAGTCCAATCTTTTAATTACGCTCCCCTTTCGCTTTAGAAAAGTACTAGCAAATCGACAAAAATATGAAACTGAGGAAGAACCAGTTCCTCGCCAAATATTTGTAGTTCTTTGGTTTTTTGTAGTCTATGATGTCGAACTTCCATTGAAGTACTTAGAATGAAGTACTTCGTTGATGACCGACTTCAATTGTAATATAAGAACTGCCGCAAAATGAAGTAGTTCGCACCAACGGAACTTCCAACTTCAATTGAATAATTTGTTCAATGAGAATTGAATGAAGTTGGAACTGCCGCAAAAGGAAGTAGTTCTTTGAAATTTGCGGGAAGCCAAAATTTTGGTGATGGCCTGCCTAAATGGAATCCACTCTCGTGGACCCCAATTTGCGTCTCATGCACCCCCAATTTATTTAATAATTGACGTGGACCCCTTGCAGGTTGGAATCGACCCCTGGGGATCGATATAGACCACTTTGGGATTGACTGATCTAGATAAACAAATAACAATAACAAACTTAATCAATATTATAAATAATATTTTCTTCAGATCGTTGGATTCTTATGGACTGACCAACCGTATCACGGAAATTTGAGGTCTGTCGGAGGACGTATATTAATTCTATGGTTTGTGTGCTGTATCACTATTAGCAACGTCTATAAAGCCCAACTCTCGTCTATAGTAACTAAACCTCCAAAATACAGATTATTGAGCCTTAACGAGCTGGTGGTTGACGGATACAATCTGCATTTGACAAAAGTAAGTAGAAATTAATGATGGATTTTTTTTGCAATTTGCAATACCGAAAGAAGAAAATATATTGTCGTCGGAAAGGCAAAAGGCTGAGACACCGTTTTGGGAAGTTTACATCAAAGCCCTTTAAAGTGCTTTTGTTTTGTAATAAAATTAGTAAGTCTTCATTCAGCACCTGGTTTAATTTTAAAAAAAAAGTTAACTCTGGTAATTAAATGCTCTCACTGAGTCACCTGAATCGATAAAAAGCTAAAATGTCACAAATTGTCGCTTGAGTCAAGCCTTCTCCCAAATGGTAAATATATTTTAGATGGCTGAAGTGCCATAAATGTCTTCAGAATCAAACGAGAGTCAGATAATTCAATTCAGAAAAAAAAAACTGATTAAACTGCATATTTAACTCATTTTTTACCAAAGTGTCGCTTAAGCCCTTTTTGACTTTCCAACAACGATATGCTGAATTACAAATAATGAGATGTGTAAAATACGGTAGAAGGAAATTTAATTAAATAGCATTAAAGCAATAATTACCTCAAGGAAGGCAAATGACAAAATTAACTTAAATACCGAGCCCTTGCTTGTATGATTGGAGAGGTTGGCTACATGTCAAAATACTTCAGCCTATCAATGTCATCTTCCGTCGCTTAGTGCATCATCTATGTACCATGTACGCACCGCCATGTTTTATTGGAGAGAGCGAATCATGACAACTAAAATAAGAAATGATGAAATAAATAAATAAAAATGCTTTTGAATTTTCAAACTATTATTTTATTTCAGTCAGTTTTTCTCCAACCAATGATAAACAGCTCCACCGATAAATTTCTTCAGCAAATTTCACGTCGTACAACGATTCAAACTGATGAGTGTTCAACACTGGAGAGAATCATTGGAAAGAAAGAAATGCTTATAGAAGAAGCAGATATTATATGTTTTGTCCTGAACTATCGCTGCAGGGAACCGCTCAAGCTGACCTCAGAAGCCTTGCTCAAACTTCGCGTGACTCCAGATCCTATATTTCCGACAAGTCATGCGTGGGCATTTCAGAAAAGAGTACCTTATCTGCATTTCATTAACAAGCATATCATGAGGCTTCATGAAAATGGATTACTACTGAAATGGAGTGAGTACTTGCAGTACCCGAATCATAAATTAACTACTTATTTCGACGGACACACGATTGTAGATACCAGAAACTTAGACCCGAAAGCAGCGAAGTTTGACTGCCATTTTGTGCTGTGGATTTTTGGCATAGGTTTTTCGTGTATGTGTTTTTTGCTCGAGTTTGTAGTGAACATAATTTCTAAGAAGAGAAAGGAGCGTAAAGTTAAAAAATCATTTAAATAAAATATTTATTATGGCTTGCTTCTTTAGTTGCTGGGTTAGAATAAGAATATTAATCTTCTTTTTTTTGTCTAATAGAGTTGTGAGATAAAAAGGTTAAATAAAGAACCACATGTTTTGATCTATGTGTAGTGGGGAGATACAGATGTATTTCATACATAATAAAATTAATAAAACATATGAATATAAAACATTGCATATTATTGTAGAGCACTTCATAAAAAAACCACATATCCAAGACCCAATTCCACCTTTACCAGGGTTGCATATTTATTTTTATTTTTATACCGGTTTCGTTAAGCCGATGCATTATCAGGGTACAAAATCCAAATGAATTTAATTTATATTTGAATTTAATTTTGTACCCTGATGATGCTTAGACTTGGCGAAACCGGTAGGTCATAAAAAATCGAATAAAATAAAATGGTCTTATATATTTTTTTATCTGTTGTAACCAACAAAAACTGTAAACTATTTATATTTTTGGCGTGGAAACTGTAAAGAAACCCCACGATGAAAAGGTAGTTAGAGCGAGAGCCTTTAAAATAAATAAGGTTCCTACGTCCCCCTCAATACAACAACAACGGCAATAAAACAATTATGAATGACCCGAACTTAGAAAAAATATATTGGTATATATTTATAAACATTTGTTTTATTTCGTAGAAAGCAATCACTTTGTGGTTCGACATATTTAATGAAAATTAAATAATTACTGTATATGAGCAAAGATTCAATTTTATTTTTTTTTATGGACGTCCGGTTTCTCTTAGCCTAAGCATTATCAGGGTACAAAATTAAACTAAACAAAAACTACATTTGGGAACTTTAAAACATAAATCTTCGATGAACAAGTAGCTTCCGGAAAAGCATTTAGAGATAATAATTATCAAATTTACAATTCGATATAAATTTTGTGGTTTAAGAGAATTCCCTTATTTTTTGTATTTAAATATAGGTGAAAAGGATATTTCACCCTGAAAATATTTATCGGTAGCCAAGAAAATAGTAAGTAAGTCTTCATTTCTGACAATTGAAAGCGAAACATTTTGTACTCCTTGTATGTCACTGTAGAACTGTGTGAAGTATGTAATTATCTTAAAATGTTCAAATAGTAATGAATTTATTATGATAATGTAAAAACTGATTAATCAAAAAATAAGAAAGCAAACACATTTTTATAAATTAAATAAAGAAATCATTTGACTTGCAAAAGTAGCTCCTAACGTAATAAATTAATAGGTATGTAACTACAGTCGGATCAAATCATTAAAAGAACACATAACACTTTTACTACAGACTCGCACTAGACGTTAAAATGAATTTATTTTCCTTTTTTTTTGTACTTTATTGGTCAAGAACTTTGACTCACAAAACACCAGAAATTCAAAACAAAAATCATTTCCAATATATTTTGGACTATGAGAATGATGTACTGCTCATTGGAGAAGTGGTAAGGAATATTTGTCAAAATCAGACTACTAATGATATAGTCATTCACAGTGATTCGGACACTTCAGATTTGACGGACCAAATAATGGATAGATCCAACAAAAGCAGTACGTTGGTGAAAACATTACTGCATTACGATTCCGTGCATTCTCAAATACCAGCAGTTTGGGAACGCCCGTCTATCCACGTGGTAGTTCTAAAGAACACTTCAAGGTTCGATGAATTAAACAATAACCATTTTAAAGCTACCGACGCTGTTCTATTTATTTGTCACAACCACTATAACGCCTGCAAAGATGATTTTGATGATAATATCGGCGCATTAGATGAACATTTTTTAAAAAATTCAAGATTTTTGAGTGCAGTTTCCACAACTTTAGTGATTGAGTTTTCAGAAAATCGTTTACGATTATTCGAAGTGTGCTTCTACTGTGGTCCTAAAGCGGGGAGCCTTTTGACCCAGTACGTGGTTGATTTGCAATCTGAATTACCTTTACTGAAATCAAATTTAATCACTGAAATTAAAACAACGATGACTAAAAAAACCTGGAATTTCAATAGCCATTTATTAAAAATTGCGTTTCCACACGGGGGTATAAATTTTATTTGTCTCAATCCAAGAAACCTTTCAACACTCAAAGAAGCGATGGTGGTTTTTTGTGAACCATCCGAAAGCTTTGAAGGAAATATGCTGAAAGAGGTGCAGAAACGACTCAATTTTTCGTCCAGTTTTCTGAATTTTGAACACTCTTTTGGCTCTGACAGAGAAAACTTAGTCAATTTCGTCAACCAAAGCAAAGTAGATATGGCCATAGGAAGTCTTTCAATTACTGCATTCAGATGGCAAAAAGTCGACTTCAGTTATTTATTGGTCGAGGATTCGTGCAAAGTACTGTACAATACGCAAGGTACATTTATAAAAGAAGGTAAGCTATTTATGTATTTCAAACAGGTTGAATTTATGCAATGTTTTAGAAGAATGCATTTTTAAATCAGTTACTTTGCACGTCCAAAATTACTGCTTTATTTAGGGTAGATGTATATCATATCAAATGTGAAAACATAATTTATTGGCACATGAGATGAACCTAAGTATTAGAAGTAAAAGCAAAACTAAACCGATTAATCCACTTTTTCAAAAACCTAAGAGATATTCTAAGCATCTACGATATAAAAAAACATATACCTTGCACTAGCCCAATCCATTATGGAATACGGCATTATTGCTTGGGGCTGTGCAAATACTATTAAAACTCTGTATAAAGCCCAGAAAACCTTAATAAAAGTAATACTTAAAGTACCGATTCAAACACCGACCTCAATCCAAAAAACAGTACAAAAATATTTTCTAAACATATACTTTCCTTTTTTTCGTAAATACGTTTGTCACCTCACAAAACTCGTAACACTAGATCAAGACATGCACATTAACTAAAAATACCTAAAACATACACATCCTTCGGACAAAAGCATTATAGATACCAGGCTATTAAACTTTATGATTCTCTTCCTACACAAATCAAAACATCTTACAATACAATAAACATGTTTTGGTTAAAATCCTCCTAATTTTTAATTATACACTATTATAACAATAGTGCTACTAAGAAATTTATTTATTTGTAATTTTTGTCTTAAAGTGGCTTTATTTTAATTTTTTCTTTTTGTATTTTCTTTTATATTTTAAATTGTTTTATTTTATTTTATCTTGTTTTATCTTATTATCTTCTTAGATTTTTATATTTTAAAATTGTTTTAACATGCAATTCGAAAAATGTTATCACAGGTGAACTCCTAGCGTGGAGGACAATGTACTATTTTGTAAATAAACTAAAAAAAGACATATAATGTCAGCGATTTGAATTAATTAAAATGAAATAATAAATAAGCAGTTATTATTGTAATGAAATAAACAGTTTCACATTCTTTCTTTTTTTCTGTTAAGCCGTTTTTTTCCGAGTACCTACAAACCTTTTCAGTTTTTTTTATATTATGAGAAAACAAAATTAATATTCTCTGAAAATGAAATAATAACGTTGTAAAGACCACAAATTTTATTTTATTAAAAGGTTTCGCTTAGCCTAAGCATCTTCAGAGTACAACATTAAATTAAACAAAAAACACGAAGTGTGCGGATATATATACATACAGTTTTTTGTTAGTTTCATTTTGTACCCTGATGAAGCTGAGGCTAAGCGAAACCGGTCAGTCATAAAAAATAAAATAAAATCTGTGGTCTTAAATTTACTTATCATTTTTCATTTTCATGAAATATGTTAACCAACAATATGTTCAATTCAGTGTTTAATAACTGATAAATGCTACTATAATGCCTCGAGTTTTCCTAAAAGCTTTTTGTTTATATAAACAATACATTACCGTGGAATATGCTTAACATAATTTATGAAGGTTGTTTATTCAGACTCTTGTATTTTAGAATGCACGATTGTGTCTGGAATCGGTTAACTTTAAACGAATTTATTTGAATCTTCACAGGTTTGACATTGGTTTATGTATTTTCGCTGGGCACTTGGATAGCCATTTTGTGTACGCTGTTTGCTCAATCGATAGCCGTATACATTTGTTGCAAGGAAACTTCAAAAAAGCACGAATTAATACCGTTTTCGAGAATCATCTGGGTAAAATTTTTAAACTCATATTTTCTTACATTAAGAACTTCATTGATTAATATTACTGAATCTTTCTCCTGTTTAGATCGTAGGATTTTTGCTTACTGACCAACCTGGAAACTTAAAGACTAGAACTGGTCGAGTTTTAATATTATGGTTTCTTTGCTGTATGATAATAAGCTCTCTCTACAAGGCCCAACTCTCATCCTTTATCACCAAGCCCCCAACAGATACCTTGTTAACCTTTGACCAACTAGTAAAGAAAACATACCACCTCAACGTGATCAGGGTAAGTTCAAAATATCAAAGCCAAATGGTAGGTAGAGAGTTTTCTGAATTTAATACCAAGACATTACCTATTTGACGGCCTCTATAGTCGAGTGGTAAGACGCTCGACTACGAAAAAGGTCCAAATGATCCAAAGGTCATAACTTTTATCAAATGAATATGTGTCATAATTCATATAAAATAGTAAAAAGTATATTTGCGGCACGTTCCAGAGTGGTAGATACTCTAAGTATCTATTGCCCTGGTGAAAGACCACTGTTCAGAATCGAAACGTTGCTTGAAATGGCTTTTAGCCATGTTTGGTGACCAGATGAGAATAACCAGGTAATTCCCAACCTTCCTCTTCCCCATCTCCTTCCCCTCCCCACAACCTTCAGCCTCACAGCATACCACAATCGGGGATGCCATAGTCTCACTGGCTCCAGACGGTTGGGAGCAGTTGGGACTCTTGTGCGGTATTCACTATAAAAAAATAAAATAAAAACCAATACACTTTTTAAGAATTCGATGTTTATATATACGTTTAAAAGCACACTCTTTGTATCTATCTACATAAAATACGATGTTAAGCATTTGTTTTCCAACAGCCAAAATTAGAAAATTATTGAAAGAAAATATAATTACATTTCATTCTTCCCAGTTAACTTTCTACATACTCGTACAAACAACATACATGATATTTCCACATGAATTCGAGAGATTTAAAAATAATTGGATAAAGTGTTTCTTCAAAAAAATATTCACAACCTACCTAAAAGTATTCTTGCTTTGTTTATTTATAACCCAACACCACGAAACAGGCGTCACATTTTTTTGTTGTTTTCAATATTTATATTCTTCTTATCACATGACTTATTATTTTGAGTGGAATTCTGAAAAGAATAAAACATTAACGACTTTTTTCCAGGCGAGATTTATTCTCCCAATGTTGAGAAGTTCAACCGATAAGGCTCTTCAAGAACTTTCCCACCGAGTTATACTGAGCGAAGATATCTGCTCCACTTTGAAGGGATTTGTGGGAAAAAAAGAAATAATAATAGAAGAAGTCGATGGAATTTATGGTGCCTTGGACATTAAATGTATCGAGGTTCTGACCAAAAGTGATTTGCTGAGTCTCCGGATGACCCGTGATAACATATTCCCGTCCAACCATGCCTGGGTCTTTAAGAAGGGGGCCCCATATTTGCATTACATCAATAAGTATATTTTGTGGCTTCACGAGTCCGGTTTAGTGAGCAAATGGAGTGCGTACTTGTATACTCCTCGGAAATTCACCATTGGGACTGATGGGACTTCGTTTAGTGATTTGAGTATAAATGTTAGTAATTTTTATGGCCAGTTTGTACTGTGGGTAATTGGTATTATTTTATCATGTGTATGTCTTATTGTAGAGATTTTAGTGTATTCGTATAGCCATAAAAAAAATTCGACACTTTTGTCTTAGTGAGTATATTTACTTTTTAAATATTACCATCGTGTGTTTACTCGTTCTTTGAATTTAATTTAGTAGTTACAATTTTGATAAAATTTATTCAGATTTTTGGTGTGTTGGTTAACTGTTTGAATAAAATAAGTCTCTCGTTATATAAATAAAAATAAACACTGATCAACAAAACTTTTTTGGTGTCGTTGAAATAATTGCTCCATATTTTCCATAAAAGTTCTAGTAAAGGAGGTGTTTTACTTTACTATCAAAGTAAAAAAAAAAAAACATTTTTAATATCGATAAAAAAAGTTTTTTAATGAATCCTCATTTCAGTTAAAAAATTAAGCAGGTTAGGTAGGAACACACAATTTAAAATTCAAGCAGTAAGATGCATATTTTTTTCAAGATAAAGAAATCAGTTAATTTAATGCAAGCTTTCCAAAGGTTTTCTATTTTTTTCCATACCTGATTTCCTCGCCTTCCCCACCCCACACATAAATAAAGTGAAATCAAACATTGAAAACGATAAATTAATAAATATCTATAAAGGTAAATACGATTCATTGATTGAAGAATAAAAATGTTTCAAATTATCATAAAAAATAAAGGACATTTTAATAATTTATTAACTCTTAACACGTTCCAGTAAGTAATGTAATATGCTAAGTGTAATACGACACATCAATAAACCACTTCATCCAAAAGCCGTACGTTTCTTGTAAAGTACACGACCACTTCATTTATTTTTCAATAAAATAATAATTTTTGAACAAGAAACTGATCAAAATCTTAAATTCTTTCACTTAGCATTATATCAATTATTTTCAGAAATATTGATTGATTGTTCTCATTTCATAGTTATTGATCGATAATGCAATAAAAACAATTTAAATTCACTATAAAATAATTGATAAGTTAATAATATATTACTTAAAGTCTTTTTATTTACTCGTATACATATAGAGGGAGAACAAAATAAAATAGGATATGTAAGTATGCTTTTATATATTATCTCTGTACAAAATATAAATAAATAATAATATGCCATAGATAATACCTAGCTAGTTTTATTTAGTTACTTGTACATCAAAGCTTACAAAGTATCTAATTACAATTCGTATTATTTTTAGTCAATAGTAATATAATAACTTATATACTACTTGATATTACTAATGTATTTCAAATAGTTCTTACATACTATATTAATTGGCATAATTTGTATGCTATCCGGCAGCTCATTATAACATTTCATCCCTTTATGATGTAAGCTGTTTTGTGTATTGGTTTTATTCTTTTTTGGTAGTCTGATTTTTCAATAATTGTTAGTGATAAGATGTAGTCTAGGAATTAAGATTTGTATAGTGCCCTTGAGGTGTTTTTTACAAAAACGACGCTTTAGAAATTATTTAAATATTATTTATATTATTATTTATCATAAATTCCATTGTTCGCTTAGAAAAAGGTTTTTATATACATATATATATATATATATAATACAGTATTGTGAGTTTGAATATAAAAAAAAAAATGCTACGACGTGAACCAATTTCAAATATTTATTTCCTAGCTTGTACCGAATTTCAAGCAATGCAAAACTTCTTTCCTGATATGTTATTTTATTGACAAGCAATTGTGGTTCATTTAAATATGCTACCTAAAGGTTTTAAAGTATAAAAACCAATGTAAGAAAAATAATGCTTAAAGCCGTTGCCATATGGTAACGCCGGCAAACGATGAGTACACATTTTGCGCACCCATTGTTTGCCGGCGCATAAGAAGTTAAGAGGGAGAGAGGCTGACGGTATTATCAAGATTTGATGAATTAGTTATAACTGGCAGATAAAAACCCGCTACCGCGGGTTTTTTCCGCTGAGCCCTGCGGGCGCCCAATTCAAGTATTGGCGACCATTTATAAGATTTAGCCCTATTGTAAAACAATAACAATTACAATAGTAACTACTGCCAATGCACGGTATAGCATGCTTACTTCAAATATTTAAGCATATAAAAAAATATATTCTTGTAATTAATATTCTAAATGCATTATTTTGAACACCGTGGACAATGAGAGGATCACCCTTCACTCCAACATAAATCTCGTTCATCCATGACAACGCAAAGAATAAATTGTATTTTCTTAGTAATGAATGAAAGAGAAAATGCTCCTCTCCCATAGAATTTAAAAATTCAACAGAAAAATAAGTTGCTCATTATCATCTAAGTCTCCTTGTTCATTAATGATGATATCAACAGAATGAAAAGTGTTCATTGGTCCTTCTAATCGTTGAAGTACATCCTAATTAATTGCATGAACATACAGTATGGTTCGGTTAGTCATTCATAAAGCATCAGCATCTGTATGCCTGTCGCCGTATATACATCGAATCATATTGACATTGGGAATAAGCACAGATGATTCTGATGTTCCTTGACAGGAGGAACTTTTCCATCTCCTATGTCCAAAAGCAATTAATTGTCATCGCGAGGCACGTCGACACACCGGAAGGATCTGTCGAAAGTCCCCGCCCAATACGACCACTTTATTACCAAATACTAAATCATTTCCCATTATATCGCGTACAGTACGTTCTGTTACTTCTTAAGCAACCCCTGAAGCCATCCTTGCTTCATCCCATATGATAATATCTGCTTTCGTTATAATTTTGGGATTCTTTGACGTCACCTTACATGTTGTATTATCCTGTAAATTAAGGGGTAAATTAAAAGCGGTATGACACGTTACGCCACCCGGTAGCAAAAGAGCTGCAATATCTGCCCAAGCGACTGATAAAACTTTTTTACCTTTTCCTCTTAGGGTGTGAATCAATGTTTCGTAAAGGAACGTTTTTACCTGTTCCCCCGAGACCATCGATAAAGAAACATTTATTGTCATCATTTTCACCCGAAAAAAACTAATTCAAAATAAAATCGTAAACTTGACGTTCTTCGTCGTTCAGTTTTGCAGCCATCAATCAGTTCACCTAAAGTGTTCTCAATTTTAATGTATTATCCGAACTTAGATTGTAAACTTAGTTGTGTACAAAATATATGTATCTAACGTGTTTTTAAGTTTAACTATTTTGGAGGTGCTGTTGTGGATACAGACGACTTTAAGAATGCGCAAAAAACATTAAAAAAAAATGAAAAATCTATCGTGTCCTGTTAAGCGATAATTAATACTATAATACAAATATGAAAGTCAGTTTAATATTATATTTTCCCGGTAAAAGCTGTCATAGACAGTATAATTTTAAAATGTACACACCATTCGCGGTTTATGATGATATGCCATTTTATGCTTCTGTAATTATTAATTTTGGGGAAGTCGAGATGCTTAACAATACTTTGCATTACGTCTCAAATAATTTTAGTTTATCAAGAAACGAATTCGGTATCTTCCATAAAGATTACATTATAAACGATATGTTTGAAGACGTAATCAGCAACATATTTATTGGAGAGACTCACGATTTTATCATACATTATGATGCAACTTTTCCACACTTTATTGATAAAGGTTCTAGCTTAGATAAGTCAGAGAGAAAGTTCCAAAGTTAAACGATCATTTATGCAAAATACACCAAGAATATTTTCACCAGCTTTCTTGATATCGAATTATGATAAAATAATTGGAGCTAATGAACCAGTGAAAAGCGCCCTGAGACACACTACAATGCACATCGTAAGTTTGTCCAACCCCTTGAGGTTTCAAGACCTCAACGAGGGTAGTTTGAAAATCAACGGAGCTGTTGTTTTTGTTTGTCACAGTCACTATGAAAACTGCGCAGCTGCCTTTGACTACGGTACTCTGAACCCATCCTTCCCATACAATTCGGATTTTCTGAGTAAAGTGTATATGACCATCGTCATTGAGTTTCAGAAGGGATGCTTCGGTTGTATGAAGTCTGTTACGATTGTGGTGTCGAGTCAAAAACACTTTCATTAAAATATAAAATTGCTTTGCAAAATGGAATGAATAATGTTGATATTCATTTGGAATCTGAAATACGAGCACTGCTGAACGAACAGAATTGGAATTTTCACGAATACACTTTAGATGTGGTGTTTATTCAACAAGGGATTTCTTTTCGTGATCACATTAATAATGTAGCTAGTAAATCACTAAAACTTCTTGGTTTCATCAATAGAATTGCATGTGACTTTAAGAATTTAAAGACTCCTAAAAACCCAATCGGAGATTTAAGCTCTAAATCGCTAAAAAATGTGAATCTAACTCTGCCACATTAGCACACAAATATTTTTCTGTCGATTTGTATGTTCTATGTTCTTATATAAACGGTTACAGCTAAGATGTTCATTAGTGAATATAATTCAGAAATTAAAACATACAAATCATTGGAAGAATATTTTTTTATATTAAGGTGGTAGAGCTGTTTTTCAGATATTTTGGTGATTATATCTTTAATCTTTAAAAAAAACACATTACGCGATAATACTGTGGAATTAATTTTGCCCTTCATACAGAGTAAAATATAATCTACAGAATGGTATATGTAGAGATAAAACTATTTTCTATATGTAGTTTATAAACCATTATTTAAAAAGTTGCTTCTTGCGAGCATTATTTGAAAATTTACAAAGAGGTCCAGGAGAATGTATAACTTGAAAGTGAATGGTAGAATAAGTCTGGGACGCCCGAAAAAAACATGGCACGACAAAGTGAATCAAAGTCTATCCTCTCTGCATCTGTGTGATCTTAGTTAGTTAGTTACCTGGTTAAATAATCTTATTTTCCCCACAGTTTTGAAATTGGCCCATGTCTTCACAACTACCACGTGGATCGCGATTCTGTTGACGCTAGTCACCATATCGGCTGGAATATACATATCTAATAGAGATTTTGGCCATGGGTAATTCCAATCTTTTAGCAGAATAGTATGCGTGTGTAACTACATTCAATATATTATCCTATTTAAATAGTATTTTTAGGTTGGCTGAAAGCATGGAAATGCTCATTTAAGCTGTATTAATCTTGTTACTGAGAAATATTATACATTCTAATGTCCAAGACAAAAAATCACACTTCATACGAAAAATACTATTTGAAATAGATTAAGCTATACTTGATATGTTAAGTAAGCTAGTTACTAGTTAGCAGGCTAATATTATGATTATTTAAACATATCTAGACATTTCCTAAACTTTCTCTCCATTCCAACACTTTTATTTTGTCAATAATGTTTTATACCCCTGGATTGTTATATTTAATTGCATTTCATGTACCAGGCAGGACAGTTAAAAGACAGTACCTACCATATTATTGTGACATTTCTACTTTAACCTTACAATATTATGCTCATATGCGACAAATTTAACACCAGGGAAACAAATACTTCGATGTTGTTGATATATTTAGTACATCAATATCACAATACATATAAGCGTACCTTAGTAAAGTTTTTTTCGTCTAGTAGAGCTAATTTCTTTAATGAAACCATTTAACTCGGAATGTACCCCTTATTCACTTTTTTGTTTGTTTTTTGTACAATATGTTTACACTGCTTAAAAGTATATTATTGTTTTTGAATGTATAGTGTTAAAACGAGGGGCGTAAATAAATATATAAACATTTAAAGAAATGAAAAAAATAACTCTCTGTAAGACCACGGATATTATTTTAATTTTTATGACCAACCGGTTTCGCTTAGCCTAAGCATCATCAGGGTACAACATCAAACTAAACAAAAAACACGTTTTTTCTCTTTCAATTCATATTATCTGTCTCCTTCTGTCTGTTCCTCAATCATATTTTTAAATGTTATTCTATTGTTTTTCATTGTTCTGTTATTTTGTTTTATATTTTGTTTTCCCGCTGTATGTATATATAACCGCACACTTTGTATTTTTGTTTAGTTTAATTTTGTACCCTGATGATGCTTAGGCTAAGCAAAACCGGTCGGTCATAAAAAATAAAGATAATATCCGTGGTCTTAAATAAAGTTATTTTGTCATGTCTTTAAATATGTCAAACCACAAAGTGATTGCTTTATACAAAAAAACAAAGAAAATATAGGCAACTAAGATTCGGGTCATCACATAATAAAACAAATTAATTGTATTTAGACAATAGTTTATGTATAAGATTGTAATGAAATTTATAAAAAAGCCTGAAAATATTTTTTATCTTTTCAGATTGCCCGATTTTTACTGGCTGACCAACCGTATCACGGGAACTTGAGGTCGGTTGGGGGTCGTATGTGGATTCAGTGGTTCGTGTGTTGTATCACCATTAGCAATTTGTATAAAGCCCAACTCTCGTCTTTCATAACCAAACCCCCAAAGGACGCCCTATTAGGCTTTGATCAGCTTGTTAAGGACGGCTATAACCTTAATTTTGTCAAAGTAAGTATGTCCTCATATTATCAAACATCATTTCCTGTAAAGCTTATGTAAAAATATTACAAACAAAGTTACTAATCTGTTTTCACTCTTGAAAATATTAAAATGTATAATTTTTAAGAATTAAGATTGATAAAAATTGACTATCCAAAGGCATATATCTAGAAGCAGAGGTTTAAACCGATCTAAATTGCAAAAATAAATGGTGTCTAAGAAGATACCCACTATTTTTAGGGAAAATTTTTCGTCTTTTCGTTTGGACTAAACTTAATTATATTTGAAAACTCTTCACTGTGATATTTTTACCTAAGCAGTATTATTAATATTTCATTCGATTATTTTCTACGTGAATTAGA
This sequence comes from Drusus annulatus, assembly GCA_022651775.1. Taxonomy (NCBI): domain Eukaryota; kingdom Metazoa; phylum Arthropoda; class Insecta; order Trichoptera; family Limnephilidae; genus Drusus; species Drusus annulatus. The sequence goes on from JAGWCC010000408.1 coordinate 751,341, forward strand.
AAAAGATTCAGAAAAGAATCTTCTTTTTATTTTTTGTGTGTTTTTCTTATAATCACATTGGTCGATAATACTGAAATATGTTTCACTTATTTATATCGTAAATATTTTTAATACCCTGGAAAACATAAAAAAAGTGAGTTATTATTTTGACTCTTCGTACCAGGGCGGTCGAGCCGCAATAAACGTCACGTTAACCGTTCAACGCTAAGCTGAATATAAGGCTTAACTTTCCAGAAGTATCGGTGAGATTGAGATGGTTTATCTGAGCCAAAGGTATATGTGTATAAGAACAAAGAATCGTTACTTTGTGATATTGAATTAATTTTAACATTAATGAAAAATGAACACAAAATAACCCAACCTGGAAACCAACATTTAGAAAAAATAAAATACAACACCAGTAAATTCCTAGTGCGGAGGAAATTATACAACGCTATGCACTCTATACAAAAACTGAAAACATATATGTTTGTTTTTTAAGTTCGCTATTGTCCCTGATGTATGACTGTGATGCGTGGAACCAACAGAAAAACGACGATAGTAAAGATCCATAGGAATAATCCGTGAGGCATACTTGTGGTAAGACCAAGTGTGACCGATTTAAAAATGAGATGATCCAGATATAATTTATGGCAGACATGAACCTAAGCAAGTCCTCTAGTTTAAAAGGACCTGTTATTGAAAAAAAATTGTCTCTGCCAAAACATATTTTTCTTTTTTTTTAGGGGGAGTTCATTCGGCCAATGCTAAACAGTTTTTTAGATAAACTACTGCGAGAACTCATGAAGGAGATAATCGGAGAGAAATACATGTACAAAATGAATTTTCTAAATCTTAAAATAAATCAGGATGCCATATTTTCATCGAGTCACGCGTGGGCATTTAAGAAACGAGCACCTTATTTACATTTCATAAATAAATACATAATCATGTTGAGAGAAGCTGGATTGTTGACGAAGAGTATTTATTTACCCCTGCCAATAAATCCGAAGTATATTTCAATGGTTTCACCATTGTTGATAACACCGATGTTAGTCCAAAGAAAATCAAGTTTTACGGACATTTTGTACTGTGGATTATTGGCATAGCGCTGTCTTGCATATTTTTAGGCGTAGAGGTGGGATTTAATATTATTTTGAATAAAATGAGTGAGTTCAAGCTTAAAACATATTTAGGTTCAGAAAGAAAAGATCGCAATTTTAAATAAGAAACAACATATTTATATTCTTTACCTGATTAAAACCTTAATGGTTTGTCATGACTTAAATAATTTTATATGTACTCTAATACGTTTTATAATTTAAAAATTAAATTTCAACGTAAGCTGTCTGAAACGATTATTATTTTTAACCTTTTATTTTACAAGTAGTTATTTATTTGAAAACATTATTTTTCCACAAAACCTAGCTCTGCAAAAAAAGCTCCCTGTAGTCAGTGGCACGCAAAAAGACGAATAAGTACTAGTTACTCATTCCAAGATTTATTACTTTTGATTAAACGACATCATTACAGGAGATCTATAGATCCAACACCTGTCTAAAATTGCGAAACTATATTCAATATCACTATCAGATCAGTAGTCACATGGTACATGGATGAATGATGCTATATGGTTTTGCAAAAAAATCGTGTATTGTTTTACACGTACGAGTATACGTAAATTAAGCTTTTCGGAAAGAGATGTGAATATTGGAATAAAAAGCGTTTGATTGGGTTTGACAATGAACGTTAGTAAAAAAGCTACAACAATGTGGTACCCATCCAACACCGCATGGTTGAAATTCAAGGTTTTCCATAAGATTGAATGATACCCGCGACAGAAGGCTCTACACCAGATCCATCCTAATTAAATGCAGGTATACCACATAAATTCGTAAAATTTCCCACGCTGTTTTTGTTGCATATTGGGGATAGACAAATGAAAACCAGTACATCGCTTTGCAATCGACAGCACCGCTCACGGGGCTTGTTATTTAGTCAGCTCCTTAATATATTTAACTCGAATACTAAAGTAAGATTTTAATTTTTAAAAGTCTGTAACTATTTGAAGTCAATGGTTTTATTTGAAATAAAGCAGCTCATCCAGTTAGCAAAACATTATTTACAGTTTTTTAGACTATTTAATTATTCTAAAGTGGGAAAATCAAAAAAGTTGAAAATGTTGTTAATATCGGTCCACCAGCGATAATCTTACGAGAAAAAAACACTTGTTCAAATCATTCAACTGCATGAAAACGAGTCGTTTCGTTGTAAAACATATATTTATCTTTCTTTGGCTACCTATTCAGCCCACCTCAACATGGTCCAAACAGAAAATTCAGTTTCCTGATCATTCTTTGTTACACTTGATGTATCTCTTGTTATGTATCAATCAAATCATTTCATACAAACACTACGCAGTACAAGTAGACTGTCGAATGTCAAGGGCTGATGAAAAGGGTAAATTAAAGTAATGTTTCGAGCTCTGTTGAATGCAAGCTTATGTTTGCATTACATTCCCGATAAATTGAACCATTTCCGTTTATTTAGCATGCGCAGTGTGCACCGTACAGTCAACCGAACAGTCATGGGGGGGTATATTAATAAAAGTAAGTTTACATTTAAACTTTATACAAAAAGCTATTTCACATCCGGTTACAGCTCATCCGAATAACCAAGAGTTCAAACATAGAGATATTAACCCTTTCTAATCCGATTTCAGTTTCACAGAATATATTGTAGTTATTAGATATAAATAGATTCAAAACTTCGAACGTTCAGTCATTTGGATTTTAAAAAAAAGTGCTGTTCAAAAAAATAGTAAGTTAAAATTAAGAGATTCTTTGTACGTTTCTGTGTTTTGGATTTAAGGGTAAGTAGAGCGTGATGGTACTTACACAATAAACTGCGTTTTAATGAAAGAAATGTTGGGGCAGAACGAATAGAGCATACGAAAAAATGGGATAGAGGGGCAATGAATAATTGCTTGGGAATATTTAGTGAGCTAATAAATTATTAAGGGTCAGCACCCAAAATTAAACACTTTTTGGCTTTCTAATACAAACAAAATTACAAATTATTTATCTGTCAATTCTATACGGGTAGTTTAAAATATCTAAGGTTTCCAGTGAATATAATTCTTAAATAGTAATCTTTTAAATTCTTTATGAAATGCATACTAGAATTGTAGCTAAAACGTCAAAAAAAAATTGCCCCGGTTTTAAAACTGTGTATTTTATGACATTTTAGTTTGATTACTACTAAGATTTTCCCACTACTCATTGAAAATTTACAAATAAACAATTTGGTAGTATTACTTGTTGTACGTTTGACGCTATTTTTGAATGCTGAGGCTTAAGGTAAAAAAATTGGTAGTGCTACACCGCGTCATTAAAGCAAAAAAAAAGGTTCAACTTACGAGCTTTATACTGAGTAAATATGAACAGTTTGAAAAATGAGTTTCGAGAGTGGTCACGAATATTTGTTTAATAACGGCTAATTTGTAGATATTCAAAAGGCGTATAACAAAAAGTAGCGAATACTAGTTACAACCATAATGTTTCAATCACGCTACCAACTGACATTATTTGCTTTTGGACTAATGCATTGTCAGTGATTCGGAGTTTGTTTTGAATTACCACATAGGTAGTCGTATAACAAAGGTTGCCTATAGTGGTCGAATATCTAGTTTGTAATAAAGCCTTCCAGATAGGCAGTAGTCGGGAAGTGTGAAGTTCTAGTGCAGATCAAACCATTAAAACCGAGTTCTAGTGCAGATCAAACCATTAAAACCAAAGTTCAACATTTTAAGCACTCTTAGAAGATCAAAAAGTAATGTTGGTTTTGCTTACGAGTTTCCAATATGTATATTCTAGCTTCTTTTACCTTACATTTACGGGAGATTCGGAAGCTACAGAAAGTGTCAGTATTTTAAAGAATGTGGATACCGATTGCCGCATTAGAAATGACCGTTTCGAAGATCTCTTCAGCGAGATAATGATTGAAGAGGCGCTCGATCACGATATTATAATGCATTATGACTCTATGTCTGGCGAGTTCATCGATAGGATAATGAAGAAAACAAATTCTGAAAAAGAAATTAGACTTAATTCAACGAACGTGAAAAATACTCTAAATTCTTCTCATCCACCCATCACAGTGATGCTGAATTACGACAAAATCAAAGTATCTAAAAACCCGTTTGTAAAAGTGTTAAGACGCTCCACCATCCAAGTCATAAGCTTAAAGGAGCCACTGAAGTTTGATGACTTCTACTTAGACTTTCTGAAATCATCCGACATTATTATTGTACTTTGTCAACAGAATTATGGATCTTGCAAACGCGCTTTTGATATTGGTTCCAATATCAATGCACTTGACCCAATGTTTCTTAAAACAGCAAAATTCTTTAAAAAAGTCATTATGACATTCATTGTAGAAGTTTTAGACTATCGAGTTCGGCTGTACGAGATTTGTTTCTATTGCGGATCGGTGGCAGAACAACTAATTCTAAAACATGAAACAATTTTTTCGACTGATAAATCCTCTCACGATATTGATTTGTACTCTAAATTGATCGACTTCTTCAAATCGACTACCTGGAACTTCAATTCGCACGTTTTTAAGGTAGCCTCCTCTTACGATGAGATGAATTTTGGATGTTTTAACCTAAAAGAGACTGTGAAAAACAACAACGATGAATCTGTGATAACGTGTGATGCTTTAGTCAGTTTAGAAGGACAAATGATTCTCGAAGTACAGAAAAGATTAAATTTTAAAACGGAATTATTGCATTTCCGTTCCGATGAAATCAATGGCAATGATTATGAAAAAATGATCTCTGTAACAAACGAACATCGGGCTGACATAGCCGTTGGAGGAATTTCAGTTACTTTTGAGAGAACAGAGATGGTTCTATTCAGTTTCCTGGTCTCCGAAGACCCGGCAAAAATTATTTACAGCATTCAAGCCAGTTTTCTGAAAGATGGTAAGTATTTTTTCTGTGTTTGAAGTGGTCCGAGTGTAATCCATGGCTGCTATATAACCACATTCAGTATACTTAAGGCCATGTTCTTCTTGCAATAATCTTCTCTTTATTATGTCATATAGTGGGATACCCTGGGTTGTATTTCTAAGTAAAAATTTATTTTTCAGGTTTGAAATTACTTTATGTTTTCTCAATTTCTACATGGATAGCGATTGGATTTACGCTAGTTGTCCAATCTGTTGTCGTCTATGTAACAAATCTTAACTCTGGAAGAAAAAAGAAATTTAGCGATATCCTTTGGGTAAGTCTCTTCAGATACTTGCTTTCCGCATGTGTTAACTATTCTGGGTAGTTTTCCCTGCGTTAAAAGTTGTTCAATTGCTTAGTGTTTTGAAGTATCTGTTTCCCATTGCAAGTCTGATGTACTGCACTTTGCACATCTGATAATGTTGAAAAAATCTTGTCTTTGAAAATGTATCTATATAAATGTAATTTGATCAAATGGTTTGCAATATTTCAGTGATACTATAATCCTGCTAACCATTAGAATGATGACTGAATTGAGTGGTGTTTGTTGTCGTTTTCTCGGTAGAGCATAACATCATTGTTAGTTTGGCATTCTCTCTAACAAACCCATCGTTGCCCAAGTGTTTATTTCTTTAAATAATATATTGTTATATTTTAGGTAGTCGGATTAATGCTGACCGAGCAATCCATTAAAGTCAATTGGAAGACACTTGGAGACCGGGTTTTAATATTATGGCTTCTTTGTTGCATAAATATAAGCACCCTTTTTAAGGCTCAACTAACTTCGTATATTACAAAACCCCCGGAAGAACCTCTCTCCAGCTTAGACGGATTAGTGTACGATGGATATAGACTCAATTTGATAAGTGCCCAGGTAAATAAATATTTGTATTTATACTAAATAGTGGATAAGCATATTGGTTAACTTTACTGATTTCAGGCCATAAAGACAGATTCAAAATTAAATTTTGATACCATTAACATTGCAATGTTCATCAAAAAGGCAGTGCCCAATGATTTTCCAGACGATGGACACTGCAAGGCTATACGAAAAGTATGATCATGTAGGAAAAGGAAGCGAACCAGTTGAAAACCTCAAGAGCACAGAAAAATAAACCTCTTTAAATGATTATTAAAAATAGCTTAGTTTCATTCTTTACCATCAACCAACTGTCTGGAAAAAAAATATTGTAAAAGCTGTTTTTGTTTGTTTTAGACCCAATTCATTTTGCAAATGCTGAATAGTTCATCTGATAAATCACTTCAAAAGCTCTCCCAAAGAGTCAAGCCTCGCACAGACATGTGTACAACATTCAAGGACATGATCGGCAAAAAGCAGATGTTGATTGATGAACTGGATAGCATTTACAAGGAACTCAACAAGAGATGCAGAACTCTATTAAGTATAGACGACGTGTTGAGTCTCCGTGTGACTCACGATAATATATTTCCTTCGACCCACGCTTGGGCTTTTCCGAAGAAAGCTCCGTACACCAAGTTCATCAATAATCAAATCATGTTGTACCATCAAAATGGATTGCAAAAGAAGTGGAGTGAATCTCTCAAGGTTCCACCAGGAAACCATTCGGTTTATTTTGATGGTGTGGCCATGATTGATGAAAGCAATTCAGGTCCCCAAAGAAAGTTTTATGGTCAGTTTGTTTTATGGTTTTTTGGTATTGGATTGTCTTTGGTATGTTTCGTAGCAGAAATCGTCTTTGATATTTTACTAAAACTGAAGAGAGAACGCATTAAAGGACATATTTAAAAGAAACATCAAATTTGAGTTGATTTTAGAAAGAATATTTAATGTGTAATGTATCTTCGAAAAATACGAACAAAGAAAAATACATTGACAAAAAAAAGATTCGGTTGGGACCAAAACGAGTGCGGCGCATCTACCAACTCTGTCATCTCACCCAATATATTAAGTCATTTTTAATAATCAAATCCTACTTAAAAATTAATAATTTCTTGGGAAATTTTTATTTTCCCCCGATATTGCGGCAACCATTTTTAAAATCAAAATAATAATTAAGCGTAAAGCTTTAAGAAGTATGTTTTTTTATTAAAAAAAGTTCTTGGCTTGCGAAAATCAAAGATTTTCAAAATTGATAATTCTATCCAAGACACCATCTATAATTGCAATTGTGTTAAAATAGAACTTTGTTTATGATTAAAAAAATAGTTGGTACGGAAATTAGAATATTAATTGTTTTCAAAAAATACGTGATTGTTAAAAATTATGTAAAATTAGTAGATGCGCCATTCTTGGATAAAGTGGAGGTGACATGTTTGAATCTCAGTCAAAACTTAATATTAAAAAAAAAAATTGTGTCATTTTCTGTTTTCATATTATTTAAGGATTGTTAATATATTTTCAACAATCAATATAACAATGAAACGTAAAGCATTAATAAGTTATTTAATTTAAAAAAGAAGATTTTTTTATGTAGGGCGGGTGGATACATAGTAAGGAGATTGTTTTAAGAATAAACACATTAAAATAATATTTTTTTTGCACGCTTCTTTCTTCCTAGTGTTTTTCGTAGATTTATAATTTGTAGACATGTGTACTTTAGAAAATGTGTAAAACTTAGATATCGAAACAAAAGCAAGCATTTTGATCATCCTTAACTACGTCGGTTCCTATTGTTTTGTGAACATGGCACGAAGAAGTGAAATATTTCACTGATAGATAACTTTTCAATAACGAGTAAACACGATACATAACACATTTTTGAAGCTAGTTTACTTTTTGAGTATCGCCTCATCTCGTTGTTTAACACTCCCGTACCGATGTTCCGAGTTCTAGTGTCATCCCGAACGAGAAATTTGTGCTATATCTTAGATAGAGATTACTGAAATATTATCAACATAATTTTCTCTAAGGAATACCAAAATAAAAAAACCTAAGATTATGGCATAAAAACCCTTCAATAAGCAATATCTAATGGGGTGACTACGTCACTCCCCTTTGGATCGTACGTTTTGTTTGTACTTTCAGGTGTGGAAAGGATAACTTCTACGTGATCAGCTGCGGTCTTTTCTGGAGAAATGAAGCATAAAACAGACCGCAAAACTAGCTTTCTTGTAGCTGTCTACAGTGTGCACTCTCTCTTGGAAATCCTCAAAATTATTGAGTTGATTTTAATGTTAGATCTTATGATTCATGTCTCATAATCATCCAGATTGATTAATGATTATCTCAAAAAATTCAAAATACAATTGAAAAAACACACTGAAAACTTAAAATAAATATAAAAATAAAAAAGTAAAACAGTTTCTTAATAATTAAATAAATAACACTCCCCTATATAAACAAGCACACTTTTTTATGATGGTACATTTTAATAATTAACATTTAGATAAAAAAAAATATATTAGTATAACACTCTACAATATAGTGAATAATCTCTGTTTTTGTATTATCTACTTTTATGTTTGATAAATTAATAAATCATACGAAGAAAAAAAAATGTTACCGAACCTTACCTGGAAGACATGAAAAACCTAATTTTGGTGATTTTTTTTTCCAAAGTATGATCAGCCTTTGTGTTATCATTCCCAAACTGAGATGGAAGATTAGCAGAGTAGAAAAATACCTTCTAGATGTATGAGTATGTACTTTATATTCAGAACAATTTATTTGTACAAAATACCAGTTTGCTTATGGAACCATTTTTGTATGGTTTTAATAAAATATTATAATCAGTTACCCATGAATTTTCACTGGTTTTGTATAGTGTCTGCTAAGACACATGATAGTGAAATATGTGTGAACTTATAAGAAACTATTTGACACCGAAAGTAAAAAAATATAATACATCCAACACATTTTATCCAGGACATACAAAACTGGGCAATATGAAAAAAAAAAACAAAATGCAGAATGACATCAAAATCGAACCATTTAATAATCCACTTTATTGAAGTTGTTTAGGGGGATAAGGGAGAAAATGAATGCGAGAATACTGCTGACGCTAGTGCAAATGCCAGTATGCATTAAATATTAAATAATATAATTTATTTGTGCTCACTAATGTAGAAGTGTGATATTTTCAAAACTGATCACATATTAAAAATAATCTTTTCAAATACTGACAAATAATAAAATACCTGCCAGAAATATATTTTACAAGACGAGTATTTTTATTTTATGTTTGAAATGTACATATTTGGAGGCCATTTTTTTAATTCTCTAGAAAAAAGATTTCTCAGTTTTTATCCAATTAAATCTGACTAAAATAATGAAAGTTTTGAAAAAATAGATTTATTAAAAACCAGAAAAAATTGGTCTCTTCGTTAGATTCTAGAAATGCATCTCTATTTTAAAGGTGTGTTGCTATAAGCCAACGTAAAAAAGTAGCTAATTCATTTTTTTTCCATTCAAATCCTAAAATCGGATTATTTGTTAATGTTATATCACTAGTCCAGGAGCTTACGTAAAATGGAAATAACGTTATTAGAAACCGTCATAATATATGAGAATGTTCACTATCGACAGAAATAATTAATTTATTCAATAGATAAACCCTGATGATGCTTAGGCAAAGAGAAACCGGTCAGTCATAAAAAAATCAAATAAAATCTTTGGTCTTTTACATAACTTTCATTAAATATGCCAATCCACAAAGTGATTTCTTTCTACGAAAATATTAAATTATTATTTGTTCATATATTCTTTTGCAACTTACTATTTAGATTTACAATAGTGAATTCACATTAGCAAGAAAACAATGTTCACAGACTAAATATTAAAGAAACACATACAATCTGCAAAAATTACTGCTTCAATACAGGCCTACCTAGTGAGGCAGATTTTAATAAGCCTAAAGTAAAAACTTATTTATACCAAAAATTAAGTGACTTAAACCCTATACATGTTTTTAATCACTGTGTTTGATATGTATATTCATATATATACTGTTTCTTATGAAATGATCTCTTGTTCAAATTTATTAATCATTGTACCTACACTTTATACAAACTTATATTTTTTTCTTTTTTTTTTAGTTATAATTGTAAACTATATTTAAATAAAGATATTTTTTTTCCTAAAAATATATAGGTAACTGGGTTTCAATAATTTCCCCAAAAGACCGCTCCTTTTAACTAACAGCAAGTGACAACACAAGGTTTCTTATTCAAAACGTTATCAAGACGATGATAATTCATATAATGAGTTCTTAATTATAATTATTATTTGTTTTATTTATAAAAAAACAACGACCCTTCACACCAATAAAACTATTTAATCAATCAAATAAGTTACATGTCCGAAATGTATAAAAGAGCTCATAATCTGGTTTTCGGGCGGTGGGAGAGAGTGCGAAGTTCTTTGACCACAAAAAAGACGCTTTTTTTAAGTCAGGTTTGGGTTTGACCTATTTGAATCAAGGAGGGAAATTAATGTGTCAGTGGATAAAAAATGATTGCTTTCATTAAGGGTTTTAATTTAAAACGTTTTTGTTTTATCTACTTCGTAACGTTGGAAGCTCATATAACATTTTCAAAGTGTCGCAGTATAGAAAGAAGTTTGGATACCAAAAATAGCATCGAAAACGAGCGTTTTGAAGATCTAATCAGCGAGATATTTGTTGGAGAGGCTTCAGTCAATGATTTCATGATGCATTATGATTCTACGTCTTACGACTTTATCGATGGAATAATAAGGAAAATAAATGCCAAGAAAGAAATGAGAATAAAACAAAAAAACGTCCTAAGTACAGTCAATGCGTCTCATCCAGCCACCACAGTGATGATAAATTACGACAAAAAGGATGAATTAAGGTTGATACTTATTTTAAGGCGTTTTTCTTTGCATGTGATAAGCTTAAAGAAACCCTTAGATTTCGACAATTTTAATTTGTTTTTTCTAAAACCATCCGACGTCATTATTTTTATTTGTCGAAAACATTACGGAACTTGCGAAGGTGCTTTTGATAATGGTTCCAATATAAATGCACTTGACCCATATTTTCTTAAGAAGTCCAATTTTTTGGATAAAGTTCTTTCGACCGTCATCATAGAATTTTTCGACTGTCGAGTCCGACTGTACGATGTTTGCTTCTATTGTGGAACGGCAGCTGGAATACTTATTAAAAAGCATGAAATAGATTTCGTTAGGGAAATGTCTTATAACGACATTGGCCTTTATTCAAAATTGATAGATATCTTTAAATTTAAGTCCTGGAACTTCAATTCGCATATTTTTAAAGTTGGTTTTCCTAAAAATAAAAATTATTTCGGCTGTCGTAATCTTAAAGAAACCGGAACATCTAAAAACGATGAATTTGTTGTATCATGCGACTCAATATACAGTTTAGAAGGGAAGATGCTGTCAGAAGTTCAGAAGAGACTTAATTTGAAGGTGAAGCTGTTAACATTCCGGTTCACTAACGTGGGTGACGTTACGGAGAAGATGATCAACGCGACCCACGAACACCGGACAGACTGGGCTGTCGGAAGCATATCGGTCACTGCGTCTAGAACTAAGAAGGTTTACTTCAGCTTCCTAGTCTCAGAAGAACCAGTTAGAATCATTTACAGCGCGGAAGGAGATTTCCTGAAAGACGGTACGTGGTTCTGACGCAATCAAACCATCCCCATTTCACACAGTTCTTTTCCTCATCTTTACAGTTTAAATATTTCAACGTTACCGACATTTTTGCTTTAATTTTGTGTAGATATTCTTCATGCAATATAAAAATCATAGAAAATTCAAGGATTTAGTTTTTTGGGATGGGTAGGCTAGAATATATTGAGCCATTGTAGGGTCAAAGGTCAGACCCATAGAACGATAACTGTAATCCTGGCATTTGGTGGACCTCCTATTATTGAATAGAAAGAGGTCCTTCAAAGGCTAAAAAGTGAAGCTCTCAGTTATTTTTCCATAGGTCTGACTGCCAACCTCATAACGACCCAACCTAACAGGGATGATAACCTACTTATATTTGATGTTCACAGTAACGACATTAAGTGTAAATCATTCAAAATGATGGGATTTATTCACATAATATATAATTTATTCACAAGGATCCTCAATCAATTCTTACCCTTTACAACGCCTAAATTAGAAGTTAACTAAAATATAGAAGCACTATTTGGAATCCTCATTGGTACAAATATGAAAACATTGTTGAATCTGTTAAAAAATAAATACTAAGAATGTTATCTTTTAAATGTCGTCTACATGACCATCTTAGATTCTATGACGTACGCCTTGAATACTTTAACATTGATTGACTTAAAACTAGAAAGAAAATAACTGATTTGATATGTCTACACAAAACAATTCACGGTCATCTCGATACTACTGTATGTCTTAGCGGTATGGAAATGAACGCACTTAATTCTTACTGTTTAAGACGCCATAGCACATTCCACCTGAGTACGTTCAGAATTATATTGCCTACTTTAGCCCTCTCTCTCAAATGTGCGGCTGTATAATAGGACAGCGTGTGCTGATGTAGACTTTTTGTTGATGATTTGTACAGTTTCAGAAAGAATGTTCTGCTATTACTTAAAGGTGTGCAACAACGATTGGGCTGATTATATTGTGCATATTTTTAGGCTCTCTTTAAGTGTATTTTTTTTGTATTGTTTATAATTGATTGAGCTTTTGTAATTTTCATATTTTAAATTTGACGTATCTTTTCAATTTGTAATTTATTTAACAATGATTGTTCACTAACTGGGTTTTTATTACTGAATGTTTTTACGTAAGTGAGAACATCTTTTAAAATTCAGTATAAATAAATGAATGAATCCAAAGACATTGCACTGTGCGAGATTCAAAACAGCAATTTTTATTCTCAAAGTGAAATGAAACTATAAGAGAGCAATTTAATGTATTTTTAAACATTGATTGAGTTTTTGTAATTTTTATATTTGATGTATCCTAACAATGACTGTACACTAACTGGATTTTTATAAATGGATATTTTCACGTGAGTGAGAACATCTGTTAAAACCCAGTTTAAATAAATAAATAGATCCCGAAGAAGCAAATACATGTTTATTGTATGACCATTTTTATGTTTAATTTAATTTACATCATTCCTTTTTCAGGTTTGAGGATTGTTCACGTTTTCTCAGGGTACATTTGGATATTGATTGTCTTTACCCTAATAGTTCAATCAGCCGTCGTTAAAATATGGAATCGAAAAGCTGGTCAAAATAAGAATAATTTTTTTGATATTGTTTGGGTAAAGCTTTTCACATGATACAATTTGATATTATATTATAAAATATATTTGGACTATTAAATTGCATGTCGGTATACCATATACCATACCACTAGAGATTTTCGGTACAAAATGATTTTGATCACTCGTTATGAAGACTTGCCCCTGTTATTAAAACTACAAAACAGGATGTGCCATAAACAAACTTAAAGATAAAGAAATAATTTCAACTGTAAAATAATGGAAGATTAAAATTATTTGGTTAATTTTAGGCATTAGGATTTATGCTTACCGAGCAATCCTTACAAATTAAATGGAGGGCTCTTGGAGGTTGCGTTTTAATGTTATGGGTTCTATGCTGCATATGCATAAGCACTTTGTTAAAGGCGCAACTAACGTCGTTCATAACAAAACCCCCGACAGACCGCTTGGCCAAATTTGACGAATTGGTTAGTGGTGGATTCCAACTCAATTTAATAAGTGCCCAGGTTAGTAAATTATTTTGTTCATTCCACATAAAGCGACCTCATATTATTTCATCTTAGAACTTTAAGAAAATGTTGTTTTGGGGTTGAGGTACAAACACGAGTTATTCTAAATACAATCACCAATGAAAAAAAAAGATTGACATGTCTTTGTTGGACAGGACACATTCTAGAGATGGAAAATAGCATACTATCAATGACGCCTCACTTTAGTAATACAGCAGATAGATTTCTAGAAAAAAGCTTGTTAGAAGTCTCCAAGGGTTGCAATACAGTTGATGATTATTATTGTTATCATATTGATATTTTAAGAAATCAGATATTCATTTCATATTTTTTGTTTGTTTGTTTTAGACTCAATTCATTTCGGAAATGCTTAATAGTTCGTCAGACGAATCGCTACAAGAGATGTCCCACAGAGTAAAGCCTCGCACAGACCTGTGCTCAACTTTTAAAGATATGATTGGAAAAAAAGAGATGCTCATCGAGGAACTGGATGAGATATATAATGAGCTAAACGTAAGATGTAGACTAACTTTAACGTCCGAAGATTTGTTGAGCCTTCGCGTGACTCGTGATGCTATATTTCCTTCGACACACGCCTGGGCTTTTCCAAAGGAAGCTCCGTATATATATTTCATTAATGATCAAATCATGTTGTACCATCAGCATGGCTTGCAGAAGAAGTGGAGTGAGGCTCTTCGGGTTCCGCCAGGAAACCATTCGGTGTATTTTGATGGGGTCTCCATTGTTGATCGGAGCAGATTAAGTCCAAAAAAAATAAAGGGTTTCGGTCATTTAGTTTTATGGTTTTTTGGAATGGGGTTGTCCATATTGTGTTTCATAGCCGAGATCGTGTTGAATAAGTTACGAAAAAAAAGAGAAGTAGGAATGAATTGCTTTTAAAGTAAAAGTATGTCCTAAGAAGTCTGAAGCTTGAAGAGTACTACTTTTAAATTTAGTTTTATGTGTTTGTGTCGTTTATGGAGGAATAACCAGGTATTTGCGGAGACGTTGGTGAATTTAATTTTCTTGCAGGTAATCCCTCTTCTTCATAAACATATGTGTGGAATGTATTGTTGAATTTGTATGGTGTGTCAATTGAAAGGTGTATTGCGACGTGAAGTTTAGTAAATCAAACGCCCGTGATGTGTGTATTGAGTGTAAGTTTGATCTCGTGTAGTTTTAAGTTTATTGAAATTTTGAGTTCGCGACCCACGAAGAAAAAGAAGAATAGTAGTTACAAAAGCAAGTATTGATCCCAACCCCTAAATTCCTTTGGGCCTGCTTGTTTTCCAATAGCTCCAGTTTCTTATTTGAACAGACGGATCCATTAGGGGTCAGCAGATTCAATTTAATTAGTAGTAGATTAGATCATAAACGGAACTGGTCCTTGGAGTTTAACAATACGAATTGAACAAAATAATCAAGTCCGCCACTAAAAAAAACGCGTTATCATTTTAGATGTAGGTATTCAAAAGGATTGTTTTATTATTCCAAAATATATATATATTTTTTTTCTTTCCATCAAATGTTATACGTGAATTCAATGTTTCGGTGTTTTGAAGGCATTTTTTAAATTATATGACGAAAAAAGAGGTCGTACATAGAGAAACAAATAAGTATATTCCTGAACAAAATCTCTTCCGTTTTCGACATATTCCACGTCAGTGAGGAGAGGTTCAGAAGTGAAATCTTATTGATTCTTGAAAGAACTTCTCCTCATTGACCTGATCATCAACAATTTTTTTTTTTAAATTTTCTCATTTTCTTGCCTTGTAAATATCTATATGGTACCATAATTTTTATTTATTTAAAAATATAAAATCAGTTCTTTTATGAATTAAATAAATAACAGTTTGTCATGTATAAGAAATTCAATAAATATATTATTAGTAAGCAATTTAAAAGTTATTTTTAACCGAAACCCGTGAAAAACAATATTCTAAGTTCTTCTTCGTTTTCGATATTTTGCTGTTATTATCAGATTGCCTTTGTCTGAGCTGTTTCTGAAACTTTTTTTGTATTACAAAATCCAAAATCAGGAATAAATCTGAAGCCGAGTATTTTAAATATAAACTCAGCAGTAGTAGGGTGAAAAATGTGACGCTGTTGGTGAAGTGGTGTTTGAGAAAACCCACAACTTATTTCCACTTTGTATATACATTTATTTGATTATTTTCTGAAAATACTATTTACTTAGTGTATTTAAAAATGTTTATTAAACAAAAAGTTTTTAATTTCTTGAAACATTGTTCACTACCTATATTAAATGAATTATCACAAAGTCTAAGAAACTTGTTTAACTATTCTATAAATACGTTATTGTTTTCTTAAAACAGTCATAAGACAAATCTATTTTATTTGGATTTATAGAAGCAGTATCGTAGTATTTAGAGAATATTGCCCATTTATCGGGTACTTTTTTTTAGATAGCCCTGAAATTAAGAAACTGATTGAATTTCTTAAAAATAATGTGCGAATGCATAACTGCACGCATTTTTTATCTGATTTTACTATGAAAATAATTTAGCGGCTTTGCTTAAAAATCTACAAAAAAACATTAGAAAAAGGAGAAATTTTGTTTAAAAAAAAGTCAATTGTATCGGGTACCATGCCTGCCATATATCGAGTACTCAGTACGATTACATAATACAAAATGAAAAAAACTCGACAAATTTGAGGAAGGTTGTAAAATACCTGATAATTCAGATCTGGTCACCAAACACGGCTCAAGCCATTTCAAGTAACGTTTTGATTCTGAATGGTGGTCTTTCACGATGCCGATAATTAGAGTTATGACACATATTAATCAAATGAAATGTATTTACGAACGTCGGGTTTAAGCCCGCGACCTCTGGATTTAGTCCACTCTTAGTGACGTGCCACATACTCGTATATTAATAAATATGAATTAAATATGTTATTACACATATTAATAATATGAAGTGTATTTGCGCACACCGGGTTTGAACCCGTGACCTCTGGATTCGTAGTCTAGCGTCTCAACGTCTTACGAGTATCTACCACTCAGGAACGTGCTACAAATATACTATTTATTATAATATGAATAAAATGTCTCGTGAGATTCAACCCACGACCACTGGACTCGTAGTCCAATTGAAAATAAAAATGGAATTAATTTTGGAGAAGTTATTGTTATATGAATTTTATATGAATGAGTTATTTTTTTTCCTCCGCGAGTTTTAAACCCGCGACTTTTGGGTTTGGGGCAAAGATGCTTATTTTTTTTTCTTTTATTTGTTTGTCTTGTTTTTTCGTTTTTTTTTCCCCTAAGCAATATAATTTTCTTTTTTATATATTATTTAAAATATAAACTTAAAAGATAACACAATGTGCACCCAAAAAGGCACTGAGTTAAGGTATGTGAGTAATACAGCGCACAAGTGAAATAAGACTAAAAATAAAATAAAACGTGTTCATGCATGTACTACTAAATATAAACATTTATAAACATGTTAATATTTCAGTAGAGAAAAATATATTACTTTCAAGAATAACTTTAGTTAAATGCTGTTGTAATATTTATAAATGCATCAAGTGCACCTTCCTATCCTATAATACCCAAAATGATGGAAGATTGCATCAGGGAAAAATAAACCATTTTCAGTTTATCATCACTAAGAACTTCCTCAAGACTATACAAAATGTATGCCATACATATCTTAGTTTTTAAATGGTTTTATTTATTTGGGATTACTGATTCAGACTTGTATCAATAAGAATACCAAAATATTAGACATCTTAAACTTTAACGAGCTCGTTGCACAGCAAACATATAACTTGAATGCCATATTCATGGTGGATTCTAAATGGAAGAATATATCGTCGCTGGAAAAAACGAGTTAAATATGCAGTCTTAATCAGTTTTTCATTCTGCATCAAATGCTCTGACTCTCGTTTGATTCTGAAGAATTTTGTGACCAAAATAATAAGAAAAATTGCTTCAGCAAGAATATTTTTTTTACATTTGGGAGAATGTTTGTCTCAAGCGACACAAGTTTGGGACTTTTTTAAGCTTTTGTATCGTTTCAAGTAACTCATTTAGAGTAATGAGTTACCTAAATTATCAATTTTTTAAATCAATATCCAACCAAGTACTGAAGACTTGTGAATTTTATTGTAAAACAAAAAAAAAAATAAAAGCTATCTGGTGTAAACTTCTCAAAATGGCGCTTCTTCTTTCTTCGCTTTCATTTTACGGCGATGTTTAGGTAGTTGAATGCCACAGTTTCCACACCCTTTTTGATCTTAATCCCTAGTACCTGATGCATACCAGAGTAACTTAATGTCCACCGAATATAATGTTATGAGCAATAGTTTTTTTTAATACAGGCAATAATAAATTACTAATTTTAACGATCCCTTGAACAAACAATAAGTGACAATACGAGGTTTCAAATAAAAAAAGCCGGAAATAATGTATTTGTAAGGAAGGTCACGTCACTCAAAAAACGCGATAGAAACAATTTAAGAACGATAGTCTTTAGAACGATATGTCATCCACTATTTTAGCTGTCATTTTTCTTTTGGCTAATGGATCCTTATAATAAGCGTTAAATTATCAATATATTTTTTTAATATTAAAAAACAGCGACCTATCACATCAGTAAAGAATAATATTATTTAATCAATTACATTATAAATAGTCCAAAAAATATTATAAAAAAGCTGAATATCGACAAAAGAGATGACACAAGATTCATAAATACATATATTCTAAATTATTAAAACACACGTTTTTTATAAAGCGTTTTACAATACATGTGATAAGTTTTAAGAAACCTTTAGATTTCGATTTTTTTTTACTGAAATCGTCCTAAATCATTCGACGTTATTGACATTTGCCAAAAACATTACGGAACTTGCAAAGGCGCTTTAAATGATGGTTCTAATATCAATGCACTTGGCTCATTTTTCTTTAAGAAAACCAAATTCTTTGAGACAGTTCTATTGATCGTCATCATTCTTGAATTGAAGTTCTTGATTTTCGAGTCCGACTGCACGAGGTTTGCGTCTTTTGCGGGACGGCAGCTGGAGTACTAATTCAAAAGCATGAAATCGATTTGACTGATGGAATATCTTATAACCACATTGACCTTTACTCAAAATTAATGAATATCTTCAAATTTGATTCTAATTTGATCAAATTTGGTCTCAATTCACATATGTTTAAAGTTGGTTTTCCGAAAAATTAAATAAATAATTTCAGCTGCCGCAACGCCAAAGAATCCACAGCAACTGGAGATGATGAATTTGTGGTATCGTGTGACGAATTATTTAGTTTAGAAGGAAATATGCTTTTAGAAGTTCAAAACAGGCTTCATTTCAAAATGAAACCGTCCAATTTCGGGCGACGTCACGAATAAGATGATCAATATAATACCGAAACGTCGGACAGGTTGGGCTGTCGAAGCATATCGGCCACCGGTTTTTTAAATCTTGTACAAGATGATGAGAAGTGAATCTATCACCCACCGCCGACGAGGTCAATGACAGATGAGTAAGTAACATGCTGATGGCATATCAAGGCGGCCATTGACATAACTGTGAAGTTCAGGACTTATAACACAAATCTACTAATTCAAGTTTTCCAGTTTCAGTACCCACAACGAATGCAGGGTGTAAACAAATTTCTCCTTGACTAGTGCGGTCACCCGAGCGCGCTTCTCAGTGACCTTTCCTTTGTGAATTTCCAAGGCAGACTCTTCCTCCGGGTCCGTTGGCTACATACGAGTATACCATTCGAGCGCCACTATCGTTCGGTGAACGATCGCATGTTTCCTTTAGAGAATCTTCATTTAGAATGCACTTTTACCGCTGCCTGTCACGTCTTCATCGCGTGATCTAGGTTTGTATATCGCAGGGCGGATCACGATTTGTTCACTGGGGTAGATTGTTTGATACGTAACAGTGAAAACACGACGACAAATTTTAGGCGTAAGTCACCGTAATATGGGGGGGGGGGGAGATTTATAAAAATGTGTTGTTTTCTAAAATAAAAAAAGTTAAGCTATTTGTTAAAGTGAATACTACGCGACGTTGTAGTCAACTCATCAAGAGATGATGACATTATATCACAAAAATAAGCGATAGCATAGAATTTTTTTTAGTCGTGAACATGATATTAAATTCACGTTATTAGCTGTCGTTTTCCTTTTAGCTAGTGCCCGTCAGTAATTTATTACGTTTATTATCTCGTAATTATAACAACACAATATCTCGTAACGATAACAATATTTTAAATTGAAATGTAAAAACTCAAAACCGTTAGGTATACTTTTCAATCAATTACGTTAAAAACACGCATAGATGATGTACAAAATAGTTCAGTACCTAGCTCGCAAGCTCTGGGCAAGCGTGTGAAATTCTTAGAGTACTCGTATATTGTTAAAACCTTGGTTCACACATAATTTAAAAAAAAAAAGAAAATTATGAATTCTGTATTAATGACATTATAATGGTTGTTTTCCAGAAGAGATTCGATTTTAAATGTGTCTGTTACATAATAACGTTGGAAGCCCTTATCAAAACTTCAAATAGGGACATTAAAGTAGAAATTTTAAATACCGATGACTACAATAGGAATGAGCGCTTTGAAAACTTAGTCAGCGAAATATTGATAGGAGAGGCTCTGGCCTATGATTTCATGATACACTATGATTCTACATCTTATGAGTTTTTCGATGGAATTCTACGGAAAACAAATTTTAAGAAAGAAAAGAGAACTAAACAAAAAAAAAACGAGATAATAACAGTTATTGCGTCTCATCCAGCCACCACGGTGATGGTAAATTACGACATAAGAGATAAATTGACGATCATAAATCGGATGAGGCGTTTCATTAGGCATATTATAAGTTTAAATAAACCTGTAGATTTCGACAATTTAAATTTTATGTATTTAAAATCATCCGAAGTTATTATTTTTATTTGTCAAAAACATTACGGAACTTGCGAAGGTGCTTTTGATGATGGTACTAATATCAATGCACTTGATCCATTTTTTCTTAAAAATTCAAAATTTTTGGATAAAGTTATACTGACCGTCATCATAGAAGTTATTGACTATCGAGTCCGACTGTACGAGGTTTGCTTCTATTGCGGAACGGCAGCTGGAGTACTAATTAAAAAGCATGAAATAGATTTCGTTAGGGAAATGTCTTATAACGACATTGGCCTTTATTCAAAATTGATAGATATCTTTAAATTTAAGTCCTGGAACTTCAATTCGCATATTTTTAAAGTTGGTTTTCAAAAGCACGAAATCGATTTAGCTACGGGAATATCCTTTAACGACGTCGAGCTTTCCTCGAAATTGATGGAAAATTTCAAATTCAATTCCTGGAATTTCAATTCACATATTTTTAAAGTGGGTTTTCCATATAAAGAAATTAATTTCGGCTGTCGTGGTCCGAAAAACACTGAGAAATATAGAAATAACGAATTTGTGGTATCGTGTGACGCAATATACAGCTTGGAAGGGAAGATGCTTTTGGAAGTACAGAAGAGACTAAATTTGAAAGTACAGTTATTAACATTCTGGTCCGCTGACGCTATTGAAAAGATGATCCAAGTTGCACACGACCATCGCGTAGACTGGGCTGTCGGAAGCATATCGGTCACATCTTCGAGAATCAAGCAAGTCTTTGGTTTCCCCGTCTCACAAGATCCAGTGAAAATAATTTACATCAAGAACGAGGTTTTATGAAAGACGGTACGTGTTTGTGACGCCATTATGACATATCATCGCCGGAAAGGCAAAAGGGAAACGCCATTTTGGGAACTTTATACTGGAGCACCTAAAAGTTTTTTTAAAATATTTTTACAATAAAATTCATAAATATTCGGTACTTGGTTGCATTTTGATAAAATAAAGTTAAATCAGGTTTATTTTTGATAATTTATTACATTTTTATAGGTTTGAGAATATTCTATGTCTTCTCAACATATATTTGGATATTGATCGCCTTTACACTAGTTGTGCAGTCAGCCGTCGTTTACATATCGAATCAAAAAGCTGGTCAAAATAAGAAGAATTTTAGCGATGTTGTTTGGGTAAAACAGTCTCTTTACTACAGTATTACATGTATTTTATATCAATGGATTTTTTTCTTTCTATACATAGTTTATATTATATCACTCGAGATTTTTGTCACAGTATAATAACCTGACCTATAATGATAGCGGATATGATCATTTTCGCTACTGAATAAATGGTGTGAAAACACAAGCAAACATACAGGAGTGAAATAATGAAAAGTTGATACTATTTAGTTGTTTTTAGGCGGTAGGATTTATGCTCACTGAGCAATCCCTACAAATCAACTGGAAGTCACTTGGAG
Organism: Drusus annulatus; assembly: GCA_022651775.1. Classification (NCBI taxonomy): domain Eukaryota; kingdom Metazoa; phylum Arthropoda; class Insecta; order Trichoptera; family Limnephilidae; genus Drusus; species Drusus annulatus. The sequence continues at coordinate 773,374 of JAGWCC010000408.1, forward strand.
GTCGTGTTTAAGTATCATGGCTTCTGTGTTGCATATGCATAAGCACGTTGTTAAAGGCGCAACTTAGATCGTCCGTAACAAAACCCCCGATAGAACCTTTGGCCAAATTCGACGATTTAGTCAGTGGCGGATTTCAACACAACTTGATAAGTACTCAGGTTAGTAATTTATATCACTTATCTAAGCAAGAAGACAATATAGCAGTACTGGCTCAAAATCTATACTCGATTTATAAAACTGATACGGCGCTGGTGGAAGGGATCAGGGATTCAAAGTTCTGTGGCTGAATAACGGGAAGCCGGTAGGAGTAAAGACGTTTCCCAAAGGCGAAAAATACTCTACAAGGGTAGTAGCACAGTCATTATTTTTATTAAGGTTATATCTGTACAGACAAGATCTTCATTTCAGTCTCTCTTGGATAACATTTTTGTTTGTTTTAGACTCAATTTATTTCGGAGATGCTGAATAGTTCATCAGACGAATCCCTTGAAAAGATGTCTCGCAGAGTAAAGTTTCGCGGAGATATGTGTTCAACTTTAAAGGATATGATTGGAAAAAAGGAGATGCTGATTGAAGAACTGGATGTCACATACAATGAGCTCAACGTGAGATGTAGAAAATATTTAAGATTTATATTATATATTCATATATTTCCTTCGGCCCCCGCTTGGGTTTTTCCTCTGAGAGCTCCATATATACATTTCATTAATTACCAAATCATGTTGTACCATCAGCATGGATTGCAAAAAAAGTGGAGTGAAGCTCTCCGAGTTCCGCCAGGGAACCATTCGGTATATTTCGATGGAGTCTCCGTTGTTGATCGGAGCAGATTGAGCCCAAAAAAAATCAAGGGTTTTGGTCATTTAGTTTTATGGTTTTTTGGAATTGGGTTGTCCGTATTGTGTTCCGTAACCGAGATTGTTTTAAACGAGTTACGTAAAAAGAAGGAAAGAAGGGAATGGAATAAAATTAAAGAAAATATTTTAAGTCGTAATCTAATTGCCACTGACAGCTAATAAAAGTGCATTACTAAACGACTGTGACTCAGCTTTTTTTATTAGATTGTCTCTATTTTCAATTTAAAAAAACCTCATTTTTAAATATTTACAGTAAGTTTTCTGTACAATATTTGTATTAGTTTAGATTTTGTTTTGTAGAGAATATGTATTTTTGTAGAAAGCAATCACTTTGTGGTTTGACATATCTCATATCATTCACTATTCTCAGTTGACGTTTTGTGTCTTTCAATTCATATTATCTGTCTCTTTCTCTCTGTTTCTTTATTATAACTTTAATGTTATTCTAATGTTTTCTCATTGTTCTGTTATTTGATTTTATATTTTGTTCTCCCTCTGTAAGTATATATAACCGCACACTTTTTGTTTAATTTATTTTTTTACCCTGATGCTTAGGCTAAGCGAGACCGGTCGGCAACAAACATAAACATAATATCTGTTATCTTATAAAAGTTATTTTTTCATTTCTTTTAGAGGTATTTGAAAAAAAGTTAGGGCATTCAAATTATTCATTGTGAAAACGATATTCATCAAACAATTGCTATATTTTTAAATAGTATCGTAACCGTAAAGCAGAAATAATATTTTAATGCATCAGAAAAAGTTTTTTTTTCTGGAATTTCTAAAAACATATTATTTTGGACAACAAAAAAGTGCCTAATAATGTGTTAGTCATCGAACAATGTTCTTGGTTTCGCAGAAACATTATTAAATCTTAAGCAAAACCAAAAGATCACGATTTTTTTTCGAAAAGTCATAGAACAGAGAAGACGTGATTAAATTAAACGATATATTTAAATAAACACTTTATGTGAATATTTATTTGATTATTGTGCAGTTAGTTGAATTATGATCGTGCGTCAAACATTATCATATTCAATTAATTAGGTTTTTTCATGATTTCAAAAGTCTTGTGTCGTGAATATAGTTTATTAGAGCTGTTTATTATTTCTAATTTTGAAACTGTTAATTCGTGGTGGAATTCCATTTTAATGATTTAATAAAACAAATATATAACTTTATTCCACTTTTATTTTATGACTGGACCGGTTTTAGCCTATGACGGCCATCTTCAGACTAGTACATGTTGTTGTTAACCTACGGCTTATATACTATTTTTGTTCACAAATATTTATTCACAAAAATAGTAAATAAGCCGTAGGTTAACAACAACATGTACTAGTCTGAAGATGGCCGTCATAGGCTGAAACCGGTCCAGTCATAAAATAAAAGTGGAATAAAGTTATATATTTGTTTTATTAAATTATTAGAGCTGTATTTTGTATTTGAACTGTAATTATGCACATACGTGACAATATCCGAAAAATAAATGTCTTTGTATTCTAATATAATTATAATGTTTCCTTCCTTTAAACTCTTTAGCCATCATCACTATAAAAATTTTATGCATTACATAAAAATATAAACATTAAATTATTAAGTTTGCTTCACCGTCATTAAATTAAACTCTTTTAACATATCTCTAATGCGTGTGCATATGTTGCGCTTAAGTATTGTTGTCATTGCTTTATTTTGTAGTACTTGCATTTTTTCTTCACTACAAAAATAATAATGCTTGAACAATACTTAAAATGTGGTCTTAAATGTTTCTTTCGTAACTTTTTTCTAACAAGAAAAGATTTGATTTTGCAGTTTTTTTGATTATATAATCTGCATTATTTGAAAGTTTGGCTTTGAATCTATAATGATACTTAAATTTCATCTATAAATTATGAACTGTTTTTTGCTTTGTTCTTTTTTGATAATCTGATTTTATTGCATATCCTTGTAATTTGTCTATGAATGTCCTCGTTGCATATAATTTTGTGATACTATTAGAAAGTTATCTACTTGATCTCGATTTAGTATTTATATTGAATAAATGTTAGTTAGTTCCAAAACAGGTATTTAAAATTTATATCAAGTAAAGTGTTTTACCAAACCACAAACTATTAAAAAAATAAAAAAAGCTTTCATGCCATGTAAATATTAACCATTTGAGTAACAAGTTGTTTTTTTTTTTAAATAGTTTTAAAAGACGGTTATGTCACAGAAAAGATGCGGCAAAAAAATAAATTAATTTAAAACATCACATTTCATTAATTATCTACTGTCATTTTACTTTTAGCTGATATACACCTACATTTAATTTTGTTATTAGTTTCTGATAAATTTATTATTTTTTCTATTAGAAAATAAACAGTCACATCAATAATTCTATTCAATCAATCACATTAATAACACGTCTAAAAAAAGTACAAAAGAGTTCTATACCTAGTTTCTGAACAGTGAGAAAAAGGGAGTGTGATGTTCGTTGATCATCCGGAGAAAACCTTAGTTTACACTTGATCACATATATGTATACAGAGGATAATTAAAAAGTCTACGTGATTGTTAATAGAATGCTTGTTTTACTAAGGAACTTTGATTGTAAATGTGCATGCGTTATTTACTTCATAACGTTGATAGCTCTAATCAAAATTTCAAAGAGTTACAGTTTTGTAAAAATATTAGATATCGAAGATCGTATTATAAATGAACGCTTTGAAGATCTTTTCAGCAAGATCTTAATTGGAGAGGCTCCAGTCAATGACTTTATAATACACTATGATTCTACTTCTAGCGAGTTTATCGATAGGATAATAAGAAAAACAAATGTTAAGAAAGAAATGCGACTAAAACCGAAGGATATGAAAGTCACAGTCAACGCTTCTCATCAAGCCCCTACTGTGATGGTAAATTACGACAAAGGGGATGAAATACTGAATTTTAATATATTAACGCGTTCCACAATGCATGTGATAAGCTTAAAGAGACCTTTAGAGTTTGATGAATTTTATTTACATAACCTTAAATCAACTGACGTTATCATTTTTATCTGCCAAAAATATTACGGAACATGCGGAGGCGCTTTTGAAAATAGTTCCAATATCAATGCCCTTGATCCATTTTTTCTTAAAAATTTCAAATTCTTGGATAAAGTTCTATTGACCATCATCATTGAAGTTATTGACTATCGAGTCCGACTGTACGAGGTTTGCTTCTATTGTGGAACGGCAGCCGGAGTACTAAATCAAAAGTATGAAATTGATTTAACTACTGAGACGTCATACAACGACTTTGACCCTTACTCAAAATTAATTGAAATCTTAAAATTCGATACTTGGAATTTTAATTCACATGTTTTTAAAGTTGTTTTTCCTTACGAAGAAATTAATTTCGGCTGTCGTAATCCAAAAGAAACTGAAACAACTAAACACGACTTATCTGTTGTATTGTGTGAGGCAATATACAGTTTGGAAGGAAATATGCTGTTAGAAGTTCAGAAAAGGCTAAATTTTAAAGTGGAGTTGTTAGCGTTCCGGTCCAATGACATGAGTGGCGTTATTGAGAAGATGATCAATATGACCCACGAACACCGGGCAGACTGGGCTGTCGGAAGCATATCGGTCACTGCTTCAAGAACTGAGAAGGTTTACTTCAGTTTTCCCGTCTCAGAAGATCTAGTTAAAGTAATTTACAGTGCAGAAAGAGGTTTTCTTAAAGATGGTACATGTCTTGTAACTTATGAAGAATGTATTTAACTTTTCATGTTTGAATAATATTTCGCCAACTGTATTGTTTTTTCAGTAACTTATTAACTTTTTTCAGGTTTGAGGATCGTCCATGTTTTTTCAATATATATCTGGATATTGATAGCTTTTACCCTACTTGTTCAGTCAGTCGTCGTTTACATATGCAATCAAAAAGTTGGTCAAAATAAGAAGAAATTTGGTGATGTTGTTTGGGTAAATATTTTATAGTTAATCTTTTATGAAATTGGACTCTGACTCTTTGTTTAAACAGTATACTACACCACTAGAGCTTGTGAGCATGGGTACCAAATCGGTTGTGGCAGAAAAATAATAAAATACGTAGCATTGGATACCAATGCTACGTATTTTATTATTTTCTCGTAACTGTAATATTACAAAACCTTTATACTATTTGGTTGCTTCTAGGCAGTCGGATTTATGCTGACCGAACAATCCCTACGAGTGAACTGGAAGTCACTTGGAGGTCGGGTTTTAATATTATGGCTTCTGTGCTGCATATGCATAAGCACGTTGTTAAAGGCGCAACTTACGTCGTTCATAACAAAACCACCGGTAGACCCTTTGGCCAAATTTGACGATTTAGTTAGCGGTGGATTTCAACTTAATTTGATAAGTCCTCAGGTAAGTGGTTTTATTTTTCATGCCACTGGACAAAATATATATAAATATATACACACATATGATAAAAAACTATACGTTATATCAATATTGTTAATGGTACAACTCTTATAAGACAATGGTATATGGCAGACAAGGTGCGACAATGATCTGTACAAGATTTAAAATTTGGGACGGATTACTAGGAAGAACACATATCAAGGATGAAAGACAGCCGATTACCTAAGTTGTATTATTTATATTAATGAGACCAAAATACAGATGCCCGGATGGTTCGGAGGCCAACACTAGACAATAAGATACCGGAAAAGGATACATATTCCTGAGGCGGGTTTGACTTTGTAAGGGTTTTAGTTAAGTCACTATTTTTATTTTGATTATATCTGTATTGATCTGACCTTCATTTCAGTCTCTTTCAGATAACTTTTTGTTTGTTTTAGACTCAATTTATTTCGGAAATGCTGAATAGTTCATCGGACAAATCGCTTAAAGATATGTCCCACAGAATAAACATTCGCACAGACATGTGTTCAGCGTTAAAGGATATAATTGAAAAAAAGGAGATGCTGATCGATGAACTGGACATCATGTACAATGAACTCAACGCGAGATGTAGAGAACATTTGACATCTGATGACTTGTTGAGTCTTCGTGTCACTCGCGATAATATTTTTCCTGCGACCCACGCTTGGGCTTTTCCGAAGAGAGCTCCATATATCTATTTCATTAATTATCAAATTATGTTGTACCATCAACATGGATTGCAGAAGAAGTGGAGTGAAGCTCTTCTGATTTCACCAAGAAACCATTCGGTATATTTTGATGGAGTCTCCATTGTTGATCGGAGCAGATTAAGTCCAAAAAAAATTAATGGTTTTGGTCATTTAGTTTTATGGTTTTTTGGTATAGGGTTGTCCTTATTGTGTTTTATAGCCGAGATCGCATTGAATGAGTTACGTAAAAAGAAAAAAGACATGAATGGAATATTTTCAAATAAAATATTCAAAGAATTCGTAATCTAGTTGCCACTGACAGTTAATTTCAAAATTTCAAATGACTGAGTGTGACTCAGCTTTTTTATTTTATATGAATATCTCTATTTTTTGGCGTTGTGTAAAACTTCAAAGTTTTGTGAATTGAAGATGGTTGATATTCCTATCCCGGTTAAAAGGAACCAGTTCCAAGCCAGTTACTAGAACCCTCAATATTATTTCTCCGAGTAATCGGTTCCTTTTTTGGGCCCAATAGGTTTTTGGCGGAAAGGTCCCTTTGACGAAGAACCGGTTACACAGTTCCATTTTTTTGTTTTTTTGGTAGTACTTTTTGATTTGAGGTCTCTACTGACTAGTACTGTTTTTTTAAGAGGAATTTTTGATCATTTGCTAGTACTTTTCGATTTGAATATAAAAAATCTTCTTCGAGGAATTTTTCTGACACCAGCAACCGGTTACAAAAAGAACTGGATAAATAACCGGTTTCTCGCCGGTCACCGGTTACTGGAACCGCAGGTACACAAAATTTCCGATAGCAACCATCCCTATTGTAAACGCTTCGGGAACTGCTAGTACTTTGAAATGAAATCTTCACGGTGCATCCTTCAATTGAAATACCACTGAAATTTTGAATTGATGTCAGCCCAAGCTTTATATACCCGTTAGAAGCGGCCGTACGAGGTTTACAAACTATAGTAGCGCCATCTAAGAGGGAAATGTAAAAGTTTAACAATTATTTTTAATAAACTATTTTATAATTGTTATAAAACTTTGAAAAAATTTAAATTGAACATTTATTATCAAAACTAACATAAATTTGAATATTAAATTATGATCAAAACAACACTCGAAAAAATTAGTGTCCCACGCCAGACAAAACAATAAAAAATCAAAGTTTGTAATTCTTTTAGAAAATTAAAAGCAACTGTCACCAAAGTCCAACAAAAATATCACAACGATAGTCCATATAATAATCATGAGCAAATAAAACACACCAAAACACGTCGAACTGTGGATTGCGCGATCGCGAGTGAACGAATAACTACAATTGAAGTAAACTAAAATTGAACTGTGGATGGTGCGATACTACAATCGTGCGAACGAACGAAGAACTAAAATTAAAGTTTTCGAAGTAAACTACAAATGATCAACTTCAATTGAAGTGTTTGTTCAATGAGAAATGAATGAAGTTTGAACTGCCGCAAAAGAAAGTAGTTCTTTGTAGTAGTTCGCACGGAGCGGTCACAAGGCTACCATTTTTCTACTACAGGCTGTTCGATTTTTAAAATGTCTCAGCTTAAAACATGTTTAACCCCGTTGACCGTTACTGTAGGTTTTTATGGGTAATAGCTTTATAAATGTAAATTTATGTTGTTAAGTGGAGAATATATAGTATAAAGAAATTTTAAAAAATAACTTTGTAAAAGACCACCGATTTTATTTTATCTTTTATGACCTACCGGTTTCGCGTAGCTTCAGCATCATTAAAATAAAAATAATATCCGTGGTCTGATACAAAATTATTTTTTCGTTTCTGTAAATATGTCAAACCACAAAGTGATTGCTTTCTACGAAAAAATAAATAAAAATAATAATAATAATCATAAAAGTGTATTATTTTAAAACAAGTAAGGGAATACAAATTATTCATCGTGAAAACGAAATTTACTTTTTTTTATATATGAATACCGCACAAGAGTCTTAACTGCTCTCAACTGTCTAGAGCCAGTGAAACTATGGCATCCCCAAATAGGGTATGTTGTAAGGCTGATGGTACTGGGGAGGGGAAGGAGATTGGAAAGAGGAAGGTTGGGAAGTTCCTGGCTATTCAGATCTGGTCACCAAACACGGCTAAAGCCATTTCAAGCAACGTTTCAATTTTGAATGGTGGTCTTTCACCAGGGCGATACTTATAGCGAGTATCAACCACTCAAGAACGTGCCGCAAATATACTTTTTATTATTTTTATATGAATTAAATGTGTTATGACACATATTAATCAAATAAAAGTTATTGGCGCACGCCGGGTTTGAACCTGCGACCTTTGAATTCGTAGTCGAGCGTCTTACCACTCGTCTATGGAGGCCGTCAAACTGAACAATTAAAAATATTCTTTTAATAATCTCATAACTATTAAGCAGAAAATATAGTTCTTTATTTTTTTCTCCTGAATATTTAGGTAGACGAACATATTTTCAGCACGCATCGTCATTTCACGTAACGTGTTAACTGTTTTCTCTGCCGCAATGGTTAATCTCTGGTAGGGGACATCGTTCTAGTAAGTCTACCTATGTACCTGTGAATGAATACATGATTTCAATCAACCAAAATTAAATGTGCCGAATATTTTGTTAGTCATGGAACCATATTCTCGTTAAGATTAATAAATCTTAAGCGATATCAAAAGGTCTTATCTTTTTTACAATGGTGATGATTTTTCAACTTGTGGTGATATTATTATGGTGAGGCTCTGTAGCAGCATTGTATTTGGTAATCTATCCACCGCGCCACACGGCGATTTCACCCATAGGACTGAGAGGACGTGGTCAAATTTGACGATATATTTTAATGAAAACTCTATTTTTTACTTTTAGAAGATTATCTTTATGTTAAACAAATATTTATTTAATTTTAGTGCAACTAGTTGGATAATGATCGTGCGCCAAATATTATTATTTGAAGTAATTAATTTAAGTTTTTATTTTTATTTTAAAAGGCTGAGTGTCATGATTATAGTTTGCTATATATATAGCATTACTGACAAATATTTCAATGTACATGCCTCCAAAAATAAAACGTTTCATTGTTAAATTCATATTTTTTTGTTCTCTTAAATGTATTTTTTCGTAAGAAGCAATCACATGGTGGTTGAACATTATATTAAATAAAAGAATACTTTGTTACTAATAAAAGAATACTGTCTCACTCTATCATTAACTGTTGTACCTATATATACCTGTTAACTCTGTATTTTTTCTTTAGTTAATATATGTGCCCTGACGAAGCTTGATCCAAGAGAAACCGGTTGGCCTTCATCATAATAAATTCTGTGGTTTTAAAACAAAGTATTCTTTTATTTAATATGTATTTTTTAACATAAAATATCAATTATTAACATTTTTTTGATAGCTTGATCCAAGCGAAACCGGTTGGCCTTCATCATAATAAATTCTGTGGTTTTAAAACAAAGTATTCTTTTATTTAATATGTATTTTTTAACATAAAATATCAATTATTAACATTTTTTCCCGTTAAAATAAATAAAATGTTTAATAAAACTTTTTTTTTCCATTTAAAAGGATTTATTTAGAGAATTGGACAACAATTTCATGAACTCATTTTTTTGTAATGGTTTGTTTTTCTAGTACGTAAATAATAATAAAAAAAAAACAATAAACAAAGTGTACAAAATTATTCACAACATATAATTAATATTTCTAGATTGTTTTTATTACCAACCTTCTTTTGATGAGATCAATTATTTCCCTTACTGCGTCATTAATTTAGAAGTTTGTATTTTTTAAATGAAAAAATATATCGCGGTTTTATTAAAAACAATCGCACCTTTTCGACACACTGTGCGGCGTGAAGAGGTAATATCGTTTTATTTTTTTCTCACGGGTAGCCCCTTAAAAGATTCCCATCAAAAGAGATACAAACTCAAAACAAACCACTAGATTGACATTTAAAAAAAAACGGACTTTGGCGGACTCAGTGCTCGAGTGGTTGTGACGCGATGAGTAGTCGCGGGTGCGCAAATTATTTTTGATTAATATGCGTTTCTTTAGATTCAATTAATGTTATATAATATAAAGTTTAATTGCAGCACTTTCCAGAGTGGTAGATACTCTTAATATCGCCCTAGTGAACGACTACCATTCAGAATCGTAACGTTGCTTGAAATCGATTTATCTGTATGTGGTGACCCGATCTAAATAACCCGGTGGTTACTAACCTTTATTTTTCCTATCTCCTTCCCCTCTTTACTATCTTAAGCATCACAACATACCCTAATTGGGGATATCATAGTGTTACAGGCTCCAGACGGTTGAGAGCAGTTGAGACTCTAGTGCGGTATTCACTATAAAAAAATAAAACAAAGTGGTGATTGCGTTTTCAATTGTTGAGTACCTAAAGTTGATTGCAATATTTAACATAACAATCGGTATTAAGTTTCCACCCAAATTAGTTTCTGACCTGTGCTATCTTCCGAGCATTTACGAATAATAAAGGAAATATATATTTATAAAATATAAATATATAAAAAATATATACATAAAATATTATATATTTTTAATGTAAGTTAATTATACATTCATATTCAATAGCAATTAAATTTAAGCTTATATAATGTATTATGTTTTTTTTCCTTAAGCCTTACTTTGTAGTCCCTGCAAAATATCTTGAATTTATTGATGGGTTTCACTTTAATGCTTTCCGGTAGCGCATTCTCATACATGTTTTTTCCAATATAGAATGTATTGTTTTAAGGAATCGGCTTGTTCTTTTTATTACTACTTATTGCGTATCCTTGTATTACGTCTTTGAATGTCCTTGTTGCATATAATTTTGTTTTAGTTATAGAAAATTATCCAGTTTTTCTCGATTCTTAGTATCTCGTACTTCCATTGAATATAGCGTCGCTGGAAATGCAAAAGGGCTTAAGCGACACTTTGGTCGAAATTAAGTTAAACATGGAGTTTTCGTCAATTATTTTTTCTGCATCATAAAGTGGTCTAGTGTAAACTTCCCAAAATGACACTTCAGCCCTTTTGCCTTTCCGGCGACGATATTTTATGTGTCATGATAGCTAGTTCTAATCCAAATGTTCAAAATTTAATTCGAGAAAAGTGTTGCACCAAACTATAAACAATAAAAAATAAAACCTTTAGCTCTATGTAAATATCAACAATTTGAGTAGAAGCATATTTTATTACTTAAAAAGAGCTTAAAACGACGGTTGTGTCACACAAACGACAATTTTTTTGTTTGTCATAATACTGATATTTCATTCGCTATCGGCTGTCATTTTCCTTTTAGCTAATGCACCCCTTCATTTCATTTTTTAAGTATTTATTGATGATTACGTTTTTTTTTCTATTAGAACAATAAACAATCACATCGGTAACTCTATTCAATCAATCACATTAATAACACGTTTAAAAAAGTATAAGAGAGTTCTATACCTAGTTTTTGAACAGTGGGAGAGAGTGTGATGTTCGTTGATCTTGCGGACAAAACATCGGTTTACACTAGATTACATATACGAGTACAAAGGATATTTAAGTCTGCGTGAGTGTAAACAAAATGGTTGTTTTGCTAAGGATCTGTGATTATAAATATGCATGCATTATTTACTTTATAACGTTGGAAGCTCTTGTCAAAAATTCAAAGAGTTACAGTTTTTTTAAAGTAAATGATACCGAAGATCGTATTAGAAATAACCGTTTTGAAGATCTAATCAGTGACATATTTATAGGAGAGGCTCCAGTCAATGATTTTATAATACACTATGATTCTACTTCTAGAGAGTTTATTGATGGAATAATCAGAAAAACAAATGCTAAGAAAGAAATGGCAATAAAACCAAAGGATAAGATAATCAAAGTAAATGCTTCTCATCTAGCCACAACAGTGATGGTAAATTACGACAAAAGAGAAAAAATTATGATTTTTAATAAATTAAGGCGTTTCACAATGCATGTGATAAGTTTAAAGAGACCTTCAGAGTTCGATGAATTTTATTTATTTAATCTAAAATCAACTGACGTTATCATTTTTATCTGCCAAAAATATTACGGAACTTGCGGAGGCGCTTTTGAAAATAATTCCAATATCAAGGCACTTGATCCATTATTTCTTAGAAAATTCAAATTTTTGGATAAAGTTCTATTGACCGTCATCATAGAAGTTATTGACTATCGAGTCCGACTGTATGAGGTTTGCTTCTACTGTGGAACAGCAGCCGGAGTACTAAATCAAAAGCATGAAATCGATTTAGCTACTGGAATGTCATACAACGACATTGACCTCTACTCCAAATTAATAGAAATCTTCAAATTCGATAATTGGAATTTTAATTCACATGTTTTTAAAGTTGTTTTTCCTTACGAGGAAATTAATTTCGGCTGTCGTAATCCAAAAGAAACTGGAACAACTAAACAAGACTTGTCTGTTGTATTGTGTGACGCAATATACAGTTTAGAAGGAAATATGTTGTTAGAAGTTCAGAAAAGGCTTAATGTTAAAGTAGAGTTGTTAGCGTTCCGGACCAATGACATGAGTGGCATTATTGAGAAGATGATCAACATGACCCACGAACACCGGGCAGACTGGGCTGTCGGAAGCATATCGGTCACTGCTTCAAGAACTGAGAAGGTTTACTTCAGTTTTCCCGTCTCAGAAGATCCAGTTAAAGTCATTTACAGTGCAGACAGAGGTTTTCTAAAAGATGGTACATATCTTATAACTTAAAAAAATATATTTATTCTTTCATATTTGGATAACATGTCACTAACTGCATTGTATTTTCAATAACTTAATAACTTGTTTTAGGTTTGAGGATAGTCCATGTTTTTTCAATATATATCTGGATATTAATAGCCTTTACCCTACTTGTTCAGTCAGTCGTCGTTTACATATCTAATCGAAAAGCTGGTCAAAATAAGAAGAAATTTGGTGATGTTGTTTGGGTAAATATTTCCACATAGCTAATCCATTGTGGAAGAAACACAATAAAATCTATAGCATTCATATCATCCGTAAAGATACGAAACATTAATACTATTTGGTAACTTCTAGGCAGTTGGATTTATGCTCACCGAACAATCTCTACGAGTGAACTGGAAGTCACTTGGAGGTCGAGTTTTAATATTATGGCTTCTGTGCTGCATATGCATAAGCACGTTTTTGAAGGCTCAACTAACGTCGTTCATAACTAAACCCCCGACATACCCTTTGGCTAAATTTGACGATTTAGTAAGTGGTGGATTTAAACTTAATTTGATAAGTTCCCAGGTAAGTTAATTATATCATTCATACCACTGGACGGGATATTTTTATATATATATATTGAATGGCGTTATTCCACATTTTTTTCAAGAAAATATTAGCCTTAGTAATAACATAACGGTTTTGCTGTTATGCTTGACACCTGATCATAATTTGATCAAATGCTAAAACGGGCTGAGAATCGGTGGTTAACGGGGGCGATTATTTGAAGTGGTTACGGTGAAAAAAATCGTAATGGTGCTAATCATCGATTTGCAATAGTGTAAAATGTGACAGTAGTTCAAACCACTAGGCCCATGTTTGCTTGCAAATAAAATGTGGAATAACCCCCCTTATCTAAACACCGTCGATATAATTGAATCTTAACGTCACATGAAACTAAGAAATGGTACTACTCCTACAAGACAAAAGTACTACAACGAGCTATACAAGATAATATTACAATTTGGGACGGAATTGCACCGAGGACTTGTCAACAAACTGCCATCTTACGGACTTCCCGCATCCTTGTGTACGTGGATTGCCGATTTTTTGAGGGAGAGGTCGATTCAGACGGTTGTTGACGGTATCACCTCTTCCTCTCATTCAATTAATGCTGGCGTCCCCCAAGGATCGGTTCTGTCTCCAACTTTGTTTTTGTTGCACATCAACGACCTTTTGTCATGTGCACCAATACATTGTTACGCGGATGACAGTACAGTTCATGATGGTTATTTGTTTGACAAGCCCCCAAAGGGCACAGAAACAAAAACGGCTCGGAGGGCTTTGAAGCAGAGAATGGACGAGTACCTTGAGAGAATCTCCTCTTGGGGTAAGAATAATCTCGTCGAATTTAATGTTTCAAAGACCCAATCATGTCTGATTACGACTAAAAAGGATCCAAATGATAATTTAGTCTCCTTCAACGGAAGTAATCTTCTCAACAAACCTTCCATTGAGATGCTTGGTGTAACCTTAAGTGACCAGTAAAGGCACCGGGGCTCCATCGAAGCCAGAGTAAAGTTAACCTCTCAGAAGTTGGGCGTGTTGTACAGGGCCCGCAGTACTTCAATAGTACACAACTGCTGACCTTGTACAAATCGCAAGTACGCCCCACTGTTGAATTTGGCAGCCACCTCTGGTCTGGAGCCCCTAAATACCTGAAAAAAACCCTTGACTCTGTGCAGAAACGGGCGGCCCGTTTGATAGATTCTCCTATCTTAACAAACGGATTGCAAACTTTGGAGCACAGACGTCAGGTGGGAATGCTGTCCTTGTTCTACAGGCATTTCAATGGAAGATGCTCCGAGGAACTTGCGTCATTGATCCCTTCGGCACCGGTGCATAGTCGGGAAACTCGCCAAACGCGCGCCCAACATTTGTACACGGTTGACATTCAATACATGAGAACGGGTCGCTTTTACGACTCGTTCTGTGTTTCCTCCCTCCTTCAACATGGGCCTCTTCAAGACCCAAATTCACTCCTTCTTTTCCTCAAAAAAACCCTCCACACAGCATCCCCAAAGATGACATAGGCCCTGAGGGAAATTGTTTTCCTCAAGGCCTCCTGTGTGGAGTTATTGTAAAAAAAAAAAAAATTAGAAAACGTATCAAGGGTGGAGGACAGCCGACTCCCTAAGATGCATTATTTATATTAATGAGACGAAAACTAGCTGGATGGTTTGGAGACCAACACTCGACAAAAAGAGACCGAAAGAAGTAAGGGATATCTCGGAGGCGGGGATTCTCTGTAGGATGTAGAACAAATGATTATTAATCCTGTTGTGTTTCTGTCAGAAGATTTTCTTTTTTTGATTTTAGACTCGTTTCATTTCGGAAATGCTGAATAGTTCATCAGACGACTCGTTTAAAGAAATGTCAAGTAGAGTAAATCCTCGCACAGACATGTGTTTAACTTTCAAAGATATGATTGGCAAAAAGGAGATGCTGATTGATGAACTGGACACGATGTACAATGAACTCAACAAGAGATGCAGAAAATATTTAACGTCTGAAGACTTGCTGAGTCTTCGAATGACTCGCGACAATATATTCCCTTCGACCCACGCTTGGGCTTTTCCAAAAAAAGCACCATACATCAATTTTGTCAATCATCAAATCATGTTGTACCATCAGCATGGATTACAGAAGAAGTGGAGTGAGGCTCTTCGGGTTCCGCCAGGAAACCATTCGGTGTATTTTGATGGGGTCTCCGTTGTTGACCGGAGCAGATTGAGTCCAAAAAAAATTAAGGGTTTCGGTCATTTCGTTTTATGGTTTTTTGGTATTGGGTTATCCGTATTGTGTTTCATAATCGAAATTATATTAAACCAGCTTCGATTAAAGAAGAAGAAAATGAAATTGATTGCATTGGTAGAAAAAGATTGAAAAAATTGTAACATTTAGTTGCTTAGTTGCTTAGAGAAGTACCTAGTAGGTATATTAACCTTTTTATGTAGGTATTATATGAAACAAGCAAACGTTTCAAATGTTGTATTATGCATAGAATAATGAATTAAAGTTATTTTCTTTTCTGTCAAAAACATTTTCTTGTGATTTTAACTTTCAGGTCTGTTAGTAAATAATAAATAAATAAATATTTTGTAATCTTTACGAACTTTACTATTTGTATCCACTTTCTTTACCAAATTTTGTTGAAATAAACGTTATTTAAAAAGATTATTGTTTCCCATTAAATAAAGGGTAATTTTTTAAGTAACATTTATGCACCCTTAGTCCTTCCGTTAAGAACCCCGTTGGAACCTCTTTTACTTTAGATGTAAAATATGTTTTATTAGAAATATGGAAAGATGACAACGGAGGTCTCAGCGTATTTTTTCCCACCACGAATCTGGGTATGTCGGTAGAAATTGCCACCTGGCAACAAGCCCACTATAATACCACTATGGAATGAAATGCATAATAGTGTATTTTAAAATGGTATTCAGCCAAAAAAAATATCGATTACCTTAATTCCACGACAATTCATTTAACAATGATTCGCGAAATTAGAATAAACCAAAATGCAGCTTTGTACCTAGAATGAAATTAAAAATCTACCATACTCTATTAGATTTGCTTGGGATTGTTGTGTGTTAGTAGGGAGCTCTTGCGAGTTGGATTGTTAAAAGACCGTTAGCTTTTATTTGCTGATGAGAAGTTACAGAAATATGACGAGGCAAGTGCAGATGCTACTGTACACTCGAATAGGGTGGAGTAGATTGGCATTATAGAATTAAAGAAAATACTTTATTACTATTTAAGCCAAAACAGCTTGCGAATTACAAGCGAGCGAATTAAAGATGCATCGTTCCACTCCGCAAGTTAAGTATTTCATTTGAAAGTCTTATCCGCAGAATATCTCAAATATATCTATCTCGAAATAATGACTTTTTTTCTGTGCGGGCATCCATTTTCTTATTTTTTAAAAGGGTTTATCAAAATTGTTCAAGTTTCGTCCATGTCCGGCTAGCGGAAATTCAGAATGCAAACCCCAGTAGCATGTGATTTAAAAAAAAAATTGTTTAAATATATTTTAAATATGTTTTGATATTAAAAAAAAAAACATAATGAAGCTTGAAGTTTCATCAATATGTTGAAACTTACTTAAAACTAAATAAAAAAAATATTTCGCTGGTGGGGGTTTATCTTTCGTATATCAATGGGTACTGTTACAATACATACAGAGTATCTTATCGGATGCTTCTTGGTTTGTCAGTATTGATGTGTTGTCAGCACGTTGTTCGAGGAAATGATTCTATCGACGGGGGTAAAATGTAAAAAAATGGTTGGCCTTAGGAAACAAGAGCTGTTTGATGTAACAATAGTCCAAAACCACAAATCATTTGAATTATTTTATTTTATTTAAACAATATGTACTATCGCATTGCATAAATTACCCATTGTTGGTTATAAAATTTATAGTTTTTACACAAATCCGCAATCGTCTGTGCAGTTTATAAGCTTTGAATATATAACTAACTCGCTATCTACGATAAAACATGTTAATAAGAAGAAAATAAAACATGTACAACGTGTCAAAAAGTTGCTTCAAAATTTCGGAAAAATGAGGTCTCTTTATATTGTTATTCTAAAATTGTAATATAGCATTTCTTGATCTATACCACGTTATTATTTTTAAAAATTGACTAATTTTCGAAGAATGTTTTTTTTTTAAAACACGTTCTCGATGAACTTTGAACAAGTTTTTATGGGCTAAAAAACTGAAAAATAAATAAAATAAAAGTATTGTTATATTTTGCAGTACTTTAACTATATCAATAAATTTTTTTTTGATTTAGTTGGTAATATACGGTTTTTATAAATACCAAAAATACATAAAAACGATTGTGTGAATGAATTGAATTCGTAATGCGAAAAGTATTTGTAAGAAGCGGTCGTTTAGCGGTCGTTCGGTCCCGTGAAGTTTAAATAAAATATTATGTACCCTGGAAAGAACGAATTCAGACCGTTGATTTTGTTCTTACAATTTGAAACAAATGTGTCAAAATGAATAATTAGAATACGCGCGTGGCGCATTAGAAAGCAAACGAACATATGATTGTACTTTCTTACATGTTCACTTCTTCGTGCGCGGTTTTTTACAGATAATATAATCATTTTTAAGGAAATATGTAGCAAGGATAAGAATAGGTTTATTGCAAACACGCTGATGGAGGTAATGATCGCTCCTTCTTACATTCGAGACGGAACCGAACTAACGCGCATGCGCACGTGTACTGTCACAGGGTTGTTACTTTGGGAAAAAATCCTAGTATCTGGGGAAAAATATAATTATTCCTTTTTGCATATTATATTTTCGGTAATATTCTTACCACGTTTTATGCGTATAATCTTCACTTCATATGGAGAAGTATCAGATTTTAATAAAAATTTGTTAACTTTATTGCGATAAATATGTTTTTAATTAAACATAAACATAGATTTTAGTGTCACTCCATAAAAATATATCACAATTTACCTCCCCGATCAAACTCTTGGAAGTATACAATTTATCCATGGGATGGAGACATTAGATAAATGAATGTATGAAAGGAGATAGTAACCAATAAAAAACATCTAACTCTGGGAGTTTGTGGGCTTTTTTCACAAAAGGTGCAATTAAATAGTTGAGTCCTTAAATTTGATGATTAATTATTATTATTAAATAATAATTATAACACTAATTACATTAAATTTTAAGTCACCAAAAATTTTATATTGCTCCATCCATCGCTTACCCGTCGAGATTTTAATTGAAATATTATATTCTGTTTCGGGAGAAGATTTTTTCTAGCAATGCTGAAAGTATGAAGTGTACTCGAGATGGCGTTAAATCAAAGTTATTTAAACCAATAAGTAAAGTAGGTTACCCAACATTAAAAGATTAAAAAAGTTAAAAATAAACTCTTTATGCATTTAGTCAATTAAAATGGGAGAACTAATTTAAAACCTATTTGAATATGGTTCCCTGTACATTTTCGTTATGGATGTAAGAAACTGATTTTTTTTTAAATACAAGCCGATGAGGTATGTAACATTTAAAAGTGATTGCTATATAGATATCTATCTATTTTAACTACTAATATTTCAATAACATTTTGATGTTTTACATAATATTATAATTGAAGTGTAACTTTAATAAATAATACAAAAAATAACAATTTTAATAAAAACAAAATCATTAAAAAACACACACATAAGAAAAAAGATTAATTACGTGACCATTTTTAATATTTTACTTGTGTTTTACCAAGACGTATTATTTGATGATTATTAATCTTGTTTAAACTATGCGTAACCGATGTTGTTCAGTGAATACATCACAATAATGTATTAGTTGATTTCAGTAATAAGGTCATTTATTTGTAGAGTGAGCAATGAAAGTAAAGATTTTGGGGTAAGGTGGTAATCACTACATTGTCGTAAGCTTATTGATTGTTTGTTTTATGAAGTAGAATCCCAGCTTTTCAGGGTGAAAGAAAATCTTGAGTAAATATTTTAATCAATATCTACGCTTAAAAAACGGGAGCAAGAGCTATTTAGGTAGTTTAGTTGGATAGTTTTTTTTCAAAATCCCAAGTTATTTATATTTGAAATAATGGGCTCATAATGTACACCCGGATGCGCATACCGCACAAGAGTCTCAACTGCTCCCAACCGTCTAGAGCCAATGATACTATGGCATCCCCAAATAGGACATGTTGTGAGGCTGAAGGTAGTGGGGAGGGGAAGGAGATTGGAAAGAGGAAGGTTGGGAAGTACCTGGCTATTCAGATCTGGTCACCAAACACGGCTAAAGCCATTTCAAGCAAAGTTTCGATTCTGAATGGTGGTCTTTCACCAGGGCGATACTTAGAGTATCTACCACTCTGGAACGTGCCGTTAATTTACTTTTTACTATTTTTTTATAGGAATTAAATGTGTTGAGACACATATTAGTTAAATAAAAGTTATTGGCGCACGCCGGGTTTGAACCCGCGATCTTTGGATTCGTAGTCGAGCGTCTTACCACTCGACCATGGAGGCCGTCATATAATGTATTTATTTTTCCACGTTTTCAGGTAAACTGGCTTGTATGAGTAAGCGAACAGTTCAGCGTACTGCGGAGTGTAATTTTTATGGCAATAAATGCAAAACCAGCTCAATTCATTACCAGAATGCCTACTGTTTACTATTGTGTACCATCTACTGTTTGCATACATGACTTTCAATTGTAACTAAGATTTGTGTTTTTTTTTAACAAGCGAAAAATCTGAAAACTTGATTAAGAAAACATTATAAATATAACTGATTATATCATTCACTTTTTGTTCCAAACAACCAGAAATGCTTATATCAGCTTTTGACGAAAAAAACCTCAATAGACAAATGAGCGTTGCAAATGGTCCCCCATTTTGTTATTATTTGTTAATGTACAAACGAGATTGATGAGAAAAATGTCCACAACATTATAAAAAAAACCCAATTTTCAATTACGCCACCTACTCTCATTAAGCTAATGTATATATGTCAATGATTTGGTGTTTGTTTGAAATTACTGTCAAGTTTTCGTCTAATAAAATAAATAGTACCTGTTCAAGGGATGTTATATATAAAATATTTCGATATCAAGTTTACCAATCATACACAAGTGTAAGGAAAGAGAGTGAAGTTCTTTGACCATTCAAATGTGATTTAATAAATGAAATGTTCACTTTGCGAAAGAGTTTTGATTTGAAATATTTCTGTTTTCTCTACTTATCTACTTTAGGAGCTATGGAAGCTTTTATCGAAAATTCAGAAACCAGCAGTTACTTTAATAGTCTGTATTCTGATGATTATATTAGAAATGATCATGTCGAAGATCTGATCAGCGAGATAATAATTGGAGAGGCTTCTATCAATGATTTTATGGTGCACTATGATTCAACGTCTTACGAGTTAATCGATAGAATAATAAAGAAAGCGAACGTTAAAAAAGAAATGAAAATAAAAGAAAATGACATGGTAAGCATAGTAAATTCTTCTCACCCCGTAACAACAGTGATGTTCAATTACGATACAGTCAAAAAAGCAAATGGATCTGTCAATGATTTCAGGCGTTTCACAATGCACGTTATAAGTTTAAAGGATCCTTTAACGTTCGATGATTTTTTTTTACCTTTCTTAAAATCATCTGACATTGTCGTTTTCATCTGCCAAAAATATTATGGATCTTGCGAAGGCGCTTTTATTGCCGGAGCCAGTATTAATGCGCTCGATCCACTATTCCTTAAAAAATCTAAATTTTTAAGAAAAGTTCTAGTGACGACCGTCATTGAAGTTTTGGACGATCGAGCCCGTGTGTATGAGGTTTGCTTCTATTGCGGAGTAACAGCCGGAGTACTTACTATAAGGCACGAAATACAAATACCTACTGAAACACATATTAACGACATAGACCTTTACTCTGTATTGATTGACATTTTCAAATTAGGAACCTGGAACTATAATTCACATATTTTTAAAGTTGGTTTTCGTTACAATGAAATGAATTTTGGATGTCATAAACCAAAAGAAACGGTGACGATGGTTGATGATGAATTGAAGGTGATATGTGAGGCTCTATACAGTTTAGAAGGAAATATCCTTCAAGAAATTCAGAAGAGGCTGAATATCAAAGTGGAATTGGTAACTTTGCGTTCCATGGAAGTTGAAGCCAATCCCGAAAAGTTAATCTCCCTCACGTTCAATAATCACGTGGACTGGGCCATTGGAGGAATAACGGTCACTGCTTCAAGAACTAAGTTGGTTTATTTCAGCTTCCCAGTCTCCGAAGACCCAGCTAAAATAATATACAGTTTCAAAAGTACTTTTCTACATGACGGTGAGTATTATTGAAACTTGTATCATCATCTGACCATATTCTTCTTACCCTACTGAGGGATTTCTAGCGGCTGCATTTAACACTTTTTAAAATTCATTCGTGAAGTAGCCATAATCATCTCCCACGTGGCAAATGCTCTCTTGTTGTATTTGAATTTATCAGTGGGACAATATATTTACAGTTTTTTTTTAAACTAAGAAATACATTTTTAGGGTTAAAGTTACTTTACGTATTTTCAACATTCACGTGGATTTTGATTGCCTTCACCCTAGTTGTTCAAACTGGGGTAGTTTATATGACAAATCGGAGTTCTGGTCAAGGAAAGAAGAAGTTAAGTGAAATTATTTGGGTAAGCCTTGTGGTTCGTATTTCTAATTATGATTAAGTTACATAACCTGTATTGTTACTGAAATATTCAGATATGTACATACGGTGCACTGGTGTAAATACATGTTACTAATTATTATGTTATTAAAATTATGAATGAGTAGAGATTTTGATATTTCCGGTATGTTAAATACGAGGACGTTTGTAATCATCATTATATTTCACATCATGATATTAGCACAGTGATGATAATGTTTCTTTGTGTTTTAGGTTGTTGGATTTATGCTCACAGAGCAATCTCTAAGAATCAACTGGAAGTCACTTGGAGGTCGTGTTTTGGTTTTATGGCTTCTGTGCTGCATAAACATAAGTACTTTGTTCAAGGCTCAACTGACGTCGTACATAACAAAACCACCGAAAGACCTTTTGTCCAATCTTGACGAATTAGTTAGTAGCGGATTTGGTCTCAATTTGATAAGTGCACATGTGAGTAAACTATTTTATATACACCAGATCCAAATAGATGTCAGGTAATAAACACTTTTACAAATTTTATAAAACTATAATTTAGTATTAATTTTTATTTTATTTCATTATATATTTATTTATTTTTTCTTAGAAAGCCACTCACTTTGCGGTTGGACATATTTAAAGCATATGTAATAATTTAGGTTAAAACTTTCATTAAGCACGCGTATGAACCTATACAACTGAAATAGCTTGTTTTGTAATTGACCCATCCGAACCGGTAGAGGTAACACTTAACTCAATAAGTTCGTAGGATGACTGATAAAACACTTAAATTTTAGGCTCAATTTGATTTTATTCATCAACATAATCTCCTTCAAGAGTGACACATTCATTTCATCGCTTCTTTAACATTTTGGTACTTTTTTGGTAGAACCATTTATCTTTGGCCTCAGTTTCGGCAATCACCTTTTTATCTTATCTTTCTAGAAGTATTATTATTAGGTCTGCAAACATGTAGTAGTCGCTGGGAGCGAAATCCGGAGAATACGGTTGGTGGAGAAGCAATTCAAAGTGCAATTCATGCAATTTTGCCATTGCTGCGATCGAATTGTGGCGCTCTGAATCGTCAACGCATTGTCGTTTTCGATCGACTATAAGCAAACGCAGTACCCACTTCG
The DNA here is from genome assembly GCA_022651775.1 of Drusus annulatus. Classification (NCBI taxonomy): domain Eukaryota; kingdom Metazoa; phylum Arthropoda; class Insecta; order Trichoptera; family Limnephilidae; genus Drusus; species Drusus annulatus. Next base: position 796,408 of record JAGWCC010000408.1, read on the forward strand.
ATAAGAGCTTTCTCATGGATAAATTTTGACGCAAAACGGTGAATACACTGCCTTCTCATATTTTTGAGGTGTCGGCTATTTCACGCAATTCCAATTTCCGATCGGCCAAAACTATTTTGTGGACTTTTTGATGTTTTCTGGAACAACTGCCAAATATGGATTACCAAAGCGTTCAGCATTATCGGTGTTTGCACAGCCGCGCTTAACTTCAGCAAACCGCTTCTCTACCATTTTCCTCGATGGAGCAGAGTCCGAATAACACTTGTCAAGCAATTTCTTTGCTAGAAAGGTATTATTTCCAATCAAAAAGCAATGTTGTTCAATTGTGTTGAAAATTACAATAGTAGCGTCACTAAAACCACTGTAACTTCTGAACTAAACGGAAGATTGTTATGAAATTTTGACACGTTATATTTGAGAATTGTTACTTCCTAAAAGTAGTAGCGTTAACAATTTGTCATCCTACGAACTTATTGAGTGATGGATTATATAAAAAAATATATAAAATTAAATATACGGATATATATACATATTCAAATTGCATAAACATTCATTTTGCACACCTTGCGGGACGCACTGTCTGAGAAAGCTGTCTATTATATGTTCATCTTTTGTATTTTTTAAGACTCGATTCATTTCGCAAATGCTGAATAGTTCATCAGATAAAACCCTTCAAGACCTGTCTCGCAGAGTAAAGGCACGCACAGAGATGTGCATAGTTTTCAAAGACCTCATCGGTAAAAAGGAGATGGTGATTGATGAACTGGATGTCATGTACAGGGAACTCAACAAGAGATGTAGGAAACTGTTAACCAACGAAGACTTGTTGAGTCTCCGTGTGACTCGGGACAATATATTTCCTTCGACCCACGCCTGGGCTTTTCCGAAGAAATCTCCATATTTTAATTCTATTAATGCTCAAATCATGTTGTACCATCAGAACGGATTGCAGAAGAAGTGGAGTGAATCTATGAACGTTTCACCGAGAAACCTTTCGGTTTTTTTCAATGGTCACGCCATGATTGATGAGAGCAGCTTAAGTTCGGGACACATGAAATTTTATGGACATTTTGTATTGTGGATGTTTGGTATCGGGTTGTCATTTGTGTGCTTCGTGACTGAATTGGCATTTCAAGCCTTTAAAAAAAAGAAACATAAGAGAGATGATAGTTTGAGGACATAACTATTTTTGTTTCAATTCCCCCGGTATTATGTGTGTGTGGAAAGAAATACTCACATTGGATGCAATGCAAAAAAAAAACTCGAATCTATTAAAACAGGTATATAACAATCACGCAAATTATTAAGCAAGTACGATTGCACGATCACACGTCATCCACTTTGCTGCAGAATATCGCCCGGCCTGAAGTTTTAATTTTTTTACCAAACCCTACAGAATTTTTCATATGACACCCTTTTTTCGACTAGAACGCTGCTGAGAACTTGCAAGTCAAAAATATATTTTTTTGGAAAACGTTGATGAATTTCTACTGAATGATTGTGTAGGTACAGTAGCAGTTTGATATTTTGAATGACGGTGTTTTTGTTGTGTATCGATTTTCTATGACCTTTACTCTAATTACGCATGGCATGCGTCATTAATGTTTTATTTTAGAAACCCAACATTTTTTTATGTTTTTTTTTGTTCTTTTATTATTTGATTGACATAAAATAAAGATAATGAAAAATTATTATCTGATTGTGTTTGACTTTAAACCTTCAAAAGTATTCTTATTCATCGATAAATGTAATAATGAGATAGACCAGGTAATGTAACGATTGAGGTAAATGAAGTGAATAAACATGTTTTCACAAATTAATGATAATAAAGTATTTTTTGAAAGTGGAGTTCGTTGGTAACTGCTGTACGTTTCGAATTCAACCCGCCCAAGTGCTAATCGAGCGCCCATCGCACCTGGCTATCGACTGTTTGCTGTAGCTAAAATGATGCCAACATTCAGCCCAATACGTTTATGACGTAAACATTAATTCATGTTTAATGGGGATGTGATTAAAGATAGAGAGAGTTATAAGTCGTTCTCATTTCCCGAGATACCAGATTGTTGATGCATTCAAGACGCTGCCAAGACGCAAATAAGCATACAAACTATCCCAAGAAAAGGGGTAGTAACATTTTTGGTAGAGAGTTAAGAAAGCAGGAAATGTTTTACAATATTAAAAAAAATGATTTAAGGGAATTATATAATTATATTGCTTTCAGCTATGAAAAATGCTTGAAATATTTTGTCATTTCATGAAGTTTTGTGAATAAAACAGTAAGGTCATCAAAACGAATAGGTTGGTTACATAATGTATTAAAAATGAACGTTTGCGGTGCTAGTATGGAATGACTTTTGTGACCAAAGTATTTGGAAGTCTGAAGTTTTACGTGATAATATGCCAGCTTTTAAAAAATAACAATGTCACTTTGGACTATTTTGAAATACTCTGACAGTTGCTGTTAATAGTTTCACATATGGCAGTTGAAAATCCGATTTAGAAACAAGTTTTTTTTATCAAAATATTTCGTCGTATTAAAATGAGACATTTTAAACAATTTGATGGTATAAAACTAAAGAATTTAAAATTTTGAAACAAAAAATTAACGCCTTATACAGAAGGGAGAATCAGAAAATGATTGTTGTAATTAATTTACCGGGGGAGATTAGGCCAGTCAATATATTTAAAATTTATTGGAATACATGTATTTCAGGATAAAATGGTTTTGAACTATGTGATGAAAGATGAAATTGAAAACCCAAAACTTGAAACCAATAAAAAGTGACGTACAAAAATTTATAGGGCTTAAAAAATAAATTCAACCATTGTCATCTCTAATAAAATATAACTTGAAGAACTTGAAGAATTTTACTTTGGGTAAATTTTGTTTAAAAAAAATTGCAGGGAGTATTTTAGCCGGTATGTACCTACACTGAATGTGTGACTCTTTTTAAAAAAATCACTTTGAAAAGTTGTCAATGACTTTGGTAAGATGGTATGCTATCTGATGTTGTCGGATGATGAATTGAAAGCTAAATCACAAATGCAATTATTTTTTAAGCTGATTGTTAATATTGATACGTAGATTATAATATATTTTTCAATATTGTAAAGAAAGGGGACCTGAAACGCTGCCTTGCGGAATACCTTACCAAATATATTTTTTGATTAACTAAATGTTCGGTAACCGCAAAACATATTTTTTGAGTTTTACAATGGTTTGTACACACAAAAAGGTGAATTGAAGAAAAAACAACTTATTTTAAACATAAACATTTTAATGTCCGTGCTCTATTTTAATTTATTATGTGTAATTAAAGTAAATATGTTTAAAAGTATTTTTTTCGTCCGCCGTATCCCTGTTTTAAAGTGGACGAAATCTATTAGGAATAACTTTTAACATAACTGGTATCACGGTATTATCTGAATCAGCTCATAATTCCGCAATACGGTAAATATTCACATGAATAATCGAGAATGCATAGTGCTTTATGTTATAACGAGTATTAAAAAAAATTGAGACAAATACGTAACATTTCTAAAAAGCATGTTTTATATTGTTACGCTTGTTTCTTGGCAACAATCTTTTCATTAGCCTAGAAAAAAAAATTAAAGGTTTTTTTAAATATATAAATATACAAAAGTACATAATTTCATTGACTACGGCCGAAGTGGTTATTTAGAAAGTTGAGATACGAAATTCACTCATTTCATTAACAAATATTTGATCAGTTCAAAACATAGTTGTATCGCAAGTCTTAAAACGACGCACTGTGGTTAATATTTCAAAACACCTGGTCAAAACCTCTAAACCTCATTTGATTATGTACTTGATACGCCGATTCCTTCAAATAATTCAAAATGATGTAAATAATTATTAAAATGTTAAAGTAAAATTAAATAAATTTGTTGTAAAACGAGGAATTAAAAAATTCTATTACTAATTATTTTATCTGTGCTATTTTTTAAATTTTATAGAAAATTGTATTTACTTCATATACCTTGTACATTAAAAGAAAATTCATGATTTTTTTAGACATGCATATACTCGTGTGTGTTATTTATAAGTAAATTTTTTAACTGAAAAAAATCTAATAAACACAATAAACTATTCAAAATATACACAAAAGTCTAATCAGATTCAAATTCCTAGCTCTTAAAAGCGTTTTATTTTTTCGAGAGCTTAGAGTGTGTGTGGCGTGATATCTAAACCTGGGTATTCTGTGAAACACTAACCAAGCCAGTATCTAGACTTGCGAGTGGTTTTTCGTACGTTTGAAAGATACAGAAAGATTCACTATCCGGGTAATACATTCTCTTTATTCTTGTACAACGCCGTATAGAGATTTTTAAAAATCCCGATCTCTGAATACATTAATACTCAACATTGACGAATACTAATATAACTCGTCAGATGTTATTGTCGTATCTGAAAAATGGCAAGCTCTTTTATTATTTTCTTTTTATCTTTCCTGATGTAGAGGATACAATTCTTGACAATATTATATGTACTTCCACTTACAATTTCCTCCTGTGCCTAGAAAATGTGAGGTGCTTTTTGTTGTACAAGTTTCTCAGTTTTTCATTGATAAGATCTACAACCTGATGACTTCTAAAACAAACTCCTCTACTCTGTTTGCGTCTGCAGGAATTTTTTTTCCTTTTGAGGCAATTCTTATATTCGAGAATGAAACAAGGTATTTTTCTGTCAATTTTACTCAATATCACTTTCAAGAAATACATTTAGTGGTTACTCAACCCTTACAACACTAGACGATTAAACTCATAAGTACCTACCTCTCTTTGGAAAATATCGTTTATTAAACTTTGGTCACGATCACAGGAAAATATCTTATATTTCCTATATCTATTATTTTGATATAAACAAATAGAACATTGGAAGTATTTGATAAAAAAAACTGGGCAATAATTCAATCTGAAAGAAATAGGTTTTGCAAATCGACAACATGTAAATAAATGAATCTCTGATCATGGTTATCATTAATTTAGGTGTTTTGCATTTTGCGATTCATTTGTTCAGAATGCAAAACGATGAATTAGGCCTTTTGTGGTTATGACAAGGAATTTAGAAATTAAATGCATAATGTGATGATAAGAAAAAGGGAGATTTCTATTATTTGATTCTGGTAGTCGGAGACCGATTTTACAACAGTAAATTAACACATGTACGCGATCTATTTTGATTTAAAACCAACCAGGATTTCCACGGATACTATGGTTAGGTACGTTTTGCTTTATGAATTATTATTTTTTATATGCGACGGTTCGCATAGGTATTGATGTTAGTAGGAATATTTAGCATCTTCAAGTGGAGAAATATACGTGGAAACAGAAGGACGAATCTTGGGCATGAGATGCAAAGTAATGTATCAGGTTGTCCAGGAAATCAGGGAAAAAAACATAGTGCGACGGGTTTGTAAATAATAAAATAAAAAGTCTAGAGGAATAGTGATAAAATCATTTTTCCAATCACGCTTTACTATAATTTAGATAATGTGCCGTTGATTGTTTCCTTAACGTTTTATATTAACAGGAAGCTTTCAACAGATCAATCACATTAGTTATCCTTTAGTTACCTTCCATAGGAGGGAAGAATGGGACGTACTACTTTCACCATCCAACGAGAAAAAATCCAAGCACTGTAATAATATTAACGTTATGAATAAAAATATTAAAGCATGTTGGTTTTGCTTAAGAACATAATGCGCATATGTTTTCTTTTATTTGTTACTCTGGATGTTTTGGAAGCTCTAACTAAAACAACTGAAAGAAAGAGCTTTTTGACAGATAGCCTACATAACGTATCTCGTATTAGAAATGAGTGTTTTGATGATCTCACTGCCGAAATTTTGGCTGGAGAGGCAGTCATCAATGATTGTATAATCCACTATGACTCAACATCTTACGATTTCATAGATTAGTAAAAAAAACAAATGCTAAGAAAGAAGTTTAAAAAAACCTCAAACAGTGATAATCAATGTAAATTCTTCTCACCCAGTTAGCACCGTGATGCTGAATTATGAGAAAATTGAAGAATCTTTTCTAGCCTTGTCAATATTTAAGGCGTTTCACTTTGCACCTTATAAGTTTAAAAGAACCTTCGAAGTTTGATTAATATTATTTGAATCATCTGAAATCATCCGACATACTCATGTTTATTTGCCAAAAGCATTATGGATCTTGCGAAGGTGCTTATAATAACGGGACCAGCATTAATGCGCTTGACCCACTGTTCCTTTCAACATCCAAATTCTTGAAGAAAGTCCTATTGACAATCATTCTAGAAGTTTTGGACGACAGAGTCCGACTGTACGAGGCTTGCTACTATTGTAGAGTGGCAACTGGACTACTGATTCAAAAGCATGAATTTGAAATACCGACTGGAGTATCTTTTAACAACGCTACTCTTTACTCTGAATTATTAGACACCTTCAAATTCACTAGCTGGTACTTCAATTCACTCATATAGAATTTGGTTTCCGATACAAAGAAATGCATTTCGGCTGTCGTAATCCAAAGGAATCTGTAACTGCCAATCCCGATGAGTCTGCAGTATCGTGTGATGCATTTTATAATTTAGAAGGAAACATTCTTCTTGAAATACAGAAGAGGTTAAATTTCAAAGTGGAATTGTTAACTTTCCGTGCCAGCCGCTCGGATGGCAGCGCCGACAAGTTGATTGCTGTAACAAACGAAAGTCGTGTGGACTGCGCCGTAGGAGGAGTTACAGTGACTTCTCCAAGAACAAAGATGGTTCATTTCAGTTTCCTAGTCTCTGAAGACCCTGCGAAAATAATTTACAGCAGTAAAAGAGGTTTCTTCAAAGACGGTAAGTGTTTTCATTGACAACATGATTTTCTTTCAATTGTAGGCGTCTGGGGGTCAGATTTGGCTCACGATCGTCATTTGCAGATGAACTCTCGTGTATCATAAATAATTATATATTTTTAAATAATTACACAACCACTTTACTCGTTGTGTAGTACAAATAAATGCTTTTTATTTATACAATACATTGTTTAAGGTTTGATTTTGATTGCCGTCACCTTACTTGCTCAATCTGGTGTAGTTTACTTTTCAAATCGGATTTCTGGTCACATAAAGATGAGGTTAAGCGAAATTATTTGGGTGAGACTCGATCAATTATTTAATTTATTGTATACGCCCGACTGGACTTTTCCATATAAAGGTTTACATTAAACAGTGAAAAAATGAAAATTATTTGCACAAACCAAATAAAGAATAGTGCTTGATTACATTTAATTGATATTGATATATGTGGTTTGTTTGTATATTTGAAAAAAATGTAACTTGTTTTATCAAATGTTTGGAGACATAGGCTTAAATATAGTCATTTTGATTTTGAAGAGTTTTAATTTTACAGTGTACATTTGTTTCTTACTTTTTGAAAGATAAAACCCTACAAAAACAAAATGTTTAGAAATCGTTACATAGTTAATGCCCGAGAAATACAATAAGATATATGTAGTCGTTTCAGATGTATTAAAATCGTGAGTGAATTGGAAGAGAATTTGAACAAATCACACTAAAACTATATTAAGCAAAGTGGAAAAAACACTTTCGAATCATATGTTTGTGAAATAATCTTTTTGCATGATTGTATTTAAGGTAATCGGATTCATGCTGACCAAGACTTCTGTTTGCCGAATTAACTGGAAGTCACTTGGAGGTCGGGTTTTAATATTATGGCTTCTGTGCTGCATAAACATAAGCACCCTGTTCAAGGCTCAACTTACGTCATTCATAACAAAACCCTCGGAAGACCGTTTGTCCAACTTTGACGAATTAGTTTATGGTGGATTTAAACTTAATTTGATAAGTGACCAGGTGATAAATTAGATTAATTCTTCTCAAATACAAAAAGGATATTAAAATTGATTAATCACAAAATAATAAAATTAATAATTAAAAAATCCTTTATTGCAAAATAACATTGTTTAATGAAATATTGGTATGTGTGGTAAATGAATTATAGATATTTTTTTAGACTCGGTTCATTTCGGAAATGCTGAATAGTTCATCAGATAAATCCCTTCAAGACCTGTCCCACAGAGTAATTCCTCGCAAAGACATGTGTTCAACTTTCAAGAACATGATTGGCAAACAGGAGATAGTGATTGATGAAATGAATGTCATGTACAAGGAACTCAACAAGAGATGCAGAACACTTTTAACCGATGAAGACTTGTTGAGTCTTCGTGTGACTGGTGACAATATATTTCCTTCGACCCACGCGTGGGCTTTTCCAATGAAAGCGCCATATTTTGTGTTCATTAACAATCAAATTATGTTGTACCATCAACATGGATTGTTAAAGAAATAGAGCGATTCCCTGAGGGTTCCACCAAGAAATCACTAGGTTTATTTTGATGATAACTCTACGGTAGATCTGAGAAATTTAAGTCCAGAAAAAATTAAGTTTAATGGTCACTTTGTTGTGTGGATTTTTGGCATAGGATTGTCTTTATTATGTTTTGTGGCTGAGATTGGATTTAATATTATACGAAGAAGAAAAGTGAAGTTTTTGAAAAACTTTGGTACATAATTAATGACAAGCTGTTGTGGATTATAATTGATACGTGTGTCTTTTTATAGATTTTAAAAATGTATTTTTCATTTATTTATGTACTAACATTCTTATAAATGCATATTTCAAAATGTAAAATTGTTTCACTAGTGTCTGTTGATAAGTTATTTGTATCACCGAAGCAGGTACAAAATCAATTTTGTAAAAATATTAAAGTATCATAAAAATCTATCAACTTTAATTTTATCCTTGCGAGTTTTATATAAATTTACTAACTAACTAACTAACTAACTAACCATCACGCCGTTTCCCCGCAAGGGTAGGCAGAGAGGACGGACCGCCATACAACTCTGTCTTGGCACACACTTCTTGCTTCATTTACATTCATACATCGTCTCATACATACTCTTCTGTTATTCTGACTCTTCACACGACCCGATTCAAGTATTTGATTCACTTGATCGTGCCATGTCTTTCTCGGGCGTCCTCGACTTCTTCTTCCATTCACTTTCGCATCATATATTCTTTTCACACTCCTTTCTTCGTTCATTCGCTCTACATGCCCAAACCATCTGAGCGTCCCTTTCTTAATCCTATCCATTACGCTCACATCAGCCTTGCATTCTTTCCGGATATCCACATTTGTAATACGGTCATACATGGTTTTTACCGCACATCCGTCTCAAAGATCTCATTTCCACAGCATTCAGTCTACTTTCATCCTTCCTCTGCCAGTTCCATGCCTCACTGCCATACATCAGGGTTGGTATAAGCACTCCATTGTGGACTGCTAGCTTCGCTTCTTTGGACAATTTCTTATTTGCCCCAACAGCGTTCAGTCCTCCATTAATGGAGTTTCCTGCATTCACCCTTCTTTCAATATCCTTATCAGCCTTTCCGTCTCTTGTAAACATACTTCCTAAATACACGAACTCATCCACTTGCTCCAAGTATTCATCATTCACAACTATATTGCACGCTGTTCTCGTACTCTCTCTTTCAAACACCATCACTTTGGACTTACTTACATTCATCATCAACTCATTTTGCATACATACTTGGTTCATCCTAGACACGAGAAACTGTAGATCTTCCATATTGTCAGCAATCAGCACCGCATCATCCGCATACAATAGGCAACATACTTTCACACTGTTCATTTTCGCGCCCAAGCCCACACCTTTCAATTCTTGCATACAATTATCCATGTACAAATTGAACAACCACGGTGACATTACACAGCCTTGTTTTACACCTTTTGTGATGTTAAACCACTTCGTAAAATCACCGTTCACTCTAACACATGCAACGCTTCCCTCGTACAAGGACGCGATTGCCTGTATAAGATTTGTGTTAACTCCATACATGGATAATACCTTCCACAATTTGTCCCTATCAACTCGATCATACGCCTTTTGCAAATCGACAAAAGCACAGAAAAGTTTCTGGTTTTTGCCAAAAACTTCTCTGTAAGCATCCGCAATGAGAAAATTTGATCCATGCACCCCCTTCCACTCATGAAAGCACCTTGAATGTCCCAAATTTTGTCTTTTGTTTTCATTCTTACCCTTTCAATCAATATTCTACCATACAGCTTGCCAACTGAACTTAGTAAGCTTATAGCCCTATGGTTCCCACATTCCATGCGTGACCCTTTACCTTTGTACAGAGGCATGATCACAGCCCTTCTCCAATCTAATGGCGTGTAACCCTCCTCTAAACACTGGTTAAAAAGTTTGCACAGCCATGTGAGAACTACACGGCTATCTCCTTTAAAGTATTCAGCAGCGAGATTGTCGAATCCAACAGCTTTACCATTCTTCATGCATTTAATCGATCTTTTTATTTCATCCATGCTGATTTCGACAACATTCACTTCATCATCATTCATACCTGATTCGACACTGGGAACACTGTCGCTTGGGGTGCTTTCAAAAACCTCTTCGAAATATTTCATCCATCTTTCTTTTATTTCTTCCTCATTTGTCAACATTTTTCCATCTTTCGATTTTACAACTTTCACGCATCCGCTTTCTGGGCCGTTTCGGGACCTCTTGACCTCCTTCCAAAACAATTTAATGTTTTCTTGGAAGTGATTTGTCATTTTATTCCCTCTTCTTCTTCCAGGCGTTTCTTTCGTTCTTTCACTCCAACACTTACTCTTTTCTTGCATTCCTTGTATACTTCTTTCGCTCGATCCTTCTCCGCGCTAGAAGCACTGCCAGTCGCTATCAGACATAACCATGCTTTCTTCTTCTCTGAGACCAGTGCTTTAATCTCGTCATCCCACCATGCGTCACCTTTCTTCCTACCTTGCGTGCTTATTCCGCAAACCTCTCTAGCAGATTCGCATAGACTCACTTTTATATGGTTCCATGTTTCCTCTATGCTTAGACCATCCATTCCCTTCTCATTCAATCTTGTATCCATACATTTCTCATACTTACTTCTTACATTATCGTTTTGCAGTTTTTCTATTTTGACTCTTGTTGGAGTCGACACCGTTTTCACTTTAGTTCGCCAGCCGCGAAAGAGGTTTAATCTAGAAACTACCAAGAAGTGGTCAGATTCAACCTCAGCTCCTCTGTAAACTCTCGTGTCCACGGTATTGGCTCTCAACCTAGAGTCAATTACTATAAAATCGATAATTGACCTTTCATTTCCCCTTTCCCACGTATATTGGTGGATACCTTTATGATCAAAGAAAGTATTCGATACAAACAGGTTCCACTCTAAACATACTTCGAGTATTCTTTTACCGTTATCATTCGTCCTTTTATCCCCAAACATACCTAAAGCCGACTCAAACCCGTCTCGTCTGATTCCCACCCACCCATTCAAGTCCCCTGCCATAATAATCCTTTCATTCGTATTTTTAAGCCTCATTACATCATTCACACTAGTCCAAAAAGCATCTTTCACTTCGTCGCATTCAGAATTGACAGGAGCATAACCAATGACAAGAAACACCCTTGTCAACCCGATTTTGAACCGGATCCACATTATTCTCGCACTTACACATTCATACTGCAACATACATTTAGCCATTCTAGGAGACAGTAACGCTGCAACACCTTGACAAGCCCTCTCTGTTTCTGGTCGCCCGGACCAGATGACGAGCGTGTCATTATGTTGCACTGTACCGCTCTCTTTTTTCATACTCTCTGTTAGACAGAGTACATCCAAACATTTAGCCATCATTATATCACATAGTTCATTCATCTTCCTTTCCATTCCTCCTCTCACATTCCACGTGCCAATTCGACATTGTTCACGTTCCGTCCTCTTCTTTGCGCCACCGAAGGGTTGGCGGTGTGATGGATAGCGAACCTCATCGCCACCTGTTTCGGCCATGCCCTTCCTCTTAAACGTCACTACTTGACTAAGCTAAACATTACATTTAAAAAATACACTATGACAATAACTATACACAAATAGATACAATAAAATAATATGTAATATTACACTTAATCTTAACGCCAATTAAACTGTCCAATGCTGTCCAAACTATAACTAGAAACTTCAAATTGTTTTAGTATAAATTGTCTCACACAAATGGTTTACTATTTTTTATAATAAAAATGTAAGGGGCATAGACCCGATGAAGGCAATATATTATATTTTAGGTGATTTAGGCTTTCAGATGACGCGACTCATATACCTATCGAGTTCAATATGACAGATTGCGGAAGTATGTGTCGTCGATGGCTCCACCCACAAAAAAAATAATTTGCAGTGCTTTGACGATCGATGCATTGATTGTGCATACACTCGAAGGCACTCATATCCGTCCTCACGTCAAGACTCTACTTTTTTAGAATAAAGATACAAAATTAAATGATTAAACGATTTTATTGATAGCCTACATTAAATGATTATAAACGTCCCTGACTGTCCCTGCACAGAACAACATACATTTATATAATATATATTTATTCTAAGACAACTTCATTTGTTCTTGTTCTTGAGGCTGGTGGAGAGAAAACATACACACAAATAAAATCAGTCAACTCAGTATAGTTGAACATTTTACTAATGGCGCGTTATCAATGTACTGGGCAAGAACAGTGTATTTTGTAGGGCTTATTTTACTGTGACTTTATTTACGATACTCCAAAAATAAGATAATTAAAAAATATATCGAACACATCTGTTACGGGAAAACCCATTGGGGTGAAACAAGGAAAAATTGACAAAAACCAATGCAGTGCAGGGCGTTAAATGACGTCATAAGCCAAGCATTTTATAATCCACTTTATAAGAGTTGTTTGGAGTTTGAAGGAATATAGGCGAGGGGGTGGTAATTGAGGACCGAATTGTAAAATCAAAACTAGTTGCTGTTTGCTAAATCCGATAAAAATTGGTAAAAAAATATTGACTTATAGATTCTAATGCAGTCATTATGCAAAATATTATTTGAACATTTTATTACTAAATAAATGAAAAAATATCTTTGTGTGAGACCACGGATATAATTTTAATTTTTAAGACCGACCGGTTTCGCTTAGCCTAAGCATCGTCATGGTGCCAAATTAAACTAAAAAATATAGATATAGAGGGAAAATAAAATAACAGAATAAGAAGAAAACAATACAATATCGTTTAAATTACAACAAAGGAACAGAAAAATAGAGACAGATATATGAATCGTAAGAGACAAAACGTCAACTGAGAAGGTGATTAAAGAATGATGTTAAATTTGATGAGTTTACAGGAAATATTATACCTAATATTGGACTACTGGACACATTTACCTGATTATGAAGAACCATTTTGAACCCTTATGATACTTAGGCTTAGCAAAACCGGTCAGTCATAAAAATTAAAATAATATCCGTGGTCTTTTACATAGTTTTTTTTTCATCTCTTTAAATATGTCAAACCACAAAGTGATTGCTTTCTACGAAAATATTTTTATAACTAGTTCATCTTGTCTTGCGAAGAAAAAACGGCTCATTAAACATTTATGATAATATTCATCATTATCAAATAAGTTATTAATTTTATTGACTAATATTATAAATAATAGTTTACTATGTGTACTTATGGTATACAACGTTCCCATAGTGCAATAATCAAAAGCAGCACAGTGTGTATTGTATATATTATGTGCACTATGTGTATTGGATGATGCACTAGTAACCTAATATTCCTGTAAGTAAACTAGATGGCGGTCGGGCGGACGCCATACTTATTAATTCAGTGTGGATAAACTGCAATTCCGTACAACCTTTAAGTTCTATCTACGCTCGGAAGTATTGGTGAGGCTGGTTCTAAAATTAAAATTTATACATATCCTTTGTCGGCAATCGTTGGTGAAGCGAGAATAAACATTTAGAATCTTTCGCAGGGCGGAGAGTGGTCTTTTTGTTTGTTGTTTGTAGGGGTGTGTGAAAACATATATTTAATCGACATTTAACGAATCATTTCAGTTTTTTTTTTAAATATTATATTTAGCGGTAATTCCTTAACTAGTGACCAATCACTGACGTTATATATTATAATTATTATAAATTTACATAAATATATAGTGTTTACAAATCGTCGCTGGAAAGGCAAACGGGCTTAAGCGACAAAAATTCGTTTGATCTGACTCTCGTTTGATTCTGAAGATTTTTCATCTAAAATATATTTTCCATTTGGGAGAAGGCTTGACTCAAGCGACACAAGTATGAAACTTTTAAACTTTTATTTTTGCTTCACTTAACTCAGTGAGAGCATTGAGTAAAGAATAAAAATAAGTAAGATAAAGGGCATCCTGACTAAACACCCAAAACAAAGTTTTTTTACAACTTATGGTGGTCCATCCTATCTGCCTAACCCTGCGAAGAAACGGCGTGGTGGTAAATCAGTTATTTATTTATGTAAATGTAATTTATATGCTGCTATTTTGTTTAAACACTGCGCACTTTTTGTCATTTTTCTTTAAAACAAAATCGTAAATTTGTTTTTCCAATAAAATATTTGCAAAGGTTTATTTATCTGCTACTAATGTTAATCTGTGAAAAAAAGTTAAGATGCAGGCGAATTCTCAAGTTGGTGTTTACTATTTTATAAATGCCTTTATGTATCTGTGTTTTCTTAAATAAAAAAATAAACAAACCCTCATTTAAAGTTGAAAACTGAAATCTTCGTCCATACTATGTCGTGATAGGTATAAAGTAATGAAGATTTTGTCAAAATTTCGGATGTTATATTTTTCGTCAAACTATCTTATTCTATCTTTTTGTAATAACTCCCCTATTATTTTCCTTGAGCTCATCTACACTGGAACTAAAATGATTGAATGTGTTATGGTTTGCATTTGCGAATTACCGAGTAATATACGATTTTTCGGGAAATTTATAATCTTGTAAAATTTGTAGATTAGAAGCGTTTTGAAATTGAACAAAATACTTAACCGGTTGATTACTTACTGCTATTACTTTATTAATAATAATGTTCAACTTATTTTATAGTGACATTTTTGTGAAATATCACTTTTAATGTGTCTTTTAACTATTCCAATCCGCCCCTGACCGCTACTGCATCGAGTTAACGTCAGCTAATAATTACCAACAACAGCTGCTGATTGGCTAATAAAAGTATGACGTCATAATAAAATGGCCGAGTAACACTTGGCTACTGATTGGCGCAGATTGCTCCTGGCGGGAATTTCCCCTACAGGCTGTTCCATTTTCAAACAGTTTCATTTGGAAAGATACATCCTGTTGATCGAAGTGGTGGATTTAAATGCTTAAGGTTTTTTTAGTGGTTTAATTTATAAATATTTAAGTGGTCGATGCTTTTAGTATCGCCTTGGTTAGATGCCGCCATTCAATTTCGGAACGGTTGTTGCTTTAAATGTCTTGTTTGCCGTGTTTTTCTAGATATGAACAGTCAACTTTCCTCTCCTCCATTTTCACTTTTTTCAGCCTAACAATATTCCTCTTTTGATGGATACGGTAGTCCCACTTATTTTGGTTATTATTATTTATTTTTAAAAATTTGAAAATATTTATATAATGAAAGTTTAACCAGTTCATATTAAAAGCCTGAAGTGAAATAACTTGTGTTATATATCCACCATTATGCAAGAAATTCTAAGTAAGCACATCATTGAATAAATAATAATTTACTGTATAAATTAAGGTTTAGGGTAAAAAGCACTTGAGATTACAGAATATTAAATCACGTCATGTAAATACTAAATACTAGGCAAAAATAAACTAAATCCGTTTTATAAATGCTTAAAAACCACTCCAGCTTTGGAAAGTTCTTTTGTTAAAGTTTTCGTCTATTTTGTTGCATTATAATCTACAATAAGCTTTTTCAAATAATAATAATCATTAAGAAAAATAGTGAATACTACACATGAGTCCCAACTGCTCCCAACCGTTTGGAGCAAGTAGAACTAAGGCATCCCCAATATAAATATATTGCGAGGCTAAATGTAGGGGGGAGGGGAAGGAGATGGGGAAGAGGAAGGTTGGGAAATACTTGGCTATTTAGATCTTGTCACCAAACACGACTAAAGCCATTTCAAGCAACGTTTTCATTCTGAATGGTGTTCTTTCACAAGGGCAATTCTATGAGTATCTACCAATTTGAAATGTACGTAAAACCAAAACCGTTAAATTGTTTGAAGATAGGAGTGGTAAATTAGTAGCAAATTTGAATGCTTAAAAAGCTTATTTTGATGTATTAAATATAAAATTACATTATACAGTCGTTTCAAAATTGGGACTTTTTAAATACAAAATGCTTTTTTATAAAGCATTACATGAGTTTTACCTTTGAACTGACAGTGTATTTTGTACCTGTTAACTTTAATATTTTTAAATTTATTGAAGGAGCTTCAGATTGACGTCGTTTTGGAAAAATAAATTTTGCCACAAAACTCAAACAGAGAAATCAGCACTTAATTTTCAAAATATGTAATCCCAAAAATATACACTTTTTGTCTTTCGAATACAAGCAATACTATTTATCTGTTGATTCTATTCAAGGTAGATAGAAAAATGTCTTAGGTTTCTAGTGAATACAATTTTTTTACTGTTATCTTTTAAATTCTATATGAAATGCATACTGAAACTTTAGGTAAAACGTCATAAAATGGCTACGCTGGTTTTCAAACTTTTTACTGACATTTGGATGTTTTTCATTGAATTTAAAATATTACAGCTTAATTTTTTTATTCCTTTAAACTTTTTTCTAATTGCCCATGTAGAATTTACAGATAAATTATTTGCAGTATTGCTTGAATTAGAATGCTACAAAGTGACGTTTAGCGTTATTTTCGGTGCTGAGCTTTAACCCTTTGCAAGACTATTTTATTCTTATCACGTTTTTATAACACGTTTTTAGATAAAAGCATGAACCTTTGGTTTTATTTCGAAGAAAAAATGTTTTAAATTCTACTGTTTTGTGATAGAATATAATGCTTTCTATTTTAATTCCATCGTTTTTTCCATTTTTTTATGTTTATATTTAATAGCTGATAACTACGAAAAAGCTCTCTTAAACTGTAAACTAAAACTAATTTAAAGATTAATAATAAATGGTTATTTTTTTCTATTCTATTATTTGGTATAAAAACCTGCAAACTCAGTAACTTATTAATCCGCTATTTTTTTAGTTTGTGGATCACTTTATTTTATTAATATGAATTATTTAACACTTTATGATATGAACTATAAAAAAAACAACAAAAAAAACTTGAAACGGCCAACGGAAAACCAAATGGTTAGTTAGCAAACGACATAAGGCCATAAAGTTAAGTTTTGCTGTAGTTGATTCAGAAAAATAAACGTTTTCATTAGTTTTGATGCCAATATTATCTAATATAATCTCAAATGCTTCCCGAGAAAGTAGGTAACTAATCAATCTGATATTAAATACAATATGGTCCTTACCGCTTATGTTACTGCTTTAAAAAGATTGGGAAATTATGGTAGGAATGTAAATGGTGATGATCAGTTTTAATTAATCTCAATTTGAATTAATTGCATTTTGAAAGCATCCTTACGATATATTTGAATTTTTTTGTTTCAGATTCATTAGAACTCATTCAGATGCGGATCTCTGCAAAACCCCCCTGTTTTTAGAGAGCCATGTGGCCACAATTTTGCAGAACCACGCTCAAATTATCATTTGAATAATTTGCTTATAACAAGGAAAGCACTAAAGCTAAAATGGTATTTTGTCGATACCAACAATTCGCAACCCTTAAAGCTTACGGCATTTATGATATCAACTGCACTCGAGGCATTAAACCACCCCTAACATTAAATAGTTAATAAAAACAACTCAAGGGTGGGCCCGTAAACTAGCGGCAAGTGTTTTGAATGTGTTTTTGGTATTTATATGTTAATATTTTCTTTTCTACTACGGTCAACAAAAACAAAGCAACCAAAACATGGATGTTATTTAAGTGTTATACATTCATTAAATTAAATAAATATTTTTTAACGGCTCTCAGCTTCAAAGCCCGGAGTAACTACGCGAAAAGGATATTTAAAACTTGTTTTCACTGTCTTGTTATCTTTAGAGTTGCTAAATTTTGAGGAAATACTCAAACTTAGAGAGATTAATTTATTTAGCTGCTTATGTGAAGTGCTTACTAGTGTTATTCATGAGATATTCACCTTAAACATGTTTTTTTTTTATAACAAGTGAAATGATTCCATGTTTGTCTGTATTCATTGTGATCAATTAATATAATTTTGTCAATATTGTGATCAATTAATACAATTTTAGAGGTGGACGGTAAAATTAATTGCCACCATAATGTTGTTACCAATACATTTTTCGACATATTTAAAGGTTTAATAGTAAAAGCCATTAGTTTGTTTGTAAAAAAAGTATTTTCAGCGGACAAGGCAAAATTTTGAAAGTAGGCATTTAAAAAATAACTTATTTATGGAATGTTCATAGTTTAAGCTTTGTTTCTGTAAAGCCATACCGCTAATTAATAAGTGGTAATATCTCCCTCCTTCAACCGATCAACCGATCTATGAAAAAGAAAGAGAGGTTAAAACGTCATCTAACCTAGTAGCCTTCAGTTTCAGAAGCAATAGTCTAGGTATAAGGCACATGATTCCTATTAATTCCAAACATCTAGAGTTTAATCCCCAGCTTACTTACTTCATGTAAACCGCTTAACAGAGTAGATTGGTATCATATTACCCAACATCGGTTTGCTTGCAATCGATACAAACCCTGCAACGTTTGCATTAAGATCCCAACACAAACACTATTTGGCAAAAATTTAATATTTTAACGATGCCACAATATCGCGTTCAGTCGCTTTTTACCAACGTTTCAATTTCCCCGCCGCCAGTTCCGCAAGCAGTTTCTCTCTCGAGGAAATGCGAAATTTACATACGGAATTCGTTTGCAACATGTTAGCGCCGTGGGTGGATGGGAAGACAAACAAAGCCGGAACTGGAACCGACGTCGGAGCGGGAACTGTTTCGGATCGGAACTGGAACGCTTTGAGTGTGGAGTAACTTATCTGCTATTATTGCATTACTCAGCAGCCCCGTATTATAATAGAGCAGAATGGTTTTGCTTGGAAAACCATAAGTGTGAGGTACACATTATTTGATAAACGCTTCTCGTGTGTGTATTCATTTAATGAGTTTGAAGAAACAGGGGGCATAATTCTGACTACCGTTATCTCAGATGTCAAAGTAATCTGATTTGTGTAATTTTATTAACGCGCAGAACGTCGCGTCTTTGTGTTTCGAAAGCAATTTGCTAATACGTTTGTTATGAATAATGTTATACCAATGACATGTGGATTATTTTGTAGGGCATATTAAAATCGAAGTTATGTGCTGAAATATGTAGTAGGTAGATGTAGTTATAGTTTTTACCTGGATTTTCTTAGATCCCCTGAGGCAATTTTTCACAAAAACGGCGTCTTAAAAAATACGAAAATATTATAATTATCATTCAGGGTTGAAAAACTTAAAATTTTATGTATCCCATCGTCGGGAGAAAAAAAATAGCTATGGCAAAAAAATGTTGGTCTGAAAAAAATTTCTCGTCCTGATTTTTATTTACATATCGATGGTTGGAAGGGAAATATTGACAACACCACTTGTATAGTTTTACATGGTGAAAAATAATTGTTATTTATATTAGTAATTAGAATTTTTACTTTTTTTACATAACAACAGATTTTTTTTACTCTTGACAAACTAACAACGTCAAATGGCCAAGTTAAACGTTTTTCAGTGTAGATTTGAAACCCAACGAAGATTTTTTTTAAACATTTTCACATATATTAGGGCTATGTTTTTAAACATTTAAACAATGGTGAAGTTTGCACATATCGTCACCGGAAAGGCAAAAGGCCTGAAGCGCCATTTTGGGAGGTTAAAACCAGAACACTTATTTTTTTTTGTTTGTTTTACAATAAAATTCATAAGTCTACAGTACCTGGTTGAATTTTGAAAAAAAAGTAAACTCAGGTTACCCAATGCTCTTACCAATTTAATTGAAGCAACAAAAAGCTAAAACTGTCCCAAACTCATTTCGCTTGAGTCAAGCCTTTTCCCAAATTGTTAATATATTTCAGACGGCTGAAGGGCCACTAAAGTCTTCAGAATCAAACGAGAGTCAAAAGCATTCGATGTAGAACAAAAAACTGGTCAAAACTGCATATTAAACTAATTTTAGTGTCGCTAAAGACTTTTTGCCTTTCCAGCAACGATACGCTTACCTTTTTTTTCTTCAATTGCAACCTAGAAATGTATTCTCTTCTAAAACTGTTTTTGACGTTGCAAACACTTTAATAAGTAACGTTAGACTACTTTTTCCAGAAGAGCTTGTTTTAATAATTGCTTTTATAAAGGTTAAGTAACCTTTAACGCAATATTCAATCACCTTACTATTTACACCGATAGTAGAATACAAATCTCTCTTGCAATAAAAAAAATAAATACAATACGTAGTCTTTTGATTTCATGCGCTTAATATTACGATTTCCATAAATCGCAAATTCCCAGGATTGGTAACATGTAAAAGGTAATTCCACAGAGCTCCACAGGACTTCCTCTTTATGCCGGATGCTGGCGCGAGGTCCCAGCTATACGCACAAGTAATCCACATGGATAGATTAAAGAAAACGAAATTGGGAGCAAAACACTTTTACGTATTCGTTCTGTTTACTTAACGGAATAGCGGAGGGTTTTCTCTATTTTGCATTGGAAAAAAATACAAAATTATTTAGTATTTTATTTATTAAAAATATTGGTAACATATAATATGTTGAATTCTGAATCATAGATGTATTCAGATAATTATGTACATTTTTGAAAAAAAAAATAGAAATATATTTCTACATCTATAACACATGATCATTTTTATTTTGTATCAATTTAAGCAAATTCAAAGGTTGGCATACCAACTGTTAATTAAGTATTAAGGATATTCAATTTTTACGGAGGTTTTTTTAAACATTAACTCTACACGGGAGACCCGTAGGGAAATTATTGCCCTCAGAGCCTATGTCATCTTTGAGGATGCTGTGTGGAGGGTATTTTTGAGGAAAGGAAAGAGTGAACTTCTGGGTCTCGAAGAGACCCATGTTATAGGAAGGAGGAAACACAGAAGCCGACAAATCGTTCCACAGCAGAGCTGTTAAATACAAGAACGAGTCGTAGAAGCGGCCCGTTCTCATCTATCGAATGTCAAAGTGTGCCGACTAGAGAAAAATTATTGAATTTCAGTAGTCAAATTCAGTTAAGGGCCACATAAATTAATAACTGGTTTTTAAAAATAATTCGTCAAAATTATTTTAGTTACAACCTTGGTAGGTATATACAAATACTGTATTTATTTTTTCTAAGGAATGCACGCTGCTCCTGCGTAGCGCGTGGCGTGTGGTACGTGGTGCGTGCAAGAACTGTGGAATGCCACCACTTTCTGTCATCCATATCGTCTCAGCGTGAGCCACACGACTGCAGAGGGGGTGAAAACCACCCTCGTATTTCCGTATCCATTATAATTTTAATGAATTGGCGCCGAACACAGCAAAGGAACCTTTCACGAAACGGCGGCCTGTGATTTACAATAAATGGTTTCAATGTTAATTGAGATATATTATGATTCAAGGTAATATATTGTCTGGAGTAATTTAGGGCTTGATTAATTGATTTTCCAGAATATGTTTTGAAAGTAAATCGCCGAATTTATTATGATTTATTAGCGTTATGAAAAATAACAAACATAATAATCAATTATATTTGAAGGTTTATTTTGATATATTTTCAGATGAAGTGCAATGATTTTATTTATACATTCAATTGAAATAATTTTAGGAAGATTATATATTGCTATAATTGTTCTGTTGATATACGGTATTTCAGTATTGTAAGTCAATTTGAATAGCAAAGTATAACATATAATCATGTTTAATTTCGGCCTCGCAACAATCTCCAACATCAGGGTTGCCCAGTTTCTCATTCTTCCCTCTGGCTCCAGGTCACAGCCTCCATTCAGTGTGGGTCCTACGATATGTTGTTTTGTCATGTTCACGTGCATAGGTACAACAAACTATTGGAAATTAACGATTTTACCGAACCAAATGTATTTATTTGCACATAGGTTTATTGAAAACCCTCGCTGAAAAACTGTGGTTCTATAAATCAACGAGTTCATGCTTGACTGTAGAAAATATTAATAGACCTGTGTATACGCAGATGAAGATTTAACAAAAGTGTATTAAAAATTCAATGAAGTAATGCAATAGTAATTATATTAATATGCTTAAGACATAGGTTTACAAAAAACCTTTTTTGTAAAAATCACCTCGAACTTTTCCACAAATTTTGTAAATAAAAGGGAAAAATTACATTAAAAAACTTATTTCAGAGAATTATTACAGATGTATCAAAACTATACAACAATGTACAAAAAACAAAAATTTGATATTAAAAAAATTAAGTAAATGTATAAATGTTCGTAGAAAGCAATCACTCTGTGGCTTAACTTATTTAATGAAAATGAAATATTATTTCTAATTTCGAAACTGTTAATTCGTGGTGGAATTCCATTATAATGATTTAACAATACAAATTTATAACTTTATTCCACTTTTATTTTATGACTGGACCGGTTTCAGCCTATGACGGCCATCTTCAGACTAGTACAAGTTGTTGTTAACCTACGGCTTATATACTATTAGTGTAGGTTAGGTAAACAACAACCGTAGGTTAACAACAACTTGTACTAGTCTGAAGATGGCCGTCATAGACTGAAACCGGTCCAGTCATAAAATAAAAGTGGAATAAAGTTATAAATTTGTTTTATTAAATCATGAAAATGAAATAATAACTTTGTATAAGACCTCAGATTTATTTTAATTTTTAAGATCGATCGGTTTCGTTTAGCGTAAGCATCATTAGGGTACAACATTTAAATAAACAAAAATACATAGTATGTGGTTATATATATATATATATATATATATATATATATATATATTTATATATGTGTGTGTGTGTATAACCACACACTATTTTTTTCAGAAAATCATATCCATAATCAAGATGTAACAAGCCCAATAGAACCAAGAAAACTTTTCAGACTCTCATTCCTTAAATTCATTAGAAGATTATCACCATTATCTGTTCTTCACTACGAAAAGTTAAAAATACCTCCGATATACTTTATCTTAAATTTGCCTTCATGCCCTAAAATGAAAAAAAAAATTAAAAAAAAAAAATAAAAATAAATAAATAAATAAATAAACAAAATAAAATAAAATAAAAATAAAAATAAAAATTTAAGTAATTCTAAATTTTAGGTTATTATAATATGGTGATTGTGTCCTGCCAGAAGTGACCTACCAGGTAAGTATGTTGCTGTATATTTATATAAACTAAGAATTAATATTAAGTAGAAATTAAGATTTGTACAGCGCCCTTGAGGTGATTTTTCACAAAAACGGCGCTATACAAATTATCCAAATATTATTATTATTATTATTATGTATTTTTGTTTATTTAAATGTATATATACGAATGGAAAAGAGAACAGTGAGAAAACAATAGAATAGCATTTAAATTATAACAAAGGAACAGAGAGAAATAGACAGATAATATATGAAATGAAAGAGGTAAAACGTCAACTGAAAAGGAGCCACCTTCGATTTGGAGATGTGAAAAACGACGAAACATTTTTATAATATTCACATTAGACAGGACACAATATTACATTTATTGGGAGGCTTACATAGGAAAATATAGCATTAGAGTGAGATACACTTTAGTATACTTTCTGATAAGTACATCAAACGATCAAAATCTGGCATGGGCACTTCTAGCATCAAGTCCCAGATATATATATATATATATATATATATATATATATATATATATATATATATATTTACATATATATTTTTCATCAATAATTTTAGTCTACAGTTAAATAAAAAGCTTTTTCGTCGACACAAGGTGCGTGAAACTTCTGCAAACAACAATAATCGTAGTCCTTTCAAAACGCGTAATAAGCCAGCACCGCGTCGGCGTCGTTGGCAGAGCGGCGCTCACCGCGAGCAACTGTGGCGTTTTATTTGGTGTCATTAGTCGGGTAATTTCGTGCATAAGTTAGGATCATTCTCAACCCTTATTATGTAGTCCGTGTTATATGGTAGCGGAAGGAACCGCCGCGCCAGTTTCGTAAATTACAACCTGCGGTTCCTTCGCTGGGGGTGTTTAGACTGTTCACTTTCCAGAGCTGACGCTTCCCGACAAACTGCTTCGCAACTGTTTGCAACTGTTTGCAACTGTTCGCAACTATGCTTTATTGCGCTCGGACTAAATGGCGGAACCGCCGACTTTAATATTATATATCCTTGTCAGGATATTATTCAGTAGCTACTTTATCCATTTTGCAAGTTCTCAATTACTTTAGACAGGACATCCACTCACAATTTCAAAATATTTTATGGGGATCATTTGACAGAACCACGAAACCAGATAAATATTTTTTTATTAACTATTAGAATTATATCAATGATCTTCAACGTAAATATGAAACAAACAAAAAAATAACGGTCGCGACCGGGTCGAGCTTTGTATACCATACAAAGGCAGCCAAATTAGAAGAAAAAATGAAAAAAAATTATATTAATAATTTTCAAATGAAGAATGAGATCGATTAAAAATGACAGTTTCTTAGAAGATCTTGGTGGCTGAATTGGCAGAAGCGTTACTCCCGGATAAAGTAGAGGTTCCGAGCTCGGGTCTCGGTCGCGACCGTTATTTCTTCTGTTTCATAAATACATTTAGGATTATTGATATTATTTCAATAATTAGTATTAAAATAATAAGCATAAAAGCTTTAAAGTTCTAATTTAATAAGCTAAATGTTCTTTGGAAACTTTCTACCGAGAATGAATGTTCGAGTGAATATTTGTTGCGATTTTTTGCAACATTTTTAAATTGTGAAGTAAGAGAAATAATTTATTTTTTTACTTTAAGCGTTTTCTGGTCAACTTAAAATTAAAAGCTGTCAATTTACTTTGAAGAACAAATTATATCCCTATATTTTTTCTAGAAAGCACTCACTTTGTGGTTTCACATATAGGAATGAAAAAATAACTTTGTATAAGATTGGTCTTATGATAATATATATCTTAGATAATATATGAAATTAAAGACCTAAAACGTCAACTGAAAAATTAAAAGTTTTCACAATCAACTCATATTTTACGAACACGATTATGCGAAATGTTGAAATTTAAATAATTATGCTATTATATGTATATACGAGTATATATTAAAATAACCAATTCCACGAAAATATTTCGCACAAAATACGCAGTGGCATTCCTGTTTATAAATGGGTGTAGTGACGAAGACAGAAATTAGTAGGTTTAATCCAACGGTTGACGTTCCCCGAACCCAGCGTAGCAGATATGTTTAATTATACCTGCATAAATAATTGCGCAAGCGTCAGGCTGTGAAACGTATATCCCCGATTTAACGTGATGTTTGTTTCAGAGTGTGTGCAGCGTTCCACCATCTGCACTCACTTGCACGGTGTGCACACTTGCATACTTTGCACACTTGGACATATTGCACCTCTCTCGTTACATTTCAGTTTGAAGAGTAGATTACGCGTTTTAGCGATTAAGTTCAGATTGAAATAATTGAACTGGCGTCGTGTCCGCAATTTAACACCGCAGTTTATCAGTTGATTCCGAGTGGGTTCAGCGCAGCTATTTGACGGAAGGCTGAATATCCTCATTGTAGCATTTTAGTTAATCTAATAATAATAATACGTGGATATTTGTGAATCTGCGGAGCGTTCATTACATAACCCGTCAACGAAATAATGCAATATCCGTAAATATAGACTTTGAAACAAATTTAAAAACACTGAAATGACGTTATTACGAAAACGAATGAAGATGCACAATATTATTGAAAACATTTGAAAAGAAAACGTTTTGTTCGTTGGTTTCATGTTCTGTAGTCGTAATGGTCGTGAAAATGCTGCCCTTACACAGTACTGTACAAGGCTCGGAGATACTTTGATAATACACAACTGCTGAAGTGCGCCCCACTGTTGAATTTGGCAGCCACCTCTGGTATGGAGCCCTAAAATTCCTGAAAAACCCCAGACTCTTTGCAGAAACGGGCAGTCCGTTTGCTGAATTATCTTAACTAACAGTCTGCAGTTTTTGAAGTATGACGTCTGGTGGGAATGCCTTTCTTGCTCTACCGGTATTTCAATAGAAGGTGCTCCGAGGAACTTGCGTCATTGATTCTTTCGGCAACAGTGAACAAACCGGGAAACACGACAAACGCTCGGCCCGACTTTTTTGTACGTGATTGAAATTTGTCACATCAGAACTGGTCGCTTCCACGAATCATTCTAGTGTTCAACAGCTCGGCTGTGGAATGATTTACCGTCCCCTGTGTTTCCTCCCTCCCACAATATGGGTTTCTTCAAGACCTAGATTAACTTCTACTTTTCCTCAAAAAGACCCTCCCAACAGCATCCTCAAAGATGACATAGGACCTTCTATGTGGAGTTAATGAAAAAAATCTTTGTTAAAAGTTAAAAAGTATTTTTTTGCCCAAATGATGGTGGAGTTGAACATTTCCATCAAGGAGTATATAAGGGACGGTCAGAATTGGTGCTTAAGCCTTTTTTATAGAGTAACGTATCCTTTTTAACATAAAAAATAGAAAAACATACATAAGAGAGTTTAGTGTTGCATTCGATAACATAAGATATGTATTCATATGGTTTAGGCAATTCAATGATCGTTCTATCATTTATAACCACCCCTTCATTCATACATGATCTCATACTTACTCTTCTGTTATTCTGACTCTTCACATCATGGCCCGATTTAAATATTTGATTTACTTGATAGTGCCATGTTTTTTCAGGCGTCCCCGACTTCTTTTTCCATTCACTTTTGCATATATTTCCCAATTTATTTAAAAACTTTTTTTAAACTAACAAAAAATCTTCCTTTTTAACTCGATAAAGTCACAGTTAATAGTAAATATACTAACTCATCTGTAGAAAAAAACCGAACCAAATCCGCCAGTATTAATAATATAATTTCGCCGGAGAAACGGCATTTTATTTTTGGTATCTCTTTTCTCAAACCAACAGTTTCTCGGAATAGCCGTTCTAGGATATTTAAAAATACATCCAACGTGAAAAACCGCGATATTAAATTCCCCAGTGATTTATATTTCAGACTGCGTGGAACTTTACAGACAACTGTAAGCTTGTTCAGATTTTTAAGTACGGAACTTTGATATTTCTTGAAAAATTATTACGCCAGAAAAAAAAACAGGTTTCAAGAGGGACTGGATCAAATGTCTTAAATTATTAATAAAACTTGTTATAACTCTTTCTCATTATCAATCTGCTGGAATACTTGGAAGTTCTTAAAAAAAGAGTTTTGATGTTTTAAAAAATGATTTAGTAAAAGAAATTTATACTTTATTGGCTCTATTAACTGGCTTTGTTCTAATTTCAACTTATTGTTATAATATATTCAAAATGAAAATTAACTTGTAAGCTGAAAATAATTGTATTAACCCAGCTCACCGTTGGCATCCGATATTTATATATTTATTATTATGGTTAAGATGTTTACATTTATGTTAAAATCAAATCTATATTCAGTACTGTACGTTAACAGTTACAGTAAGTTATCGAATTAACGTCTGATTTTGTTGTGACACGAAGAACCAGATTTTCTGCTTACAGGCTGATTCACACCAACGTCCGGATCCGTTCAGTGCCGATATTGTTCCGCATGAGAGCTTATTGATATGGTATGAATATCGATCAAGAAGTATTTGCCAAGATAAAGTTGTGTCGCAGTATATCCTTCTGCCCACCCTTGTGATATTTAACTACTTAGTTAGTTAAATAATTATTTTGAATTGTAAAAATACTAACATCGCAGATTTTTTTTTATCAAAAACCATTTTTTTGTCACTAAATAATATTTTTCTTAATTAATAATTATTAAAAATATTATTTAGTGATAAAAAAATGGTTTAAAAAAAAATCTGCGTTGTAAGTATTTTTACACTTCAAAATGATTATTTAACTAAATAAGTAGTTAAATATCACAAGGGCGGGCAGAAGGATATACTGCCATACAACTTTGTCTTGGCACATACTCCTTGATTGATATTCATACCATATCAATAAGCTCTCTTGCGGAACAATATCGGCACTGAGCGGATCCGGACGTTGGTGTGAATCAGCCTTAAAAGTTATATTCACTCTACCGACGCCACCGTCTAGAAAGTCAATCATAATACCAAGTTGTGTTCAAATGTATGCAAGGAACTCCTAAAATATTGAAATGATCTTTGTGGTGCAGAATTTCGTTTTGAAATTCGCTTTACATATTGTAGATTTGGATAAAAGATTAAAGTTGCAATCTTTATATGCGGTATTGAGAAGAATGGCCAGAATACAATGGACTACAAGGCGTACCAATCTATCAATCCTAAAAGAGCTAGGCATTCGAAACAAGGTTAAACCGTTTGCATACAACAAATCTTGGTATATATCGAAAGAAGTGCTCGCCCAACTGAAAAATCGAACCAGGGGATAGAGTGCAGATTCAAAGATTAGATTTGAGGTTAAAAGAAAACTGATGGCTAAATCAACATAAATGGAAATGAATGTATGAATGTAGTCGTGACAAAAACCTAATGTTTCGATTTGACAAGAGCTACTGATATTTAGAATATTTCGACAAAAGGGTATTTATTGAGTCCTATAAGTTGCTAGGGATCTCAGAATAACTGATAAAATAAAAATAAAACAAAAATAAATGAAAGGGAAAAGAAATACTCTTTCATCTCCTAATTTTGTAAATAGAACTGTCAAAAAAATTATTTTTTTTCAACGCAAATGTATCTGCTGTGAACGAAAAATTGATCATTAATTTATGTAAATGTTTACAAGTTCTGTGCACGCAATTTTAATATCCTCACCAACGCCCAGCGGTGCAGGTAAACAAAGACAAATATGCAGATTCTAATTAGTTGACCCCCCTAAAGGGGGTTTTCTCGCTCATTTAAATCCAAAAAATCAGTGTCATTTATTCTTTTAAAATTTGAAACACTTTGAACAACACCCGGCCCATTTTAGCTATTGATAAAATTTTATTCAGCTTGCAAGTATGAGAAAATGAACGTTTGACAGCTAATCACAATTTGATCAAAAGCTGAAATAGGGCCAAAAATCAGTGTTTAAGGGTCAGCACTAGATAATGACAATTAACGTTACTTAATAGTATTCTAATACAAGCGATCCAACAAATGATGTATCTGAACTATTTATATGGGTAGTAAAATGTTTGAGGTTTCCAGTGAATACAATTTTACAACTAATAATCCTTTAAAATTTATGAAAACCATACAAAAATGATAGTAAAAGCTGCAGTTTTGACACCAGAAAAGGCCTTTTTGAACGTTTAACCTAAAATTCTAGTATGCATTTCATGGATAATTTAAAAGATTACTGATAAAAAGTATCTATTTTTGGGTGTTCACATAATAGAGATCGTTCTTATTTTTAAAATTTCGTCAATTTGGTGGTTTTCATTTGAGTTAAGAACATCTTAAACAAATACCACAATAAAAAGAATTTCGAACACTTAGGAATGAAAACAAAAATCGGCACAATCATTTAATTTCGATTCCAAGAATCTTAATTGAACATTTCAAAATAGATATCTCGGTTGTAGCCATCGCTAGTGTTCCTTAGTAAGCGGCACCATATTCATGAAGCACTCTCCGTTTCACCAACTAATGCAATATATTGCGACATCATCACATCGAGGGGGCAGCACGAGCGCTTTGCTTAGGACGGCTCAGCTAATCCCGGACTAGCTGCGAATAATTCCGATCTCTGCATTTAGCTGTTCGAGTTAGCCCACTTTGGCGGAGTTTCCTCTGCCGGCGCCACCGCTGTTTGAACTGGTGTTTGTTTAATTTGAGGATTTGTCTTAACTCATGACCCGGTACATAACATCTTTGGGTGGAGTCCGGCAATCAAACTTTCAGGGGGTTTGGTCAGATGTTGGTTCGTCGTGTTTTTTAATTATTCAGAAATATTTGTTCAAACGTAGTTTTTGGAAAACTGTACTTTTTTACTAACTTGGTAAGTACTAGAGTTTTGACACTAAAAATCTTTTTTTTCAAACTATTGATCAGTAGGAAGCGAGCGATACAGGTTCTTGTTTATTTTTTTAATGACTATTTTTTCACGACTGTTGAAAAGAATAAGTCCATATTGCTATTCCTGAATCATCACTCTACTAATTATGGATATCGTTTCCCACTGTCCAGAATGTCGAGACTTGTTAACTCAAACCATGGTCTTGAAAATGTTCTTTCTCATATATATTTTGTCCTATTTTTGTCATTGCTTTATGAAAATATTATGTGATATTCTTTCTCTTTTGTTATTTTTCCCCATTTCGTGTTATGTATTTTTAAGTTATTGGACACAAACAAACAAATAACTATAATTAATCATAAATTTAAAAAAAGTATCAAAATTTAAATTTCAATGATAACTTTTAATGTAAATTTCAATCTTTGCAACAAAGGCGAAAAGTAGCTGATTTGATATTCCCACATAAAATCTTAAAAAATAACATCGATTTCACAAAATTTCTTTCCCTGAATATTTTTGACATAGGTACCCGTGTGACTTATCCGCCACACTAAAATATTCCATACGTTAGCTAATAAAATAAATGCAACAGCAAATTTGCCAATTAACCGTGCTCTTCATACGTTCAATAATCTTCGTCTCAATTCTAATATTGAGTTTTTTTCTGATTCTTCTCCATCATTTAAAAAAAAAAAATTATCAAAGATATAACCTGCCCTAAGCGCACATACACACATCTCTTCACCACAGAACACCACTTCTCACACCTCAAACTACTAACACAATCATATATACTTATACACTACACAGTACACATGTCAACAGGTAACATTTAATAAATAAACAAAAAATACAATGACACATATGATAGGTACCGATCTTTGTATGGTACTTTATATCCGTAAAATATCCTTCGAATTATAATAATAATTCAGGTTGCAAATAATATTTCTAGTAAAAAATAGATTGGTTAATTCCATTGAAAAGATGGTGGAAAAAAATAAATATAATGCGTCCAATGCTCCTTAGTGTAGATCCTTAAATAACAAATAATTATTTTGATGTCTCGTTTGGATACCATCTCTACGTACCCCCAGAAGTGTGCTCGGACGATATTAGTTGATGCAATTTTGAAAAGCCTCACAAACATGTACGAGTACATTGAAAACCTATTAGATACAGTGACTACTCAATGTATTCTCAAAATTTGTGTTATTTGCATATCCACAAACATTTATGTTTATATATATATATATAGGAATGACTATGCAGAATTATTCTTTAGATACATCGTGTGCTAGTTCAATACTATAACAAGTAAAAAAAAAATTGACTTATGGGTGTCTTTTGATTCCAAACTAATAAATAACTCAATTTTTTTTGCTTGTTTAAGTATTAAACTAGCACAGCGACATATCTAACAAAGAAAATTGAGATGAGACAGAAAAATGTGCTTTTATTTTTTGAAAAAAGACATATGACATGATAACATTCGAAAAACAAAATTCCTAAGCTTTGTTTTGGCTCTCGTGAACATCTGCGTTTATTGACTCATCCCGTTCTTCCCTGCACACACAGTTTTTATTTTTTTTGTTTATCGTAGAATTTAATCTTTTCAAATCGTTGTTAATAATTTGGATTATTTATTTATTTTAATTTACTGTGAGCCACTTTTGTTATTGTTAACGTCTTAATTATTTAATTGAATAATATTACAAGCATTTAATTTAAAAAATATATTTTTAGTTCAAAATCAAATCAATCTCTTTAAAATGATTGTAAAAGCCCAGTGGCCTTGTATGTGTTTTAAAAATAAAATATGGAACACCACGGAGGCTGTTCTGTGTCCATTATTTCAAGCCCACGAGTAGAGTGGATATGTATCCGCCCCGCGGTACAATAACTTATTTTAACGTCCACACATACTCGCATTTTCCATAACTAACGTTTACATACAAGCATCCTCCGCCGTAATGATAAATAACGACGCCTGTAGTTTACGATTTTAAGTTAAACCCTAATTCAGGTTCCGCCGGTCCGCCGCCCCCTGAGGGATATCCGCCCCCCCCACCTACCCCCCCGCCCCAACCGACCTTCACATCCGCTGGATAACGAGATAGTTCCGACAAAATTCCAACAACAATAAACTTTTATCCGCCATCAATCTTAATTAGGTGCCGAAACCCGCTCCGTGAATGTTTGGCCCGTTGTAGTCCTGTTGTGATGTGGCCTTTTGAACGAGTCGCGGGGCGGCCCCGGCTTTGGCTTAATGCAAACTCAATAAGGGACGCTGCGGAACGGTTTCGGGCTCGGGATGACGGCTTCTATCATTATTACTCGACCTTACTGTGGCGGGTGAGAGCTAGTGATGGTTACGATCGAAACATTAGCGGTCGTAATATTTTAATGATGGAATACTGTTTTGAAACACGATGTTTCATCATCAACATTTTGTTGATCTTTCCTCACTTTAGAGATGACGGCGTAATTTTTAGTTAATGTTATGGTAAACATTATTTTTGTTGACGTTTTGACTACTGATTAGAAAACTAAGGCATGTGGTAAAAATCGTAGGTAAAATGTCTGAAATGCCATTTTGGGAAGTTTACACATTGAAGTATTTTTATTATTTTACAATAAATTTCAAAAGTCTTCAGTACCTGGTTGGATTTTGAAACAAAAGTTAATTCAGGTATTTTTTTGCTCTCACTGAGTTACTTGAAGCGACAGACAGCTAAAAAAAGTCCCAAACTTTTTTGGTTCGAGTCAAGGTAAATATATTTGAGATGAAGGGCCATAAAAGTCTTCAGAATCAAACGAGAGTCAAAGCGTTCGATGAAAAAACTGCATATTTGACTCATTTTTGTCCAAAATGTCGCTTAGGCCTCTTTGCCTTTCCAGCAACGATATGTCCAGTTCGAAAGTTCAATCGTAAATTTTCTCGGAATCAGCTTCTTATTGATCTCTGGCATTGTACACCCTCACGGTTACTTTTTAATTAAAAGGTGGTTTAAAATACATTTTGACGAATCAAGGACAAGTTTTAAAACTTATTAATTTTAGCATACCTAGACTGATATCCCCCAAATGTGAAAAATTAAAAATGTGGTGGAAGAATATTCAGGCATAAGAACTTTCGAGAATACTACTGTCTTAAAACGAAATTATTGTTCAAAACTGTTACCTCAGATTCAAATAGTCATAATGTTATCTAACCTCCTGTGGGAGGGGCATAATACGGAGAAGAAGGCTAGACGATACATCATAATTAACTGGAAATAAACTAAATACATAAAACAATGTTTACTTCTTGTAATCGAGGGCTAAACAATCAAACGACCGCTCTGGTGAAAGCTTTATTGTGGGCTTAGCGTAAGAAGGCATTACGTTAGGCCCACTGCGTATCAAAATGTATTATTTCAGGTCATAACTTTCCGTTTAATTGTTTATCACGCAATGCTTTAGAAGGGGCTCACGATTAAGTATGTGCGTGCTAAGTGATTTACTGTTGCGATAAACGCTCGCGGGCAGAACTATGTGTGCGACTCTCACCAATTTAATAAAATCATTTGAAGTGATTTTTTTATGCCCCAAAAGTTTTTTGAGTGGGGAGATAGAGATTATATGATAACCATGTCCACCCTGATAGGGGAGTGTTGTTAGTTGGAATAAAATGAGGGGAAGAGAAATGAAACAATAAGTTAGGAATATATATATACATATATATATATACAGCTATTCAGTACTGATGATGGTTTATTGGACATTGCTTAAGTCATGTCAAGCAACGTTTGAATTCTAAAAGGAGATTTCTCATTAGGACAAAATCAACATTATCTTCTATTCTGCAATAGAATGAACAAATACTATCCTCTTTTAATGTTTTTTTTGTAAATTTATAATAAATACTCGCGAATAATAAATAAATTAATGTTTTTTTCTATCTTTTATAATTATTGATGTTGTTCAAATTTTCACTTGGATCTAATAATATATATCGTAGGATCTTAATAGTAAGTTTTAACTCTTCTGAGTACGAAAACTTTTCGTTTAATAAGTTTGAAATATTATGTTTTATAACTTTTGGAAAATAAAAAAAATATATCGACTAAAAGGTGTGCCAATTTTTGAGAGCCTGATGAAAGAAAGTGTAATTTTAATGACCGGTTTGTAGCCTGATTGATAAATGCGTCACGTTCCCCCACCCAGACGTCGTGGGTTCAACTCCTCTGCTGGCTAAGTCCTACATCATTGCGCGACCAACATTTTACGCTTAACATGATAGTACGAGTAGTAAGAGTTTTTCAAATATTGTCTAGTCATTCGTGACCCAGGAATATTTGTTTTTTTTTATACGTAATTAATTCACAGCGCCCTTGAGGTGATTTTACACAAAAACGGCGCTATACAAATTATCCAAATATTATTATTATTAATTAATTTAAAGTTTATTGCTAAATAACATTTATGAAATCGTAAACAGTAATTTATGCATCGAAAAATTTATCTACACGAGACGAAATAATTTTAAAAATTATTAATACATTCTATGCGTTACTTATTTCCAACAAAAAACGACAGTATTTAATATAAGAAAGAATTAACGATTCATTAAAACTTATATTGTATATTAACTAAATAATTTCATTATTATTTGAGTATGCATACGCAGGCACAATATCTATTATTATTTTTTACCCTCATTTTCCCGCAGCAGGGGGTGAGAGTTTTGATACAGAGCCCAGAGGTAACGGGTTCGGTTCAATATCAAGCCAAATGCGAATAAAATGTAAAAAAATTACACAGTTTTTTATGTTTTATTTATTAAATTGGTCAGACTAGTCAGGTTACTTTCCAATCATCCCTTACATATTTTCCTTAACTTTTCCATTTTCTCCAAGCCCAATATTTCCCCATGTCGTGCAATACTCCCACTAGCTTTGCGCAGCGAGATTCTTGTTTGATGTCACATAAAAAAGCCACGCATTTCAAACAGCTCTTTCAAGTGTAATGCATCGTGTACAACACGCATTTCGAGACGACAGAGCACGCTCAAAAGTTGTTATTTACTTAGAAGTCAGTGCATCATGTGGAAGTGAGGTGTGTCTAAAAGGCTTGTTTGTGAGAGTTTATTTTTTAGGGTCTTGTTTCTGCAATTTTTCATAAAAACGTTTTTTTTTACTAAAATGCTTGCTTCCTTTGTAAAATTACAACATCTGCTACAATGAAATGACAACAATTGTGTAGGTGTTTTTTTATTTCAATTTTTGCGTATATTATTTCACTTCCGAATTAAATAATAATCCATTTAAGTAATGTAGACATTGTGCAACAATTTGAAAAAATCAACCACATTTTTGGCAATCTTTTCTTATAACGACGTTTTTTTCACAATTTGCTCTTTACACTAAATTATACGTGCTCAAACTTTTTGCTGGTGATAAACAAACATACCACTAAATTATAAAATAAGATATTATTATTTTATTAGACCTTGAATATAAATGTTACAAAATAAGGTGCCGAATATTTTTTTAATCTTCCTGTCATTGTTTTATGAAGATGTAATGTTGTAAATACAAAAGAGATTTGAACCATAATCTGCGGATAGTGTTATTGAATTTAAACATTGTGCATTGTAAATGACTTCATATCGTCACCAGAAAGGCAAAGAGGCTGAAGCTCCATTTTGGGAAGTTTACACCGGAGCACTTTTTAAGTTTTTTTTACAATAAAACTCACAAGTCTTCAGTACCTGGTTGGATTTAAAAAAAAAGTTAACTCAGGAACTCAATGCTCTCACTGGGTTACCTGAAGCGACCTAAAGCTAAGAAATTCCCAAACTTGTGTCGCTTAAGTCAAGTCATCTCCCAAATGGTAAATATATTTTAAATGGGTGAAGGGCTACAAAATTCTTCATAAACAAACGAGAGTCAGCGCATTCGATGCAGAAAAAAAAAACGGATCAAAACTGCTTATTTTACTCATATGCCTTTCCAGAGACGATATTATAACGGTCTGAAAAAAATTGTTTTTTTACTCATATAATTTACAGCCTACACATTTACAGTAAAGGAGTTTATAAATATAATGTGGTAATACAGTTGATATAACATTATATTAAAAATACATTGTTTTCTCATATGGGCGCCGAGTCACGTCTCCATACTAATTAAAAGTAATCTCACATTTCAGAAATCTCCCTTGTGCTCGCAATCCTGATTAAGGGAGTGTTCAATGAATGAAGAGTCTGAAATATTTCATCCGTGCTCTATTTCTGATTCTAACACAAATTAAATTAGTACAAGACGCCAGATGAATACGTCTTTTTAATTGAGATCATTTATAAAAAAAAGGTATTTTGGAACATTTGGCACATTTACTGTGTTACGTTCAAATACATCAACTGTAAAAACGTAACGAAATCAACAAAAAACGTCCACTTAAAATGAAAGAAAGATTATAGCAGTTCTTATTGTGATTTGAAAAAAAAAAAAATAAATTTTTTGGTGGGCAATCATTTTTTATAATACTGTCAACGAAAGCCTTAATATGCCTTTCCGGGAATGCATTTTTTACACAGCAAATGTAAAATGCACTCATAATAATGATAGCAAACTGTTGACAAAAATATGTTGGTTTCCAAACAGTTGAAACAATTATAAATTTGTATAAGACCAAAGATATTATTTTAATTTTTATGACCGAGCGGTTTCGCTTAGTCTAAGCATCATTAGGGTACAACATCAAATTCAACAAAAAATACATAGTGTTTGGATATATATACTCATACATACAGAGGGAGAACACAATATGAAATAAAATAAGAGTGCAGTAAGAAAACAAAAAAAATAGGAATAAAAGGAATAGAGAGAAAGAGACGAGAATACGAAATAAAAGAGGCAAAACGTCTACTGAAAAGGTGATAAAAGAATATAAAGAAATTTTATTAGTTTACGGGAAATCTGTCTCATAAAAATTAAATCAATATCTGTGGTCCAATACAAAATTATAATTACATTTTTATTAAATATATCAAACCAAAAAGTGATTGCTTTCTACGAAAAAAATAAAAATACATATGTTGAAAATATATTGTGAAGTGATGATCCTTGATGCATTATGTAAATTAATATACCAAACGCCGTTTAAAATATCTAAATTAACCTGTTTTTTTCAAAATAATTATTTTATTAATAAAATAAATGCTAAAATATGACATTCAAATCTTTATTCGTCTGTCTGCCACAGAGATTCAACGCACTCCGTTCCAACGGTATTTCAAAATTCTCACTGTGGCAGGACGCATACCTCCGATTCCCAATCTTTCCATTACATTATTGCAGAGGTGATGCGTCGATTTACATCTTCCTTTCCCGCTGTCTACTAAAGAATGTCGGAGTAGTTCATATCTCGCCTTGAAGGCCTTGCAGGGCCCACAAGCAGGCAGTCCAGTTAGTCTCAGAAGAGACCCCTGATTCAATGCACATTTTTCTGAATGTTCTTTGAAAACAAAAGCTCCCATTCATATTGACACGTATTGCCTATTGTCATATAAATCGTTATTTTTTTTACTTGATTCTCCATGTAAATTTTTTATAATTAAAATAAATGAAGTTGTTTAAGAGTCAGCACCCAAAACACAAACATTTCGACTTTCTAGTACATGCAAAACCAAAAATTTTCTATCTTTCAATTTTATACGAGTAGCTAGAAAAAATTCTAAGGTTTCCAGTGAATACAATTCTTAAATAGAAATCTTTTAAATTATTTATGAAATTCACATTGGAATATTAAGTAAGACGTTCAAAAATGACTTTGCTGGTTTTCGGACTGCACCTTTTACTGAATTTTTGTATGTTTTTCATAGAGTTTAAAGGATTACAGAAAAAAAAATGTTTTCACTGGAAACCTCAGATATTTTTATAACTCCCTATTAGAAAATTAGCAAATAAATCATTTGTCGTAATGCTTGTATTAGAATGCTACAAATTAACGCAAGTAATATAATGTGTATATATTGTCTGTCTTACTTTTTAGATTTTAACGCCCCAGTTTAGTGTTGGCTTAGCTAAGCCCAACGTAGGTTATTTAATTAGGGGCATAAGCCACTGTTACAAGTCAAGTTTTTCGCTATTCAGACTTTACTCTACGTGTTACATTTATACCTCGTTTATGTACACGAATACTATGCTAGTTATCCAAGTAAATATTTTCCATCACTAGAAGAAACTACCACACGTACCGATTTTCAATTATCCTGCTCAACGGAAGCGTTATAATCCGATTTTGTAATTTTATATTTGATCAAACCGTAAAATTCA
Source organism: Drusus annulatus (assembly GCA_022651775.1). NCBI lineage: Eukaryota > Metazoa > Arthropoda > Insecta > Trichoptera > Limnephilidae > Drusus > Drusus annulatus. The sequence continues at coordinate 834,979 of JAGWCC010000408.1, forward strand.
ATAGAGGAAAAGGATTTCTGCATCAGTGTTTTCGTGTTTGTTTGAAAAATGCATTCGCATTGATCGAACATGCTTCCGGAAACCACTGGAAAGGAAATAAGACGAAATGCAATTTGGCTTCCTGAGGCAGTTCTGTACCTTTTATTTGAAGACCATCGTTCAACGTCAGGGGGGAAAAACCACCTTCCTTGCATTGCATTCCTGCTATAAAAACTGCTGATCGCATGGACGAAGTAATGAGATTGATTAAATAGCAGTATTTCTTCAAACGTCTTTTAACACGTTGGTATTGAATAATTACTATGTGAGGTTTTTAAAATCATTCCTAAATAATGTAATATAATTATTAGTGACAAAAATTTAGAGCATTTTTAAATTAAGTTAATTTCTCGATTTGTGGTATAAAAGATTCAAAATCCCAGGAAAGAAACAAATATGGTATTTTTTTTTATTACAAAAGCATGCATTAAAAAATGGGACTAGTTTTTTTATTGCCTATGGTACACTATAAATTGAACCTGGATTTTTGTCGCAAAAACAAGGATAATAATATATCACAACACTTTTTTGAACTTTTACCCACCCTGCATGATATTTCAGAAAGACTAAATAAACATTTTAAAGTTTTTTTTATAACATTTTAAAGAAAGCTATGAATCCTAAGACTTATAATAATGACCCTTTAACCAAACGTAACTGTCCATAAAAAAAAACTTTAAAGGTAATATGATATATGACTAATCTAAATGTTTTTTTTTTTAAATATAAAATCATGAAAGTATTTTTCTCAATTGGTGAGGCCCTGCTTTTGCGACCAAAAACCGGGTATTTATTAATAAAATATTCAATGACTATATAAAACCCTGGCTTTAAATCATTAAAATACGACAATAAAAACCTGATATTTTGTTAGTTTTGTTGAATATCCCTGAAGCGGTGGTAGGTATAGGACTTAAGGCTTCGACGAGAAAATCGAAAACAGAAAAGTATTTGTATGCACAAAATGAGATGAGATCTCATTGATGTTGGTGGATTGCATCATTTTGCTCAACACAAATTGCACTTCTTGAGATAGACCACACAGATAGTCAAATATGAAAGGGGTTTGTCCAGCTTGTTTCGTAATTTAACTTAACGTCAGTTCCTTTTATGGATCACTGACTTAAAGCGGTTATTTTTAAAACCCAGATGCAAGTGTTAAATGCAGAGCAGGTTTTTGAAAACTTGGTTGGAAAAAATATACATTTTCAAAACGATCATTAGTCGACGAGAGCCGTTTATTGATTCATGTCGAATTAATGTGAAATAATACCTTTTATTTTGTCGTTCTTGAATATTTAAGTTGAAAAAAAAACTCTTTAAAATTTGATAACAGTTGTTGTTGACGTATGGCGTGAAAATTACACGGATTTGAAAAACAACAATTTTTTAATCTTTCTAATCTTGGTCTCTTGTAAATCCACATTAACAAATCCTTACTTGTATTTCCTTCCCCAACCCACTTTATTCAATCCAATTGGGTAACAAAATACTTATTCGTTTATATGGTGTCATATAAAGCGTTAATTATTGCAGAAAGTTGATTATAATTTGGTACATGATAAAATTATAAAAAAAACGATTTACTCGTCTAAGATCAGTGAAACTGTAGTCAGGCGGAAAATTAGTATCATTCAATGGTATCCTTCAATAGGGTAGAAAAAACAAAAGCTGATCAAATAAGAGATACGTTACCTATTTGATGAGAACTGACTTTTCATTAAATATTTATAAAATTCAGTGGATGTTAAGTAGATAATATCAATGTACTAAAAAATTAAAGTATTTTTTTATGTTTTCTGAAGTGGGTTCTTGAATATAGAAAGTGAATGGTTAGTTTGAGTGGCTGAAGTAACGAAATTTTCGGTTAATTTATAGTTTCCGTTAAATATTTAGTATCAAACCAAGCGAAACTAAATGCAAAACTACTACTTGTTTGGCTTGTAATATAAAATCATTTCAAAGCGGGGGTTGGTTTATTTGATTAACTATTCAAGCAGTAGAGTAGCGGAATATCCTCGTTGTATTTTTATCAAATCCGCGATCCTATTCGTTTCGCATTCCCTTTGAAGGTAAATTGGAAATATTTGATCGAGTATCGAGGCGATTAACGGCGCAAATTAATATGATCCATTGGGCTAGAGATAATCTTTGTGTAGTCAATAGTACTAAGAGGAGAGCTACCATGAAATGGCCGAAATATTGTACCGAGAGTAACATATTTTGTCTACTTACGATTGTTTTATGAGGCCCTCGTTGTTTAAATACAACCTGAACTTGTACAACATTTAACTATTTAGCTACACAATGGTGAGTAAACTTCTGAATAATGGTGAATGTTTGTAAAATTTTATGGTCATATTTGAAAAATGACATCATTTCATAAAGTGGATACGGCGCGCTTCCATGAATTGGACACCCAGTATGTCAACTTCAAGGAATATTCATCGTTTTTTTTTCTTTCAATGTAATTCATATTAATTTGTTATAAATGATTTCTTTTAAAAAAAAAAATTACTTCCTTAAATGAGTTTCACTTAAAAATATTAGATTTTTCACTAACGTTTCATTATTATTGTTATTTAGGTGAGCAATTGAGCGATTCAAATACTAATACCCAACTATCGATTCGCGAAAAGTCTTCATCTGATACCGCTACACTTGCCGACATAATGAACATGGTTAGTTAAGATTATTGTCATCGACGAAGGCAGACTGACGTCATTAATCACATATGCTAAGGGCAATACGGCATACACACCGAAGAACGGATTCAGTGCAAAGTTTGTTTACAATGGGCCCACGAATATTGTGGCAGAATGGGTTCGCTATTTTTTTAATGTGCAAACTGTTTTGAATTTTTGCATTTCTAATTATTTTTCAACACATTAATTATTTAATACAATTACCTATAATCTTCATTATTAAACTCATTTGGTTTTATTTGTTTTTTTTTTTTCATTTATTGATAATTATACTGTTATTATCGAACAAATAGAAACAATAATAAGGCCCATTATTTATGTTTGTCCATTTCATTAGCCAGGGTGTCCAATTCATGGGAACATCCCTATGAATTGGACACATTTATTTTTTGTTTTAAATGGGTCAAAATCGTGAATTTAAAAAGACCACAAGAAATGCAAGTATGCACATTAAAGACAATGAAACACGCCAACAGAAAAAAAATCATAAAGTAATTTATTGGAATTTAGAGACTTGAGAAGAAAAGTGTCCACTTTATGGTAACTCTCCCCTACCTATCAATTTTCTACAAAAACTCAACATAATCTACTTCATTTGCATAGAATATAAAAGATTTCAGAACAGGATATTCCACATGTGGGATACGTTGTGAGGTGAAAAGTGGTGGGAAGGGCAATAAGATGAGTAAGAGGAAGGTTAGGATTATGTTACTTAACTAATTAGATCTGGTATCTGAACACGACAAAAACCATTTCAAGAAACAAATTTCTCTAGTATTTTATTTGCTTACATTACCTAATGCTCTTCAGTACCTACTCAGCCTTTCAAAGAAAAATATGTTTTTCACTATATTTCATTCAATAAAATTCAATGTTTTTAATAAGAACGAACTCGCAAACAACACATTTTATAAGAACCGGTAGGAAAATAACAAAATAAAATATTTTTACATATCTCACAAAGGAATGTTCCGCATTCAAATAAATTATTATGATTCCATCCCATCTGGAGGGCGCATTATTTTCAAGGGTCAAAAAAGCCTTCATTATGCGAATACAGAAATTTTCTTATTTATGGACTTTTTTGTACTAAAACTTCTTGATATCTGTTAGGAAACATATCAACGATAAAATAAAATTAGAGAATACTGTGCAAATTACTTTAGAAATTTCAAAAGTTGGAATTTAAAAATTGTTTTTAAAATAGAAATTATGATGGGTATGCCATGAATAGAGCGCAACAAAACTTTCTTCTGACACAAACAGCTAGCTACATTCACATCCAAAATATATTTTTTAAATAGTGACTCGGATCTAGTGGGGCTGTGGCATTTCCAATTCGGATTATGTTTGGAGGCTAAACAACTTAACAAAGAGAAGGAGATTATCAGGAAGGTTTGAAGTATCTAGCTATTCAGATCAAGCAACATTTCAATTTGGAATGTTCGTTTCTCACCAGGACGTGGTAGATACTCTATGTATAGCCCTGGTGAAATACCACCATTCAGAATCGAAAAGTTGCTTAAAATGGCTTAAGTCGTATTTGGTTACTAGATCTGAATAGCCAGGTACATCCCAACCTTCCTCTTCCCCATTTAATTCCCCTCCCCAATAATGCAATAGTCTCACTGGATCTAAGCGACTTGGAGCAGTTGAGACTCTGGTGCGGTATTCACTATTTTCCCATATTTTTATTACTGTTTAACGATTCTTTTCTTGTGTAACAACAGAGAAAAAAACAAGTTCTTAATTCTCCAAAATAGAGCAATGAGAAATTTACATAGATGAAATTAATATTCAAAAGTAACTAAAATGTCAGAGAAACTAAATTGACCAACAGCGAAACAGATGCTCACATTAAACACATTAATGTTTATGCATAAACTTAAGAACAACTTGTTACCAATAATTTTCTGAAATAATTATCCAAAATGTTGATATTTACAAACAAAATACAAAGGCATGCAAATAAATCAGACTACCAGAAAAGAATAAAGCCAACACACAAAATAGGTTTCTATATAAAGGGATAAAATCTCATAATGCGCTGCCGGAAACCATCAAAATTATGCCAATCAATAAATTCAAAATAGCCTGTAAAAACTATATGAAATACATATAATACAAAATAATAAGTAGTATATAAGTTAAAATATTATAAAGTCAAAAATAAAATAAAATAATAAGATGATTTGTGTACTTTAATGTACAAGTAACTAGTATAAAATATAAAAAAAATAATAATAAAAATTACGAGACTGAGAGTATCTACTGCTATAGTACGCGGTGGAAACACACTAATATTATTATTTATAATTTTGAAACTGTTGATTCGTGGTGGATTTCAATAATACATTTTTTCCCATGTAACCCGTCTCCCAGAAGGTAATAAAACTACCCAAATGTATTTTTGAATGTTATTGTAAAGCCGCTTCTGTCAGCAATAAAACCAAACCTAAAGTCACAGACGTTCACTAAGAGACTCAATAAGCGTCCATTCCGGACACTAATAGTATATGTGCCATTGATTCACTTGGAATTGTACCAGTCTGAAGATGCCCGTCATAAGGTGAAACCGGTCAGGTCTTAAATAAAAAATACTAGAATATAGTTAAAAAAATCATTTACACTTATATTTGTTTTGATTCATCATCTTGCTGAATGTTGTACTTTTATACAATGCCCTACAGAATACAGCGGCGGTACGTCAGCAACACGCGAAGACCATTTGTCTTTTTCAGTATCTCTTTCGCCGCGAATCTTTTAGGGTCTGCCTTTGTACTGAATATCGCCCAACACTTTACATTGTGTACCTTCTTTCCCACCGCAGAAATAAAACACGTTTTTAGTTGAGTATTCTTTTGTCGGACTGTTGTTTAACGTGTTTTTTAAATGTGACGAACGGAAGGATCGATACAAGTAAGGAGAATCAGATTATTTAGATTTATCAAAAAAAAAATATTTTTTAACAATAAAAATGTAACACGTTTTGAGTTAAGTTTTTTTTTGTTGGACAGTTGTTTAACGTGCTTTCCAAATGTAAAAGTCCTTTAAAACAGACACGCCATTTGGATCAGTGATACTAGGGCAACTGTAGTAGTGTTTTTATAAGACGAAAGGATCAATATAAGTTAAGAAAAATAATTTTGAAATTTGGTCACAAAAAATTTACTATTTTTTTCTAATTTTGTAACTGTTAATTCATGGTGGAATTCCATTTTAATGATTTAATAAAACAAATTTACAACTTTATTTCACTTTTTTGATTGGACCGGTTTCAGCCTATAACGTCCATCTTCAGACTAGTGTGTCAGTGTAGTGCGTCACACTAGTCTGAAGATGGCCGTTACGCAAAAAATAAAAAAAAGTGGAATAAAGTTATAAATTTGTTTAATTAAATCATTTAAAAAAATTACTGTTTGAAACGGTTAAATTTGCTTTCATATCTTATTATTGAAAATCTTCTTCTGTTACTTTTACTCTTGAAAATAGTCCTCCACGACACAGAACTCTGAGCGTGGAGAACAATATACATTATCTTGTAATAAAAAACATGCCTATTCAAAATTAAAAAAATAATAATCTTAATGATTAATCCAAATTACGAACAAACTTCTCAATACTTTATTTTTGTTTTCAAAGCTTTAAGCGCGAAGATTTTTTTTAATACTAATCTTTCTACTTAGCATGGCATGTTCTAAAGACTTAGCAAGTCGTTACTCTCTGTAAGCATCGAACTCGACCAGCTATGCACTTAAATAGTTAATGTATTCACTTTTCTTCTTCTCACTAAAATTTTAAGCTTATTTATCTTTACGGGGTTCACATATTACCTACATAAATAACAAAATGTAAGGCTTTGTTGTAAGATTTCAGATAGATATTGAAAAAAATAACTTTAGTATGTAAAATATTTTTATTAAAAAAATTGTATTAAAATAAAGATATTTTTAAACATAACTCAAGAGTCCAAGCTATCGTGAGCCAGTTGAGCTATGTCATCCCTAAATGGAGAATGTTATGAGATGGAAAGTAATGCGGGGAAGGAGAAGGGGCAAAAATTTCCCGCTATTCATATCTGATTAGTAAAAAAAGATTCAGAAATTTTATGAAACGCTATTTTATTTATGAATAAAACACATAAACTTTGTTTATATCCACTTTATTGTTTAATATCACGTCTAACGGATTCGAAAGTACCCTTTCATCGTCAGGACAATATTAAAATTAAAAAATCTATAAATATATTTTTTAATTTTAATATTGTCCTGACGATGAAAGGGTACTTTCGAAACCGGTAGACGTGATATTAAACAATAAAGTGGTTATAAACAAAGTTTATGTGTTTTATTTATAAATATGGCAAGCCACAAAGTAAATGCTTTTTACGAATACGCTATTTTATTTATTTATTTTATTTTTAATTTTTTACCAGCAAACTGGTGAAATTACAAATCTGAGATATTACACGAGACTTAATACATTTCAAAAAGTTAAATATTAAACTTAATAACAATGAAAACAAAAAATTACATTAAATTAATTTTAATTTTTATAAAAAGTAAAAAAATAAATAATGATAGTGTCACCGGAACGATACTGACGCTATCTTCCAACAATAAACGACGTACACACAAACACATGCTATGCCACGATAAGAGTAAAAATATATATAAATAAATTAAAATGGATATAAAAACATTTATATGGCTTGAAATTTAGAAAAAAAAAGTTTGTTAAAACAATTTGTTTGTAAGAAGAAAACTATGATAATGTGTTTTGAAATATTGTTATTTCACTCAATGAAAAATTTCACCGTACAAGTAAAAGAACAGTCAAAGACATTTCCGCTGGTAAACTCTGTTTTACAAAATACAATGCCGCAAATGGTTACGATTCAATAAAGTGAGGTTGCCTCCAATTGAATTTGTGAAACGTGCCTTTGAAAACAAAACAACTTTATCGGGCTTTGGTTCGTTTTCAGGCTACAGAAATATTCACTGCATGATTGAAACCAATAATGAAATAACACGAAACTGTGTTCCAACACTGGGAACTGTTTAACTAGGCAAAGTGCTACCCACAGACAACCGGTGCTGGGGGAAATCACTGTTATTGCAAATTCGTTTTATGGATTAAAACTTTATTCATATCTTTAAATCTTATTACGTACATTTCAAATATTCGAAATAATGGTGGATGGTTGGCAACAAATAACATGAATATGCAGACGATATCATAAAACTCGGAAATTAATTCTAAACCGATGTTTGGTAACAGGTTAATGAAGCAGAAAATGAGAATGAAATTTCAACAACTGATTGAAAAGCAAAGCTTCTGCTTGTTTAAAAAGTCCTTCACATGCAACTAATTTAGTAATTACAAATTAACAAACATAACATGTTTGGCAATATTAAAATGATTTAGGAACTTAGGTAAATGATTGTCATCTTAAGAGGCAACAATCAAAAATGACCTTAAACGTTACTTTGTAGCATTCTAATAAAGCAATACCGCAGATGGTTTATTTGAGACTTTTCTATGGGTTTTTAGTAAAATGTCAGATGTTTCCAGTGAATACAATTTGTTAACTATATCCTTTTATATTCTATGAAAAACATGGTAAAATGACAGTAAAGGGTGAAGTTCAAAAACCAGCAAAGGCATTTTTAACGTTTTATTTAAAATTCCAGTATGCATTTCTTATAAAATTTAAAAAACTGCTGTCCAAGACTTGTACTCATTGGAAACTTTAGACACTTGTCTAAATACCCGTAGAATTAACAGATACATAGTTTGTAGTTTTACTTGTACTAGAAAGCCAAAAAGATAAAGGATTGGGTGCTGATCCTTAAGAAATCAAGTAAAACTAAGTTTAAAGAATGTCTGGCTATGTTTTCTCTATTCTAATGTTTGGAAATAAAACCTTGTCACTAAACCAAGCATTAATATTAAAAATAATATGAATAACTAAGGAACAGCGTAGAGGTTCTTGAAATGACCAGTAATTGTATAATTTAAAAAAAAGAATACTCCATCTTTGGTCACGTTAAAGATGATTACCTTCCTGGTAATTCAGGGATAGATAGGTGAAAGACGTGGTAAAAGAATACGCAGAATGGCTGCAGTCTGTATGTCGGGTACTGCCCAGATAAATACAGAACACCAGAAATGGAACAGCACAAACCTCTCATACTCTTAAATTATTTATGAATAGTTACAATCGTCGTAAATCGGTATGAAACCTAGCATAAATCCTTTTATTGAAATTGGTTGATCATTCTACACTTAATACTGTCCCACAAAAAATCACAAGCGAAATGATTTTTTGACAAGTGTTTGAAAAATGTGAAAAAACCTAGGAAATACGCAGTCTAAGACATAGAATAATAGAGTGAATAAAATACTCGAGTTTGGTCAAATCAAGAGACTTCACAGGAGACTTTTTTTAGTTGCAGGTTTCACATAAATAATTTACTAGACCTTTGAAAAAAAAATGTTGAAAACATGTGAAAAAACCCAGGATATACGCAGTCCAAGACACAGGACAATCAAGTGAATGAAATACTTGAGCTCGGCCCTGTCAGAATACTTCACATGAAACTTGTTGGTGAAACATTTGGTTGCTGGTTGCACACAAATAATTTACCAGATCTTTGAATGAAAATTGCTTAAAACAAACCATATTGCCATTCATTTTTTAATAATTGCAGAAAAGGGTCTAAAATGGCCGCCCCAAGAATTGTGGAGATGAGGCAAACTAGAAATGCGTTAGTAGTCATCTGTTCAGTTTAAGTCTGAACATTTAAATTAGAATTAAGCAAGTGCTCTGTAGCAGATCAGAGGTTTTTGGCCTTCCGGCATTTCTGCCTACCTTTGCGGTAAGACGGCGTGATGGGTAGTTTGTTGGTCGATTCCTACTATTTTGGCGCCAACGTTACTGATTTACGTACTTTAAACACGCACACTTAGGTTTGAAATAATTCATGTGTCGAAATTTTTACCATCTTGAGACGGGCTATTTTTAAATTGCAATGGCTATTGTCTCATGTAATGTATAAGTTACTTGACTTTAGTAATATCACTTATTCTGTTTCTGATTGTCTGTGGAATATTGTGTACCGCAAGTACACGGGTAGAATACTTTGTGGAACAAATTTCTTAACTACCCTTAAAGCTTAATATTTATGTCTAAAAATATAAGTCGACAAGCAACTTGTCAAAAACATTCATTTTGGGTTAGTGGTTTGATTTTTCTTTTGGAATTACGATGCCAGAATTTTTTACTCAGGGGATTTCAAACTTGGATCCAACTGATAATGTTATAACTTAATATCATCAGAATATTGAAACATGGAAATGAAAAAGTCGCACGCAAATATGGAGGAAAAGGGGAGAAAAGGCTTTATTTTATTTTTCAAATATCTCGTACCTACATTATGAAGTGTGGTATACAATCACGTTTTTATGATATGACAATACGTTCACAGACGTTGATCTTCTGAAATAACGTCTATATAGCCCAGTTAAATAATATTTGTAATTGAGGGATCGTCAAACGATTTGTAGAAGCTCGTATTTTTACAACATGTCCATCGAACATCACTCTTAAAATACATTTTTACCCAATGATTTATCTTAAGAGGTAGGAACGTATCTATTTCATACAACAACCAAAAGTTCAAGTTTTCTGCCATCAATTTCGTATTTCATCTCAATTGGAGGTTTTTGACCTTGTTTTCTTTTGCTTTGCTTTTTGTACGATCACTTTTTTTTATTTATTTTATATTTCATCACATTATTGTAATTAAGGCGAAGCTTAAAAAGAGCTTTCGACTTATTGAATTACCAAGGTTGACTCTAAATTTGTGCAAAATACCTTTTGTGGCCTATTTTTATAAAATAAAATAAAACCTCTTCAACGCGCCACTAAATAAATAATTTAATGTTGTAAACATTTAATATTAATTTTAGCCTAAAATCCATAAATAAATTTGCATGAAACAAGCACTGCGTATTATATTCCTCTTCAAATCTACATCGCAAAACAAAAATGTTTCAGATTTACCAACATGTCGAAATCACAGAGTTATAAGCTCAAGAACACAATAAATCTATATTTATATATTTAGCTGTGATTTTTACTATTTATTTTGTGGTCAGAAATCTACGAAGGTAACTGTGAGAGCAGTTTGAAATAATATTACGCACGTCAACCCTCCTCACTGACGTGTACCTAGACATGAATAATAATGTACATAGAAGTGCATTTCAAAAACAGTTCCGAATTTCCATGGAACGGGACAGATGCAATACGTAATGTAATATTCAATGGGTACCTAAACATTTTCACTATGCAGGGCGTGTGCATCAGTGGAGCGTTAGTATGATTTTTATTATTGAAAAAAACTTTAGTCTTCACAAGTCTTTTACGCAATTTATGTGCTAAATTTCATATAATAATTATTTAGAATGCAGACCACCATGATACGGGCATATCCCAAGTTTGGGAGGTCGTACTATCAAATATTTTTTTGAATCTGTATATTTAATATGGGGGCTTAATTCACGGACGTCTATCGTACATAAAACTTTAAAAGTGTGAATTGAATTTCATATTTGAGGCAAACTGTTTTATAAATTTAAAAAAAATGCTTGGTAGTCTTTAATATCATGAAATTTGGAGAACTTTTTTTCTAGAATTCCTATCAAATGAATATCGATCTATTTTAAAGTATCTTTTCTTTATTTTCAGGAACGGCTATCATCGTTTTATTTGTAGTATTATTAAACAATGCATCAAATATTTAGCATTCCTTACCGTATACTTAGCAACAATGAATTGCTGTTCCTTAAGCATCACTTCACTAATTATGGGTATCATTCTTCATTGTCCAGAATGTCGAGACTTGTTAACTCAAGCCATGGTCTTGAAATTTTTGGTAGCAGTCTAAATGATTATTGTCATTATTTACGACTCAATTTAATTGCGCATCAAGAAAATCTCCCAAAAGGGTGGTCACCCCTGAAAAAAATCCACCTGTTTACTATCGTGAAATCTCGATAACAGTTATAAAAGCGTGTAAATGGTCCTTATTGGTCGCTTATTTCCTAGGTAGTTGTCAAAAAATGGTCGTTTCGTGTGAACGCAAAAAATAGTTAAGGTTGTAGTAAATTTAAAACTCGTAAAAACTAATTCCTTCGCAGTAACTACTTGCTTTGTTTGTTTTTCAAAAATTTTCACAAGAAATGATTAGCAACTAAATTTCCATAATTGTATTTGCACGAAAATAGAATAATTGTCATAATAAATAGTGAAATAATATTAATAATGCTTGATGGTGCGGTAAACAACACCATTACACGTCGACGAAGATGGTGCGGTAAAAGACACCATTACACGTTGACGAAGATGGATGCGGTAAATATCTCTTTATTTAGGTACACGTTATAATATAAGGAAAATTTTGACCAACAACAATTGTTTTCACACTATTAACATATTCTTTGACAGCCCTAAAATAAATATGACTGAGGTCACCATTTCACGTATAATAATTCTGTTGAAACTACTAGTAACCCGTACGAAATCACGGGATGTAATTTGACTTGTCATGAAAAAATATTAGATGTAAAGATACCATTTCAAATCGATAAAATAATGATGCTAAAAATACATTATGTTAGGTACTTTATAAGGTTGGTAAGAATTTGAAAAGATTCTTTTTTGTTTTCACACTATTTGTTTGCAAAAAAACGGTTTTTGACATCCAATGTTATCTTTGTCGTCTTTTAAATGTTACCTTTCAATGAGGTGATGCATTGAAGGAACAATATAAGGGATAATTTAAAACTTGTCATGAAAAATAATAAATCACTGTTTCCGTGTTTTTACATCGTAAAATAATGAAAAAATACATTATAGGTAGGTACTTTATTTTAGGTTGGTAATTTTGCCACTAAACTTGACACAATAAACGGATTCTATATTTTTTTAGATGTAGTATGTAAAAAAACGGTTCTTGTCGAGAAACATATCCCAATGTTATCTTTGTGGTCTTTTAAATGTTACCTTTCAATGAGGTGCATGTAAACCATACTATTATGTTATTTACTAAAATTTAGATGTTTATTTTCATTTTTATGTTACGAACTACTACTAATACGTAACAAATTTGTTTTTATTCAAGAAACAAAATAGTTTTTAATTATTAAAATTTATCCATCATGTTTGATTTGCTCTTTGTAAAAGTCGACTGGAAGTATTTTGACATTCGCCATTCTGGTCTCATGTCTGCCACAAGTCTATAGCAGTTTGACTTTTCTCTACTAAAATTGAGACAGATGTATATTTATACATTTCATAACATCTACTGCCCTCGTTATAGTATTTTTTATTAAATTTACAATCGTGCTTGAAATTTCGTAGGTGTTGATTTTCTGTATTACCTTCCTAGCAACCACTTTGAAAGCTTTTGAAACCCGTTCTCATAAAAAATAAACACGTTTTTCACAAAGAAAATACCTGGGAAGCTTAATGTTACTGATTCAATCAGACACTCAAAGGAATAAAAACAAAAAAGAAAAGCATTTCGGTATTGAAATTTTTGTTGAACAAAATTTATAACAACTTCAAAGACACTAATTATTTTTCTATCCTCGAGAATCATAAGCAGTTCAAATTTTCTCTTTTTTTCTGTTCAACAGTTTTTTTCTGAATACCTACAAACCTGTTCAGTTCTTTTAAATTATATTTGAAGCGTAAATAAGAAAACAAAAATAAATATTCTGTATAAAATAAATAAAATATTATAAATTTCACGAAAAAAACCTTAAAAAAATATTAATATCCCAAGAACTTGTGGTATAGGAGAATTTTAAAAGCACGAACACATAGGAAACAGAGGAAAAAATATGATTTTTCTTAGAAATATGATGATTTTAAGGTAATATATGAGACAAACCAGCAAAGGAGTAATCAAAGAAGGAAGCTTTGATTTTCCAATTATTATTAAAAAACACCAATTTAATTAGAAACACCACTGTGTGAACTATGCCGCCAAAATACATCGTTATTGATTAAATATATTTCGTAAGCATTCAAAAAAAAATTCACAATATTTGTATAATAATAATAATAATAACAGTTAACTTATATAGCGCAGTTTTGTGATATTTCACCTCAAGTGCGCTTCATGCTAAATTAATTATGCTAGTAAGATTAACTAACAAGGAGAAAATAATACATAATATGTATACAAATTAAAACTATCTAAAATAATGATCGTTTTCATAAATCACAGTGTATGTGTACATCAACAGATTAAAAAACAATTTACTAGGAGCTAAGGGTATAAAAATTCAGATGAAACAAATTAATTCATATAAACACATTTGTCAAATCAAAGAAAAAAAAATATGATTGAGGACAGTTAATATGTTGGCACTTAAAACATTAATATTCAAGTATTGTAAGTAAACGATTCTAAAAATGCAAACTGTGTAAATATAGCAAGTAACAAAAGAAAATAAATATTTTATGACAATGAGTATATGGTTTTCAGTAGATAGTTAGGACATTGAGTTATAATGATAGAAGAAAGGAGAAAACCGAAACAAAGCAAATTAGGGACGTTTTTAAAGAAATTAAATTTTAATAAGTTACGTTTTGTATGTGGGATTTTTAAACAATTTGGTTTTTAGGACCCGTTTGAACTCTGCTAGGTTCTGTATGTTGGCAAGTTTTGTGGGAAGCTTATTCCAGATAACTGGACCAGATACACCAAATGCGCGATCATAGTAAACAGGTTTATTTGATCGAGATGGTTCAATTAATCGAACAGCAGTATCTACGTCTGCTGACCTCAAAGTAAGTTGTCTACTATTTAAGGCTTGTCGGACACACAGTTCCGATATATGGGTTGGTGCCATTCCCTGCAGTGCTTTAAAAATCGTAAGGCAAATCTCAAACTCTATTCATTCAGGGCATCGAAGCCAATGAAGGCGATTCAGAAGTGGAGTAATGTGACAATATTTGGACTCACTATATATCATTCTCGCCGCTGCATTGAAGATGTATTGTAATTGTAATTGTATGCATCAAATATCGTCTAAATAAAATATCTACTATATTTTTTCCTATATGGTACGTGCTGTTAACACATTCAAGTTATACATTATTGTAACTAGAATGCATATGATTTATACGACTTAAAGGTCAGCATTTAAAAATACACACTTTTTGGTTTTCTAGTACAAGAAAAACTACAAATTCTTTTATCTCTCAATTCTATACGGGTAGTTAGAAAAATATCTAAGGTTCCCAGTGAATACAGTTCTTAAACAGTAATCTTTTAAATTGTTTATGAAATGCATACTGAAATTTTAGGTAAAACGTTAAAAAATGCCTTCGCATTTCGGTTTTATAACTTCACATTTTACTGATATTTCAGAATATTTTTCATAGAAATTAAAATATACAGTTAAAAAAATTCTATTCACTGGAAACCTCAGATATTTTTCTAACTAACCATTAGCAGATAAATAATTTGTAGTATTGCTTGCATTAGAATGCTGCAAAGTGACGGTGCTGGCCCTTAGTAGGCTTTTTGTAAATATATTTTGGTTTGTGTTTGTAAGAAATAATTAATTTTCCCTATATGATAAAAAAAAACAATCGATATTTTTTAGCGTGCTAGTTAGATTTTATAAAATCAGCTTAATAATTCAAATATTTTATTCGCACCATTTAAAAAAAAAACATTATCCAACATTGAAATGAGACCCCGTTGGTTAGCAGTTACCAGCGTCAGATAAGAGAGTCCCAGCATAATAGTATGTTGCAGATAACGCCAATTTCCATGAATTTTCCCAACTGAAGGCCGTGTTCGTGGAATGTCTTTAACCTGTCGCCCTGCCTGGCCCGGAGCGGGCGGTAATTCAGGCTTCGCCATTCTGCGACGTCAACCGCCCTCCAGGCTAGAATGTAGTCTGAATGCTCTCCGGTGATCGTATATAACAGGCTTTACACGTTCACTCTGGATCAAGATGTACGGTACATAATTTAGTGATCGTAATATGGGGCTCGATATTTGGCATTCTGTAAGGTAAGTATTTTGTCTGTCATTTTAAAGGAATAATCAATTTGTGTCATTTGTCAATATGGGGGTGTGATAAGATGCGCATAATGCTACTGTGGGAAACTAAGAAATTGTGAAATTGAAGGTTCATTCAATTGTTCGGTTTAGAAAAGTTGGACTAAACGTATTATGTTAATTTTCTACATATCGTCGCTGGAAAGGCAAATGGGCTAAAGCGACACTTTGGTAAAAAAATAGTTAAATATGCAGCTTTGTATCAGTTTTTTTTTTCTACATCGAACGCTCAGACTCTCGACACAATTTTGGAACTTTTTAACTTTTTGTCACTTGAGCATTGAGTTACCTGAGCTATTTTTTTTTTTCAAACCAGACACCGAAGACTTATTGTAAAACCAAAAATACAAACTCTAAAGTGCTCTAAATGGTTAGTTGATTGGACGCGTAAAATATAAAACACATAGTTACAAAATAATTTAACATACATATCGGCGAAACGGTTTGAATTTACCCGGCTATAGAAAATAATAATAAACCAGCTCCAAATTGGCTCAAAATTACGACTGTTTTAACATGGTTTTTACGGGCAGTTCTGCAAATTATGAATTTGATTTGTAATTGAATATAAAATGCACTCCATGCTCTGGGGTACAATGTATGAGGTCCTAACATAATAGCTGATCCGGTAGAGATAAGCGAAAAGGGGATTTACGGTCCAGCGCAGATTGGAAGTAATTGAAAACAACATTGACAAAGAAAAACCCTCGGAGGAACGAGCGACGGCGACGCGCGTCGGGCGCTCAGCGTACGGGACGGGGCGTCCAGTGTACGGCAGCTTTTGATCGCACTAAACACACTGGACTGTGTTTGGGCATTGCTCGTCACGATAGTAAAATACCACACTGGGTGGACACGTTGAGCCTCAATACTGTAAAACCTGCCATTGAAGTTAAAAAAAATAAACAGCTTACTTTGGATGTTTTGTCGAAGCCAATAAAGTTGTAACTAATAATTAGGACCCGGATTCTTGTTGCGAAAGCAAGGCATCACCTTTAGAAAAAAAAAATGAAGTATTAACATATTTTTAACATTAGAATTAACTAACGAAAGCTTTATGCTTTATTTTAATATCAATTATTGAAACAATATCTGACAATGTTTCAACAAAATATGAAACAGAGGATGACACTGAAAATAAAATGCTTGCCTATGTCTGCAGAAATTGGGATTACAAAAAACGAAAAATGGAATTGATAAAAATGACGGTATCTAAAAAGGTTTGGTAAAAACCTCGATTGCAAAGATATGGATCTGTGAAACAATGCTTACCTCTAAAAAAGTCACAAAGACGCCACATTCTTTGTTCATTAGACCACACTCAAAAAGTGTAAGATGATCTGTAATTTGGCATATGTTAAACTCATGCGTTAGTATAAATCAATACCATGTATTTGCTCTTCCATTGTTGACACAACTGTATTGTAAGCATTTTATGTAAAACACACTGGGCGTAAATAAATAAATGCTTTTTCGGATAAACACTTAAACTTTTTGATCAAACCACCACAGCCAAAAAGTACCACAGCCCAAATCCCTTTAATGAAATGTATACTCGCAATAATCTTGGATTTCAGGTTTGTTTATTTAGTAGAAAATACGTATATTGGCCTAATTACAAACAAAGATTTACTTAGAACCATTCAGCTGCTAATTCGAGAAAATTCCGCTTGAATTTGTTAACTTGTTGAAGTAAATTTTGAGAAATAAACATTTTGTTTGCTGGAAATAATTGGTTGTAATAATTGGTTGTTGGCTGATGAAAGAATTTACTGGAATAAGGCAGAGATGGGTTCATGAAAAGTTTTAGAAAGAACAGATATTCTTTACTTGTTTCAAATTGAATCATTATTTAAGATGATACACATTAACCTAATAATTTTAATTACAATTTGAACACATCGTTTAAATTAATTCTTCACCAACAACGTGATATTTTTGGATCATTAAAATAAAAAAGTACACTTAAAAGTACACATTTAAAACAATTATTCAACTGGAGTAGATATTAAACGAATTAATTTATTGGTTTCGAATTGAAAGTAGTACTAATTTATAGATTTTCTTTTCCAGAAAACACAAATCCAGGATTCATTCTATCTTTGTAGATTATCGTGAAAAGAGACAATAACATTGTGTTGTATTATTAAATGACAACTTATATAGATATTTTATCGAAGGAAGTAAATACTTGGTGGTGTCCTCTACCTTTTCTACCAACCTCCTCTAATAGGTTGTTTCCTTCGTTATGTTAATATTTTGACCTAATTATAATATGTCTTCATGCACAATTGTCATATTGAGCCCTGATGAAACTTGGGTCAAAGCGAAACTCGATCGGCTATTAAATATAAATAAATAGTGTATAATGAAGTGTTTCTTGTATATTATTTATGCATTTATATTTTAGCAGTCCGGTTTACCGGAAAGATATATTTGTAACGCCTAAGTTTATTTTATTTAGAGGCTAATAGGTCAAATAGCCATAAATTTTACAAAAGTACAACTATAGGCACAGGAAATGAAACTCGTTACCCTTGTATTTGTTAAAAGTAAGATTGTCATGTCAAATAATTCAAATGTATGCATTTAACTAAGTACAGTGTTAAATCTCATGTAAAATAAATATTTTGTAAAAAGATTGTTAAGCTAAGACAAAAATGTACATTTAAAAATTGTATTAGTACGATTTTTAATTCAAAGATCTAATCAATTGAAGTCACACAACAAGTATCAGTCGCAAATGCCTTTAAAATTATTTTTTCCATCAAATCTTTTCTTAAATGACTTTTCTCGATAAAGTAATCCAAGTCGATAGAGGCGAAATAGTTCATCTAAAAACCTACAATGGCCAGATGCTGTGTTGTTTTTTGTTCGTCATTATGGTGAAAGTTGAACCGAGTTTTCCGAGTTAAACTTCGTTCAGTGGCTAAACTTGGAGACTGGTCTAACTACTAGTTCTTCTTCTTCTGCAATTATCTCCCGCCGCCTCCTTCTGGGAGAGCAGTGATATCCCGGTCTCTGGACCACCCTACTTCCGCACAAAACTGTTTTTCATGCTCCAAGAATTTTTCTTGGACAAGCTTTGTATTGGATGTGTTTATCATTACTGGTGTTCTTTAATGCATTATTACTATAATTTTATATTATCTCTACTAAATAGGTATAATATATATTTCATAATTAAAACCATGTATGACCGTATTACAAATGTGGATATCCGGAAAGAATGCAAGGCGAATATGAGCGTAATGGATAGGATCAAGAAAGGGACGCTTAGATGGTTTGGGCATGTAGAGCGAATGAACGAAGAAAGGAGTGTGAAAAGAATATATGATGCGAAAGTGAATGGAAGAAGAAGTCGAGGACGCCCGAGAAAGACATGGCACGATCAAGTAAATCAAATACTTGAATCGGGTCATGTGAAGAGTCAGAATAACAGAAGAGTATGTATGAGACGATGTATGAATGTAAATGAAGCAAGAAGTGTGTGCCAAGACAGAGTTGTATAGCGGTCCGTCCTCTCTGCCTACCCGTGCGGGGAAACGGCGTGAAGTTTAGTTATAATTGATAAAGGTGAAAAATAACAGCGACAAGTAAAATGGCATCATTGTTTGATTTCATACAGTAAAGCTATAATCCAAATAAACCAATCCGCCCTTGAGGTGATTTTTCACAAAAACGGCGCTATACAAATCGTCCAAATATTATTATTATTATTTATTTATTATATCGTGCGAAAACATTGGGGTTGGATTGCAGATTTTGAAAAAAAACCCTCATTATTTGACAGTCTTCCGGGTTTGAACCCGTATCCCATAGATTTGTAGTCAAGCATCTTAACTACTCGACTACGGAGACCGTCAAAGGAGGCACGTTAGGTTATGTTTCTGAAAATAATATAAAGTTACTTACCTCCGTAGTATTAAATTGACGGGATCGATACTCAACAAAGTTAAAAATAATAATTATTAAAATATTTATTTTAAATCCAAATCCATGATTCTGTAGATGATAGAAGCTTTGGAAAGTATTCGAGTTTTTTGATGAGTTTAAAAACTTTAATATTTTTGCGTAGCTGATTCGAGTGAATTTTTAAAATCTCGAAAGTAAGACTTGTATTTACCTTGCATACCATAATTTACAAATTTTAAAGAAGATTGAATTTAATAAAAGTTTCAAGTTAAATAAAATGTTTAACTTTTATTAATTAGACTACTTCACTATATATTTAAAAATAAATAAATTATACACTGAATTATTTTAACTACGTGACCCACATACTCGTATATTATTCACATGGTGAAATTTGTAAAATATACATTTTCTATCAGCTCCTACCATGTCCCTGCACCAACAAGCTCTAAACTAGCAAAGTAGCTGAGGTCGTATATCATCTGGTGCTCAACCAAAGTGACTAGGTCCATTAATGCTACAACGTTTATGGGCTAAGTTTTGATAGCCAGTTTCTCCGGGGACACCTCGTCCAAGTTCCTTACCTTAAACAGAATCCGCAGTCACCACGTAGAGGGAAACCAAACAAACAAAATATCCCGCAAGATTACTCAAGAAAACTTGGAGATATTAGAGTGCAAGTTTTTTGCGTCTTTGTGCAACGAGCTTTACGTCTTACGTAGCGGTTAAGTGGGTAAATTTTCAGTTTTAAGATTTAAGTATATTTCACATACACTAGTGTGAACGTAATGATTGTAAAGTTTCAAATAAATATTGTCATAATAGAAGTTGGTACAAACTTCTTGAAAGTTGTTAACCTACTTGCACGTAAATTTACGCTTCCCGTTAAATGTATTACGTTATTATGACGTGTTCCTTCAAAATGTTATATAAGAGAAACTTTATATCATACATCAGTATTAAGCGCATCATTATACAAACAAATTAATTATTTCACCTACTCGGTACCATAGAGCCTGAGAAAACGAAATTTATTTTCGACCCCAAGGCTCTCATTTTGCCCGTAAATTTGGTGATTTAAAAAAAATGTTCCTAGCGATTTTCTCACTGATTTATATTAAGTTACTACGTACTTAGCACCAAATACATAAATCCCCCAATACGGAAACATAAATCATAAGTTAATGTCTTAGCTAAGTAAATCTTTGACAGGGCGCTATGATTGTTAGGTCAGACCAGAGGTTGGAGGTTGAAAACTAGAGAATGGTAAAAAATATTTAAAAAAGTGTTTTTTATCAATTTTTTCACAGTGAATACCGCACAAAAGTGTCAATTGATCCCAACCATGTCGAGCCAGTGAGACTATGGCATCCCCGATCAGGGTGTTTTGTAGGACTAAAGGTAGTGGGAGGGAAGGAGTTTGGGGAGGTTGAGAAGTATTAGAATTTGAATATTTAAATATTGTGCTTTTGCACTGCAAAGGAAGCTACTTTAAGAATCATTCTGGTAAAAGAATCTTATAAAGATTTTTAAAAAGTACTAAAATTAAAAAAAAACAGGACTGCTGACTTACGGTTAAGTGACTAACCTTAGTGGACTTAGAATTACAACCTTGAAAAGCCTTTAAAAGCGTGCGCTATGAAGAAATACTTAGTTTGAAGAGAATTGAACCCACAACGTCAGAGTGCGAATCTGACGCCTCGTACCACTCAGCCAAAGACCGATGGATATTCTTTCCATTACTTAGGTCTGTCTAAAAATGAAATTTAATTGCTATAAATACCAGTTTTTCAAACGATACAGGTTTTTTGTTCCAATAGAAATTCTACTTGGATTGGCGATTTGACTAGAAGAAAGTAGAAGAGTCGTTCATGTGAAAGTATCAGGACGTGAAAGTAGAGTCAGGTATATATAATGTAATATTTTTGGTGGAATACTTTTCCTTCGAAGAACCTCCATAAATCCAGTCCGAGAGATTCAGATAAGACACGTATAGCGTTCACGCTCTACGTGACCGAAGGGTTTTAAGGTTTCTCAATTAACTCTGGTCATTTGACCCGTTTTATGAGGCGCTTGTACATACAACAGACAAACTGTTTATCGCATACTTGCTCGTTACGTCTACCAAACTTTCAATTGTTAACAGCTACATAAATTAAGTCATGAGTATTATTTTTCTTTATAAATCGTTTTTAGGTTTTTGTTACACCATTTAAAGTTCTCAAGTGCAAAAAGTAAAATAAAAAAATGCTTTAAAAAATATGCTGGGTTAAAAGTCTGTACAAATATTAAGGCGTTATTCTTCTAAAACCTTTTATAAAATATAAATAAAAACGATTAGGGCTATTTGTGAAGCTGCAAGAGTGGGAGAGGGAAGGATATTTGTAAGAAGTAGGTAGCGAAGTAACTTGGCTGTTTATATCTGAGAGCTTAAAACACTCAGATTATAAATAGTGGTTTCTTGCTAGGGTGATACTTAGAGTATTCACGCTAAATTTAATTTAGTTTAAAACCTACACAATTTGCTTGAAAAAAATTGTATTCTCCTTTACTCAGAAGAAGAATCAACGATTCTCGGTAAGGGGTAAGTTATACCACGTGATGGAGCTCTTGAAGTCAATTACTAAAATTAATTTCTCCGTCGAATAAATGGAGAGAGAATAACTAAGGAAAAAACCCGTTGGAGTGATCCCCACATTCCCTACTTTGAGGTTCATATCTCAATCAATAGATATCTGGTAAAATACTCCTACACTACCTATAAATGTCAAAAATGCTTTAAAATCAGTTGAAAATAAAAAAATATTTTGGAGTCTTCCTTTCAACAATTCCGCGGAGAGGAATGAGCATCGCAAATATTAAATTCTACGCTATTTTATTTTGAGCAGAAAAATGAAAGGGTATTTTACCCCCAAATTTAAACCCCATCAAAAAATGTCATTCACCATATTGAAATATTCAACCCTCAATTAACTTCACACGGGAAATCAGAAATACTCGTTTGAACATTTTTTCAGGTGTTAAAAAAAACGTTATTTTTTTAATGGGTGAGTACAAAGTTTTTTAAATCAAATTTTACTAATACAGGAAGTGAGATTCAGAGAAAAAAATTATTTTTTTTTGGCCGTTATTTCAAGTCGGGTCGGGAATTCATTGATTCAACAAATCATCTCTAGGTATCACAGAATATTACGCTACTAAGGTGGCCTTGGTCCATTGCAGATACAGTCTCTGCTCCATAGATTCTGCGTTTGTTTTTCTAGTTTCTTCTGAAGCGACAAATATCTTTTCTTTCTGGAATTACTCGTAGAAATTTGTTCAGTAGTCGTTCTGTTGGCAATTTGAGCAAATGTTTAAACATCATCTAGGACTTTACAAAACGTGGCATGACCTCGATAAAAAGTGAAACTTCTACCTTAGTTAAATATTATTAGTCCCGATGGCAGTCTACAGGGTATCCTTTTCTCAATCACCCAAATGGGATGACTATAAAAGCAAAATGTTATTACAAAAATTATACACGTGTGTTTTAAATAAATAAGAAGAAAATATTGCTTGCGCAATGATGGAGGTCTTAGCCAGCAGAAGATATGAATATAAAACCCGCGATGTCTGAATGAGAACCCGATGCTTCATTCCTTATTAAATATTTCAATGACTAACCTGTACTTGACTCATTTATACGCGTAACCCGTATGAAAATTCATTGAATAAATGTCATAAACTTGATTTGGTTGGATGCAACGGGCTCTACCATTATTTAGTGGGATGAATGAACGAGTCATTCTTTTAAATTACAGCTGCAACCCTCCATGCTATTCGGCGCAGTCAACTCCGCAACCAAACCCCTCCCCTTCTCGCAGTGCGCTGCGGTCGGAAACTGAGTGAGTGTGTACATACAATTCACTATTGTATGAAAGTGGTAAGAAATGACACAAAATATACGTTGAGAGGGAATTTACTAGAGAGGTAATGTTTAGTTATTTTTAGCGCTTGAAAACGTAAAGTAATAAGGTCGTTGTTTCAATGTCTTTTTAAAACTTTACAACGATTTTTCTTTCAATTTTTTGCAATTTTTGGCAAAATAAACTTTTACTTTTTATAGTACACATTTTTTTTTTATACTTACATTTTAATGTAAAAGTTTAAACTACCTGGAGATATTATTTTAGAAAAGATTTTGCTTTCTTTAGTTTTTCACACAAGTTGCAATTGAAAAAACTTACATGCTTATTAATAATATTTATGAAAATTGTTTTGTTGATAATCTACCCCCCCCCATATAAAGAAACTAGTATTTTAAAAATGTGAACTGGTGTTTTTGAGACATCAAAAAAAATATTTTTTAAATTTAGTTAACGGTTCCATTTTCATAATCGTTTTGACACATACCTCATCCAAAATCCGAATTTTACTTGGTTCTTTTATTTATTTACTACATGGACAGATAAAAAAGACGTTTATTTTAATGAATTCATTCTTTGAAACAGCTCTACAAAAAACATTATCAACTCAGGTATTGCTGTTCACCCGAGATGTTCATTGACTTTCAATAGTTTTTGAGCTAGAGTTTCAAAAGTTTATGAGAAAGGAATTTATCATTATCGGCTGTCCATCTATTACCGTATTTTTAATCACATAAAACAAGCATCACATCCAAAATGTGTATAGGTTAATGTATTTTTTGCAAAACACTTATTTCTAAAAACAATAAATAAGTGCCTAAGTCAAAGTTGAATAAATATTTAAATGAGAAATGAAATAAATGGTGAAACCGTTGAAGTAAATTAATAATCTCAACTATAAATCGGATCAACTGTTAGCGATAGTGGTAGTTAATGAGTATTTTTTTATAAAGCTTTTTTCCCGAAAGAGAAAAGAAAATGGACGGTCTCCATGGTTGATTGGTTAAGCCGCTCGACTACACATCCAGAAGTAACGGATTTAAGTCCCGTTATGTGCAAATACATTTTATTCAATCAATATGTATAATATAACATTTAACTGACATGCGGCATGTTCCAGGATGGCAGAAACTTAACCGTGTTCGGTGATCAGATCTGAATATCAAGGTACTTCTCAAACTTTCTCTTCCCCCTCTCCTTACTTGCTCAACTACCTTCAGCCTCACAACATAATCGCTCCAAAATAGGCTGTTATAATATATTCTTACAACACTCCTTCCTTTCTTGGAACACTTTAAATAAGTAAAATTAGCAAAAATAATCGATTATATATTATTACAAAATAGTACATTATATATTATTAGCTTTAAAAAAATAATTATAGTGAACAAGAGTCCCAATTGCTCTCAACCGTCTAGAGCAAGTAAGATAGTGGCATCCCCAATTGGGGTATGTTGTGAGGAAGGTTGTGAAGTACCTGGTTATTCAGATCTGGTCACCAAACACGGCTAAAGCCATTTTAAGCAACTTCTCGATTGTGAATTGTGGTTTTCACCAGGGCGATACTCAAAGTGTCGATACACTCTGGAACGTGCGGCAAATATACTTTATATTATTTGATGTGAATTAAATGTGTTATGACACATATTCATGCGGGTTAGAACCCGCGAACTTTATATTCGTAGTCGAGCGTCTTATCACTAGACCATGGAGGCCGTCTATCTTTTATACATTATGACAATAATAAGCTATTATATAAATACAAAACCAAGCTAATATATATATTCGAATGAATTCAAACTCTCAAAAGTGGTTAAAGCAAAGTTTTATTTTATTATAACATATTTCTATTACTTTTTTATTGCTTATTTAAAAAGAAAGACAAACATTCCCTGGTCAGAAATAACCTGAAAATACTTGGAAAACTTATACTACCATCGTAATAAGCGGAAGATGTTGTTTGTGCAATGATGGAGGACTTAACCAGCAGAGGGAATTGAACCCACGACGCCCGGGTGGGAATCCGACGCGTTTGTCCACTCAGCTACCGACCGGTCAAACTCTTTATTCCTTAGCACACCAGGCAAAAGGCAAATGAAAAAACCACTCTATTATATTTTACATCAATGGTTCAACTGAAAACGTTGTGGCAATGCGATGTCGAGCTGTCATAACGCATCGCAAAAATGTAAATTACAAACTGCAATTTACGATATTAGATCTAACAACTCCTTTGAAGTAAGATTGCATCCATTGTTCCCGGGGAGCAGCAAGCTCGTATGGCGACTTAATATCTCCATGCCACTCGGCATTCTCAGGCTGGTAGTTGGAATATATTAAAGCTATAACTCAGTCACGAAATGAATGTTAGTTGGGTACCCACGCGGCTTGGGAAATTTTTCCGTTGCAAAACGCTTTGAAACACGCAAAAAAATTAGATTTCTAGGAGGAAGTCCGACACAAAGTTTGCAGACACATACATATACAACATATACGAGCTTAAAGCAAGGAGTTACTTTTAGGCGGACGGGTTGTTACACGGAGATGATTTGTAAATGATATTACTTGATAGTGATGGATTGCTGAATGTCCAGACCATATTTTCGGTGGTGGTTTAACGTTTTTTTCCCCGGGTTTTGAATAACCTGAAGATATTTTAAAAACTCTTACTGTCATCATAATAAGCGGAAGATGTTGCTTGTGCAATGATGGAGGACTTGATTAACATAGGAAGTGAACCCACGACGCCCGGGGGGGAATCTGACGAGTTTACAAATATACTATATATATTATTTTATTTTTATTGAATGTGAAATTACAGATGTTAATGAAATAAACAATATTTGCCTACTCCGGATTCGAACCCATGACATCTAGATTCTGTCTGATTAATTAAACATAACTCATATTTACAGATGTAATACGCTGCGAAAGAGTTCGTATTTGTCAACTAAACTTGTTTCGCACCTATCACACAGTCAAAAACTTATTTTTAAAGAAAAATAAACGCTTCCGGCTTAGGCATAGTCTGTCAATATTTTAAAAACTTCTTCAACCATCATAATAAGCTGAAAATGTTGCTTGTGCAATGATGGATGACTTAGCTAGCAGACGATTTGAACCCACGACGCCCGTGTAGGAATCCGACGCGTTTGTCCACTCAGCTCCTAACCGGTCAAATAAAACGACCGTTATAAGAAACTATATATTTTTAGATAATACCGTTGATAAAATATTGTCTTGAAGGAGGCACGTTTATATCCGAAACTAATTATAATCAAAGAAGGCGGTGTTCAAATATCTAGTTTTATTATTTCAGTTAGTAATATTTTATCAGAATAAGGTAAATACATAACTATTTTTTTCCCCTTCGATTTCGAACGTGTATTTATTGATAGAAACAAAATCCGAAGGATTACATTTCTGGGAAACTCTAAGACACGAAAAAAGTTAATAGAGATGATTAATGTGTATCCAAAAATGATATTTCAAAGCAATCATATACAATACAAGCATTTTCATTGTTTATACAAACGCGAATAAGGCGTTAGGTGTGGTGATCTATTTTCGCTGCCTACCTTTCCGGGAATCGGCGTAATGTTTTGTAATATTATTCTCCGGAAAACCATGAACGCAAGAAATAATCGTTTGTTGCTGGATTAGACAAATCTGTTATCCTTTGAATTCGAATGATGAATCCGCGCAAGGGTTTTGGTAAATGATCATAATCTATTACAAACTTTTCTCGAAACACAATCATCAGGTTTTAGCATAATAGCTGACACCATCATAATTTTAATTAGTTATCAAGTGCTTGTTAAACTTTCGTAATCGTTTCCAATAAAACTCTCGCGTTTATCGCTATGAGTATTCGGTCAAAGCGCTCGTAAATATTTGTTACTTTACAGTAAATAGGCATATAAGAACTAAAATGGAAGACAAGGAAGCGTGCGTGATACGGCAGCACTTGGAAGGCAGCGCGGGTGAGTTTGCCTTCAAATTGGCGATAAAATGGTAAATTACGTCATTTTCACAAGTGTTTTAATGCCGGTTCTGGCACATCGCGTGATTGTGACGCTGGTGGCGTGATTTGCATATGTTTGGAAGTCCGCACATATTGCTCATTTTGTGTTTTAAGCGAAAGAAAACTACACGTAGTCTCGGGGACGCTCGGCCGAATAAAATTGCAAGGCTGAGTTTACACGATCGGTCGGTGGCTGTATTTTTTCTGCTTCGGTTACTACAGGATCAAATAAAATCATCAGCCATGTTTATATATCGTCGCCGGAAAGGCAAAAGGTCTGAAGCGCCATTTTGCAAAGCTAACATCGGAGCACTTTAAAGTTTTTTGTTTTGCAATAAAATGCATATGTCTTCAGTGCCTGGTTGGATTTAAAAAAATTGTTAAAAAAATCACAAGCTTATGTCGCTTGAGTCAATTCTTCTCCTTAACGGTAACTAATTTCAGATGGCTGAATGGTCACAAAAGTTTTCAAAATTAAACGAGAGTCAAAGCTTTCGATGCAGAACAAAACCTGATCAAAACTGCACGTTTAACTAATTTTGGACCAAAGTGTCGCTTAAGCCTTTTTGACATTCCAGCGATGATATAATTTTATTATTAATTAGATAAAGTATTAGCTTTAGGCAAACAATGTCTCACAGCAGAATATTTAAGATGTTTCTAAATTATTATGAACCATGAACTCGATAAACGATTTTAACGTAAAACCGCCAAAAGATTCAAATACGATATATATCCTAACTTTCCCATTTTCTTCTCTTCCCCAATCCTTTCAGCTTTTCTATGTACCTCAAAATTATGGATACCATAGTTCTACTGGCTTCGGGCAATTGGGTTTAATGTGCGGTGCTCACATAAGAAGTGGTTTAGTTCAGTTGTTGTTATTTATAATATTTATCTTACGTCAATTACTTGCAGATTTGCAAAAGTTTAAATTTCTAGCCTTTATAACAGTTATTTTGTGTTGCATAATATAATTATGAATAAATGTTAAATACTGATTTACCATTGTTTTGTGTCCCAAAATGACAATAGCGATTAATGTTTAATTAAGCAAATCAATAAAATCAAAACAGCCTGTATTTGGTTTTAACCTAAAACAATGGAATGCTTTCTTTGTTAAGAATACAAATATACAATATTTAATATTTTGTTCAACCGCACTCAAAGGAACAGAAACAAAATATATACATTCAATCACCGGTATGAATAGGCTGACTCGACCGTAGAAGGCGTTTTCTCGAAGCCATAGATTCCAAACATCAGAAAATGGCTAAACTATTGTTGTTTACTTATTAGGTATAGATTAGATTATTTTTGTTTCTTATGAAAAACATTTTTACTGACTGCCTTGGTGATTTAAATACCCGTGAGTATATAAAATACTATAAGTCGTTTTTACTGAATTTGGATAAATTATTTTCTATTGCAAAATTGGTATTTAGGGGTCAAAAAAGACTCAAATAAAATAGAATATTGATCCATAATAAGTCAATAGCTGTTCAATATCAACACACCCTGCTTCCAGAATTTTTCTGTCACACAAAACCCTGCAATGTATATGCTAACACGCGTCTGGCAATACTTACCTTAAATCAGGTTTGACCCATGTATATTTTAGTGCAACTCCTTTCTTCGGGTGAATTTTTAAAATTGCGGAAAATTAAGAGGAATTTTCCCTGCGGTGAACATAAAAATTTAAAAATATAATTTAAATTGTAGAAAAATAAGACAAGGTGCCGCGATATGTTTTTTTCTTCTTGGAGGGAGAGTTTTTTAAAGCTTTTATGTTAAATTAAAGGAAATATGAAATAAATATACACGCGATTCAAAAACACGAGCAGAATTTACTGAGTAAAGCTGGTCTACGCCAAAACCCTACCCAATTAGAGACGCACTGATTGTATTGTAGGTAAACGCAGATTTTCTTCTCATCAAAACAACATAAAAACCCTATTAGGTATTTTCACTGTGCCAGTTAAGTGAACCTGCAATCACGCGCAATTAATCCACTGAAAATTTAGTACGAGAGTAGTTACTCAGTTGCTTTGGGAATAATAACCGAGAGGGTTGTAACTGAGAGGGTATTTATTGCGGATGTGGTCGCCGTGGTGAAAATCTAATCGAGACTTGCTCAACGGTTGATAGGGTATCGGTATTTTAGGATTTAACACAATTATCCAACTGCCCATCACAATTATTTAGTTTTGATGCCATCCAGGAATAACGTCCTTGCTTTGTTGCTATATTTATTCTGCGGGTTATTGTGGCAGACGTGTTGGAGACATCTGGACGGAGAAACTAGAAAATTATTTAGCTCTGGAACATTAGAGGAAATCGACTATTTTGGTGAATTCAGAAATGCAAGCGCGCCTCAGCTGAACTTTAAAATCGATTCATTTGATAAGATTAACTAACTATAGTTTTTTTTTTTTCAAAAAGAGTAAACCTATTGGTGAGAGAGAGATAGATTATTTAAGTATCACCCTGATCAGAATCGAAACGTTGAGTGAAATGGCGATAGCCGTGCTAAGTGACAACATTTGAATAGCCAGGAACATCTCAACCATCCTTTCCAATAATCTTAACCTATTCACACCTTTAAGCCTCACAACATAACCCAATTGAGGATACCACAATCTTACTGGCTTCAGACAAGTGAGAGTCTTTTTCGGTATTCGATACAAACAATTTCTTTAAGATATACGAGTAGGGTTCCAACTATCCGAAATAAATCGTTAAATACCAAGTTAATTTTCTGAAGAATTTCATAATTTTCATGAGTTATAAGTTATACATTTATAAACTTTATGCCTTGCACTGCAAGTGTGACAAATGGGCAAAATTTGGAGCCATGGCGTATATGCGCTTAAACAACTGCTCTAAATGTTAAGCGAGCGGATTTTTGTGGTTTTTCTTTGAACACCTAGTTGTTTCCCGTGAAAAATCAGAGGATGGAACTTGACTTGCCAAGAAAACATATTGGTTGCTTTAATCCACCCATTTCAAATATAGAATAATGTCTCCTACAATAATTTGTAGGTAGGTAGAAATTCGAGAAGATTCTTTTTTAAATTTGATAATTTCAATAAACATCAGTTCTAATTTTGAAAAGTTAATATTCATAAGGTCGTACGTACACAAAAAAAAATATTCATAGTTACTATTATTATTTGGATAATGCTTTATATTTAGACATTTTCCCAGAAAATTGAGTGAAGAAAGGATTGAGGAGCTGGTTTTCATGACAATGTTTTAGATCCGAACATTGAAATTTTAAGAAACAGCGACCTGAAGACCTCGAATTTTTTTTCTAGTTTAGATAAAACGCTATTTTTTATTTGTGCGGCTCAAAAAGTAAGTGGTGACATTTATGATCAGTCACTGCTTGCACTAATAACATGGAATGTTTTTTTCCTCAACACCGCATTAAGTTTTAAAGTCTCAACCGTATTGACAAAGTGAGACTATGGCAACCCCAATTGGAGTATGTTGTGATACAAAACATAGTTAGGATGAGAAGGAGATGGGGAAGAAAAAAGTTATTATTATTATTATTAAGCTATTCAAATCAAAGCAACGTTTCGATTCTGATTGGTGGTCTTTGACCAGGGTGATATTTAAAGTTGCACCTACCAAAGATAAAAACAAATACAAGTATGTTGTAGGCGTGCCCATGTGAATGAAGTATGTTCAATTTTTCCTCACTTTTTTAAAAAGTGATAAAATATTTTCGAATATTTTAATTCCTTCTTGAGCAAATAAACAATTTCACTGGCCTGTCTAGAGTCTAGGAGTAGCAAGACATTATGTTAATAGATAAAATAGTTTTATTTAAAATCAGAAGAGATCACACTTCTTGGAATTACTTGTTCAGTGGTTGCATCGAAAAATTTCAAGTAACATATTTGAGTATGAAAAAATTCCTACCTTTTTGTAGTTGATCCTCTAGTACCCTCGATCGGTGAAAACTTTGATAATTCCATAGAATGTTGTAAGCGACACATCACAGCTACTACTAATCTAATCAGGTGTATGTATCGAAAAAAAGTGTTAAAATCTTTATGTATTGATAAAACACGTTCCACTCCCAATTAATGTCAAAATTTAATTTTTAAAACATTTAATTTTTACCCATTTTACATTACCCTAAAAAAATAATTTCATTATCCAAGAGAAATATTACTATTTTAATGAACACATAGTGACTGTAAAATGCTTTATAATTTTAAATACACAAAAAATCACGTTTTTAGATTCACGACAATCAAGTTCCCGAAATTCTATTATATAATCACTAAACTGATCACCACAAGGATTAAACATTTATTACACATAGTTACTGATAGATACCGCGCGAGAGTCTTAACTGATCTGCTCATAACTGTCAGAACTCAGTGAAACTATGTAACCAAACACGGCTAAAGTCATTTCAAGTAACGTTTTAGTTCCGAACCGTGGTCTTTCACAAGGGTGTTACTGAAAACATCTACCACTCTGTTATATTACACGATTATCTTTGAGCAAAAATAGATATGCATCCGAACTGCAAGAACGCGCGAGACTAAATGATGGCGCAATCATTTTTGAGAATTACGACATAAAAACAAAACGTTGCTTAATAATTTCGCCAAAGCAAAACTATTGTATGAATAGGCAATATTTTTTTTTTATTAAGATAATAGTAGGAGTTTTTTTTAAATATTGTGAAGTTTTTTTTTAATAGAAGTGTTATTTAAATTCTTTCTCCATTTGTTGTAACTCAAATATTGACAATATTGTTACAAACCATTCGACGGCCTCTAAAGTCGAGTGGTGAGACGTTCGACTACGAATCCAAAGGTCGCGGGTTCAAACCCGTCGTGCGCCAATATTTTTATTTAATTTATATGTATCATAACGCATTTAATTCATATGCAAATAATAAAAAAAAAATTTGCGGCACGTTCCAGAATGGTAGATACTCTAAGTATCGCCTTGCTGAAAGACCACCATTCAGATTCAAAACTTTGCTTGAAATGGCTTTAGCCGTGTTTGGTGACCAGATCTGAATAGCCCAGTTACTTTCCAACCTTCCTCTTCTCAATTTCGTTCCCCTACCTACTACTTTCAGCCTCACAACATACCCCTATTGGGGATGCCAAAGTCTAACTGGCTTTAGACGGTTGGGAGCAGTTGAGACTCTTGTAGTATTCATGTAAAGAAAATAAAAAAAAGAGTTAGCAACTTTTATTCGATTCATGTTATAGATTAATTAATCTTCATTAGAAATGAGAAATCGCTATCTGTCGAAAAATTACAAAAAATGAATCAACTTACCGAAAGATCGTTGTAACCGGGAGAATTAGAACTGTGAGGCAAAACAGCACTCTCGTATAAACATTACCTAACGGCGCCGTTAGTGTAGGTACATGATATCAATTTAAAATTATATTATAGTATTTTTAGACATTGTGCGTGACAGCTCGTACGCCCTACAAAAGTAAAACAATGAAACGAATTGAATGTAATGGATTCCAGAATTTGACATTGATTTGGGTTGAAGGCTTTAGTCTCAGAGGAGGGAGGAGAGAAAGGTTTCCAAGGAAACAGATCCTTTATCATTATTTCTTTATTTAATTTTCCTTTTTATGTCTACATGATTGACTGAAACAGGTGAATTCGGCAACACATTACCGGGAATATTTGATTGATTGAAATAAATGTAGAATTGAAGAACCAAGCTTGAAAAGACTAAAGTGTGATCATTTCGAGAATTCTGCGAAAATGGAATTGTTTTTTTTTTTCTAATATCGAGAGGAAGCAAAATATGAAAAAGAATAGGAAGATATATAACATGTCTGTACATATTCACCAGGAACACAGTTAACATTTTTCTTTTATGATATTTTAATGACAATACTCGTGGTGAAGTTCGTGAAGAATCTATACCGCCGTAAGGGACCGCAAATTAGACTTAAAACGGTTGAATTTGCTTTAAATCTGATTAGGTGGTCAGTTCTTTTAATAGTCAGGTAATTTTCGACCATCATCTTTCACTTCTAGTTTCCCCCCCGCCCACTTTGCCTTCATTACATTCCCCACTTTTGGAATGCCGCAGTTTTACTAGCGGCCAATGCACGTAGAAGTATTGCGCAATAATATATATTTTCAGACTGAATAAGGTAAATTTTAAGTTCTTATTTAGAAGGTATTGAGTCGAATTTGAATTAGAAATAAAAACATTCAAATTGATACAAGAATGTATATATACAAAATTTCAGTTTTTTGGCGAATTAGAGCTTTAATCTTTTATTGAAACATATATTGCGCAATACTCCGCAAAGCCGTTAATTTCACAAGGTTTTAAGCAACAACAAATTCATTTACATCATTAGATAATTTAAACAACCAAATTTAAATGTGAATATGCCTAATATTGCATTCCCACTGTGCCCGTGTGATTGTACGAAAAAATCTTAAAGAAATAAATAAGATAAAATTGTTATTTTTTTAAATAATTTATTTTATTTTAAAACAGAAATAAGACGCACGGATTCATTTTCAGATTCGAATTTCCATAATAATACGTTTGAATTTATAATTAATATAGTACATCATATTTTATTGTAGTACTGAAGTATCCGATTCAACAAGTTTTATTCATAACTTATAAAAATAACATTAAGGAAACTCCAAATGAAGTTCGTATTTACAAAATGAATTTCATTTGTGATCGGGTTATTTGATCACTAGGATTGTGATATAATGAGAGATGTAACAAATTATATCCCTAGATACATGAGATAAATCTTACAAGTATGATTGTATATTTTATTACATATTCGTATGTTTTATTTACACGGGTTAATATGATAAAATGTTCAAATAAAACAACAAGTTTATGACTTTTGTGCACTAAAAAAGTAATCAACTTCGTGTATTTAAATACAATACGTAATAAACACTACATTTTTCAGAAAATACCAATTAAAATCAAACAAAAAAATATTTAAAACTACACCGTGTAAGTCAATTGGTTAAATATGGAATTAAAATTTCATACGCATTTTATTATCTATTCACAACATTTTAAGAGTCTTAATGTTTATTTGTTAAATGCAATTTATTACAAAAATGTACATGTAACTTAGGGTAAGATTCAAAACATTTCACTTCATTAATAAAAAGTTACTGTACATACAAATGTTTAAAACTGTTTCATATCATGTATAATTTACACCGAATATTGCCTATCATCCCGAAATGCACACGTCTCAGCGTTTATTAAATTGATCATATTATTATTATTATCGAAATAAACAAAATAAAACAGTTTTAATAAAATTTTAAAGTATCTTATCCTTAATATAAAAATCAGTCGATTTTTTGTTTATCGTTAGTCGTAAATGTGGAAACCGCGCACTTACGAGTAATTATTAGAATTACGACAAACGACGCGTCGACGTGACGTAATAAATCGCGGGTCGCAATAATTAGTACCGCCGTGCTAGACTGTGGTTTCCACTAGTTCAAGCTCTTGTCAACAAAAGCTGTCTTTGCCCTCTATGTACATGTCCTCCGTTGACGGGACGTACACGCCCTTGGAGCTGCCGTATCTCGATCCCGTGTTGTTGTGGTGGCTGCCGTATCTGCCGAGCGTTCCGCCGTATCTCAGGTCCGTCGTGTCCTTCGTGTAGCGCTCGTCGGAATGGGGGTCGTATCGACTGTCCACCACGTTGTAGCGGGCGTCGTTCAGGCCGTACCTCTCGGCGGTGGAATACTTGGACCCCATGCTGTACTTGTCGATGGTGGCGTACTTCTGCGTGGTGGAGTAGTTAGGCTCGTTCGCTACGTAGGTGTCGGGGGTCGGTACGTAGGTGTCGGGGGTCGGTATCGGATACCTCGCGATACCTGTTCCGTTGGAGTGCATGTGGTTGACGTGGAGATGATTGTTGGCGCTTGAGTTGGCTTCCATTTGAGCTTTGATCTTCTTCTTCTCCCTGTGCTTGTGCTGGCAGAAGCGGATGCACATGGTGAAGATGATGGGGGTGATGAGGAGGCAGAGGGCTCCTGCTCCGATGAGGATATAGAGGAAGGGGATGCCGAACTGGAAGGCACAGTTGGAGTCCTCTTCGTCGTAGCCCGAGGGACAGTGGTTGACCCCGTCACACCAGAGCGTGGCTGATATGCAAGCGTTGAGCTCTGGGCACCTACAAATAATAAAAAAAATAATCGGTTAAATTAATAACATTATTGAAACAATGTCTCAACAACAGAAGGCAAGGAAAAAAACAATGGCAAATTGTTAGCAACTTTTTTCTAAAGTCAGAAAGAAAACCACTTAACTAAAAACTTGAAAGTAAGAAGAATACAAAATAATGTTGAATTATTGTTCATATGTGCTCTTTGAAACATATTACTAAGATATACATCAAGACTTCATACTATATTACCCCTTATTATATTATGGAAACTGTTTTTTCCTTATACTACTGTAATACTCTTGTTTTTATATCTCTTCAAATATCACATTCCCGTGGGGTAACTTAACTGTTGCTTGACCTACTTATGTTTTTCCTTATTAGTTATTTTTATTTCTTTTAGTATTTTTTTCATTTTTTCAGACATAGTGAAAAACAGCGAAAAATTACGCTATTGTTCTAAAAAAATTACATACCTATTCAAAATAATACTAGTAGGTACCTATGTAACTATTCCGTTCGGAAACTTTGGAACCTAATGAACATGTTTACTTGTTCCACGTCGTTATTAACCTGCAACGTATAATAGAAGTTTTGCTTCCGTAATTTTTCTAAAATAACGTCTTAATCCGTTGAATCTTATCTGGCCGAAGTAATTTCATTAGAGCATTTACGGGAGGTATATAATAAACGGAATTAAAAGCATGATGAAAATTCTGAAAGTAAAAATAAAAACCTCAATGTATTTTTCACATATTTTTTGCACCCAAACTAAAAGGTTCCGATAAAAACCTTCAAAAATAGGGTAAACCGTACTTTTAGGTAATTACGTTAGGAGTGGGAAATAGTTGAAGAAAGGTAAAAATACAGGTGGAAATTTCAATTCGAGTTCTAATTCCATTTTCGCAATCTACTGAGAAATAATTGAGAAGAGAATATTTCGAAGAAGGTAGGTATCAAAAAACCTTTTTCTAACCTCTTTGTACAACGGTCGTCTAAATTGGACTAGTTATTAAAACTGCTTACGTTTTTTTACGAAAACGTTTGAGTTGTAACAAAACTCTTTATGATATAAAATAAGACGGTGAAGCAATTATTTTTTAATCGAATTTTGATATCATGGTCGAGACCACTTGTGTTTATGGTTTGACCTGATTAGTTTTACCGAATTTGGCACCAGCGTCTTCATACTTTTGTTGGCAATTTTTAATCAACAATAGATTATTCTACTAAAATAAAAGTCACATTTATCTACATACCTTTTGCACTCTTAATACTACGCAATGAAAAGGGTTAAAAACTAAGTATAAAAAACGGTAATTTCAATTACTTATTACCTATTTTAAAACTAATGGCCACAATGGAACATAGAATAAAACAAAACAAATAGTATAATGTGTCAGGAATCACGCAGGAAAGCGCATTTGAGGTGATTTTCCCACGAAACTGGCGCTATAGCAGTAATCCATTTATTATTATTGTAACTGTTTTTTTCACCTCTCACGAATTTAAAAAATAATCATTCCTATCAGTGTAAACATATTAAAAGATGGCTGAAACCGGTCAGTTGAGAAATGAACGATTGGATAATGTTTAGAATGTTTTTGACACATTATGATAAAAGTTTCGTTCTATTAATTACGATGTTAAATGTCTCATCATTTTATCGAAGATCTTTTGGAGAGCGAATCAACATGATTGTTAGACTTCTTAATGGCAACAATAACACAATACCACTTCAACGTAGCAAGTCACAATGATTGTTGCAAACGTAGGTGCCAAACGATTTGATCTTAAGTTGATTGCATCTCAAAGTCTCTCGCGCGAGTTGTGGGGGTGGGGCGGGGGCGGGAGAAGCGGGCTCGGGGTGTAAGGCAGAAATAAACTCATCAAGTTAATGGCCCGGCGCGACATTTTTCACCGACGCGAAATAAAAATACGTTTCTCTCTCCTGAGCGCCGCTTGAAGGCCTAATTGCGATCGGCCTTTTTCTCGTAGTCCCGCCCTGGGCGGAGCGTTTTTATTTCGAATTACAAATGGAAGGAACAATATAAAAGATTGAGTTTATAAAAATACACTCAGAAATTCCTGCAGGTTTTTGAATGCCAGTTTAAAACATTTTTATGACCTCCGACCTGATGGGGTATTTTTTTATATAAAGGGATAAAATATTAACACTGGGATGGGTATAATGAATGTTATGTATCATAAATCACCATTCTTAGCTATTTATAATATTACATTTTAATATATGGGCGGTCTATAGCTTAGTGGTCAGAACGCTGGGCTGGTAGCAGGGCGTATCTAAATGGGTTCTTAAAGTGGGTACCAATATATTTCCTTTTCAAGACTTCAAGTGAGTTAACTAAAAAAATATGTCAGTACCTTACTTGAGAGCTAGATACATATTTCACTATGCGATTATAGAACTTGAAAAAATAATTAAGGACCTTATAGATCAAACGTATCCTCACTTAATCTAACTAATTAACTAACCATCACGTAAACTTCCCGCATTGGTTGAGAGAGAGAGAAATAAACAGTTTGCATCTATGTTGTGTTTCTCTTCCGATGCGTCCAATGTATTTAATAAGTTTAGCTATGTAACGTTTTTCTAGGATTTTCAACATGTCTATATAAAATTAGAATGCACTCTTTGTATATAATATTATATTTTGAAGATAATTACTATTTTTTCCCGTCCTCCGCTATGCGTCCAGTAAAAGACTAAACTAAATCTTTGCTCTTACGGTAAATTAAGATGATGCGATAACTTAAGACTCTCTATTCTAAAAAGTTCTAATTAAGTTTTGAGTTATTTATTTACGCCCGTTACAGGCTTTTACATACATGTTACATACATTTTTTTATTTTCTTTAAACAAAAACCTCATAAGTGCAATAAATTATGTAAAATAAAATAAAAAAGAGTGTTTAATAGCAGATACAAAAATAATTAATAATATTCAATAAATAACAGGTTTAAAATATTGTAAAACAAAAGAAAAAAATAATACTAAGTAACAGGTCTAACTATTAGTTTAGCTCTACCAGATGATAACAACTGTACTAAACTAAACTTATAGTTTGATATTGACGTGTTAAATATATCAGCGACATCGGAGTATATGTTTCCCAAATGTTGTATTCGTCGCATAGGCGTGTTGAAATGTGAGGTTGAAGCAGAATTGCTACAATAGTACGGTAGGTACTGCCTTGTAACAGTTCTGCTTGGAACATGAAAAGAAATCAAGTTTAATAATTCAGGGCTGTCAATCACTGAATTTATAATTTTGTATAAGCAAATTAAGTCGGTATTTGTTCTCCGTTCAGACAATCTCAATAAATTAAGGTTTTACCATATAAACCGAAGGAAAACTCTTGTTAAAAGACTGATATCAGAAATATGACAGATATATTAAGTCGGTTTTTTAATGTTGTTTGAATAAAATCAATTTAAAGAACTACACTCAATTTTAAAAACACTATGCGATAAGCTTGGCAATTCAAGTGCAGTAATATAACATACAAAGCCTTTGAATTCGACATTTCCTTACTAAGTAATGGTATAGCATTAAATGCTGGAATTTTTCTTCCACCCTGGGCTTTTAAAGCTTGGTGTGCGGTAAAAAGCTGTAATGGCGTTCCCGCTTCTCCGAGCTATGCGAGTTGTGCGCGCGAGGTTTATTATAGAAATCGCATTTGAATTATCAAATGAAAACAAGATTAGCCCTCGGCATCCGGCGTGCGGTGGCGGGGGTGTGCCGGAACGTGCAGAGCAGTCTGTGCAGTATCGATAATTTTAATCCGCGTTTTTGTAATTCCCGCTTTTGCAGATTCAGCGGCGGCAAATGAAAATAAACAAGGAATTCTCCAGCGTGAAGTTATCTTCATTTCGTTTGATTTGAAAAACCTTTCACTTTATCTGTTTGGTTAAAATTTCCGCCCGACTTTGATGTGCACTTTATACTTCTAATTTAAAAATACATTCTATTTTAATAAAGTCCAATACTTCACAATAGCCCATACATCAATTATTATAACTAACAACATATTTATCAGTATTTAGCCATATACGATGTTTTGGTTAAATTATTGAAAAAAAAAAAACAGTTGGAATTTTTACTCTCATTGTCGATTTCGAGAAA
Organism: Drusus annulatus; assembly: GCA_022651775.1. Classification (NCBI taxonomy): domain Eukaryota; kingdom Metazoa; phylum Arthropoda; class Insecta; order Trichoptera; family Limnephilidae; genus Drusus; species Drusus annulatus. Next base: position 875,051 of record JAGWCC010000408.1, read on the forward strand.
GAGAGTATAAACAAAAAGCTAATTTTTATTTATGAAATTATACCATATATTTTTAGTATTTATTTTGGATTTCCATCTTTAGCCACTAATCAATGATTAATAATAATAATAACCCTTAAAAGATGATTACATAGAAATAAGCGTTTGAAAATATGACGATAAATAGCATATTACGGCATTTATAAAGTGAATATCAGTGTTTTTTTCTTTACAAAAGTTATAATAAATAAGGAATTTATAATATGTCAATGTGTTTTTGAAAAAAACCATACTAGATTGCCTATGTTATCCTACTTTTTTATGTTTTTAAACTTCAATTTTAGTCAAATATCTGCAGTGTGGGTTAATAGAAAATTGAATTACCAACAATCTATTGCATTTGGAGCTTGGATATTTTCATCAGATTAAAATCTCGTATTTATCTATAGGAAAACATGTAAGACTCGATTTTGGCAAAGTGTGGGTCGGATGCTTTTTGCATTTTTACGTACAATTAATAGCCGCAAGAACAAAATATGATTCAAGTGAAAACTAACCCGTAAGTAGGTTGGTTAGCTACGTATTTCTTCTTCTTCTACGAAAGGTGGAGTAGAGTTAGTGGATGTAGAAGTGGGATCCATGTTAAATTCCATCCATATTTATCTCCTCGACCGGGAGGTCCCTTATATTGTGACATTTATGCTAGACGTTGAGCACAGCATTTTTTTGGTAGCTACTTCACTCAAACACTACCCACACACACGGCGACAATACTACTCGTGCTCGTATTGCGTGCGGCGGACACGTTCACTCTGCGCGGCTGTTAGTCACGTACTAAAGGGTACACTATTAGCTTCATTTATATTTTAATAAATTTAACCTAACTTTAGAAATTTGTTGTTTTACCACGTTGTTTAGACAAAAAATATTAAGTTAACCCTGAAATTTGCGAGTTATTTGTAATAAGCTGACAATGCAGTACATAGAAAAATATAAAATTAGGGTTTAATATACACCACTATTTTAAAAACATTTGTAAAACATTATACTTTGTCTAAGAAAAGATAGTTTAGGATTAAGATGTATAAATTGGATATTAATAGACTGGTTGTTGTCTGTGACAAAAACACGAGATATTAGTTTCTTTAATCACCCATTTTAAATATAAAATAATCCATATAAAACAGGCTATCGGAAGGTTGGAGGAACCAAAGCCCACACCAGACACTAAGTTTGGAGAGCGTGACATTGGTGCGTCAGGTCCAAAAGCCTGGAATAGACTACTACAAGATCTGAGAATAGTAAAATACTCGACCGAGTTTAGAGCTAAATCTCAAAACTCATCTTTTAAGAAAATCATATCCAAAAATAACAGAATTACCTTAATTAACACAGAAACCTAACCTAACCTAACCAGTTAGCATCCAAACTCATCAGTAAAATAACATCTTTTTCAGGGAATGATCCGCGATCCTTAATCCTCGATCTACATACTACTAAACAAAAAGTTTGTCAATTTTTCACAGCCCGCGACAAATGTAAACAACTAATATGTTTAAATCATTAAGGTAATTTTAGCTTTAGTTTTAGGTATTTGGATAGTTTTATGGTAAATTTAGCAATAGTTTTTAAGTTTTGATTTTTCACAAAAATGGCGCTATATAAATTAACCAAGTATTTTTATAATTATTAATGCATGCTAAATACATTAAAGGTAGGTACTTTATCATTTGTAAGTTTCCATTTTAAAAAGGTCACACTAGTACGTATGTACGTTCTCACAAAGGAAACTATGTTTTAATGTTAGGAGAGTAAATTTGATTAGTCTTAGATTTCATTAAATTTTCGAATAAATACAATAGTTAAATGGTGAACTAATCTACTAGTGATAAATAACACCCACGAAGTGCCCCTGTTTAGCGAGCTACGCCATTTTTATAGAGCGCAGATTAAGCTAGCGAGGAAATTGGCGGTATAACCGAATGAGGTACCAACCTAATCAACTCGGAGTCGAGAAGAAAAAAGCGCACAAAAACTTTTGGAAATAGAATGTTTCACGTTCTTTATAACCAGAACCAATATTTAAAAACTTGGGGGCTGGAAAAACATATCTCATCTGTATTTTTTAAATTCGAACTCTTCGAGGGGAGTTCAAAAAGTTCGTAGAACTGAATAAAAAGAAGATTATGGTTAAAATAGTATTTTTTTATTTATTTACGCCCGTTTAAGGCTTTTATATGCATTTTAACATATTTTATTTTTTACAAAACAGTAACCTCATTAGTGCAAGAATTGTGTAAAATAGAAAAAAAAAAAAAAGAGTATTGAATAGCAGATACAAAAATAACTAATAACATGTTAAAAAATATTGCAAAAGAAAGGAAATAAATAATATCAAGTAATAGGTTCAACTATTAGTTTAGCTCTACCAGATAACAACGACTGTACTAAATTAAACTTATAGTTTGATATTGACGTGTTAAATATATCAGCGACATCGGAGTATATGTTTCCCAGATGCAACATTCGTCGCATAGGCGTGTTGAATTGTGAGATTGAAGCAGAATTGCTACAATAGTACGGTAGGTACTGCCTTGTAATCGTCTTGCTAGGAACATGAAATGAAATCAAGTTTAATAGTTCAGGGCTGTCAATCATTGAATTTATAATTTTGTATGAGCAAATCAAGTCGGTAATTATTCTCCGTTCAGAAAATCTCAATAAATTAAGACGACAGAGAAGATAATCGTAATTGATAGATTCCCTTAATTAGCCCATTCTAAAGTTAATGAATCTTAAGAATTTATTTTGAACTCTTTCTATTGTAAGGGAATGAATAGCAACATTCTTTTAGATTAACCCATTCTGTCACCGACTGCCGCTCGGTCGGTTTTACGTGGAATTTATAAAACTCATGGAAATACACGTATTTTTTGCCCATAAGCTCTTGATTTGTCTGAAATGTATTTATATTAAGGAATAATAAAAAATCAAATAAACAAATCATTATAAAAAAATGAAATTAAAACCCTGGGCATATAAAATAACTCAATCTATGACTTTGGCTATCTATCGATCTGTGTTCAACTTGTTAGGGGGCCTATCTCCTCTCTTAGTTCAATATTTCGATCGTTATTTTTGACATTTGTTCACATGATATGACACATCAGCACAGAAATTAAAGAAAAAAGAAACATATTTCAAATATTTTATTTCAAAACACGTATGGAATACTATTTCCTAATGAAATAATATGGGCAAACTGTAATAGTTATCAATTTTTATATCATTCAGTTGAAAGATTCAAACAAATATATTTTTTATATCGTCAACGTAAATATGAAACAGAGAAAGGCGGAAAACAAAAATAATAACGGTCGTGGCCAAGACTCGAGCTTGCAACCTCTACGTTATGCGGTAGTAACGTATCTGCTAATTAAGGTACCGAGATTTTATTAGAAACCGGGATTTAATACGATCCCATATTTCATTGAAAATCATTAAAATTATTTTCAATTTCTTCCGCTATGGGCTGCCATCTTTATCTGTTTCATGTTTTCGTTGAAAATTATTGTAATTATTTCAATAATTTATATCAAAATAAAAAGCATAAAGCTTTAAAGTTAATTCTAATTAAATATGGTTTTAATACCTATTTTCTGTTCCCTGGTTTCATGGAAATATTAAACCTTTTACGACTTGGTTTCATAGAATGGAGATTGAGTTGCCACCATCAAAGAAAAACACTTTGTTGTTCTTATTTATTTATAGCAGGTTACCTGGTTAAATGTTGTAAAGCATTTTTGCTGATGCTTAGGGCTTAGTTTGCGTGAAACTAATATTCACCTTAAAATGTCCTTACCACGAATTTACGTGACAGTACAGTTAGATTTTTGTAATTTAATTTAATTAACCATGTAAGGAGCACTGTGGGAGCAATTTTACGAACATAACCTCTGAAAGGGGTTATAAATTCATTATGTTAAGGTTTGTTATTGCAATGTGCCCTTGAGGTGAAATATCACAAAACTGCTCCACGTAAATGTACTATTATAACTATAAATATTATATGAATCTTAAGTTATGGAGAGTCAGAATCCTCTGCACGCCGGTACCACGGAACCTTTTCGCCACACGTCAGAAGGAAAAAAAGAAGAAAGACAAGTAACAGTGGAACGAGTAGAACTAGAAATTAATTAATCGGGGATATCGAATGGTCTCTGAGAAATAAAAATTGATTGCTTTTCGTAACAAGGTAGCGGAGGAAGGATATTATTATTTGTACAAGAACTACCTTTTAAGTTCTACGTAAACAGTTTAACTAGCCAGTGCTTTTACTTGACTTTTTAAAAACAAAAACAGTTAGTTATTTCAAATTTCGTTGCTTCAATAGTAAAATCAGCGTTTAAAAAATTAATCAGATGTTTAAAGAAAAAATTTTCGTGAATGAATATCGTAAATTAAGAATCATTACTTATTATTATTTCATACCTTATTAATTTGAGTCAAAATAATTTTGATATCAAAAATATAATTAAGGTCTAGAAAATACATTATGGTAAATCGTTGGACTTTCACCGTTTGAAAAGGGCATTGAATGAGTTTATGAAGATACACCGTAAGATTTTACAGTTACGGATACTTAAATAATTGAGTTTATTCTTATGTTAAGATCATTAACGCCATTTTAATTTATTTTTGGTTAATAGCATATTTTTTTTAGTATGTCAAAAACGTCATTCAGAATGTTTTCCTATTATATATGAACATATTTTCTTAAAAACCGTTAATACTTTAAAAAATAACTGTTAATAAGATTAGGAAAGAATAATCTTTTTGTATTCTTATCTTGTTTTATTGCAAATCACCTGGAAGCATGTTGTGCTACAAAAGATTTTTTTTTTTTGCTTCGAATTTCAATATATAATTGACCTCTAATAAAAGATATGAACGAAGGATCCAAGAAAAATAACAATGAAATCTGACATCTGTAAGGAGCAGATTTGTGGTCAATGATTCCTGCTTTTATTGTGAATTACATTTATCAATTTGCGCTTTAGTAAAAATAAATATTTTTATGGTGGGGAAATACGTTTTACCCGATAAACAATACTAAGAATAACAAAATAAGCATTTTGATTAGAGGTTTGTCTATAGCTAACTACTAAATTATTGCTTCAGACATCTAATAGTAGAACATTACAAGTAATGTATTAACACGCTTTTGTATAAAATACTACCTCCATTAACCGATGTGAAAAGTCCTTTAAAGCAGTGGTCCCCAACCTTTTGTCGCCGCGGACCGGTCAGCGTTTAATAATTTTACCGCGGCCCACTGAGGGTAGGGGGGGTTACATTGGGGGAGTCACATTAGGGGGGTCACATTGATTGTAGATTTAAAAAATATTATTCAATAAGGAAATATTATTTTACAGAGAAATATAAAAAATAAAAATAAACAGTAAAAAAATGTACTAAAAATAAACAAGCTATATAATTGACGATTTTTTCAAAAAAATATTCTAATTTTTAAGCAGGCGACGCGGCCCAGTACCATTTGGTCCACGGCCCGGTACCGGGCCGCGGCTTATGGGTTGGGGACCACTGCTTTAGAGGATCGAATCACCAAACGGCGCTGTATTAAGTAAACCATTTTAATATTTGGACAGTTTACGGTGCGGGTGGAATATAAAGATTCAAAAACCTTTTACATATTTCTATAATTAGTTCTAAAGGCCGTAAAGTTTTCAGTAATTAAGGTAATTTTTAATATAACTTGGCAAATGGAAATGATATCATTATGACATGACCAACTGTATGGAGGTCCGGTGATATTGTTTTCACTAATCTCTATTAAACAGAATATTTACGCTGAGTTCCTTAAGGGAACATACTTTAAGTGTCAGTTGGTAAAAAACCATCATTTTAAATCGAAACTCTGCGATAGTTGAAATATTTATTTAAAAATAAAAAAAAACAAATAAGTAGTGTACCTACATCAACTAGATTTGAATAGTAACGTTCTTTCGAACTATTATCTTCTCCTATCTTCTCTTTCACAGCGGAAAAAAAGGCCCCACAAAACCCCAATTGGTGGTAATATAGTCCCACTGGCTTTGGGCAATAATAAAAGATTGACTTTACTTACTGCTTGAAGATTTTTTCAGGAAGGATGAAAGTTTATCAGATCGAAATAGTTTTAAAAACTTTCTCCGCTGCCGGATGGTGACTATTGAATGGTGTTCACATTAAATAAATGTTGGCTTTATAGTTCCCAACTACAGTAATGTGCAGTCTATTAAGTGTTGTTATAAAAACAAGTATTTATTACCAATATCTCTTAGTGCATAAAGTGCAATTCGTTAGGAAAAAGTTAAAACAGAGTTAAGGGTACTTTGACGCTAAACGGCGTTTTTATACGACTTCCGTAACGATATTCTTCTCGTAATGATGTTTTGAAGTTTTGAAACTTTTAAATTCAATTTTAGCAGAAGTTATTTATGATGAAGTTAACTTTTTGAGTAAGTAATTAAATCGGAAAAAGTGTTAAAAATCTTTTATGCTGTCTTTTTCCAAGCAATAAAGCTTAGAGGAGAGGAAAATTAAAAATAAAAAGTATTTTATTTAAAGTGTGAAAGAAAATTTATGATTTAGCTTTCCAAAAGAGACGTCGTTTACTCAGAACTCAATAATGAATTCATTTTTTAGGTTCTACCTCTGCCATGACATTTAAATGGTACAAAAAAGTTTTATTTTGTTTAATGTGATGCTGGACAAGTGTTCTTTTATTTTGGAGATAGTGGAGCAATGGCTTTTCACATTTGGGGAATGTTGTGAGGCTGAACAAAGTAGGGGGACAAATAAATAAACTACATATTATAGGAGATCTGGTTATTAATTCGATTCTGATCGGCCGTCTCTTGCCGAGGTAATACTAGTAGAGTCTTTCACTCTGGCTTACAAGGTGCAACTTTAGTATGTTCAATTAGAATAAGAATGAATGTAGTATTTACCTGTAGAGACAGTCCTGTATGACGTTGGGCATGGAGGAGCTCGAGGACACGTAGGACGAGCTGGATCCGCCAGGGGCCTGGCGCTTGGAGACCTCCATCCACTTGACCGCGTACTTGCCGGCTTCCCTTTGCACAAATTCCACGACGAAACTTCTCGAGTTTGGCTCCAATATCAGCTCCGAGTCCGATTGGTCTCCCTTCATCTTCCACCCTTTGGAAAACAACTCCACTGTTTGAACGTCGAAGTTTGTCTTGTCGTATCCCACGCTGGCCACCGGACAGATCTCCTTCGGAGAACTAGTATCGAGCGCGTAGTAAACTAGTATGCGATTCGAAGTTGGACACACAGACGCAGAAATTTGATTCACTTCAAACCCCTTTATTTTTATATATACGTAGTTAATGTTTGAATCTGCAGGTTCGATCAACCACGGTTGGAAAGTACAGATATCTGCCGCTAAATCGTCCGAACGGACGCTTTCTGAAATTATATTTGTATCCATGATATCTGGAAAAGGGGAGTCGTCGATTTGAGGATACTTCATGGATATCTCTCCGCTTGATCCTTTGAGTCTTCTCTCTCCCCACGATGAAGAACAAATATTGTCATCGGCAGAGTTGACCGGTAAGAATTGATACTCTCCTTCGAAGCCGAAATCGTTAAAGTCTTCTGTTATATTCATCATTGTGATGGTAAGATTAACTTCGACAACAGAGGCCGTGAGAGTATGAATGATGGTTGGTTCAGACATGTTTGAGCAAATACAATCTCGGGGTAAAGCAATACCTGCCCAGGGATATTCTGTTATCTTCAACTCAGCGAAGCCTAACGATGATGGATGGCTTCCTTGATATTGCACGTACGATCTGTCACACTTCCATCTTCCTGTCTTTGTATCCTTGTAAGAATAACATTCTTTATTTCCAAATGCCGTTTTAGTAAAGGTCAATCTGATTCTTTCCCCTAAGCCTGCTTCAAATCTCAAGATGCAACTCATGTTTTGTGCACCGCCTCTTCCGTAGAAGAATATGCTCTTCGGAGATTGGAATCTGCCTGAAGTTTGGGCTCCGGGAGCAGATCTGAACACCCGGTCGCAGAGGCTCTGTGATCCCCGAATAGCTTGTCCTTGCTGGCTGATGTCGACAAACTCGTATCGAATGACGAACAGTATGGGGTAGAGGGCGGAACCTTGGCGAAGAACCTGCGGAAAAAAAACAAAAGTTATTGTTTTAATTTAATATCTCAGCAATTCGGACAAGTAGTATATAAATTGTCTTTACAAACTAAGTTCGAAATAAAAGTCATTATCTTCGGGCTATCTATCATTGATCCCAAAACCAGAAAACTAATACATAAAAAGCCTCATCGGCTTGATCAGCAGATAAAAAAAATCGGAACAATAGAAATAAAAAATAAAAATAAATATTTTATTGTATACGCCCGAGAAGACTTTTACATTAAAAGGTTTGCAATTGACAGTGAAAAAATGAGAATTGTATGCACAAACAAAATATAAGAAATGGTTGTAGAGTAGTAAAAGATAATGTTTGAATACTAAAAAAGATTATTGATTAAAAAAATATGATGTTATAGCCTTCTTGAATCTACATTCCGTGCAGTTAAATACATCAGCCACCTCTGCGTATGTATTACCAACTACATGCAATCTAGGTACAAGCGAGTATCTAAAGGACTCAGTCGTGATGTTATTGTTACAGCTAAATAAAATTTTGGATCGAGTAGTTCTCGTTGGTATGTAAAAGGAAATAAGGTTCAATAAATCAGGGCTGTCAATAATACCTTTGACAATTTCATAAATGAAAGTCAAGTATAAAATAATTCTTCGATCTGAAAGTTTTAATAAATTTAGTCATAGTTAATATTTTCAATGGGTAGATTAAGTTTATGGTTTATGTATCTAAGAAATTCATGTTGAATTTTTTCGATGGCGTCGAGTGGATTTTATAGTAATGGAACCAGAAAGAAGAATTATATTCTACTTGACTACGAACTAAAGATGAATACAAAATTTTGAGTACAGAAATATTCCTCATATGTCTCATTAAGATTTCAATTTTAATTCGTGATTTTTTTTCATTTTGTGCTGATTATTTCTTTCGGAAAATTTCACAGTTTGAATTATTTTAATTCAAAATATAGTTACTACATTAAAGTGGCTATTTCAGGTAACCTTTACCCTGAAAACGACAAGCACAATATGTTAACTCATTGGTATTTGTGTGGTTTAAAAGCATTCAGCAGATCAGCGCTCAATGAAACACAGGTAAAACTAGACGAACGTGTATTACATGATGCAGTAATCGTGTAGCTAGGAAACATCTGACGTAAATGGTAATTGGAGCAGATGTAGGTGATGTTTGGTGGTTTCCATTAGCCCGATCATCTATCAAGCTTCATCAGTGACAGTAAGAAGGTAGTACCGTATTCTGCGTTACCCTTATCAAAAATTCAGTGTATTGCTAAATTATTGAGCTGGTTTCCATGGTGTGTTTTATGGAGGAATAACCTTAAATGCTTACGTGGAAATTACATTATTTGTGTATGAGAGCATAAATACCTCTCACTGAATGAGTTATCTTTATAAGGTCAATACTCATTTAAAAGAAAACTGATCGCCAATTCACACGACCTCTCACCCGAGCAGGCTAATGAAATTAATTATCTGCACATAAAAGATTTTTTTAATTTGACGAATTTTCGATTAATTTTATCAGAAGTAAGAAAAAATAACATCTTTTAAATTATACATGAAAAGCATACTAGAATTTTAGGTAAAACGTTGAGAAATTCTTTTTCTGGTTTTGAAACTGTACCTTTTACGGAGATTTTAGTAAGTTTTTTGTAGAATTTAAAGGATTACAGTAGAAAAATTGTATTCACTGAAAACCTCAGACATTTTTCTAATTACCCATAAAAAAAAATCAGATACATCTTTTGTAGGTTTACTTGTATAAGAATGTTAGAAAGTAACGTTTAGTGTCATTTTTGAGTGCTGACCCTTAAGTGATCTCGTATTTTTTAATCCTCATAATATGGCTTAAGATATTGCAGTTGTTTTGTTGCTAGTAGAATTTGCTAGTGTGAAATTGTTCAACCTATCAGCTCAGTGTGTTTTGAGGGTGGACCTATATATCATAAGCACATGTAATTTCTTTATTATCCCTTATCTTGGCAAGGTAAAAAATACAATATTTGAATAAAGATAAGATAAAGCGCCTTGAGATGATATTTCTCTGTCACGAAAACGGCGCCATATAAATCAGCCAATTATTAATTTTTATTAATATAATAAGCTAAAATATTATTTTAAACTGACGATGGGTGTCAGCAATTGATTGGACGATATAGAAGAGATTTTGAAGAGTGTTGTCTTTTCTAAAAATGTTGAAATATTTGTTAAAAAAAAAAGAAAGCAAAGGTGGTGTAACATATATGTACACTGCTAAAATAAGGCTTAAACAGCTTGTTCCTCTATTAATACATAAAAAAAACTATAAAATATGCATGCTGTGAACATTTCCAACTGTCTTGTTAATATTGACGCACATCCCAATACATTTTTTTTTATATTTCTTACCATGTTAATACTCTGTAAATGTTTAAATAAACAATATGTGCATAATGTTGACGTTGTCTTACTTGTTCGATAGTCATCTCTGGCCCCACGGTGACGTAGCTCTCCTGCAGCGAGCAGGGTCTCGTGGACCGCGTGCTGTTGCTCAAGAGCGTGTGGTCGCAGAGACGTGGAACTTCTTCCTTGCAGAACTCGCCTAGCAGACTGGCGTTGTTCTGGAAAGTAAATAATAATACCTAATTTAATACAAAGAGTATTATATTTTCTTAGAAAATAATCACTTTGTGGTTTTAAGTATTTAATGAAAAATAATTAATAACTTTGTATAAGACCGTAGGTATTATTTTATTTTTTATAACCAACCGGTTTCACTTAACCTGAGCATCATCAGGGTGCAAAATTATACTAAACAAAAAATACATAGTGTGTGGTTATATATATTCATACATACAGAAGGAGAATACAATATAAAATAAAATAAGAGAACAGTGAGAAAACAAATAGAATCTGTGGTATTATACAAAGTAATTATTTCATTTTCATTGCAATTTTTTGTTTCAAAGGTGATTCTCAGAAAAACTTTGAGTGCTTGAAATCAGTGGAATGGTGCAACAGGCAAAAGGGACCCCTTTCGAATGGGAATGTTGTGAGGTGGTACGAATTGGATGAGTGAAGCATGATAAAGAGAGGTTGGAATAACATGGTTCTTCAAATTACTTTATTAGTTTAGGCTAGATAAGGCTTGTATTTTAATAAAATGTTTCAATTTTAATTGATGATCTCTTAGTAGGGCAAAACTGAACGTATTTTTTGCCATAGACGATGGGTACGCAGATATTTTTATTATTCAATATATTTAATGTTGGTACTGTAAAATAATTTACTTTTATATAATTATTTTAATTCTATAGATGTACGATCACAACAAAATGCTATGGTTGTGTGTGTGGGGGAGGTGTTATTTATTTAATTACCAAAAACCTTAATGTTTTCATTTTTTCATGTTTATTAGTTAATGTTTTCGGAGTACTTTTAATTCTTTGATGTCATTTTAATCATCTTATTTATTCCGGTAAAAGATTTAAACATTTTATTCATAAGAATTTTTAACTCTAATTGTATTTCTCATATCACTCGGTAACATGTATTTTTTTCCAGAATTGTTTATGTGTTTCTATATACTGACCATTTTAAGCATTGATCCATAGTGATGCCAAGGTATGTAATTAAAGTTTAGCTTTAAATACTAGTTCACTGTCAATAAATAAACCAGAGTGGTGGTAATGATTGTTTAGTACAGTATGACTTTTGATGTCTATATCTTACGTTGATTTTAGTTTTTGTACACACAATGGGGCGTAGTATGTTTTTTTTTTAAATATTTAACGTTGGTGATTTTTTGTCAATTTAAAAAATAAATAAATTAATGTCTGCCTTTTTATATAGTTTCAACCATGTACTTGCTTGTGTCATCTACTTGTGACAATTTATCCATATTTAGCGACTTCAAATATGTCATCTACATATATAATTACATATATAATTGTAATTTTGAAATAATATTGCAATCTTCCCAAGCCGCCATTTTAATTTGGATTTTTTTATAAAGATAGTCCGATTGCAATTGATTCTATAAAATATTGATAAAACACAATGAAAGTTGATTAAATTTTGGTTTTCCAAATCTGATATAAAAAATGTACTTAATTTGATAGCCAATGATTGACGTCTTAGAGTAACTTTTTGAAGAAATGCATACCAAAAAGAAATTACACTTAATAAAATCGTGCGACACCATAAAAAAATAATCATTTTTATATTTAATTTGATATCTTTACGTTGAAACTCATCTCATTAAAATGATAACAGATTGTGAGATATCATATCCATCTCAACCTCGCAATAAATAATATTATTACATTGACATTTAGTGTTTGACGAACAAGAAATGTTTTTAGAGTTTCTTTAGTTTCATAAGTTTAAAAGCATTACCTTTCTTAACATCACTTAATTTTGTTTTAATTAAAACTCTGTCAAAAATTTATTTATTTTAATTAATAAATACATCACACCCAAAGGTATCGTAAATTTTTCAACTCTTTCTCCGACTTATCTAAGAAAAAAAAAACCCACTAAGCGAAATAACAACATTTAGTTACAAACCTTTGTACTTAACTGATAATAAAAATTCGAATACTTGTATTTGATGTGCAAAGTAAACACAGAAGGCAAGTTGATTATTCAAAAAATGGTTCAGGTAGCCTTTTATTTTGTTAAGTGTTGTTTTTTATCAATTTCAAAACGATATTTACTAATAATGACACGATTATCAAAAAAATAAAGGTTGTCTGAAAACCTAACCCAGTCAAAGACTTTCAAAGTTCTTTGCACACAAAATAGTTCTCATTGGGTTTTAGGTCAAAATTCTTGTCTCAGTCCTTAAATACTGTTAACGAAATAACTCCAAAGAATGCTTTACCAAGAACGATGAATCCTTTACCAAAATGCGAAGTTGAATATGTTAAACTAAATATGTTTTTATGTATAAAATTCATAACAATACACTGCCGAGAATTTAGTACCATAATCAAGTTGACAAAGAATGTAAAAAAACCTAAGTGCCTCCCATGGCGGAATTTTTGTGATGAAAATATTTTAATTGCACTTTTTGTCCCGTAAAGAAGGCATACCTGAGAATTATGATAAAAATACTTCCCCCGCAACGGGCATAAACAAACATGCCATCATAACGAGAATAAAACACCCCTTAAGGCAGTCGAATTTATATCTTCAGGGTAGGAAGGCGGATAGCAACCCAACGTACTCGGACCAATTCACTTTAAAAATTATCTCTTGAAAATTAAAATTACAAAAAAACACTGAAATGGGCGTCTCGAAAGAAAAATAAAACATTAACTAGTTGCTGCTACATATTTTTAAAACGATGGTTAAAAGTCGGCTTTAGATTTGTTTTCACTGCAGATAAAATTCCCGCTTGCAGTGTTGATAAATATTTATACGAATATAAATTTCTAGAAAAAAATCTCCTTTTATTTGTGATATGGACATAATAGGCACATGATTTAAAAAAAATTAAGAACAATGTAGTTTATTTTTAGGCTTGATAACTAATTCGCCTTCCACGACAAATTTAAAGGTGATCAAACCTTCAGTTTAATATTTGTTTTGTAAATTGAAACGGAACTCTATAAAAAAAATCACAGAAACAATCATTTCACTTTGACTGAATTTCGTTTTTTTTTTACCCAAAAATATTAATAACATTAAAATAACATCAATTAGATAAAAAAAATGCAATCGAGTCTCGAACTCGCAACTTTTTCTCTTTTATATCACAATAAAGCGTTAGGCTTTAGAAGTTAATTATAATGCAGTAAATCATTATTTGGTTTATGTATGTTTAATTGTGTTTCTACGCTATTCCATAAACAAAATATACTTGTTATCAATACCCATACTCACGTTTGCTAGATAAAATTTAAGTTACTCGTAAATTTCGCCAAAAGGTAGCGCACCTCTGTCGAATTGTTTGGGGAAGTATACATTCCAGGGGCGGGTGATCCCCACCGGTTGGGCGGGGGCAAGGCCGGGGGCAGGGGCGGCAATATTTCAAAGTGTTAAACTTTCATGTGGCAATCAATTAACCCCTCAGTTTTCTCGCATCTAAGTGGCGCTCCGAGCAGCTAGTGGCGTGCACCTTAAATCTGTTGTAATTAATTTTGTTTAGCACTTTGTTTATTTCATTCAATTTTAACTGCCTGGAGTCGCTAAATAATTGGCGCGCCACTTGCGGAATATTTTCTGAGAAAAATTGGATTTTTAAATTACCGGGGTGAAAAAGAAAGCTATTTTAGATAAACATTATACATATTGCGATACATAGAGTTTTTTTTTATGTGGAACATTCACAGGTTGACAAGACAGAATACTTTGATAAATGTCTGTATATTTTATGCAACTGGGTACAGAGGGGTACGTTTGTTGACATCAAAACAATTATAATATATTGAAGGAAGCAATCACTTTGTAACTTGACATTATACCTAAAAACTAACTAAACCAGTTTATATATACGTTCCTGAAGAAGGTTAAGTTTAACCGAAACCGGTCGAATTGTTATATGTGTATAAATAAAGTGGCTTAAAACTAAAATGTTTTTTTATTTAAATTACAATTATAATAGTTTTTGTAAGTCTACTATATTTTTTTAATTTAAATTTAATTAATATTTTACAACTGTAGTGTTCATGGTAGGTTTATGCATTTTCGGATTTTTTAAATTTCCATTTGTTACCCGTAATCATTTACAAAATTAATTAGAATTGTTAAGAAAAAAGGTGCTTTATTCCACGCATTTCAAATATAAAATAATGTCTGCTAAAATACATTTTGGGTAAGTACTTTATAAGGTAGGTAGGAATATCAAAAGATGATTTTTCATTTATTTTATTTTATCAGTTCCAAAATTGTAAAATTCACACTCGTACGGCCGTACTTACTGAGGAAATTATTTATAGTCAGTAATCCATCAAATCTTTTAACACTATTCTTATATTTTACCAGATAGATTATAGCATTTTGGTATCAGCCCTTTTAGCCCTCGAAACCATTTCTATAGCCCCTTTCATAATGGTATCGAATATCGAATCATCTGTAATGAAACCAACAAACGCTATGAGCAAACTACCAGAACTTTTGTTATTTGTTACATAAGTAATTTTTATTCTTAAGCGCCAGTTTTCAGTATCCCAGAACCTTTAAAGAATTCATTTAGTAGATACTAACGAACAAAAAAAATACTTCTGTTTCTTAGAGCATGATAAAAAAGCTCATATCATCAAAAGCAAGTCTATAAAACGACTGATGCTTTATGCATAGAGAGTAAATTGTTTTTTTCTGTGATAAGTCGCAAGTTTGACTTAAACTATAGTCAAAGTAAGTCTGACATAATAATTTGTACTTAGGTTAGCTAATATAATATTTTCCCGAAGAAGGTTGGCTCCAGCCAAAACTTGTTGATACACTAATAATAATTATAAAGTAGTTTAAAACCAAATATATTTTACCATTATAAATGATTACTTAATTATAAAAATTGGTTCGATTTATTTAAATATTTAATTTACGAAATAAAAAAGGTGAGTGAAACAAAGTTACTAAGAAATCAATTAAAATTAACTTTCCTAAAAATAGTTAAAAATTCAATATTATTGTAGTGAAGTGTGCACATGCGTAATTATGTACCTCTCATTTTATGATGACAAATCCATTTTATGATGACAAATCCAACACAATAATATGCCAATCTTTAAATAGTATAGGTATATTGTATCAAATTTTAAACCAATATTTAATAATGACGTTGAAAAATAACTTTTATGATGCTTTCATTTTAACAAAATTTAGAAATCTTTAAATATCGGAACGGTGAGTTTTAGCTACGAAATGAAGACATATTTTCTCTTTCAAATTTTTAAGTCTATGTATGCGTTCAATTCACAATATTATTTCAAACATCATACAGAGAGTTTTTGTTCCATTTTTTTCGATTCAAATCTCGTTCTTCATTCTGATCTCCTTTTTTATAGTAACTATACCACCTTCAATTGTCAAGGAAAGTAGTGTTTTTTGTAGTTTTGACCAACCACAACAAATACAACTATTGATTTCTCAGCATCATAAACAATGGTTACATAAAATGAATGGATATTTAATGCCAGAATGGCCCGATTTCAAGAAGTCGATAGAATATCAAGATTCAGCCGAGTGAATTTGGACAGTCAGATAAAACGTCTTGTTGACAGCTCTCAAGTTTTGAAAGGTATTTTGCAAATGAAAGCAGAAAGCATTAAATTGTGTAGACAAATGATGACAAGGCATACTTGTGCCATTAATGATTGTAATAATAATAATTGCTCTTTCGTTGAATTGACTTTCAGATTGGGGAACCCGTCAAAACGTTGAGAGGCACTTTTAAATCAGAATGTAATAAAGTGAAGACTCTGGGTGCCTCAGGAATTAAATAGAAAAAAGAAACAAGCATTAGTCGAATTGAAATATTGATCGATCTTAAAAAGGCTGTGGATAAAATTACTTATCTTCTCTGGTGGGGGAATCGATTTGCTGAAAATAGTCGTTATCCAACATAATGATTTATTTTCTTTATGTGTGATATCTTACTAGAGTTTTAGTAGAGGTAGGGAACTATGTATGTGTGTATTGTACGAGTATGTGCCGTATATTGTCACCGGTTGGACGACGTTATATATCGATGTCATTTAATGATATTTACTCGAAAAAAAGTTTTAGATTGAAAAACTAATGATGTTTTAAAATTACTTACAACTTGTCTATCTTTTTTTTTCATAACAGTGAATACGTTTTTCAAATCAATCCTTACTTTATGTAACGTGCTATTAGTAAAAAATCTTATTTTATAGAAGACATCTTTCTATTCCTGTTTTTTTGTAGTATTTTCTTACAGATATGAGGCGACACGTAGTAACAAAGTATCAAATGTCTATTAAACTTTTCATATGGGTGTATTGATCGAAGATTTTATACATATTAAGAACTTTTAATTACAAGCCTTTTCTCACTCGTTTTGTCATTCCACTTGTAAAAGTCGACAAACGCACCAACATCAAATTTCCATTTCATCGTCTCCGCTGAAATATGTTTGCCCATCAAGAGAATAAAGTTAAAAAATCTAAACATCATTCCGGGTACAATAAGCGAAATATCGCCTGGAATTCCGTTCAGTGAAAGGATGTTTTCCTAAGAAACATTATGGAAATAGCTTTTACCCGTGTAACAATAGCTCTCGTACTTTTCGCTCTAGCTACAAAAACGATCTAAGTAAGCAAATAAAATCATCGGAAACTGCCCTCTAGGGAGCGTGCCCATAAGGTTTAAATTATAATAACACTAATCGAAAAAAGAACCTTGTAATTCCAGGGTAGACTTGTGTATTGTTAATCTCGGCTGTCAAGCTTTTCAGGTTGGTACGAGACTCCATTTTGCTAACGGCCCATAACCTCCGAGGATGCCTACCTCCAAAAATAATTACGCAGAATACATTTTTAAGCTTTGAATTTGCCGCTCGCGAGGGAAAGAGACTAGGAGGGATGATGCGAGGTGGAGCGGGATGGAGACATATGTTACTCGCGCCCCGGGGGGTATTTTGATTCGCCGTTCGGAGCAGGTTAAGCGAAAACCTGTTTCATTTTAATATAGTTCTCTCTGTGAACATCAATCATAGTGCTGGGAGAAATTGTAATATAAATTTAATTTTGAGTAAACACTCAACGAACTAAAGTACCTATTACATAATGAGAATCGTTGAACTGTCGCCTGTTATTATAATTAACGCATCATTTCCATCGAAATTCACAAACAGACGATGTGATCTTGTTAGGCTTAGGGTAAACTTTACCCACTGATTAAATTAGGATCAATTAAAATCCTATCAAGGCTGCTTAACGTTCATCTCCTGATAATATTGTCATACCTTACGCTGAGTTAAAAAAACTGATTTAAATACAACAAGCAATAAGCAAAATATTGGCTTGTAAACTTTATTTAGAATATATTTTCCATTTCTATACAAAATTCTTATTTACCACCAACATACCGGTACGAAAAAACAGTTTTTTTTCGCGTGTTTGAGCGAATAGCCCACGGACCTAAAATAATTGTTGACAATTTGAAAAAAAACTTCGAGATACGGTGAATACTTTCAGTATTGCCATGCTAAAATACCACCATTCAGAATCTAAACGTGGTTTGAAATTGTATGGCCAGTATTTAGGCACCAGATCTAAATAGCCTCTTTCCCACTTCTTTCCTGTCCCAAATTCCCACAGCCTCACAATAAACCCCATTTGTGGATACCATTGTTGCACTGGCTCAGAACAGTTGGGACTTTGGAGTATTAAAAGAAAATAATAAAAATAAATAAAAAACAATCAAATCTAATCGGCATTGTTTTTTTACTACCAGTTTAGTTGAAGTTTGCCGGTTTTACTCATAGATGTCGATAGAGATATGTATACATTTTTTATGATTTGGTATTCATGTCATATTTTTCTATGGATATTAACCTTCAAAAATAAAAACTTTCTGCCAAAATAAAGTTGTTTACCTCAGTGAATATGTCGAGTTTCGTTCCAAGTAAATCGCATTTGCGGCATTCGTTGCTTTTCTTATTTCATCAAAGAAAAAAAGCAGTTGAAGCTCATCGGTTACTGGTAGAAACTTATGGTGAATATGCTCTAGTGATTTGAACATGTGATACATGGTTTCGTCAATTCAAAAGTGGAGATTTCGATTTAACAGACAATGAACATCCTGGTGCAACGAAAAAGGACGAGGAATTGCAGGCGTTATTGGATGAAGACCCAACCCAATCGCAACAAAAATTGGCACAAACACTTGTATCGACCCAAAAAGCAATTTGCGAACGTTTAAAAGCCATGGGAAAGATCCAAAAGTATGGAAAATGGGTACCACACCAAATAAACGAGAGACAAATCGAAAATCTTGAGACAAATCGCACCGCCTCATACAGCTAAAGTAGTGAAGAACACTCTCAAAGCATTGAATTGGGAAATATTATTGCACCCGCCGTACTTTCTAGACCTTGCCCCGTCCGACTATCACCTTTTCGCATCGATGGGACACTCACTCGCAGAGCAGCGCTTCGCCAATTTTGAAAAAGTCGAAAAATGGCTCCTCAAATGGTTTGCCTCGAAAGAGAATTTTTGTTTTTCGAATGGTATCCATGATTTGCCTCAAAGATGGGCAAAACGTATAGAAGCCGATGGCCAATACTTTGAATTTTTTTTTTTGAGAATTAAGCGTTTTCTTTATTGAAAAAAACCGGCAAACTTCAACTAACACCCCTGGTACATACGAGTACATTCGAAATATACAATAAAAGTAAATAAATTATATTTATGAAAAAAAACTTTTTTCAATTTGATCATTTTTACTTTTAAAAAAACCTTTTCCTTTTTATACGGCCTTAGGGTTAAGAAAAACCATGTTTACATTTCCATGAATTTAAAAATAAAACAAAACAGCTGGTAGTAACTCCGTACCGACTAAGTATTTTGAATAATACCGAAATAAGTAGCATTAGTAAAATAACAATTTAATTAGGTTAGCGAAAATTTGAATCCTAGCCCGCCATTATAATATGTTAAGTCACATGTGCTGATATTATTATTGTGAGTTTAGAATGCCTTATTGTTGAATTTCAGGTTTTTATTTTGTACCTCGTAAATAAATTACACTATTTTAGTCGAACCACCTCTCAGAACCTATTTTCACTTCAGCACCATGACTATTTGATTCATAGATATAAAAAATACTTGACATTAGTATTTTTTTTTAAAAAGTAACACGTTAGTAATATTCTAATTATTTTTTTACAATAATGGGTTTATTTTAGACAATGCTGATTTTTTAAAACGTTTTTTCAGCTCATGTTCAAAACAAAATCTTTATGACAGTATTTAAATGTCAAATGCTACAAATATAATATTTCGTAATGTAAATGCTGTAAGCTTCAAAATTTTAGAACACTTCACGAACTATGAGTTCTTTCAAATAATCCCTTCACGATGAACGCTTCAATTGAACTTACAGTTCAATCGCTCAATTGGTGTTCCTGTGATGTGGAGGACATTTAACAATTCTCACCGTAGTAGGTATGTAGCAGGTAACATAGTGTAGGAACTAGGAACTCTAGTGACTGCTACATACTCGTAGTTCGTTTGTGAAGTCAGTTTTCAGTTTATACATTGCTTCACGAACTTCACACTACAAAAAAGTGCGGCGTTTTTTCAGAAGTGTGGATTTTAAGAACTACAATTAAAGCATTCGCACAGTGAATGTGTAAAGTGTGAACTGTCGCAAAATGAAGTAGTTCGTACAAAGCGGTTACATCGCTTAATATATTTTATTAAAAGAAAATAAACCTTTTGTTAAAATAAATATAATAACACAGTCAGGCATATCATACACTGAGTTTTAAGTAAAACTACCAAGAGTTTTTATTGGCGTTTTGTTAGTAATTCGAAAAATATGTCATTTAGTGCTTTTAATCACCATCAAATTTGAAATTAAAGAACACTTCAAAACCAGTTGTTTCATATTGCTACGAAGAAAAACAACTTACTTCGGCTTTACAAAGAAAGCACGTTGTGGAAAATGATTTTATATCATGTTCCATCATGAAGTTGACAAATGTAATTTTGTCTGTATGCATAGAAATTGAAATGCATAATATTTGGGAATGGAGTTAAAATAATTCTGCTAACGACAGATATTTTCAGTCTCCTAAAGACATATTCTGATATATTCTTAAGTCTCAGATGGTTGCCACTTCCGTTTTTGCGTTGTCAACCGGGCTTTGCAGGTAACAGTACTCATATAAGAAAACATATGTAGGGTGGGTAGGCCATCACATAACACAACGTCCTACAATGATAAAAATATAATACATGGTCTTACTGCTAAAAGCTACGGTGTAATTTTTATTTCTGTAACAGTCGTCATTTATGGTATATACTCGTAAGGAGTAACAATAAAGCTATCAACTATCAACGTTATGCCTTTACCGAATAAATTGCAATGTGACAGAGATTAAACGTTTCGAGTGAGGCAGGAAATCTTAATTTGTTGATTTAATCCAGTGAATTCTACGTGGGGTGTATTGTACCTGGCAACAATAATGATTGTTCTGTCAACAAGGTTGGGGAACACTTCAAATGAATTGTACAACCTCCCTCCACCTCCCCCTCGAGGTTACGCGTGAATTATTTACATTTCTAATAAATCCCATGAATGTTTCTTGTGTCGTCATCAGTTACACGATATGGCTGCCAATCGAAGGTGCATTGTTTTCTGGCACTTACAATCGCGTTGGAATGAAGGGGTGGAATTTATTTAGAAACTAAATTATTTATGCTGTCAGGTAACCAACCT
The DNA here is from genome assembly GCA_022651775.1 of Drusus annulatus. NCBI lineage: Eukaryota > Metazoa > Arthropoda > Insecta > Trichoptera > Limnephilidae > Drusus > Drusus annulatus. The sequence goes on from JAGWCC010000408.1 coordinate 896,652, forward strand.
ACTTTGGAGTGTGAACAATATACAATGTACATGCAACTTTAAAACTTTCCGATGAATGTGAACCGTACTTGTATCAAATATAAACATGAAATGGTTACAACATTACTTCGATATTATGTATTTGCCACCCAATCTGCAAAAAAAATGCAAGAAAAAAATGTTTCTCACAATTTAAAGGCTTAACCAAACTGTTTTTTTTTCAATGAACTGTTTATTTATACGAATTTTATGAATAAATTGTTAATTAATATCCAACTGATTGCACATTGAAACACACTAATTTTTGGTGTTTTTCTTAGTTTCTGGTTAAATATCAGTTAGTTTAATTGAATTTTAAATATTTATTTTACACTTAAAAGTTATTTTTTGAAATTAATATACCTTTTAAAAGGTAACTGGGAGTTGATTCAAAGCGTTTTTTTGTGATTCTATGTCACCAAGTAACTGTCCAAAAGATCGAGAAATCTCCCAACAGCGAAAGGTTACTTTCGTAGCAAGAGATACAGCTCTGGGATGTTACTGTGTTTGAGTATCAACCATATACTAAACAGCCTATTGTGTTTGTAGATAGCTACTTGTATGTATTTTAGGTATTTATTTTTGAAGATCATTTTCACAATTAAATTAATTCTTAAGGTTTGATTTTTCAACCGCCTCCAAAACGATTGAATCCGAGAGGTAGGAAGCGGGTGGGGGGAGTGCGTGACGTTATTCATACTGAACGATACCTGTCAGTAGGGAATTTTTTTCGGAGATTTATTTTCTCTTCAGTAAGGAATTTAAAAAAATAATGTTAACTTAATTAACGGCTTTTATTTTTTTTCATAATTTGTACGAAAATTGATTTTGAACGTTTGATTTTTTGTATATCCCATTGAAAACAGTATGCTACAAAGTATTTATTGCCTAACTTAGCTGACAGCTGTCACGTCGTTACCCAGCTGTCAGTCGCATATTTTGTTAGCTTGTGTTTTTTTTTTCAATTTTATCGCTATTAAATTAACAAAACCTTTTAAGAGGTCAAGAGATAATATGTACTACTATTGCGTAGTAACGATGTAAAAAATACAAGCATTAATGCGTCCGGAAAGCAATTTAACATCGTTCCAAGAAATACAGTTTTACTTATAAAATGGCGAAACGCCATGAAGTTGTCACTTCCATTCAATAAAACCGCTCTCTGTCATATTATATTGGTTTTGAAATAGTTTTGTTTATTAATGAACACTTATGAAGCTTACAATCAATCACCTGGTGTGAATTAAAACAATCGTCAAAACTAAAAAGACTACATTTTACTGCGAAAACAAGATGCATACAAAATATTGCAAAACTTAACCGAAGTATTACATAACCTCATCGTCTTATTCGCAAAATACGCATGTAACAGAAAGAGATGAACTATGTATGTTGACGTCAGAGTTCGTTCAACCAATCATGAAGGGTCTATTCTATTCGATTTATTGTTATTTTATGGTCTTTTAAACATTTTGCATGGTGGATTTATTAATATTCTAAGAATAATAACATAGAAATATGTAAATATACAGAATCGGTGTTTTTTTTATTTATATTATTAAAACACAAATATGAAACAGAAAATAGTTAGAAACTAAAAATAGCAATGGTCATGATCAAGACTCGAACTCGGAATCTCTACTCTATCCGGGAGTAACACTCTGCCAATTAAGCCATCAAGACCTCATTAGAAAGCTGCATTTTTAAACGATCTCATACTTCTATTGAAAATTATTTATATTCAATTTAAATCATTAATTATTTTTTCTGTTTCATATTTGTGTTTAATATTATTTAAATATGTAATAATAAAAAGAGCATTAATGGTTTAAAGTTAATTCCAATTTTAATAAAATAAATATGTAGAAAATGTTTACGTACTCGACAAAATAAATTCATATGCTCATTAATATATATTCGAAAACTTTATATTTTTTGGGTGTTGATCCGCAAAAGTGTAAAGTACTCCACCCAAAGAAGGTGGCTGAACCAAAGTATTCCCAAAATATAATTTTGCATCTTTGAAAAAATCTCAAAAACTTTGCTTTTTTCCCGTTCCGCGAACAAATCTCAAAGTAATTGCAAAAGGAAAGCTCAAGTTTACTCTTTAAGTATGTTTATTTTCATAAAGGCAAACTTTGCTCTTCCACTGATACGCCTTGGATATTTTTGAATGATTAAATATGCAAAAGTCGGTTCCGTGAAATTTACGTTCCCCGAAAACAGCAGTATTCTCGAGTATACCAGCTCTATACGTGATTCTGCTGTGAACAACTCAACCGAATATAGAAAATAAAACACGACCACTTTGTAAAAAGTAAGTAAATCATTTCTTTGAAATACACGGAAGACCATATCTTATCTCTGCCGTAATTTAATAATCTTTTTTTAATTTTTAATTCTACTAATATATTTTTTATATTTTTTGTTATTTTTTTTTCAATAATGACGATATCTAAATGAAATTTAAAATAAAAACACAAATTTAAAAATAAATTATCAGACCCCAATCAACTATATGAAAGACGCTTTGCTGACTAATAAACTACCAACTTAATTATGGGAACTAAAAATAAGAATGATGATTTTTTTTATATGTTACGTACTCACATCATATTGCATCCGAAATCTTGTTGTTTATTATTATAATTATTATTTAGTTTATATTATTACTATTTTTTTGTTTATTTTGTCGTTACTAATTATCATATTCATCTTGTTTTTTATTTACTATGAATATTTTTTTTAATATGGCAGATTAAGTATTGCACCATACAACTAGTCCTGCAGACATAAAAACTAAAATACATTAATAAAACAAGAATTTGATATCATTGGACAAATCGCAGTGGAATAGGAAAAGGTTTGGATAGGTACTGTGGCTATTCATACCTTCTAACTAATTATACATGAGAATATACTGCATGCAACTCTTGGTATGTTTGTACGCTGGAAATTAACTAGCCAAAAATGTTAAATGTTCAGTAAGTTCTTAGATTTCTAGTGGTTGAGATAGGTAACATAGGTGCAAAAGAAAAAAAGACACATATTTCGTAATGTTAACTGGGTTCTAGAAAGAATGCATGTTTTTTGGGGGTACACCAACAAGAAAAGTATTGGAAAATAATAATTACACATTGAAAACTTTTATGTAACTTTTAACTGAGGTTCAAACCTGTGTTTACTGTTCCACCATTAACACATACAATATCGTGCATGAATATTGATGTTTTATTCGGGAGTGTTTATTTTAAGACATTTATTTAACAACCTCTATGGACACATTTTTCAATTTGGAGCATTCAGTAAAATATGTATCCCTATAATTTTCATTTTTTTGTTCTAAAACAAGGTGACGTGTTAAACCTCTTTTCTGAAATGTATTTTTTCCTGAATCAAGCAGAAAACTTAATCATTCAAACATTTTTTAGTTGTTTAACCGAAGAATCGCTCTAAACAAGCATAAAACCATCGAAAAGCTAAATACAAAGGCTAATATAATCTTTTTCTAAAACCTTCCTAGATAACACTATTTCAACTTCGTCGTAAGACCATCAGTAAAAGAGCGGAATCTTTCGCTTTCAGTATCGCCTTGGGAAACATAATTGTTCACCTCCTTCCTTGAGATGCCTTCATCTGTATTTAGTGATTAGATCCTTCTACGTCCTTTCTCTTTTCCTTCCTCCAACCTTTCCATCAAATAACAATGGTCAATATTTGATGTGACATTATTTGACACTAGTTGCTAGTAGAATGGATGGCTTTTTTGTCATCGAGATCAAAATTTATAAAAGACAGTCATTTTAAGTTAAATGATAAAACTACCATCGAATAACGCTGATTATATAGTTACTATAAATTATTTTAAATATCAACGTTTTGAGCGCCTTTGTCTTTTTTAAATATTTTATTAAATGATTATGAAGTTCATTATAAAACGACCAAATCATTTCAGAACAGTTAAGTGATATGTGACACTGTATGTTAGCTGTGTAATTGCCCAGTTTATTGATTGAGTGATTTTGTAAGGGTGCGAGAAACGGGATAGGGGAAAGAAAGGGTAAGTATGAAATATATACTTAGCTATTAAGCTTCGGTTACTAGACATAGCGAAATCCATTTCAAACTAAAAAAAGAGATACTGACAGAACAATAATTTGATGGTTTAAGTATTTGCATGATCTAGTTTTGAACCAACCACTTAGTTTAGATTTAAGACTTTGTTGTTCGATCCTGACGTTCTAAGAAGCTCGTCTACCATATTATGAATAAAGTTAAATCATTAAAATATTTACATCTTACATAACAAACTTTTGTAGCGAAATAAAAAAGGTAAATATTACAGCATCCCAAAGACTGGTCCAGGGGATGGATATTTGAGACATTCAGAGTTGCTTTAAGTGGCGCAACTTCGCATACACTTAAGGGATGATGCATAATTAATCAGACAATTTATCCGGCCAAGGACTGCTGCCCACCAGTCAACAGTCGCCAGTCTCCAGTCTTCTTTACATCCCGAGAGCTTAGTTATATTGTATGCAAGAATATTCATAAAACGATCTGTAAAGTTTAGTGTACGGTTTATTTGCATACAGAAGACTTGGATATTAAACTTACTCTGGAATTTCAGAGTAGTTCTTTAAGGATTACTATATATTTGCAGGTTAAATCAGAGCATGTATGTATGTACATATTATAAGTGACAATCTTTACTACCCGGCTACGCACATGATTTGGATTCCTAAATACATTTATAACATATTCGCATTTATGTTTCCCATAGTCAAATTAAATTTGTCTCGGTCCTAAACTAATCTTTTTTTATTTTTTTGAGTCTTATTCTAGTAATATATTCTTTGAAAATTGATCGTATTGTTTCAATAATCAAATTCTAAGAATTTATTGTTTCTGAAGTATTTTTTTTATGATTGATTATTTTACAGCGTGGAATAATAATAATATACCGAACTCCTGTCTGATTTTTGGCTGAGAAACACATATTTTACCGCTAAATAACTTTTGATGATAGTATTTGATTTTAACGTCAACTAGTTTCGAATATAACTGGCTCTCTCCGGGCAGTATAACAAGTGAATAAAAATACGGATGATGTACACAGTTAATAAAGTTACTAAATCTACCACTTTATTTGCAAATATGACCATATCTTTAGCACTTTTTCACATTTCTACAAATAAAAGTAGCGAATTGCCACTTTTACGACCGCTTATAAAAAGAGCATGAGCATAAAAGCGGCAATAATTCGTTATCACAATATTGATTCGCCCTATTGGAGGTATCGAAATCAAGTATTATCGGCGATATAACTGATAAACGACCAGGATTACCATGACATATAGCCGGTACACTTGATCAATGCTAAACGCACGTAAGCAAGAACGTAGTAAGCTCCGTTAGAATTCGTTTTAATAAAGAGGAAGGAAGTTATTACGGCCATTTCGAGCGAGGGTTAAAATGTTGTTGTGGGCTATTTATGAAATGAAAATGAAGCAAAAAATGCGAGTTATTGCTGTTTTCTAACACACATCTAAGTTAACGAGTTCACCTAACAACAAATGGGAGGAAAAATTCTAAAATAGAAGTTGTATCATTATATTATATAGATATATTATGTATTTATTTAAAATGTATTTATTTAATATGGTGAGATGGCTTAAACTCGAAATGTGTTTCCAACTGTAGGAAAAGAACCATTTTATGAGGGGGGTAGTACTAATTTTTCCAAATCTACGCAGAATAATTGATAAATTTATAACCAAGAAATCAAATCAGAATCTCTAAAAATGTAATATTGATTATTCAGGAAATGTAAGGTTATCAACCGGATTCAGATTCATGACTTCCGTTCGCATTCATCCGAACCACAAACGTTGACAAATAACTTTAGAAAAGCAATTCTAACGGTTAGTGGGTGAGTGGACAAACGCATCGAGTTCTCATCCGGGCATCGTGGGTTTAATTCCTCTGCTAGCTAAGTCCTCCATCATTACACATGCAGCATCTTCCGCTTATTATGAAGGCAGTAGGAGTTTTTCAAATATTGTCAAGTTATTCGTAACCCAGGAATGTTTGTAATTCTTTAAAATAAAATAAATTACACTTAAGCGACTCAAGTGAAAACGTGTGAGTTGTTTTTCAGTACGTTTGTAATACAATAAGGTAAATTTTGAACAGTTTTTTTTCTGCATCGAATACTCTGACTCTCGTTTGATTCTGAAGACTTTTGTGGCCCTTTTGCCATGTAAAATATATTTACCACTCGGGAGAAGGCTTGAACCAAGCGACACAAGTTTGGAACTTTTTATTAGCTTCTTGTCGTTTCAGGTAATTCAGTGAAAGCATTGAGTTAACTTTTTTTTTCAAAATCCAACCAGGTACTGAAGACTTGTGAATTTTATGTACACTGTCTATAGTAGCGCTTCAGCCCTTTTGCCTTTCCAGCGACGATACAATTTCACGATTCAGTTTTGTGATATTTTTCATTCAGACCTATTGATTTTTTTAAATGAAAATGAAACGATAACTTTGTTTAAGACCACAGATTTTATTTTCATTTCCATGACCGACTGGTTTCACATAGCCTAAGCATCATCATTACAAAATTAAACTAAACAAAAAATGCAAAGTGCGCGGCAATATATACATACAGAGGGAAAACACGATAACATAACAAAGTAACAGAGATAAAGAAGAAAAGAGGGGAATATCAGCACCATATAAAGTGTCATGGCAACAGATTAAATAATTTAAAATTAGTGGAAATAAAGAAAGCCATTAAAATTAATAACTCATTATTCTTTGAGCACCTTCTCAGCTGACTTTTTGCTCCTTTTTTCATATAATCAGTCTCTTTCTCTCTGTTTCTTTGTTATAATTTAAATGTTTTTCTATCGTTCTCTCACTGTTCTCTTATTTTATATTGTGTTCTCCCTCTGTATGTATATGTAACCGCGCACTATGTATTTTTTGTCAAGTTAAATTTTGCGTCCTGATGATGCTTGAGATAAGCGAAACCGGTCGGTCATAGAAAATAAAATAAAATCTGTGGTCTTTACAAAGTTTTTTTTTTTTCATTTCATTAAAACTTTTTTGTTTATTTTTGTATACAATACAGTGAAATAACAAAGCCCCGCTTACACTGTCCTACTATTCCAGTATATACTCGTAGAGCAGGCTTAGCACGGTTCGTTGGCGGGTGATTAGAAACCAATGTCTGGGCAGTGACAACTTGAGTCCTGATTAACCCTGATGAAGTGCGGATCTGGACTCCGGACTCCGGGCGGCGGGCTGGTGGGGCGGCTTTAGCCGGCGGGGAAAGTCTTCCGTCCCGGAGAAGATGCTAATTAAAATAGAGATTGATGGCCGTTTGAGCTCGCTTTGTTCTAATGAGCACGTGACCTTAAAGAGTGAGTCAGATAGCATTCATTTAGGTCGGTGTATACCGATGCCTAATTTTAAAGGACGTACTAGAAGATGCTCTATGAACAGTGAACACTGTTACAGCTTTAGATAGCAGTAAATAAAAGTAGATGGGATGAGAGCGATCAAGGTGACTGAATATGTCTGGAATATTTTAGCCTAGATGGGCTCCGTAGCACAGTGACGTGAACCTTGACTTTGGGCCTAAATGCAAATAGAGAAATTACAAAACTATATGTTCGTAGAAAGTAATCACTTTGTGGTTTGGCATATTTAATGAAATGAATCAATAACTTTAGTATAAGACAACAGACGCTATTTTATTTCGTATGACCGGCCAGTTTCGCTTAGTCTAAGCATCATCAGGGTACAATATGTATGTATATGTACAGTATTCTGTATGTATATATAACCGAACACTGTGAATTTTTAGTTTAGTTTAATTTTGCTAGTCAAAATTGCAGAATGTACGTCAATCTGTAAGAACCTTTAAGAGCGACCATTTTTTAGATTCGAAACATTACGCTGCTTGATGAAAGCCTGGTGTAAGCGTAACGAATAGGATTAACAAAGGGACGCTTGGACGGTTTGGGCATGCAAAGCGGAAGAACAAAGAAAGGAGTATGAGGAGAATATATGACGAGAAAGTGAATGAAATAAGAAGATGGATACGCCCGAGGAAGACATGGTGCGATCAAATGAATTAAATACTTGAGTCGGGCCATGTCAAGACTCAGAATAACAGAAGAGTATATTTGAGACGGTGTATGAATGTGAGTGAAACAAGGAGTGTGTGCCAAAGCAGAGTTGTCTGGTGGTCTATTTTCTCTGCCTACCTATGCGGGTAAATGACGTGATGATTAGTTAGTTATTTACGTTGCTTGGAATAACTTTAGTTATAATTTCAACCAGGTAGGTATTTTTCAACCTTCAACTTATATTGATTCTTTCCTTCGATCTTCCGCTTGCTTGTTCCCTAATTATTTACAAAAAAAATAATGCTAAAATGATTTCATTCTAATGATTTTATTAAGACCAATTTGGAAATTTATTCCACTATTTTTTCATTATTTTATTATTTCATATTTTTGGGATTTCATTCAACCATAATTTTTTGACCAAACTTTCCCTTATTGTTTGAAAATCTCAATCCATTTGGTTCCAAAGAACTTAATACATTGAGATTTATGATAGCAATCTGCCTATCTAAGAACTCATACTCGCATAGACCTGACAAAACATTATACACTTGGTAGTGCACATTTAAAAAAAAAAATACATGTACTTACTATTAATAGCAGTGACAGACCTTTTCCCGGTGCCTTCACCCAAATTCGATGTTATTGACTGAACCAACCATAAAACAACTAATTATGTTTTCATATGTACCATTCTAAGTTATTATTTTTTATAACAATAATAAATTCTCATTAGCAAGAAACAGCAACCATAGTTTAAATTAAAGTAACACAAACAATCTGCAAAAATTACTGCCTGAGTACAGACTTGCCCAGTGAGACAGATTATGAGAAAACAAAAGTAATAACTAATTTATACAAAAAACATGTTTGTAAATAGTCATTTTTGAATAAAAAAATAAAAAAAATATTATGTGACACATAATAGTCCATAAATATTTCTAATTACTGTGTTTATTTTATAAATACTGTTTCCAATGTATCGATCTCTTTCTCGAATATATTAACCGTTGAACCTACACGTTTATACTACCTTATATGTTTATCTTTTTTGTTGTTGTTATTATTGTAAACTATATTTAACCCTTTACCGCGTGGATTTTATTAATCTTTCCAAAAAAAAAATATTTGTTTAAGAAATATATTTAGAATCGTGTAAAAAATATTTTATTTTTCAAGAATTGCAAAATATTTATAACAACTAACTGACGTGACTGTAGTTACTATAAAGCTCGTAACTGGCAGCACTGTTCGATTTATGATAATGCAAAGCTCACAGTAAGGAATTAACTGAACATAAAATACATACCCTAAAATACAGCGCCCTTGAGGTGATTTTTCACAAAAACGGCGCTATACAAATTATCCAAATATTATTATTATTATTATTATACGGCTCACATATCCCTTTATGATATGAAATCTTATGTTCCAAATTTGGGACGAGTTTTTTCATAGTTCTTTTCAGTTACAAATGTTTGTAACTACGTAATAATAAAAAAATAAAGAAAAACTTTAAGGTATTATGAATGAACTTCTTTGAAACAACGTTTTACAATCTGTAATACATAAAAAAAATTGGCATATTTGTAAAGGAAATTAAGATTTTCATATCTCTGGCAATTCAACCGCCCGTAAAATCTATGTAAACGTTATCTTGACACTTTAACGCTTAGCTGACTTTAATTATTGAAAAGTAATGACCTTATTTAATGTCCACTGCGAGATTGGGATTGTTTTTGATTTTTTTATTATATACGAGTATTTACTATAACGGTCGCACAGTTTGCTAGATTCCTTCAGTTTTTGCTGTTAAACTTTAGATATGATTTATTTTTTTTTTTTTTTTATTTATACTTTCAGGGTTTTAACAGATTTTTTCACTTACGTGAAAAAATCCAGTTATAAAAAACCAGTTAGTGTACAATCATTGATAAATACAATACAAATAGACAAGATACATAAAATTTTTAAAAAATTGTTGTTTTTGTACTTATTACTACTAGATACATACAAAATATACTTAGGGAATTACTCTAACACCCTTTTAAGCAATAACATGACATTCCGTCTGAAACCGTACAGACCATCAACAAAAATGTCTACATCAGCACACTCTATCAGCACACTCTATTAGATTATATGATGATTATATTATGATGATTGTTAAATCATGGACTGATAGCTTTCGCAAGATACTTTGTTATAAAATAAATGTAAAACAGAATTTACTATTTAATGCATTTTATCCATAAATTCACCAACGGACAATTGCAACTAATTCCATGAACAGAGGCTTAACCCATCAATAATTCGATATTAATTAAAGTGTACAATATGATTCGATGTTAATTTCGCAATCCAATTGCGCAAAACCGCTATTAACATTTGCAAAAAATCGCAATTGAAAGGTTCCAGCTGCGGGTGAAACAATATAATTTTATTGTGAAAAATAACAGAAAAATATATTTCATGTTTTTTTATTTTTAATATTAACTAAACATAGAAAAACCTGAGGGAAATAAATTCCCTTAGACTCATGTTATCTTTTGGAATGCTGTGTGGGGGATATTTTTGAGGAAATAAATGAGTGAACCTGAGTATTGAAGAGACCCTTGTTTTAGGAGGGAACAAACACGGAAGCCAGCTTTTGAACACTAAAACAAGTCGTAGGAGCGACCCGTTCTAACGTGACAAATGTCAACTACGTAGAAATGTTGGGCCCCGCGTTTCGGCGGTGCATTGGTGCCGAAGAGATCAATGATGCAAGTTCCTCGAAGCATTTTACATTGAAATACCAGTAGAAAAGGAAAGCATTCCTACCTGAGCTAGTACTCCAAAGACAGCAATCAATTTGTTGAGATAGAAGAATCTACAAAACATACCGCCCGTTTCTACAAAGAATCGAGTGTTTTTTTAATTTTGTTTTATGATAACTTTTACCAGAAAAAGCTTGAAGTGTAGTTTAAATTTTCGTTGGTTCAGTTTCAAAAAAATAATTGAAAACTAAATATATAATTGACTCATTAAAACATAATTGTTCTTACTTTAAATAAAGTTAGTATTTTGACTCCACATTAACGTAAGAAAGTACGTCACAATGACACAACACTCAGTGGAGATTAATTCTATTCGTTATCTTTGAGTATCGCTCAGTGGAACTCTTGAGAGTCATGCTGAGTGGCATTGGTGGAACCGGGTGTATTTTTTTTAATTTAACACTATTGCATGAGAATTATTATTATATACAATAACATTTTGAAAAAACAGATATGTTGAAAAAATAAATAAATTATTTACAGTCCTCCTCACTAGGAATTCCTGTTCCGAGGCGGACCGTAGGTTGCTGCGTTGGTGTCACTGGTTCTGTGTTGACTTCATAATCTTTATAATTTCCTCGTCTTCATGGTTATTTATCCACATTTTTATGTTGCTCTTAAGCATTTGCATCTCTGTGGCAGAGTATGATTTGTGAAAATGACCATTAGATGTTCTTTAATTAATAAGTTATCAGTAATAAATAGACTGGGACTTACATTAAAAAAAATAATCGTATATATCTCATGACTGGCTTTTAGCAGTTAGGTTCCTGTCATAACATTTCAAAATGCCACTCAAGCAGGATTATAAAATATTACCCCGTCAAACCAACCATACATGACCGTTATACAATATTATGATAATAATGCAAGCGCATTTTGCCAACTAAGCCAGCTTGTAACGCCGGACCAAAGCCGAGGTAACTCTGCTCAAACTGTTGGCTGGGGGGCGTAAGATAAACACGGCGGCAACCAGCCCTAATGCCCGTCACTCAATAATTCATATCCCGTGACCGGTGCATTAGCGAAATGTGGATGCCGCAACCAAACAACTGCATCCGGAGAATAATGCTGCAGCAAGATGCGAATGCACACTTGCATTATTTCTTGAAACAAGTGCACTCACGCTGCTGGTGGGGAAGCTCGTTGGTTTAACCATGAAGGGTAGTTGCATTGGCAAACGTGCATCTCACTCAGAATCGGTTCTGAGTGTTTTTTTCGATATAACACATGAAAAGGTAAATTTATTGTTTGAAAAATTTGGTTTTTTCTATGTCATTGTTCATAATATTTATAAATTGAAATATACAGTTTATTTAGATAACATGAAATTTGACTTATTTTCTACCCGACTTAACTAATTATAAAACGCACATTTTAAAATTTTATTTGGGACACAGATACAGACAGTAATTCGTTAAAAAATATATACACATTAACTACAGAATTCACCCGCATCCCAAATATTTCTCACGGATTAACATAAGTAGTAGATAAATAAATCTGCACAGATAATTTTGAGACAAATTTAAAATGAAAAAGAATATTAAAGATTGGTTTAGACCGAAAAATAAAAAAAAGTTCAATGTATAAACGTAGTAGCAGCAGATTAATAACTATTACCAATATTTTTAGAAGAATTTAAAGGGAAAAAAATAATGGTTAAATTAAAATGATTTTACATTGACAACAGATGCAACCGACCAGTTGGTATTTCTGTCATAATACGAATTATTTTAATAATTTTTGGAGAGACGTGTAATTTATTTGACAAATTACCAAGATGAAACAAAAGATTTATTCAAAAATGAGAATTATTCCCTTCTGCGCCCTTTGATTCACTATCCATTTTCTAAATTAAATTGGGTGTTGAGACTTCCCTACCATTATAATATGATGTGTGGATGAAATTTCATAACAACAATTTAATAATATGTAACCGCAAAAACCACGGTATCTCTGACCCGTCTAGGAATTCAGTTGCACCCAAGGATGTGTTAATATGGAACTTAAGATCTACTGTCACAACATCGTTCCTTTTATAACTTTAACTGTAACTACAAAAAAAGTAATTTTATTTTATGGTAGCCGTATCTTTTTAACAAGCCGAAGATGAAAAAAAAAATTAATTTACGAAACTTCAAACCTTTTTTAAATCTCACAGTGTGTTACAAAGGGGGATAATTTTTTTTGACCCGATCGGCAAATAATGGATTCCAAAATATCTGGTTGATTGGCGGAATAATTGATAATGTTTCTTTATCGACCGGCCCTACGTCAACGTTTCGTAGAATCCATTTACGTTACGATTAATTCTTAAAACATATTTCACTGTAGCGTTTCCCCATGATCGTACTACAATATTCTTCTGTCCAAATTACAGACAATTTTCTCGGAAATACAACAACATATTATTGAGTTCATTATTTGCATTTCAGCTCATGCCAGTTAGATTTCTATTTACAGTGAAATTGAGTCCTAAGATAATTATAAGGTGTTTTTAGTTAGTATCTAGCCTAGATATGAAAAGGTTTGTTTATTGGATTGACGGTGTCTAGTGAATTCGTTTATCGGTAGAAGAATACTTTAGCAAGTGTAAAAAATATGGTTTCCAAAATTTGATTGGTATAAAACACTGCCATGTCTGTAAAGGTGATTCAATCACTATAATGCGTAGCGTAGAAATACAACCTAGTGCCCGTAAATTGCAATAATTCATACATTGCGATGACGACACTTTGAAGACTTGTGGGGCGTGTTTGATATTTGTATGTAAGGGAAGATAACAAAGGAGCGGATCAAGCCGCCATTGCTTGTTGTGTTGCTATTCCTGGCGCTGTCTGGTAACGTAGCTTTTTGTTTTCGATATTAGTATTTTCACTTTATTGTTCGTTTGAATACAGGAATTTTGCATTTTTTTTGTTATACAAAACAATGTTATATCATGTATTCATTTTGTTTGTACTTGGGTAAACATCATATTTATGTTTGGTGTTTTTTTAGATTTTGAATTTTAGTACGGCAATAAAACTTATTAGTTCAGACTGGCAACTGATAATAGCCGCCATTAGTTATTTATAAAACAGTATAAGTATTTGAAAGACCATATTTTTGTTCCTAGAGGTTTACAAAGAAAATAATACTATTAAATTAATGAAACGCTGTACAAACAATCAACTGATGTGGCGTTTCCAATCAAATCAGCAGAATGTTAGAAAGGGAAGTGAAAGTTGATTGTTTGTTGATAGAAGAACCACATACGAGGCCTGTTCAAAAGAAAAGGTTAATTTTGAATTTTCGCGGGCTGTATACATTCAATTATCGATTTTTTTGTTTGTTATGTTGGTACACATATGTTTATCAGATGTTAGCATTATCAGCCATTTTGGATTAGTGGTTTGTTTTGACAACTGGAAAGGTTAGTCACGTTTTTGTGTGTTCTTCGATTTTTACTTCTGAAAAAAATGGATCAAAGAATATGTATTAAATTTTGGGTTAAAAATGGAATAAAGTGCTCCAACGCACTTAAAATGTTGGCTGTGGCATTCGGTGAGTCTATTTTGTCTCAAAAAAGTGTTTATAAGTGGTTCAAGCGCTTTACAGAAGGCCGATGAGCGTCCTGGAGTTATGGAAAAACAAATCATGGATTTTATTCTTTGATCATTTTTTTCAAAAGTAATAAATCGAAAAACATACAAACAAAAACGTGACTAACCTTGCGAAAATTCAAAATTCACCTTTTCTTTTGAACAGGCCATGTATATTGTTGTATACTGAAATACCTTACGTCAAACAATCAAATTAGCAGACTTAATGTTAGTGGAAGTGGTATTGAATGACCCAAAGAAGAACCACATTTGGTATAATAAGGAAAAACTTCACACCAAACAATCAAATCAGCAGACATAATGTTAGTGAAAGTGGTATCGAATGACCCAAAGAAGAACCACATATGGTAGAATACGGAAATACTTCAAGTCAAACAATCAAATCAGCACACATAATGTTAGTGGAAGTGGTATTGAATGACCCAAAAAAGAACCACATATGGTAAAATACAGAAATATTTCACGTCAAAATATGTGAAATTGAGTCTGAAATGTGGTGGTCAAGAAATCATATGTTGTCCCATCTCGACGTCGCCTTTAAGATTTATATAGGAAGAAAAATTGCATTCCATATATTTTAGGACCAAAATTTGTATTTAATCATTAGGAGGTGTTTTTATTTAGTCCCTTTTGTGAACAATTAAAATATTTAAATCATAATTGACTCTTTTTAAATACAATGTCGGTTCCCAAAAACATTTTTTAAAATTTAAATATCTGTTTCAATTGATTCGTCAGTTTTTTTCTATCTGACCATTTCAACCCAATACCCATGTTTTATAAAATATTTCAATATATGAGAAAATAAATTATTTTAGCATGTGGAAAAATTGTTGTAATTCATTTGGTAAATAAAAATAAACCAACAGCACTCGTCTAATACTGGAGTGTACATTAGCGCTAGCGTTGGACCAGTAGCTAAATGCCTGGGGATTAATTTTGGTGTTATTTTTGCTTCATCTAACTAAATTAATTGTATATTTTCGTAGAAAGCAACCACTTTGTGGTTTGACAAATTTAATAAAAATGCAATAATAACTTTCTACAAGACCACAGATTAATTTTTTTTATGACCGGCTGGTTTCGCTTAGTCTAAGTATCATCAGGGTACAAAATGAAACTAAACGAAAAATATGAAGTGTTGCGCAAGATTTTACTTTCAATAAAAGAACCGGTGCTCATATTCTTCACAAAAATGGTCATGGTATCGGATTATAATTAAGAATTACTAGAAATTAAGAAACCCACTAAAATTGATAGTCATATTCTTAATAATCAGTTGAATTTGGCCAGCAGTCCATTATTAAGTATATTTCCTGAAAACAAATACAATTTCTCATTGTTCTTTAAGCACCTTCTTAGTTGACTTTTTGCTTCACTCATTTCATATTAAATGTCTCTTTCTCTCTGTTCCTTTGTTATAATTTAAAGTGTTATAATTTTTATTTATGGTTTTAAAGTTTATTTTGTAGAACTCCTTTGATAATACCCCCAGAAGGCAAAACAGCTGTCACGCGTAAAAATAATTACATCGCAGAGCTTTTAACTGAAAATTGTTTTAAAAAAAATAAAATAATAATCATTTTTTAAATAAAATAAAAAACCACAAAAAAAAAAAATTGTTATTATTTTCTCACTGTTATAGGAATATTACCAATTAAGGTAACTTGACTAAATTATTTACTCTTGTTGTTTTTTTTTAATGTAGGTATATCTAGGTTTACGATAAAAATTATCGTAAATTTATGTTTTGTCGTTATTTTCTGTTTTTTTTTTATTGCATTGATTTTATTTTTAATACTTTATTTTATAGCACCGTAAAAAATACAATCTCCACAATACTGGAATGTGCTAAGTCTGGTGGTTGTATATCGCAATTACCTGTAATAAAGTAAACACAGAATGAAGAAATATAAAAAAGCAAATACGGAATACGTGTATTATTCTAGAAAGGCAATTGTTTGTCAATTTTTCTGTAAAAAATATGTCTTAATAATATTTTGAACCAAACATCTCATTATATAAACCTCAATTTCATAATCTGGAGAGCTTTGGTTCAAGTTGTACAGCACTTTTTGATAATTCTAAACATTAAAAACTGCCATTAGCGCTTTTTCTATTAACTTCAGTGTATAATATTGATGATGCAATGATTTTGAACTAATTTATTTAAAAACAAGGGCTTGATTTTCTAAAGCAACGTGATCACAAATTACGACAGCTTTTAAATAAAGTACAAATTATTACGACAACACAAAATATTTTCACCAGTGAAAAGGACACTCTTCCTGGTTTTCTGTACTACCCTATACACGTGCGAGCTCTGAACCAATTTCAAGAAGAGTAGCATGGGAAGGCTTCGGGTTCAGTATAAAATCGCTCACCGCATGATTTTCAGTCTTCCCAGGCAATGCAGTGCTTCCGGTATGTTGACTGAGGGACGAGTTCCCGGACTTGCAGCCCTTATGACAACCAGGGTGGCAGGAATGAGGAAAAGGATCCACAACTCTAAATGACCTCATCATGGTATCCCGTCAGATCTCGAATTCTAGTATAGAAGCTTATTGGAGTAAGCTATTATCCCCATCAATCTTAATGCTGTCTGGATGGACTCCCTCTTGTTGGCCTTCTGTGGAGATGATATCTAATATCCCCCCATTAACCAATTTTACATTTTTTATTTGTTCCTATGATTTTTTTTTTTCTTTCTTTATTATTGTGTATAGTATATGTATTACAACTTAATTTTAGGTATAATTATCAATTATGGAATGTATTGCATTGCACTAGTCCTGCATACCTTCTGGAATCAAAACTTTGTTATTATTATTATGAAATGATTTAGCAGTACGCCATACTTTTTTATTCTATTTTAAATATAGAATAAGTCCACTGCATTGAAAATGTAACGAATCACATACTCGAAAGAAGTAACTCGCGGTTACACAGCGGTCCCCCGACTCATTCTCTCGCAGACATTATTATTGGTCGCGGAAACTATTCTCAACTGTGATAAATTTGATTCCCAGATGGCTTTGCGAAGTAATACGAGAGTTTGTGAGGGCAAGCGTATTGGGAAATATTGGTTTTAAAGCGTCTATATTTCTGGCTATGATGGAAATAATGGCACAGTGTAATGATTGAAAACGTAAAATTTATATTTTTTTAACAGCGAAATACCGAATGAACAAAGTGTGCTTACAAAATACACCTTCAAGCTTTTATACTTTTGGTTTCCACGAATGAGTGCCACTGCCTGGAGTTGGCACCATGGCACCCCCATTAACGATATTAAAGTAAACGTGGAAAGAATGCAAGGCTGATGTAGGCGTAATGAGTAGGACCAAGAGAGGGCATATAAGGCGAATGAAAGAAAAAAGGAGTGAGAATATATGATGCAAAAGAGAATGGAAGAAAAAGTCGGGGACGCCCGAGGAACACATGGCATGATCAAGTGAATCAAATACTTGAATCGGGCCACGTGGAAGAGTCAGAATAATAGAAGAGTATGTATGAAACGATGTATGAATGTGAACGAAGCAAGGAGTGTGTGCCAAGACAAAGTCGTGTGGCGGTCCATCATCTTTGCCTACCCCTGCGGAAAAACGGCGTGATGGTTATTTAGTTAAGTAAACTTGTAGGTATATGCAATATGAATTCCGAATGATATTTCCGAGTTTATTCACTTAATTACACTAATCAAATTTTACATATTTATCGTAATATAAGATTTAGAGCGCAAGAGGGTTTCATGTATTCAGAGCCCAGTCAGTGGAGGAATGCCACGAGCTGTCGTGAGGCTGTGCTTGCGAGTGTTATCAGCATTGAGATAATAATGTGCCCAGTGAACGAAATAATTATTAAAAGCAGATACCGGCTACATTATGTTATGAAGCGAAAGGAAAATATAAAGATAAATTAACGGGAGGAATGGATAGTTGTCTGGTTACTAAAAAAAGTTAGAGCTATTTTGAATAATATAACTTCTGAATAGTAGGGTGATACTCAAAGTATCTGCAACTATAGAAAAGCACAAAAATATACAAATAAAACTTATTTCACAAAATAAAATCCTTTGGTTTTTATGCATTTTTCATGAAATCCCATCAATTTGTTATGATTCGCCCAATTATAATTTTGAGTTTAAGTTCGGTTTTGTGAATGAATAAAATTTATATTCTATGGGTACTTTCTGCTTTTTATTTTTACCGATCCTGTTTGACTTTTATTTGACATCAGGCAACAATTAGGCAACACTAGCACTTAAACTTCTCACAGTTACCGATAATACCAATCCGGATTAAAATTGGCCGGTAAGTACTTAGTGATATTCAAGTATGATCGGTTCAAAAAACTCTGTTTGAATTAAACTCATCGATGTAAATAATCATCCGTCAACTGCACTTGTTTCTTGCGAGTTAAATCGGTCATATAACGTTAATTTTTCACGTCGTTAGGTAATTAAATGAATCGAAATTTATGCCACTAGTTACTAGCGCAGTCTTTCTTTTTTTGTGAACAGAAATACGACATGTGGTTTTTAAATTTATTCCGACCAGATTCCTTTTGATACAAATGCTGAAAACACATTTCGATTTCAACGAGTAAGATATTTTTTCTATCAGAACCAACGCGCTGTAAAATGCATTGAATCCAATTTCACGAGTTCGTATAAAAGTGTAGCACGTTCTGATTCATTAACAGTGTTTCAATATATCAACGGGTTTCCGGAAAGCAGTGCTTTCTTCTATTTGGCATCCGGGTTGCATTTCTGCAACCGTGTTCACCCCTGGCGGCTCCCAGGTGAGATGGAACAGAATGGATTGAATAGATATACTCGTATAGATGTTGAGAGTTTAGAACCACCATGAAGTTGTATTGATACAACTTCGACCTTAGGATAATTTTAAAACAAAAATAAAACAATTTTCTCAGCACGAACTATTAAAACATAGCCAATTTGTGTTTTCAGTCCTACTCTGTCCACTGGTTGAATGACTGCAAAAATTTTTCAAGTTTTATATTTTTAGGGCGTTTTACGTTTTATTTGAAGTTTTTTCGGTAGATTGCTTTGTGGGATATATAAAAACATCATAACAGTTTACTTAAAGACTAACACCAAACCAAATTAAGTCTTCCATTAAAATAATATAGTATATTGAAATTGGAACTAACTTTAAAGTTTAAATGCTTATTTTTTCAAAATATTTATTTTATTTATTTATTCTTTATTATATTTTATTTATTCGACAACACAAATATGAAATAGAAAAAGCCGAAAAATAAAAAGATAGTGTAAAATTAATTACATAATTATAAAATACAAATTAAAATATAATATATTTAGACTCCAATGAAAACAATAGGCATAAAATACAAGACACGTCATATTCATACAAATCTTACGAAAAATGTAGCACCACTAATGTTGCACCACTAAATGTTTCACCCGCGTATGAATAGGATAGCCATTCAAAGAATATGTGTCTGCGGAAGAGACAGCTATATGAAGCGTGTTTCGAAGGTGTGTCTGGTTAACTTAGTTAAGTGAAACCAGGCGCGTTGTCTCAGTAACGTATCTACATTATTTAATTCATCTAAGATGAAAACTACCTTTTTGTACTTACCCTAATAATAATATTTGGATAATTTGTAAAGGTCCGGTTTTTGTGAAATATCACCTCAGGGGCGCTGGGAACAAATTGCATCTACCCAACAAGGTAAGTAAGGTAAATATCGCAATTAACTTGTGTACACTTTCTTCGATTCATTTATATTTTATATTCAAACTGTCAATTTTTTTTAATTAACGTCGATTGGTCGGCACAAAAAGAGGGTATGATTTTGCCATGTTTTAAGCTTTTGACATCACTGTCATCGGTCACCACTGTACACATCACATTCCCTTATGTTTTTTTTCATCATCGGTTAGCTTCACACATTCGATTTACTATAAATATTTTCGTGACACTGTTCGCACGGTGTTACGGAGGCGGAAAGGATTTATAGTCACCCTGGTTATAGTTGGTGTATTTTTTTGGCAACCCGTGAGGAAAAAGCATACGTAATACGCTCTAGCATGCAGATTGGAATCCGCTCTTTCGGAGTACGGGGGCTTCCCCAATGAAAACCGTATCCATGGCGCACTGTTTGCGACTAAAACTCGAATTAAAAAGATTAAAAACAAATACAACTAGATGTGAAACATTTTTCAATTAATTGCCTCGTAATGAAGAGACGAAAAACGAGAATATTTTTTAATTATAATAATTTATGGGGTGGGTTTGAAAACAAAGCGGTTTTCGTGTGTTTACTATTATCTGGATAAAGTCTGAAAGGTTGTATTATATTAAAACAATTGTTGAGGTTTGATTCTCGCACATTCCTAAAATTAACAAACGTTTTTTTGTGAGAGCTTTTAGGTACATTTTTATTTGTCATATTTTGTTAACTCAACAACATTGGCTCTACTGCTATAGTACGAAATATTGATAAACAGATAAAGGATTTCTAGTAAAAAGAGTTCTTCAAAGTACCTTGTATTTTAAGTTTGCACTAGACAGAAACGGATGTTTACAAAATTTTAACACAACCTACTGGTAAAATTACAATTTATGAAGCAATTTTTTTTAATTTTTTTTATTTTTGTAAAGGGTGTAATGCTAAAAATCAAGGGTTTAGAGAATTTATTTTTAATTCAATTGGTACCCGCTACAGGATTTGAACTGAACCATTCAACATCCAGCTAAATGTCTTAGCACTGGGTTTTCGTAAACTCTCTGTTATTTTATCAATGTTCTTAGTTTTCAACATAATTACATTATATTTGCACACAGCGGAAATGACTGTATTTATTTTATTCCTAATTAATTTGTCTATTCAATTAAGCTCCCGCGGGTATTACGGACTTATAATCAAATTATAAATTTAAATTAATACACTTCATAAATGAAAATTAATCTTTCTTTACGCCGGCAGCGCGAGCGGAGAAAATGGTTCAGCGATAATTCCATTGGACCCTTTTATGAACGAAATATACGGTAGATTTTGTAACATTATTAGACGATTAAGTTATTAGAGAGAAATCGGGACGAATTTTCTACTAAAATAATAGGTTGTTCAGTGTTTCATAAACGTTGAAATGAAAATTCTGTTCACCTTTTTGGCATAACATGTGAAAATAATAAACATACGTGTTATTGTGCCTATACTCTTGTTCAACGAATTTTAAAATATTTTGTTCGCCATAAAACTTAACTGAAGGACGAAATTAACGGTTTCGAGATGTTATTTTTCTATGTTTTGAAACTAAAAAAACATATAATCAATGTATTTAAAAAAAAATAAAGGTTTGCTTTTGAAAAAAAATTAAGTAAGGTATAAATGGCCATTAACTGTTATGACATCAGCTATAAGTGGATGATTATAAGAAAGTGATAGACAATAAGTGCTAGGCTACTGACTTCTTTACAAAAACACCGACGTAATAATTACTTATTATTACTATAGTCTACACTTTGCCAGTCATCTGTGTACACAGTATGAATATTTATAAATGCATATGTAATATAAAGGTCGTACAAATTCTTCACAATGATATTTCGTATTTGTGTCATCTAATATAATATAAATCTGGTGCTATTATCATACGTCATTCGTATCGTTTAAATTAAAAATGAGCTAAGCATTCCCAAATGAAAAAAAGGTTTAACCCTTCCGTTAACAGCAGAAAATTACTTTTCTTCAGTCTAACATCATTTTTTGCGATTTTTGCCATGTCACAAGTTAACGATAGAGACGTTACCTAGAAGATTTGTTAAATTCATTACATTTTCTCTCGCACGAGAATGCCCAAGCAGAATTCCTGGACTAGACAGATGATGCTGCGACGCCACGAAAATTCTCTTTAATATTTGATGACACGTAAAGCTTGAATTGTTGCAGCTTAAGTTTTTGAAGCAAGCAGGTGTCACCAATCTCAGTAAGATGGTGTACTTTTTTTTTCAAAAAATAGGGCGCCTGTTATATTGTTTAAGTTTTGCTATTTATTTATTGATATATTATTTTAATCTCTCATTGGAAGACGAGAAGGCCACAAGTCTTATTTTATGACTATGTTACAGGTAGTCAGACACATTTGATTATCAATATTTTGTAGAACCTGCGTTTTTTCCACAAACCCATGTAAAGTTTTTGAATGATTTCAACATAAGGGTAGTAAGGTTAGGATAAGTGCGTTTTCGTCTTGAATATTTGCTATTTTTTATAGTATAATATTCAGCAGTATTTTTTCCTACAAAACTTTGTACGAGTGTTTTATTATGATAATTGTTGTATAAAAAAAATACACTCAACGCCTTAAAATACTTTATTTCCATGAAATCCGTGGGAAACATTACCAAATATATTTATTTTATTTTATTGATTATTGTTCAGAGATTGTTCTGTTTCATGGTGAATTTAAAAAAAAAAATGATTGCATCTATATGTACATAGCGTATGTTTAGGTGTTGACGTCAATATAAAGGAACTTTCGGAAAATATTATGACATGACTAGAAATCTTTCATTATTTAATGCTCTTGAAATATTTTTTTTTCATTCACATCACAAAACATTACTTTAATTAAAATTTTTTAACGTGATCGTTGTTTTGATATAAGTCAAATATTTACTTGGACCTTTTGAAATAGAATATTCCTATATAACTAAAAAAAACAACTGAACGAACATTTGTTACTAATTAGTATTTCGTAGAAATATGAGTTCAAGGCCGATCGACATCTTAAAGAAAAATGCCTTGGTTTATAACGTTAAATATATTGAAACAAAAATTTGAACATAATCTTATGGGTCAACATATTTCAGAATTACACGAATATTAAATCTCCATTACATGTAGGTTTAAAAGATTGCTCATGGTTTATGTGTTTCTTACTTTCCTTAAAAAATGAATAAATCGTTTGTCACCCAGCTTTAAAGATTATTCAAAAAAGGTTTTATATTGATGCTGCAGGTAAGAAAAATGTTTTTGGTAATTCCTTCATTATAAATGAATGTTGGCATTACAATTTAAGCTAGCGGAATAAGGTTGAAACGTATTTTTATGAGGTCGAAGTTTTTTACCTTTGTTCTTATATATTTATAACCTACAATAATAAACTGATTATCGAACTTTTTGAGGAATTATAAAATAAATGTAACATATTTTCGCTGTAGTTTTCTTGAGGAATTTTCGATGAAAAATTTTATAATTTAAAAAGCATATTGATTATGTAAATTTCTTATTTTATTTCTAAGAAAACGACAAAAAAAACGATCAAAAGTAACATAATAATTTATAAATAATGCTAGCAGATACTATCCGGTTTTGCCCAAGTTTCAACATTCTTCTTAAAACTTTTACGAACATTTTTAAAATATGAAAAAATTATATATCATGGCGTATGATAAAAAAAATAGTAGTTAAATGAATATATTACATATAAATAGCTCATAATAGATATGGCCTTGCGAGAAACAAAGTTGATGATCTATAAATCCCACATAAACGTTAAAAATGTTAAAAAGCTATTTCTATTATTTACTGCTTCAGATAAACAAAGACTTCAGAACAAAAACTAAGGATGTCCTTAGCCAAGCTGCTATGAATCTAAAGGTTGCGGGTTCAAGGTCCAGCGTGCACCAGCTATTTTACATATAACAATATATGTCTTTCTATATTTTATAGGATATTTGCGGCTTGTTCCAGAATGGTGGACTCTCTGAGCATCGCCACGGTGAAAGACCGCCATTTAGATTCGTAGATGAACCTGGCTATTTAGATATGGTCACTAAACACGGCTTCGAGTAACTTTTCAATTCTAATTTAACCTAGAGTAGAACGTATAGCAAATAAACTTTAAATTACTTTTTTTTTATGAATGTGTGAATATGTATAAAATCAATTTAATTTGCGCACGATTCACAGCCGAGGATTTTAACCGCTCGGACTCGGTCCGAGGTCCTCGAATCGGTGTGTTTGTGTTAGAACAGTTGTTGAAAAAACAAATTAATTATGGGTATCAATCTCACTGTTCAGAATGTCGAAACTTGTTAATTCAAGCCATGGTCTTGAAACTTTTGCTACCAGTCTAAATGATTATTGTCATTCTTTACGACTCTACCTTGTACGAAATCTTGTTTGGGCTTTTACTTGAATGTTATTATTTCAAATGCATATTTTTGTAATTGATTCAAATATTATGTATGTGCTGTTCTTTCTCTGTTGCTTTCCTTTTCCCATTTTGTGTAATGTATTTTTTATTGGATAATGGTCGGTTAGTATAAAAATAAATAAATAAATAAGACCGTGTTTCAATTTTTGGGCACATTTTTATGGCTTTATACCTCTGTAGCTCTGGCTAGTTTCTAAAAATCACATTTTTGCCTTCCTCCTAGGCCCTTCAAATTAGGATAAAATAATATGTTAATGTTTTTTAAAACCTTGGATGGAAGCTATGAAAATTCAACAAGCCAGTAATGGTGACTGAGAAATTAAACAATTCTGACCTTGTCATCTGCCTCCCCATCGATGACTCTCCCGTCCCAGATCCTGAGCTGCGCGTTACAGTCGGTGCCTTGGTCAAAGGCGACGGGGTCCGGAGACGCTGCGTAGTACTTGATGAAGGAGATCCACACTATCTCGTTACTGCGACCCTACAAATATCATTAAAGTTAATAATTACATTTTTCACGTTAAATTTATGTTTTTCCTTGGCAGGGCGGTAAATTCAAAGACCCATAGACCATGGGTTCACATTCATAACCAAATAGGTTTGCAGGCTCAAGGAGGAAATCATATTTTCTATAATCCTGGCAACACGACGACCACGCAAAAATTAAACGCTGTTTGAGATGATTTTACTAATGTTTATTGACCAGATCTAAATTAACAGATTCTTACTAACAGTTAGAAAAAAAGTTTTATTGTGAATAGCGCACAAGAGCCCAAATGGAATACCTGGCTATTCAGATCTGGTCACCACACTGCGGCTAAAGCTCATTTCAAGTAACGTTTCGATTCTGAATGGTGGTCTTTCACCAGGGTGACACATAGAGTATCTACCACTCTGTAACGTGCCACATATATACCATATGTATTTTTATACATATTAGATATGTTTTGAAACATATTAATGAGATTTTTTCTTTTGCGTACGCCGGATTTGAACCCGAGACTTCTGGATTCGTAGTCGAGAGTGGTAGAGAGAGAGGCCGTCAGCCTCAAAATATTCCCCAAGTTTGAATACCTTAGTTTTACTGACTAAGCAGCTCGGAGACTTGTATGGTGTAACCCAATTATGCATTTGGAAGGTAATTACATATTTTGGATGTGCCATTTGTCATTTTTTTTTATTTATTAGAAGCCATATAATATTAACTAGCGTTGTGACCGCTCCGTAAGAACTACTTCTTACTTCTTTTTGGCGGCAGTTCCAACTTATTTCATTGTTCATTGAACAAATACTTCAATTGAAGCTAGTTTACAAAGAACTATTTTATTTTGCGGCAGTTCAGTTGCACAGTTGAACTTCAAAGCCTACAAAGAAGTACACTTATTTTGACGAGAAACTAGTTCTAGTTCCAGTTCTTTTCGTTTTTAAATCTCAACCGACTAGTATTTTTTTTTGGCGAGAAACTTTTGTCAATTTACTAGTACTTATCGAAAAAAAACCAGGAACCGGTTCCAAAAGAACTAGATAAATATAACCGGTTCCTCGGCGGGCACCGGTAACTGGAACACACCTAATTCTGATATATATATATATGTATATATATATAT
This sequence comes from Drusus annulatus, assembly GCA_022651775.1. Lineage (NCBI taxonomy): Eukaryota > Metazoa > Arthropoda > Insecta > Trichoptera > Limnephilidae > Drusus > Drusus annulatus. The sequence continues at coordinate 923,058 of JAGWCC010000408.1, forward strand.
ACATCGATATCGACCATCTCTAATTTCAAATCTTTCTTTAACGAGTTCGACTTCAATTGAAGGTTCTGTCCTAGGGGTTCATTTTAAAGAACTAGCAGTTCCTGGAGCAATCACATAACATTGAAGTTTATTATTAAAAATAATGATTACTGACAATGATTACATATATATTTTGTTTTTAGTACTTAAGTCTATTTTAGAGGCACGCGGACCGTCCGCCATAAACTCAGAGGGAATGGACCTCTATGAATTGTTTCATTGGTACACAAACCGTGCATGCTGACTGCTGACCGTGTTTTAATGAAATAATCCTAGAGGTTCATTCACTTTGCGTCCGTGACTCTAAAACAGGCTTAAGAAAAGAATTATTAAAAGGAAAAATTACCCTAGAGGTAAATCGATACATGTTTCGGGAACTTCGACAGTGGACTTAAAAATAAAACTAAAACAGTATTGAATAAAAGAGTATTTAACTAATGCATCCTGCATCTATCTTTACTAAACCCACCTGAAAATGATATCTGCAGGTGGTGTTGGGCGGCAGTGAGTGCCTCGGGTTCCTCAGGATGCCGGAACTGGCGTCAAACGTGTTGAGCAGAAACTCGCAGCGTCCGTCCTCCCTCACGTAGCTGTGGGAGTTGGTGTCCATGTAGAGTACCTGAAACAAGATTGCTGTGTTCAAGTTGCGTGATATATGATAATACGAACAAGTTCACATAAGAATCAAAACGAAGGCCGGAAAAAATGACAGCCTGCATGGTCGAGTGGTAAGACGCTCGACTGCGAATCCTCCGAACCCGGCGTGTGGAAATAATTTGTTATTTAATAAATATGTGTCAGTACACATTTGATTTATACAAAAAAAAAAAAGTATATTTGCGGCACGTTCCAGAGTGGTAGATACTCTAAGTGTCGCCCTGATGAAAAACCACCATTCAGAATTAAAACGTTGCTTGAAATGGCTTAAGCCGCCGTATTTGGTGACCAGATCTGAATAGCCAGGTACTTCACAATCTTCCCCTTCCCAATCTCCTTCCCCTCCCCACTACTTTCGTCTTACTACCACCCCCATCGGGGTTGTCATAGTCTCACTGGCTCTAGACGGTTGAAAGCAGTTGAGACTCTTCTGTGCGGTATTCACGTATAGAAAAAGAAAAAAAAAAGAAGAACATGGCTGTTACTTTTAAAAAAAGAGTCATTTACATTCGGTTACGAATTGACGGAACAAAAATCTTCCGACCGCCATCTTTATAAGCGGATATTTGTTGTTTGTGCAATAATGAAGGAAACAGTATCAGGTACAGCAATGATTCATTCGGGGGAAAAAAAAGAACATAGCTGTTACTTTAAAAAAAGAATGGTTTACATTCGGAGAAAAAAAAGAAGAACATAGCTGTTACTAAAAAAAAAAAAAATTGTTTACATTCGGAGAAAAAAAAGAAGAACACAGCTGTTACTTTAAAAAAAGAGTTATTTACATTCGGTTACGAATTGACGGAACAAAAATCCTCCTTCCGCCATCTTTATAAGCGGAGATTTATTGCTTGTGCAATAATGAAGGATTGAGATAGCGAACAAATCAAACCTGAAGTCTGGGTTGAGATCCAGGTAAACAGTATCAGGTAAAACAATGATTCATTCGGGTAATTACAATAAAAATAACATTTTAAATTAAATTTGCAATTAAAAATTCTAGGAATATCTAAAAGTGGGTATTGCAATTGTAGTGTACCTTTAAAATATCAAATATTTATAGCTATAAATATATATAACTCAAAATGTAGGTATATACGAAGATCGCATATATGCAGGTACGATACCATTCTGATTTTTTATACGTTTGGATGATTGTGTAAAAAATAATAAAAACTAACAGACTTCATTGTAAGGCATCAAGTTATAACGAGTTTCAGATATTTTAAAAATTCCAATTATTTTTTATTTGCATTCACTAAAAATGTTTTCTTAAATCAGTTGAAACTTTGAAATTCATCGAAACGCTTTCCACCCAAGTCACGCCTTTGTTTTTATCGACGAAAATTGAAATATTTTCACCTCTCCCCCGGGGACTAGCTGAATATATTTTTATGCCTGGGGCGACAAGGTATTGATTTTTTTAAGTGTTTAAACAGAGAAGGTACCGTTTAAATGGATAAGCTAGGCACGAAGCCATATTTCTCAACCATACCGATGGAAAATTGGTTATCTCAAGGGATCATATTAAAATTGTGTATTTCTTTTTACATACAAAATTTATAGGCGTGTACTTTTTTATGAAAATAATAACAGCTAAAGATGTTTTTTTGCTGATCAAAGTACTGTGATGGCAATGAAACTTGTTCTTTTTTATCAATAAGTGTTGTATTTTCCTAGAAAACACAACACTTATTCAATCACTTTGTTATTTGACATATTTTATGAAGATAAAATAATTACTTTGAATAAGACCAAAGATTACACTTTAATTTTGTTGGTCGATCGGTTTCGGTTAGCCTAAGAATCATCAGGGTAAAAGTGTAACTATTTTATTTTCATTCAAAAAGTTTTGTCATCGGCGTACAATATCCAATTAATAAAAGAGTAACTATGTAAATTCGCACCCAATTTCATGTACTTTCATTCTAAATTCTGTTCAAGTCGCAAAAGTAGATTAACAAATTGTTATTTTAAGACCTTTAGAGCGTTAAATAAATGCAACCCAATGACTTTGAGTAATTTATGAGATACAGATATTTTTTTTATTATTAAAAGAAAGACAAACATTCCCTGGTTGCGAATAATCTGACAATATTAGAAAAACTCCTACTGCCACCATAATAAGCGGAAGATGTTGCTTGTGCAATGTTGTGGGTCTTGGCTAGTAAAAGAATTGAACCCACGACGCTCAGATAGGAATACGACGCCTTTGTCCACACAGCTATCAACCGGTTAAATTCGCACCCGATTTCTTCTGCTTTCATTTGAATTTCTGTTCAAGTCGCAAAAGTAGATAAAAATATTGTTATTTTAAGATTTAATTTAAGAATTTCATTTTTTTTTAAATGTTTAGCTTTGTGATAAAATATACATAAATTCAATCCAACTAAGTAGGGTATTTTTTGTGTCAAAGATGTATTCACGAAGATACTGTATTTTAATTTACAATGATTCTCTTAATTTATTGAACTTACATTGTGATTCATGTGAAACACGTTTGTAAAGACTTTGTAACATAACAAATTAGCCTTCAAATCAACACAATATTATTCATTTAACAGCTAAACACCTAATAACACCCGATTTGGAAACTTTAACCTCAAAGTGTTCAATAAGTGCATTTAGAACTTCGGAACATCATTCACGTTGTGTCATGTTTTATTATCAAAGCTGAAATTTTACCTCACTAGAAGTACTTGTTCCGCGTATAGAGCAACTGAACAACGTTTCTGGCTCACACGATACAACCCCAAGGGATAACTTGCAAAATGTTTCATTGTAAGCAGGTGTACAGGGTGGAACACGTATGTCTAAAATCATTTTAAGGCTTTATTGAAGAATCTTTCTGTAATGAATATTAACATTTACTGTTAACATCGACTGTCAGCAAGCGATGTGGTTATTGAAGAATTACGAAGTTTGGACCGAGAGACAATTATTCATATGACGAATTAAAAAAAAACAAACACACACAAAAAATGTCTTCATTAGAAAAGCGTGGGAAAGACTTTGATTTAATTTGCATTTTAAAAAATGATTAATTGAATTATTGACTCAGCTTCTCTGTGGCAACTCATCTAGTTCAACATTCCTTGCCGTTCCTTCAAACAAAGAATTGCGGTTCCTTAATCATTACTTGACTAATTTTGGGTATCATTCTCCAATGTGTAGAATGTCGAGACTTATCAACTCAAGCTATGGTCTTGCAATTTTTGCTACCAGTCTAAATCATTTTTGTCATTCTTTATGACTTTACCAATACCTTCACTCGACCTTGGCTTTGACTTGAATGTTCTTTCTAATGTATATTTTTGTCGTATTTTGTCATTGCTTCATTAAAATACTATGTATGTGCTGTTCTTTCTCTGTTGCTCTTTTTTCCATTTCGTGTTATGTATTTTTTTGTAATTGGGGCAATATTCCGTTAGGATCTAAATAAATAAACAACTATTTTAGTCACATGGGAATATTCAGTTATGAAATAAACGCGTCATAATTTCATGAACAAATATAGTCACTGTATTAATCTGAATCACTCCCTCTTAGTCTAAAATTTAGAGATTTCGATTTCCACGTAGCGCAAATTAATATAACGTGATTATCATTTTTTATGTGGATGTTTGCCAACAAGGTAAGTTTATCAAGTTGTAAAAATAATTCATGTATTGATGTGATTAGGACAGATAATTTATTTTATAGATATTAATGAAAAAATGTTAGCTAAAGGTATACCGCTGATGGTTCTGCTATTATTGTGTCTAATAAACGAAGCGCGTACTTACAGAAAGACAGCTTACATCAGAACTCTCAGCGGTTTTCCTTTATGTCTCTGTCGCTTTATACACCTTCTGTTTCAAGTTAGAGTTTGAGTTCATTGCTTACCCTGGAAGTTTGATTTTGTGCTAAAAGTCGTTGGATGTAACTGCTAATAGTCGGCGGTTATGGAAGTTTTCGAATGAATAGAACAAAAAGTTACACAAGGAAATGGGGTAATTTAGAAAACACGCAAAACCTTTAGTTATATTTAAGTAGGTTTCAGAACGGTTGAAAACGTTAGTTTAGACATATATATTTAAGCATAATAAATTAAATCACGTTTAGTATTCTTCAAATTGCAATTTTCTACGCAAATAACATATTTTAGAAGACTTACACATGAATAGTGAACAAATCTCAACTTCATACAAAAAATATGGTTGGAAGATTTTTTAAAAAATCGGTGTCAATCAAGCACTTTTATTACCTGGTGATTTTTATTACACCGTGATTTACTTTTTGTATTTTATTGTTTGTATGTAATGAAGAAAAACATTCTTTATTGCCACATAGGGGTAAGATATAAGGCCATGTGAATTAAGTATGTTATATCATACGTAAGGGGTATGTTAAGAGCCTTTATACTTACAAAGTGACATGATGTAAAAACGAAAAGTCAACTTAAAAATTATGATAGCAATGCATCAGACTTCTGACTATAAGAAATAAATAATAATACAAAAACTTAATTTACTCAATGAATTGGATATAAGAGCACAAATGAGTATACTGGAAAATATAATCATAAAAGATAAGATCATTAAACCATATTGTGCTGTTTGTTTAGTTGACAAGATTAAAACTTTTTCAGAAAATCTGGAACACAAGTCGCTATAACGGCAAATAGAGTAGGAACTGTAGTTAATATGAATATTATTGCAATTTGTCTTTACCTGAACCAAACACATATTCAAAGACAAATATAACTTGGCTTAACTGTTCCATAGGTGGATAAAACGAACACAGTGTTCCTGTTAGGCGCCTAACTCAGTATTACCTCCATATTGTAAGTTTACCAAGTTCGATATTCATACATCTAGGAAAAGCCATTTGATTATTGACCGACACACAAATTGAACCTCATTTGCTATTTGTGTTGTTGATTGGGGGGTTAGGGTTGGTGAACTAGGCAATGGGTAATTCAAAACAGTGGAATTATTTTAAAGATTCATCTAATTTTACATCAAAGGTTAAAAATAATGCCTTACAAAGGTGTTATTTTGCTTAAATAATAATTAATTTGGTTTAATGTTTTGATTTTTTAAAAATTATATAAATCAAACGTGTTTTTTGGAAAAACAAATCACAAGAAATGTTTTTTTAAGCTTACCAAAGTTTGATGGAGGTCTGGAAACGACAGTACATTAATTATCTAAGACTAGGTGTAGACGGAATGTAAATTGAATTTGCAAGAAAAAAAAATTGTGGCTTTAATTCACTCATTTCAAACATAGAATAATGTCTACTAAAATACATCAAAGGTAGGTACTTTATTATGAAGGTAGGGATTTGAAATGGTAAATTTAAGAATTTGGTAATTTTAATTAACTCGTACGCACGTTCTCTATATAAATTGATAGTTTGTGTAATAATTTTTATATCTCTTGGCTTAAAGTCAATTGGGTAGGCCTCTATTCTACGGAAGTTATTTTTTTAATGTATAAATATATAAATGATCTGCAAGAGTTTCACAACGGTTTTACTTATTTAATACTTATCACATGTATAAGAATCCAAGTAAAAAAATTTAAAAACGATGGTGATAGCAGATCTGATATACATACACATGAGTAAAGTAATGATTACCAGGTAAAAAAAATAACATCGGGAAAATAAGGTTAAATCAAAGCTTGAACAAGGTTTTGATAGGACCATGATTTAAGTAATTTTAATGGAAAATATTACAAAGTTTGTTTGCTTAATGAGTTGTAAAATTTATTGAAGTATATATGTTTAATCATTATGATTCTAATTAGAAAGACTTCCCCCGGAAGTTCAATATGAATTTGTTTCCCAATTTCATAAGTTGCGTTTTATGTTACCACCCACCAAAGAGAAATTAGGCCGTCCTCAATCTCGATGACCGAACGTAACCTATGTTTGATGCTATATTCGCATGGATACTCGTTGCTTCCTATGATCATGTTTGGGAATATGAACAGTCTATTACTTGGGGCTATTGCAAACTTGATTTCAATGGCGGAGGCAAAGTTTCCGGCCGGAGATTGGTTGTGCTGCGGAGGGTGTATTGTTGCACGGGCCCGACCGAACCCACAGCTGATACAGGGGTGTAATGGGCTGGATCAACCCCACCGATCGGATTGGGACGCCTTTCCAAGTTACAGGCTGCAATTTGCAAAAATACTTGAGAGAACAGGTAAAAGGAGACAACTTTTATCTACAATTTCCATAAAAAAATACGAGGAAAACTGCAACGCATATGATTGTAGGAAAATTAATTCTGTGCCTAAATTAATAATTAAAAAAAAAATCAATTGAATTGAACCTTATGGATTTTGAATTGTGTCAGTTTGTACATACAATTACTGAAAGTATCGTAGTAGAATCTCCACTTCGCCAGTTTCCTGCATGTGCTGAATCAGATGACTCTCGATGCAAACGACTGGCTAAATAGTCCCAGCATCCCATGTTATTCTCCACAATTCACTGTTAGAACTGAAAATACACTCAGTATATCCATGTACCATTTGCTTGAAATTGTTTTGACGGTCCGATGGTTATTACCGGATTCTTCTCAAGCATCTTATTTGCCTTCAAAATTTCGTCCCGGCTTACAACAAAACAAACAGAAACAGGAATATGACAAAAATGCTTCAAAATATTATTTTTCTTGGACGTTTTTACTTTTTTTATACAAAATTAGTTAGAAATACACTGCTTAAACTTTATTTACCTTCCACTACATTGTAATATGAAGGCAAGTTTGTTGCCAGTTGGCAATTTCATTAAAAAAATCCCAAGTGAATCGTAAAGAATTCGAATCACAAAAACAGCGTTGGAAAATTAAAATCAAAAAACTTTCTGAATTGTCCGCACCTCAATACATTAAATATTTTTTAAATTTGAAGAATTTTGTTATTTTATTGAAAAATCAAATAATGTAAGATTATCGCAACTTTGCGAGAATGTGGTAGTATTTACAAAATAATATACGTAAATATGACCGATGTCAACCTAATCCCACCCTTCGTGGCTAAAACCTTGCGGCGAGGGGGGTTTGCCCCTGGCAGGGTCGGGCGCCTGGTCGCCGTATTGCTCATTTTATTTATAATATCAAACATCTTAAGCGAGCAACTGGTTTTATTCTCAATGTTATAACACGAACTACTGCAATAATATAGGTGTAAGTGTTGTTAATTAATGAAGTTAGTTATCTGAGGGAGGATGTGTAACTGGAATATCAATTGATATATTCAAAATAGGAACACTTTTAAATATTATACACCTCTGTGTATACAACCAATCTTAAATTATTAGTCAATTTATTTTGTGTATCACCGTTCATTTGCTTAGCGTTTGCTTAACATAGTGTAATACAAGATAACTTACCATTCCTATCGCTTTGACGAAGGCACGTGTCCGAAACTTTTTGGCTTTAAAACTCAAAAAAAATGGTGCAAACGAAGATGTATGTAGTAAATTGCTAATATAAACGTTTGGGCTATTCACTGTGGTCTTTAAATATTAAATGGTTTTATTGATAGCTCAGTAAGTTCCCGGTTTTGAATTTCAATCGTGGCAAGAACTATTTATCTTTGATTTTTATTTTACGTGAAAAAGATGTACTTTTTTCACTCCCTAAACTAAATCATTAGTTTAGGGAGTGATTTAAAAAATAATATAGACGAAGATAAAAAAAATACTGTTAATAATCAGGTAAATTTGTCCAGTAGTCCAATTTTAGGTATATTTCCTGTAAACTCATAAAATTTATCATTCTTTGTTAATAACCTTCTCAGTTGATGTTTTGTCTCTTTCAATTTATATTAGCTGTCTCTTGTTTTCTGTTTCTTTGTTATTATTTAAATATTGTTCTATTTTTTTCTCATTGTTCTGTTATTGCATATTTTGTTCTCCCTTTGTATGTATATATAACCACAGACTTTGTATTTTTTGTTTAGTTTACTAAGTCGGTACTAAAAATTAAAATAAAATCCGCTGTCTTGTACAAAGTTGTTTTTTATTTCTTTAAATATGGCAACCCAAAAGGTGACTGCTTTCTACGAAAATATAATAGAATTACGTTTTAGCACCTAAAGACAAAGTAGAAACTTTCAAAATCAATGTCAAGTAAGCAGACTTTACTCTGAGGAGTGAGGTTGTTCTATTTTTGAATGTTTTTAGGTGTACTTACCTAGTTGAACCTAAGCGAGCATACACTTTAACTAAATATGCCTACCTGAAACTTAGGTAATTAGTTTGCACAGAGCTGAAAATATTTTCCTAGACTTATTTACTAGACGTCTTTTGTATTTTAATAGACATTGAGTCATAAATTATAGAGATGATAAAGTTTTGAAAGATCCCATTATTTCGAATTAATCTAAATATAAGCGTTGGTACTTTAATATTTAATTATACGTTTCTGTAAAATCTCAAGGTGATATTGAACGTAATCTGTGACCTTTGCTATTGTGAACTCACGTAGAAACGTTGTTTGATGAAAAGTAATGAAAATTAGTTTAAAAAATATTTGGTAAGGTCATTAAAAGTAATATTCTCATTTTTTAAGCGTCACTCTTGGCTTTAAAACCTATGTGACTGGTTCGAGCGCAGTTCTGGTTCCAGGTTGCAGTTTGTAAGGTGAAGATTGCCCTAATGATAGCTAACATCCATTTAGAAATTAAGTCTGGAAATTTCTTAAGGTGGTAACATTTTAACTAATTTTCGATACAGTTTCGGGACTAATTACTAAAAGGAGGTATCTGCACATTTAAGGCACCATAATAATGCTCCCTTGAGGTGATTTTACCACTAAAACGGCGCTATAAAAGTTAATCAATTTAGTACAGTTATATACTCGTATGAAGATGATGTATTTACAAAGTTAGCATATATTTTGATTATTATAATAAATTGAAATTATTATAATAAATTTAAAAAAACTATCTACGTGGTCGAATAGGAAAGATTCCTTTCTGAGAATTTGGAGGTCATGGGTTCGAGGCCAAGCGTGCGCAAATAATTTTATTTGATTTGATGTGTTAATTTGTATATTCTTTCAAATACATATATAATATTTGCAGTTCGTTCCAGAGTTCCAGAAGTATCGCCTTGCTGAAAAATAGCATTCAGATTCGAAACGTTATTTAAAATGGTAATAGTCGTGTTTAGTGACCAGATCTGAATAGCCAGGTACTTCTCAACCTTCCTCTTTCATTATGTAATGATTATTTATCTGATTCTGATCGTCTTACTAAACATGTAAGATTTTAACATTTACATAAAAAATATTGATTTCAACAAAGTTTCAAAATTGATTCTTCCTAAGCGGTTTGAATTTGACTATGACGTACATACCGCTACCGGTTGCTGACACAACCATCATTGGGACTCGGAACTGTTACAAAATTGTATGGTGTGACGTCACAGACGCCTTCCACACGAACATTTCGTGTTGGTGACAAATCTAAATACGCATAATTTAATTCATTTTCCGAACTTTATTTACCAAAAACATTAAATACAATTAATTTTCATTTTTTTATCAGGAAATAAAAAACAGAAAATATTCTATCAGGGATATAATAGTCCCACTAGCTCTGGTTCAGCTAGAAGCAGTTGGAATACTTGTGCGATGTTTATATTTAAAAAAAAAACTCATTTAAAAAAAAATTCTTAGCAGAGTTTTTGGTTAAATCATTTTAGATGATGGACAGTTTCCAACTAAATGAAGAAGTGCTTAATATTCGGTCCCAATCTCAACTTCAACTCATATTCAAATATTCAAAAATATATATTAATGCAGTTATCATTTTGAGGGTTGGTTTTCAAAATGGAGAGGAGCGCCGCTAAGCTAAATTGATGACAGCCTCAAATCCCTTATAATTCACAGATTAAATGAATTTAGATGTTTCAATAACAATTCGTCCCCGCAGAAGGGGAGGCTATTTGCATTTTATACGCAAGACTGGTCCCAAAGCTTATTGAAACAATACAACAAACGTACTGAATATATTTATTCTTGTAGGGGTTGCATTGTTAGGTTATTGGGTTGTTGGATTGCATTCCTGCAGTAAGGGTAGAAGTATTTGTTTAATCGGTTATACCACCATGAACGTGATTGATGAATTGTCTTGGTATAAGAATAGCGGAAAATGAAGGTATTATGATTGTTAAATGTGGGAATAAGTCGAATGGGTACTTCTTGTCGTTTTGGGCCTTTTGTGTTAAATTGTAAAGGTTCACTTTGCGTTCCTTTTATCATTTTGAATTGGATTGATTTTATTTGATGGATACAATTCTTATATTGATGGTAACACGTTATTTTAAACGTTTTCGGTATACTTGAATTGTTTGATTTTGTAGTGAATCCCTGGAGTTTAGGAAGATCTAAGGCACTTAAGGCAATGGCGTTTGGAACGTCAAAAAATTTCATTGGATTTTTGAACAATTCAAAAATACCTACTTATTTGGAACAATTTATATTTTTTTAGTACCTACTGTATGTTGCAGGCTATATCAAATGAGGGTGTCAATTTAATGCTTGTAAATAAATTTGATACCCCATTTTTATATGAATTAATGACACCAAGAAATGCACAAAATAATAATTTTAAAATAAGTGATAGAAATCAATAAGGAATTCACAGAAACATAAGTTGTAGACTAGATTTACCATCATATATACAGTAAGTATCAAGTTAAAGCTTTAAATAGTAAATTGCATTATTTTTATTAGAATTTTTTATTTATTTGATTTCATATACGCCCATGGAGTTTCTAATATTAAAAAAAATGGTAAGGTGATAAAACGGTACGGTAACATGCAATAATTGCTTAGATCAATAATATAAATGTGATTGAGCAATAAATGAAATATTTTCTTACTCAGTCATTTGTCGAATCACTAAACGATTGTCTTTATGTAAGGTATTGATTAATGGAAGAATATGGCCAATATAATGAGATAAGAGATTTTGTATCTATGAGACTCAAAAAATAAAGATTTAAAATTATTTACTCGTGCCATATTGCAATAGTAAACGTTATTTTGTATTAATTATTACTTATCAAATTACATGCATTATAAAATTCACAACAAAGATACATTGCCGCAACCGGGGGTTTGTACGCTCGTGATCTTCCACTTGTTCAAATCTTAGCATTGAGAAAAAGCAAATATTTATTATATTTGCTAAATACGATATTTGCCATATTTGATATATAACTGGTACAAGCTGGATAATGTGATACCAACGCAAAAATCTGAAAACTGTAAAAATGAAAAAATCCGAACACCCTATTTACATGAATCAATAAAAAGGCATGTTTATGGGCATTCTCAGTGTTTCGTATTGCCAATATAAAAGCGTTTTGCCGATTTCATTTTTGACTAAAAGTGGAACACGCTAATGCATTAGCGATACGTTCAACCCTAGCTCTACCTTCGTTCTACCTTCATTCCGCCTTCATTCCGCCTCCATTCCTATGCCTTCTCACGCTATTCTGGGCCATTAACTCACATACGATACGTGTTGCCAAGCAATGATCAATGCTTCGTAGAGCCACCGGTAGGAGTAAACGCAAGGTGAAACATGTAAATTGAATAAAATTTCGATATCACTTTTCGATCCCGGGCCCTGATTGGAAAAAAACGGATCGTTCTTTTTTATAGCCGTAATAACGATGATTTTAGAAGCATATGTTACAGGTTTCAATATTTGATTGATGCGCTCAAGAACATCAAACATATACCCGGTACAAAACAATGCACACAATGAGTTCTTCATCGAATCTCAAATGTGGTTTCATATCATCGTAACTGCATTTTAATCTTATTTTCATATTACGGATGTAAAATATTAATTTTGGAATTTTATTCTTTAATTTGCTGTTTTCAAATACTTTCGTATTATTATGCAACAATATCAGAAAACAATAATAACAATAGTTTTGTGCGTATTTTTTTTTTAGAAGTTATTTTAAGTTGCACTCGCAGAAGTTAATCATATTTTTTTTAAATACAGTATGTTGCATTTAATTTTCAATATTGGAAAGGGTAAATGAGGAAGGGTTTCATATTGAAAGTTGTAAATTAAGTAAGTAAATCTTTGGAAAGGTTATTTGAACAGTTCCTCTCGAATAGTAGATATGGATTCCCTTTTGTTTCCGTAGCTTCTCTTATAGATGCTTTCAGCGGTCATATATAATATAATACGAGTATATCACGAGGTCCTGTACTCCCAATCGCTTCACGAATCTCATGATAATCCATTGAGTTTATTAAAGTGGGGGATTCTTAAATAGTTCTGGAACTTGACTCCTCTAACTTAAACGTATAGCCGGGAAACTGGATAAACGTTCGTCCAAAATTTGTACACGGTTGACACGTTGATACGCGAGAGCGGGTCGCTTTACGACTCTTCTGGTGTCTAACAGCTCGGCTGTGAAATGATTTGCCGGTTTCTGTGCTTCATCTCGCTTACAATATGAGCCTCTTCAAGACCCAGGTTTACTCCTTCCTCTCCAATGTCCCTTCACACATAATCTCCAAGGATAACATAGGCGCTGAGGGAAAATAAATCCCTCAGAGCCTCCTGTGTGAGTTAATATAAAAAAATAAAAATACTTTTTTTAACGTTCGTATATTTTATTTAGTTCTTCGGCGCGTGTAAAGGTAGATTCTGTATGCTGACATGAAATTATAGGTAGTCCAAAAGTGTGAAGGATTGAATACTGTTCATAGAATCAATGAGTTAATTTCGGAAATAAAATTCTCATGCTGATTCGTGAAATAATGATATTGAAGCATTTCAAATTGTTTGTTTGCGTAAAAAAACTAAGAAATAAAAACAAATGAAAATCCTTTATTTACCACTTTATCACAGATTTAAGGTAAATTCCTTGAATCTACTAAAGTCGTTTTTTAAAAGGCAGAATATCACTTTTTTGTCTTTTGAGGTTCATTTTTATTAGAGCTTAGTTATAATCGAATAAAATTTTGCACTGCAAGCTGCATTCCAAAATGGTGACCTGCTAGCTAAGTACGCTTCGAAGCCACGAAGTACGGCGTCTTTCCCTACAAGGTCTTCCATCAAACATCTCATTTATTATCATTTCGGCAACCTTATAATTGTCGCTTCTCATTAAAAATGGAAAATGAATGGAAGACATAGGTCTATAAACATTGTTTTATCGGTCGAAAAAATATTCAAATATTATATTTAAATCATGCACGGTAGTAGCTCTTTTTTCAAATTTCCAAAAACGATATACTCGTATATGGCAACACCACGTTTCACACGATGTTTCCCGACCGCCGGCTCTAAACGCGAAGCTCGGGTCCCGGGGCCTGTTTGGCCGTGGATGGCGCCACTTGCCTTAATTAAAGCTTGCTTAATTATAAATTGGGACCGTAGTTGCCCTCGGGTAGAAATGAAAATATTGCCCTCATACGGAAATTTGAATAAATTTGAGAGCGGCCGAGAGATTCCGTTTAGAGTTTTAATACATTTTCTTTTTCGAGTGGAGTCGAGTGACTCGTTCACATGGACTATTTTACGGCCGAGAGGTTGCGATTGTTAGCTGTAAAAATGTCTGAATATTACACTGAAATATAAGGTAAAAGGTCCTTCCGAGAAAATATGTTTTCCAAACAAATTCATTCAGAAATACATTATTTAGGATTTCAAGCATCCATTTAACGTTTATTCAAGAAACAAAGCGACGTAGAAATCGTAAAATAATCACCTAAAAACCATAAATACAATGTTTTTACATTATTTTTTGCTAAAATTGTAGAATGTTTTAATTATACAACAATAAGTGAATATTTTTTAGACAAACGTATTAATTTTTATATTCATGAAAAAACGTATATTATTTTTTATTTTAATTTTATCCTTAAATAAAGCAGTAATGGTAAAATTTTTGTTTTTGTGATGACTGAAGCAGCAAAATTAAAAATATGTAAGTCGTAGTATCAAAAAATATGCACAGCTTTCTGTCAACATTTTTTTAGAACAACGTATTCATTTTTAGTTAGCATAATATTCAACAGCACAAGTTTCCAATAATTTTATCGAACGTTAAAATAGTAAGACAATAAATTGTATGTATGTAACGTAATTCAACAACAGAAATTTTAAAATTTTCTTGATGAAACATTAATCGTGACTCATGTTTACACAAGAAATAAAAACTCTTGCTAATGTATACACGATTTGCCTCATGTTTCAGATTTTGAGGCAAGTTAGTGTATGGTTAGGCTATTATTTTTATCAAAATGGCTATCGGAAACTCCACCAGGGTCGCGTACGTGAACCGCCTGTGAAATTTTTCGTCATTTTTTCAATAAAATAATCCCCCTTAAGATCTGCGGCTCAAGCCCGATAGGATTAAGCGCAGGGCCAGAGCACTTGCCATCCGTCTCCTTACGCCAGAATGAATTTAAACAAAAGGGGATGCCTGTATCATCCCTTTAGATAAAACAACGAATTCCAGCCTATAAATCACACCTTAACTCTTCCATATCTCTATCCTACATCTCACATCTCTGCGTTCTCGTTCGAACGAGGAACTTATGAAAAAAGCGAACAAAACAAACTCCGGTTCGAAATGTATTATTCATTCTAAACCTCCCCGCTTTCCCCTCTGCGGTATGTCACTGTGGGAGGCATCGGAAGGCTGTGGGCGCCTGTTAGGCTGGGCCATCAAAGATTTTTAAATTTTTGATTGAGTCTCAAAATTTACACATTAAATAATTAAAACGTAAGAATAAAATAAAAATATACTAGTTTGTACCAAAAACCAAGGCTTGTTAAATACCAACTTGTTTTTTTTTGTCGCAAGTTCAATCATTATTATATACAAATTAAAATAAAGTTATTAAGGCTTCACACATTTCGGCGATATAAATTATTAACAAAAGAATTTAATGATATTTAAAAATTATTTTCACGAACCAAGAGATTGAAGAAGATGACAGTAAGTAAATTGGTTGAGGTAGTGAAGTTGGAAGTACATTTTTCCAAAATAGTGTGATGGTGTCGAGTTTGAGTCTCGGTCACTACCTTTTTTTTTTTGATTATTATTTATATTATCTCAACAATTCAATCATTTTGTATTATTTGCAGACATTTATAAGGTTCTTTTTAATCGTAATATCCTCTTAAAATAACATGTGCTTACATTGTATTATTTCAACTTTTTAGCAGATTATATAGCAATTTCATCGTATGAATTTTCGTCATAATAATTTGATTCTAGAAGGTATGTTGTAGGCATGGTGCAATTCAATACATTATTTTATTAACATTAATACAAAAAATAGCTAAATAATAAAACATAAATAGAATTGTAATAAATATATGCAATAAAATAATAAATTAATATGTAGATTATTTTTTTTCTTCGTAATAACAAAAATAACTTTTATCGAGCATCTAATAAACATTTAATAATTACCAAAAGTGTTAATTGAAATTCTAAAATGTGTCCCATATTCAAGACCAACAGTAGTAAGAAATATAAATTTTTTTAAAAATAAGGTTATGAGAGATGAGATGTGTAAAAATCCCATAATCCATTGACGGCCCAGCCTGAAAAGGGTGTTTGTGAGATGTTGTGAAAGTTGTTCACATCTCACTCTCAGAAAGGAGAACGGGAAGAAGGTGAGAGGAGGTACCTCGTGATGGAAAACAATTGTCTGATTTAAAACATGGATTTTTCTGCGCAAAAGGAAAAGCAGCGGCGCTAAAGATAACATTGTGTAAAGCGATGGTCCCGATGCTTGAACGACCCTTGTCTCCGATAAGCGCGCGTGTTTATCTTACTCAGCAGAACTCCGCCTGCTAAAGGCAACATCATTTGTATTCAATTTCATAAAAATAGCCGTTTTTGACGAAATTTAAAAAAAAAATGGTAAAATCTCAAAACAGTTGCATACCTACATCGTCATATTATTTTGGCAAAACTAATATTCTTTCAAACAAAATTGTGCTTTTTCAGATTCTTCTCAACTTTCATCCTTCACATTCCTTCCCCTTCTCCTCCCTTCTCCTCCCTTCCCCTTCTCACTCTCTTCAGCCTCACAAAAAACCCCAATTGGGGGTGCCATAGTTTCACTGGTTCCTGATAGTTTGGAGCATTTAGAATTTTTGTTCGACATTCACATTAAAATAATGGTATCGTTACTAAATACATTTTCCGTCATCAAAGCATCAATTTTAAGTATCCCTTTAGCTGTTATTTGCATAATCTTAATTTATAAAATAAAATAAAAAATTCCAAAGAAGTGAAGGTAGCAGTCCACAATGGAGTGCCTTTTCCAACCCTGCAGTGAGACATGGAACTGGCAGAGGAAGGACGAAAGTAGACTAAATGCTGTGGAAATGAGATCCCTGAGGCGTATGTGCGGTAAAACCATGTATGACTGTATTAAAAATGTGAAAATCCAGAAAGAATACTAGGCTGATGTAAGCGTAATGAATAGGATCAAGAAAGGGGAGCTTAGATATTTTAGCCATGTAGAGCGAATGAACAAAGAAAGAAATGTAAAAAAAATATATATAAAGTGCGAAAGTGAATGGAAGAAGAAATTGGGGACGCCCGAGGAAGACATGCCACGATCGAGTGAATTAAATATTTGAATCGGGCCATGTGAGGAGTAACAGAAGAGTACAGAATAACAGAAGAGTATGTATCAGAGTTAGTTAGTTTAGTTAATAAATAATTACTGTTATTATTACATTAGTATTAGTAAGTAAGATAGCAGCCAAACCATTCAGATGTAATCCGAACACAAGCTTATACGATTGACGTGCGTAGCCCTAGTAAGTAAAGATTAAAGGCTAGCACGACATTTTTCCAAAACGTGGTAGGAGTATGAAACACAGTGATACTATATTTAAAAAAAAAATGTCTAAAGTAAATTTAAAAAAGGTGTATAAATATCTATACCCGTGCGTTTTCATTAGTTATGAACACAACACCGATTTTTTAAGAGATTTTCTTGGATCGAAATTAAGGTTACGTGCATACTTTAGGTATTTATAAACTAGAAACTGCTCTCACGCAAAATATATTGCAAAGTAGGTATTCAGTTTGAACAATCTTAAATGCCATTTGAATACTTTTACTTCAATCAATCATAGATAAAATGATTTTATCTTCATTACATAAATCTTCATCACATCTGCTTATTTTAATAACGATAAATTGTCGAATTTCCGTCATTAGCGAACACCACGTTGGCTGAAAATTTTGTTCACGTTCACTCGCTGCGTTGGCAGTAAAACAATAGCGATGAGAAACATAAAATCGCACCTTTCAATAAGAGTGCAACCATACTCAAAATACTCAGACAACAACAGAACTGAGATCATGATTTGGTAAACAAAACAAAAAAAATGCTTAAAGTCTACAAATAACCATAATATTTTAAGTAATTTTACTAAAATATATTTGTATTTAAAGTGCGACTCAACTTGGAAGGCTGTGACTTGGTGCATATTGACTTTTTTTTAAAGCGTTTTCTTATAAGCACTGCGTTTTTTAGGTTTAGTATTTCCTTGAAGTTATGATTCATTAACCCATTTGATCAGACCGAAATAATTTGTTCTACTATGAATCCTGAGTAACCAAAAGCCTATTGTAAAACAGTTGATCATTGTTGTGCCACCTTTGAATGAGACGAAGGGTGTGTTTTGTGTGATAAATTAATTGCACTGATCATTAATTTGAACGACATTAACTCCGTGTGATTTTATGTGTGAACGAGTGTCAAGATGCTTGGACTTCAATAATATCACGTGAGCTGTACTGGAGTCGAGAATAACTAGAGGTCTTTAAGTCTTTATTGTATGCTCGATTCACGGTTTCGTTAATTAACAGCATTTACTTGGAAAAGCACTCGAATAGGAAAATAACTTGACATAACGTTTTTTTTATTTCAAAAGTATTAAAATCCACCGTGGTTTTTTGGCACGGAAATGCATTATCCCGGGTAAATTTCCACCCTCCTTCTGCTTCCGTAGATACTGTTTCCCCCACCTTCATTACTCATGTTAATTAACGAGCAACCTCTATGATTGGCTAAGCATCCCATAACATCGGGCATCAGTCTATAGAATATTACGAAATGCGGTGAAAAGTGCAGCTAAGTGAATTCAGTTGGAATTAAAAAGCGTTCGGAGGCTGTAAGACGAGCATGTTGAAACTGAGCACTGAACCAATATTTTGGTTAAATTAGTTGAAACCCTTTTTTATTTTACAAACATCGCTTTTTGACATGTTTTAAATGGAATTATAATGCTTCAACTCTCGTCTCCATTTATTGAATCTTAACGCTGCCAGGATGGAGACTCCCTCTTGATGACGTTTTGCAGAAATAAGACCTAACATCTTACATTAATATTTTCTACATGTATTATTTCAATTTCATTTTTATTTATTTTTCTTGTGAATTTATGTTTCTTTTATTTTTCTTTATTATTATAATTGTGTGAATTACAACTTTTATTTTATTATTATTATTACCATGTATAATTATCAATTATGGAAGGTATTGCATTGCACTAGTCCTGCATACCTTCTGGAATAAAACTTTATTATTATTATTATAATTGAACCCATGTTCATTTTTTCCGGCTATTGAAGCAATTTTGTGGACCGCCTGGAAGGAGCATTGACCGTTTAATGAAAGCCGAAGAACCTCGATACTGTTATATCTGCCAAATTAGAGATCACGTTTTAATAATTCGCAGCCTTATTAAACTGCAAAAGGCATTTAAAGCACGAAATTCTAAAATGACAGAATGAACCATCTAAATAATTCTCAGTACTAGATTAGATGTGTTCTCAATTAAAGTGTCAGTTGCTTAAAAACACTGAAAATATTCAAGAAGCCACTCAAAAATATTCAATATCCATCTAAATACATTTTTCTAGTATTGAATGGAAGAGAGGGAACGTCATAAACCTTATATTCCAATTTAGAACATCCCTTAGTTAATTTCGTCAAAAATACTGACTTTAAAAGTAATTAAATGCCAACATTCCACACAACTTTTTAAAAATAGCGCAAATTTTTTAAGCATTTTAATTAATTCCCGATAGACTAAGTACCCTTAAAGAGGGAATATTTATATCCAAATGCTATTAAAGCTGCTGGCTAATGCAAAATATATGGAGGAACAAAGGCGGACGTCGAAAGACGAAAGGAGGAAGGGTTTGGGGGGAGGTTCTCTCTGTAAGGGAGGGAACACTAATAAAAAACTTTTTACGTACGCTGAGAAATAATTTATTACAAAATTCCGAGCTTCGGAACGAAGTTCCAAAGCACAAATAAAACATTCAGACGTTGAACATATTCGTTTTCTCTAACGAAAGTGCAAGGAGAGGGAGCCTCATAAAGAGTAGATCCTCTTTTCGTCGATGCAGGGCGCCTTTGGTGAATGTTTCATGGTCCTTTGGCACAAGGAGGATCAGAAGTGACAAGAAGTTTCCGGAAGCTTTTTGGTCTGACGGACCGAAAAGATGAAAAATAATGTTGGGTAATACGGATTTTCTTGAAGTAAAAGAATATGGTTTTATATTATTTTACTATTTAATAAAAAAACACTAGATAGACACACATAATTTTTTCGGCTTATGTTTTAGTAGGAAACCAAAATAATTAAAATTGAATCGCGATCGTTATTCTTGATAATTCCTGGCTTTTGTTCTGTTTCATATTTACTTTGAAGTTAATTGATTTTATTTCCAAAATTAATATCAAAATAAAAAGCTCATACCTTTATAATTATTTCTAATTTAATATTATTTATCGACTTTATAAGAATTCAAAAGATCTCCCGTAATAAAAATTGATATTTTGTCCAAGACACCATCTAGGTATACAATATGTGCTCGGGTAGAGCTTTGTATACCCTTACAAAGATAGCAGCCTATATCGGAAGAAATTGAAAAATAATATTAATAATTTTCAATGAAGTATGGGATCGATTAAAATGCCGGTTTTATAAGGTTTCGGTCACTCAATTTGCAGAGACATTACTCCCGGATAAAGTAGAGGTTCCGAGTTATAAGATTATTGATATTATTTAAAAAAAATATATTAATTTTATCGCGATTGAAAACCTTTCAAGAGTGGTATAAGGATTCAAACATTGAAAAATCTTTTTTTGAGCCAAAACATGAGTCTTAAAAGATGCACATTATCCACCATAAAAGGTAGATTAATTTACAATCATAACACTAATAACAGTAGCCGCCTCTGGGACGGGGTGGTTGGCTCCGGGCCCAGAGTTCGAGAGTTTAATACCAGGCAAAGGCAATTAAAGATTTAATTTTATTAAATGAGTTTTCCACATGGGTTGATTAGGAAAAATTATTAATGGTACTACGAGTTAGACACTATCAACATCGCCCTTGTGACAAACTATATTTAGTGCGCTTTTTAGACTTATTCTATTCTATTACTTATATCAGCCTCACAACACTCTCTCTCTCTCTCTGTAATCTCTGTTATCTCTGTTTTCTCTGTTCTCTGTGTTCGGCATAACTTTTTTTCCAGTGATTTTAATTTTAGTAAATATACGGAGCAATAAACAATAGGATGATAAGAATAATTTACTAGTAGATATCTTAAAAATAATTTCAGTTTTTAAATGGACGTAATTGTTTATTTAGATTTTTTAAAATGTAAATACCGTAAAAGAGTCCCAAATGTGCGGAGCCAGTGGGACTATGGTATCCCCGATTGGGATACGTTGTATGATAAAAAGGAATGGGGAGAGAGAGAAAATATGGAATGTGAAGGTTGGGAAGTATCTGACTATTCACATCTGGTCACTAAACACGTATAAATCAATTTCAAATTTGTGGAATGGTGGCCTCTCACTAAGACGATACCTGAAAGTACCTACCACTCTGTATTTTGCAATAAAAACGTATTTTTATAAATATTCATTAAATAAAAATGAAAATAACTTTGAGTAAAACTTTCCCTCTTCGACTCAAATTAATATTTCACCCTGTTTTAAGTTTAAATTTTATCCAAATATTGGCGGAAGATAAAAGTCAAAGTAAGCATTATTAAAACCCTTCAAAAATAAAACGTCGTTACCCCACGTAATGTAACACCTGCCTGTCTTTACAAATTAGAGTTCCACCATCATCCCAACAAGGAACACAACGAATCTTAATTAGAGTAATTGAAAACGTAATTTCATTTTGTAATTACTAGCTACTTGTTTAAGCAATATTATATTAAACCTTTAAGTCCAGACAGTTAATTGTAAAATAATATATATTTGACGTAATTTTTCAACAGAGAATTTTTGTGACTCTAAGATTATATGTATTTATTCATTTGACTACATTGTTCTCATAGTCAACCTTCTATAAGAACAATATGGTAAAATAAAAGAGGTATTTTGTTGAATGTAGTCTTCATTTTATCCAATAAGCACTTCTAAAGAATTTTCAAAATAAAAGTCTGGTGTAGGTAAAAATTATTTTTTTTATAACACATAATGTCTTAACTATAAAGTGGAATATTCGCGTATGTGCCTAGCTAAACATTCTCTCTTAATTAACACAGCTCTTCTTGGTTCGCAACATAATTTACATCGAGAATTGTGAAGCTTTGAATAACCTTAACTGTAAAAAGTAAGGCAGTTAGTTAAAAATAGTCGTCTTCCTCAGGTGCCCTCTCCTATTTAAGGTTGGTTATCATCGTGACAATCTACATCCTGTTCATTGCAGTCTGGAATTACTCTGCGGAACTGCGCTCGTACCAGTCACGTAGATTGACATTGATAAAAATTAATGGACTTGCAAGATTTTCCGAGGCTACTAAATACTTAGTTTTGGAGGTATTCCTTTTATATCCACATGAGAAGTGTTTAACTAAAATATTCAACATTTTGTGTGAGACTTACGCGAACTTTCCGGAGTAAAACTATGGAAGGTACCCTTTACAGGGTAGTGCGTGTCGCTTATTTCTGATCAATATTCCTGAGAGGTTGAACACTATTGAGCAGGACCGTGGGGCGCGCATACAAGTTGCTAGTTTACAGCGACCCCTCCTCTCCCCTTTCCTTAACCCCCGCGCCAGAGTCCGCAGCGAGCTTAAAGCTTCACTCAATTGCTTATTTCAATGAAGTTCCTGTCCTTTTTCAGCAGAAGCTCAAATATAAACAAAAATGCTTACTATTTTTTTTTTTCATTTTATTTACAAGAGAAAAGTAAAGATTGGGTCATTTTATTTTAGTGTATTAAATTATTACAATAACAATTTCTCGGAAATTATTTTTTTATCTGACAGGTATTTTCATTTAAAAAAACGTTAAAATGAAGACGAATTAAGTAAGTATTCTATGTTTTCTTGAGAAATGTACTATTTTGAAACGGGAGTTTTTCAATATTATATATATTTTGACTTGTAACTATTCAGAGGTTAACTTCATGATCCTCTCCTGTATACGCTTCATTATATTCGTTAACGGATGGTCGCTGGTGGCAAATTATTATTATTTTTATTTTTTGTTGAAACAGGTTGTAAGTTTCTTATACGTATAATTAGGCAGAGGACACAAAAAAACAGCTTAGGGCTGGAACGAAAATAGTGAGGTTTTAAGCTTCTTTATTTGTTTATTTAACCGAAGCTTAAAATGGTTCTCCACATAAATGATGCAGAATATTTTTTCTGCTGTTTACGGGACTTCTAAAAATGAACTTCAAAATCTATTTACTACCATCCATGAGATATTTCAGTTCTACTGTCTGAGATTAAAAAAATAAATGCAATGTAGAAATTTACGACTCATACTCTAACAAAAAAACAATCTTTATTAATTATTGAAATAACATCAATAAACTTTAACGCAAATAGGAAACAGAAAAAGCCAAACACTAAAAAGAATAACAGTCACGACCGAGACTCTAATTCGGAACCTCTACTCTACCCGGAAGTAACGCATCTGCTAATTGAGCTTACCGAGGGGCATTTTAATCGATCTCATACTTTATTGAAAACTATAAGTATTATTTTTTCAATTTCTTCCGATATAGGCTGCCATCTTTGTGATGGTATACAAAGTGTGATTTTTCTGTTTTATATTTGCGTTGAAGATTCTTAATATTGTTTCAATATTTAATATAAAAAATAAAATAAAACATGAAGTTCTAGAGTTAGTTCTCATTTCATAGCAGTATTTATATTTAGAATAAGGTAAAGAATCGTATGGCAAAGTCACATCATAAAACTCATCCAATTCAACATTGTCCGTAGCTTTGATCGTTAAAATTCGAACCGAGTATAAATCTTTCAAATTCCTAACAACGTAATCCGATCTACGTTGTCTATACGAGCGATGGATTATCTAACTTTAAGAGTCCAGTTAAAGAAAAGCTTCTCAAACGTCGTTCAACTTCTTTAATGACTTAAAAAGCAATTAAAACTTCCGGATAAATTTTACAGCGGGAAAAGGTCAAAACTTGCCTTATTTCCGGTTGCATTCATAATGAAAACTTATGAGCACTTGGCTACCGTTTTTTTCTCCATCTTTTTTTTATTAAATGAGTTGAATTATGAGTGAGAATTTCACCACGGCTACAAAAAAAGCACTGAAACGACAAGATTTAATTCGCCAAGAAAAGTTAAAAATTAAAGAGTTTAAGTGATAGTAAGTACCTATAAAAAACAGGATAAAATGTATTTGATGAGACTTTACAAAATACTCTTTATAAATTCTTTTAAAAAAAAAAAAGTTTAAAAAAAAAAATCGTTAATGTTGTTGATAGTGAATACCACCACTCGGAAATATTTTAGACAAAGTTGTAGAAAAACATAAAAAACCACTCCACTTTGAACGTGAAATTTGATATGCAACATAACATGGCAGTAATGGAACGGGGAATTGAATATCGTATGAAAACATTTAATCCAACATGGTCACTATATTTAAATATCAAAATAAGACGGCCTCCATGGTTGATTGGTAAGACGCTCGACTACGAATCCAAAGGTCGCGGGTTCATCCCCGGCGTGCGACAATAACTTTTATTTAATTAATATGTGTTATAATACATTTAATTCATATGAAATAATAAAACAAAAGTATATTTGCGGTACGTTCCAGAGTGGTAGATACTATAAGTATCGCCCTGTGAAACACCACCATTCAGAATCAGGTGACCAGATCTGAATAGGCAAGTACTTCTCAACTTTCCTGTTCTCCATCTCCTTTTCCTGCCCACTACATTCAGCCTCACAACATACCCCAATTGGGCATGCCATAGTCTCACTGGCTCTAGACGGTTGGGAGCAGTTGGGACTCTTGTGCGGTATTCACTATAAAAAAATTAGAAAAAAGAAAATAATTGTGGGAAAACATTCATCGTGCACTAATATGGACGTGCATAGCCAATTTAGTTAATTTGGTCGCAGATATAAATAGAAACATATTGATTGATGTTTACTTTGTAAAATGACGTACCATCGGCCCTCATTTATTATTTTAATGTTAGCACATTAGAATGAAATAACATTTTTTTTTATAAATTAACAATACATATAAAAACTAGAACATATTGGTGAAAAAGAATGCCCTAAATAACCTAAAAATCACGAAAAAGCAAAAAAACTATAGCTTAATTACATTAAAAATACTTTAAATACTAACAGTTAAAAAACAATCTCATTAAGAGTATTTTTGTTTTCTTGGGATTTTATTTTTATTTTTAAATCTGTTTACCGCACAAAAGTCCCAACTGCTCCCAACTATCCGTAATCGATAGGATTTTAGCATAAATAATGGGAGAATGTTGCAAGGTTGAAAAAAGTGGGGTAGGGAAGGGAATGGGAAGGGAAAGAGGAAGGTTGAGAGGTTCCTGGCCATTCAGATCTGCTCGAATGAAGTAATAGATAAAGCCAAATCCAAAACCTAAAGTTTCCTATTTTCAATTCTACACCACGAAAACAAAATGCTTTCCAAAATATTGCTACTTTCCTCTACTGAGAATATCGACTACTTGAAATAAATAACAAACAGGTTGTTGATTTCCATTTTCTAGGAATAACAATGGATCGTCGTTTTGTATTTCCCACAACACAAACTAAAAATTTTCTAATTTGCTTATGTTCTAAAATTTGCATTGTTTTAAATTTGAAAAAAGGCGTTTTCAAGAATCAGACAACGAACTTCCTCTCATAATATTTTTTCTCTATTTTAAAATACACGAAAGGCAATCAGGAGAGAGAATGCTTTTCCATTTCCCGAGCGAGAAACGCAACTGGAACTAATGAACTCCAAGCCGTTCCATTCTGATGCAACAAAAAGAACACAAATACGAATCACAATATAAAGTTTTTCGCGTTCAGTCCCTTTGTACAATTAGTTTCACTTTTTATCATGAGCTCCGGTTATCCTTTTTCCTTTGGCGCGGACGCGGACAGCCGGAGCTGCGGGCTATCGGGGCCGGCAATGGCCGTGTTCCGCGCGGATGAAAATACCTCCAACTGGGGGATGACTCGCGGCTCGCGCGGTGGGTTGGGGGCGGTGTGGATTACGCTATGCACGGGGGTGGGAATTAAGTCAACAGCCTGCGAGATGTACTAGTATCAACAACGTGGAAAAAACTTAAATTTATTAATTAACTACAAATTATTTTCCCTTGTACTACGCTGTGTACATACGAATAAGTGTGAACTTTTCAAATTTGGAACTGTGTCAAATGTTTTTTTTTTAAAATGATCTATACTACTTAATAAAGTTCGAAAACTTGTAATGTATTTTAGCAGAAATTATTCTTAATTTGAAATAGGTGGATTAACGCGTAACAGGGTTACAACCAGTTTATCATAAAAAGTGAATGAATAATATGAGGGAAAGATATTATTACAATATTCCGCTTAATTACCTTATTTTTAAGCCGATTTTCGTAGCCAATTGCTTCAAACAATCTATTACCACTCTCCTGCTTTTCCACCCTTTCTTTCCGAAACATTCAAATTAGCTTTATAAATATTTTTTTAATGTGAATACGGCGTAAGAATCCCAACTGCCCAAAACCAGTAAGATTATGGCATCCTAAATGGGGCGGGGGGTTGTAAGGCTAAAGGGAGAAGAAAGGGGCAGAATATGGAGAAGAGGAAAGTGGAGTACCTGGCTATTCAGATCTGGTCACAGATACGTTCAGATTCTAAATAGTGGTATTTCAACAGATTGATACTGAAAGTATTTACCACTCTGAAACGTGCCAGCAAATATACTAAATATTAATTAAATTAATTCAAAGTGATGTGATACAACACATGTTTGAACACATAAAAAGGCATGCCAGGATTCGAACTTGCGACCTTCGGATTTGAAGCTGAGGATCTAAACCTCTCCACGGATGTCACCATGACAGTCTTTGTATTATAGGTGGAACAGGGTTTGGTTTAAATTTAAATTTTCGCCGAAGAAGTTTTCTACGAATTGAACAAAATAATCTGATTTGAGAAAATGTACTTTTCTGACACCTAATATTTATCTGAAAATAAAAATTTGATTTGTTTTCAGTTGGTTTTGAATTTTCACATACGATAAAATATGTACCAAATTTTTTTACATCAAATCTCCGACGTATATAGTGCTCGCTGTAGGGCTGCTAACACGTGGAGACGGGAAACATACCCACGAATAAAAGTGGTTTTAAAATACCATATCACATTTTCTTCCTTTCTTTACGGTGGATAATCTCTGAGCTACGAAGCTGAGAATGCTTTGGTACGAGCACATTTCACAGCGAGGGTTTTTTAAAATAGGGTCCATATCGTAGTAAGGCTTTAAAATATGAAGTTCGTATTGCAGGACGGTTTTTGGTGCAGATTCATGTTTTACTAGTGTGGTAGACAGGCTCTGTCGGTAACCGGCGTGGTAGATACTCCAAGTACCGCCCTGGTAAAACACCAACATTTAGAATCGAAACGTCGCTTGAAATGGTTTTGGCTGTGTTTGGTGACCAGATCTGAATAGCCAGGTATTTCCCGACCCTCCTCTTTCCAATCTCCCATCCCTCCCCACTACCTTCAGTTTCACAACATACCCCAATCGAGGATGACATAGTCTCATTTGCTCTAGATGTTTGGGAGCAGTTGGGACTTGACCGATCGGTAGCTGAGTGGACAAACGTATCGGATTCCCACCCGGGCGTCGTGGGTTCAGCCGACTAAGTCCTCCATCATTGCACAAGCAAAATTTTTAGCTTATTACGATGGCAGTAGGAGTTTATCAAATATTGTCAGTTTATTCGTATCCAGGGAATGTTTGTCTTTCTTAAAAAAAAATTAAAAAACACTGAAAAACATTATTTTGGAATTAATGTTTTTAGTGTACTGCGGAAAAAAGTTTTATTTTTTCACCAGCAGTTTTTAAGTATTATCTGAATGATTTTATACAAAAAGAATTAATAGATGTCACCAAAAAAATAATCTTTCCAGAAGTGTTAATGATTTTGAATGTGTACCGGTGGTTAAAATGTGAGAATTTGACTTTTATTTTTATAATTATTAATGGTATTACAGACAGCCCTGATTTACTTAGCTTAATTACCTTTCATGTACCTAACAGAACTTCTCGATCGAAGGTTTTTTTAGTGTTACAATAATATCAGGACTGAGTAATTTAGATACTCACTTGTACCTAGATTGGATACAGTGGGTAATTCCTTCACAAAAAGAGTAGATAATATATTCAACTGCACTGCATCTAGTTAGTAAAGGCTGATTCACACCAACGTCCGGTTCCGCTCAGTGCCGATATTGTTCCGCAAGAAAACTTATTGATATGGTATGAATATCAATCAAGGAGTATGAGCCAAGACAAATTTGTGTGGCAGTATATCCTTCTGCCCACCCTTATAATAATAATAATAATAAATGGATGACTTTTATAGCGCCGTTTTCGTGGGAAATTACCTCAAGGGCGCTTTACAAATTAATTTGTGATATTTAACTACTTATTTAGTTAAATAATTATTTTGAAGTGTAAAAATACTTATAACGCAGATTTTTTTATCAAAAACCATTTTTTTATCACTAAATAATATTTTTATTAATTATTAATTATTAAAAATATTATTTACTGATAAAAAATGGTTTTAAAAAAAAATCTGCGTTGTTAGTATTTTTACACTTCAAAATAATTATTTAACTAAATAAGTAGTTGAATATCACAAGGGTGGGCAGAAGGATATACTGCCACACAACTTTGTCATGGCACATACTCCTTGATTAATATTCATACCATATCAATAAGTTTTCTTGCGGAACAATATCGGCACTGAGCGGAATCGGACGTTGGTGTGAATCAGTCTCAAGAGAGCTATAATAGCATTCCTCTTTCAAAAATACCAATGTTAATTCATTCTACTGTAATATCTCTTGTAATTTAGTTATCATTTTGTGTGCTAATTATTTATTCCATGTTATTTCTGTATCACTATTATTTTATATCATCTAATGCACAGTTATCTAATAAGCCCATAAAATAAAATAATAAGACAGCGATGAAGGTCACAACATCTTACAATTTTAATGGAAATACAAATATATCCAACAGTCTTGAATTTTTTTCTTCTTATTTAAATAAGCAACATATTTTACCTGGTAAAAGAGACGAGCTCTTACTATAATGGTGCGCGAAAATGACTCGTTAAAATTATTAATGGCATATTGGATGTCTTGGAAAAAAACTTCCTATTTCCTTACTCAAACTTCGTCACTTCGCGCATTTTGCCGAATAATATTTGTGTCTCTTACAGTAAATTTACATTAAATAACCCAGTTATAGAAAGCCTAAATATGGCCATCATTGTGATTTCGTAGATATTTTCAGTAAGAACAGTGTATCCAAAGTCATTACGTTGATATCATGCCCTACACTTCTGTTGTTAATTATAAATATTGACAAGATATGAACAATAACGGTTACTACTTTTAATATTTTTTTATGAATTCGCTTTGTGCGCCTATCAGTCGAAATTTTTTTTCCCCATTTTTGATAAAACTTTGATTTAATGATAATTTTATTTCAAACTTCATGGCGTATTCTTCATATTATTCTTTATTAGAATGAAGTATACTTCATATTAAACTTTATGAGCATGACGTATAACTTATACTAAACTTTATGAGCATGACGTATACTTTATACTAAACTTTATTAGCATGACGTATACTACATATTAAATAGTTCATCTATATTAAACTTTTCTCAGTCTAGTTAAGCAAAGATATGTAACTTTAACTCATTTCAGGAATATTTTTCCTACTCCAATCGCGTTATTTTTATCTTTTCTTCAAGGTTATGTTCAGTTCCAATCCCCATTTTATTTATTAAGTGCTATTTATAATAAAGTTCTTACCTGCACTTCTAGCTCGAAGCCCGGCAGGTAGCTGAGTGGCACCGGGTGGAAGGGGTTATCATAAGGAGATGTGTGGAACTCGAGCAGCATCCGCGGTCCACTACTGATTATATCCGGCACAGCATCCCCACCGCACAATCTGACGAGGATCGGGGAAGTGGGTTGCCCGCCATCGTAAACTGTGAGGTAGTCTTGCACCACATTGCACTGGTCCCAGATTCTGAAAAAAAAAACTGAATTTAATATTTTGGTTTATTTTGATATCTTAACTGCGTAGCGCGATATCAAAACCCCAACAATTACTTGAATAAACATTACCATGGAAATTTTGGCAAAAAATACCGCAGGAATAAAATGACAAGATCCTCGGCTCTAAGCCGCATCATATCACGGACTAATATCAAGCCAAGTACAAAAAAATAATAATTAAGGATTGGATAAAATTAATTGTTAACATTTTCGCGGAAAGCAATTACTTTGTGGTTTGACATATTATATTTAAAGAACATTAATAGTCATATTCTTAATAATCAGATTAATTTGTCCAGTAGTCTAATATTAAGTATATTTTCAGTGAATTCAAAAAAATATCATTATTCTTTAATCACCTCCTCAGTTGACGTTTTGCCTCTTTCAATTCGTATTATCTGTCTCTTTCTCTCTGTTCATTTGTTATACTCAAACTGTTATTGTATATTTTTGTTATTTTATTTTACAATGTGTTCTCCCTCTGTATGTATATATAACCGCACACTTTGTATTTTTGTTTAGTTTAATTTTGTACCTTGATGATGCTTAGCCTAAGCGAAACCGGTCGGTCATAAAAACTAAAATAATATTTGTGGTCTTATAAAAAGTTATTTTTTCATCTCTGATAATTGTTAATGCTTTGTAATGTAACCATATTTGATATCAAATTGTTAACAATTCTATAATTTATCTTTCTCTTTTCCAAACACTTTTCTTTTGCTTTAAAATATTGGTTAAATTAAGATTAAAAAAATCTACTCATACTGAGCAGAAACAACACGGAGAATAAATTACAAAAGATTTATGATTTTACCACATATCTGAAAATATTATACATTTTTTCTGCATAATTTTTGGACAAAGAACACTAAACTTTTACCTAGTGACCCAGATTTTATGCTTAAATTTATATATCATCTACTTTAAAAACACACTAACAGAAACGTAATTTCAGAAAGCAGTTAACATTTTAAGCTTTAATGATATTAAAAGAACGTTACAATCTCAGTCAACTGTGGCTAAATATAAATTTGAATTATTTCTTTGACTAACGTTCAGTTTTCAGGAATGAGAACAACATTTTACAAACTTGACGAAACTACCGGTTAGAAATGTCATATCCAAACAAGAAGAAAGTTCGGTGAAAGCGAATTTTCACACAATTTACCTTGGTTATTTCGTTACAGTAAGGGTCTTACGTAAAGGCTTTTATCCTGGTTCACAATAGTTGGAATCAGAAACGGTTACTGGAAATAACCATTGATTCAGAAAACATGAGGTGAGATAGTCGAGCATTGGCTGGTTTGGCCCCTTGCCCCAAAAGAGTTGCAATTTATTTATTTATGTACCAACGGACCATTTTCCAATTACAAAAAAATACTTAAAACAAAATGGGAAAAAGAGCAACGTATTAAGAACAGCACATGCATAATATTTGAATGAAGCAATGAAAAAAATAGGACAAATATATTCATTTAAAAAAACATTCAAGTTAAAGTCTGAACAAGGTTTTGTTAGAGTCGTAAATAAGGACAAAAATCATTTAGACTGGCACCAACAATTTGGACAACAGACGAAACACTTGTCAGTAGTGTCCGCGAATAAAACTTATGTTATATTTAGCTGTTCTGAACGGGTATTATAAAATAAGTTATTTATTTTATTTTGGAAGGGGAAAAAAATGGCAAATCAGGTTTTACCGCTACTTATTTATGGGAGAGTACAGCTATTTTTCTTTTTTTTTATTATAATAAAATGGTATTAGATATTGAAGCTGCTTTATTGAAATTTTGTGAAATAAACGCATGCTGAGATCAATGATATTCTATGGTATTCTGACACCTGTCACAAATTTTACCATTCGACGTGGCAGCAAGATTATTGGGTGTTAAATATCTTTTTGGAAACAAAGTTATTCTTCATACCTGAAGATGGATGTCGTGAATCTAAAATGGCTTCGATGTATGAAAACCAATCTGCCACTACCTTTATCAATGCGAATAACTAATTCACCTTACATACTCGGCTGCGAAACTTTGTAATTAGACGCGGATACAATATAAGCTGTGTTAATTAAAGTTTCGGCTTTCGCATTTATTCGGTAATCCGGGAAGGCCGGGACGACAAATATTTTAACGTTTGCGGGAAGTGACATCAATATACAACAAATTTCACCGTTCGTAATCAGTTTAAATTAATTAAATTTGCATTCAGTGCCGTGAGATTGTAATTATAATTTTACTGGAGTAGGGGAAATATAATAGGTTGCCTGGTAACGTTATTAGGAACATTATTATTGATTGGAAAAAAAAGCATAATTTGTTATTTTCATCGTATCAAAATAATGTACCACTTCTTAATGCCTTAGTGGGATGGTGAAAAAAGGCTAAACATGATCAAATTGATCAAGAATCTTTAACATTATTTTCTTTATGATTTGCGTGATAGATTACTAATCTCTTTGGATTTTGAACTCAAAAGTCAAGGGTTATAAACCTGGCATGAGTAAAATTCATCCTTTAAAAAGTTTGTGTTTCTCCATGCATAAAATTATATTACTATGACGCAAAGTTTAATACATTTCGCACTCTGTTTTAAAATAGAAAATACCACCAGTCAGAACTTAAGCGTTACTTGAAATTACTTTATCCGTGTTTAGTTACCTCATTTAATAGCTAACTTTCCAATCTTCTCCTTTTCTACTCCTTTCCTTCTACCACTGTATTTTGACTGACCAAAATTGCCTGCACTATGATTCCACTGGCTCGAGGAAATTGTGATCTTATGCGGTGTTTTGCAGTACTCGACTTTATATACCTTGCTACATAAATTTCAATTCATAAAAAGTTTTGTTACAACTGCAAACTTTCGGAAAAATAAAAAAAATACTCTTCGCATTTAACGCAGTTTCTTTAGGGGGGAGGACAATTATCCAACTGTATTTTTTAAATTAATAACACAAATCCACTGAAACGTAGCAACTGCCGAATAACTCGTAATGGCAATTCACAAACAAAGCGAGCTCTGAATTTGCATATATTTTCGGCGAATTCGAGTAGTACCTGCATGCATTATCACCAGACTGTAAGCACAACACGAGCACAAGAACAAGGCTGTCTAAGTACAAGGTATAAATACGAAGTACAAGGTATGTGTACAAGCACAAGGAATAATAAGTACATGGCGCGCTGCTTTCACGTCGTTTGCAATTAACACTTACCGAAGAGAGTCGAGCGTTCCAAACTTAACGAACGATTGGAAATCTAACAGCAAATGCAACAAACGTTGAACGTAAAACGTATTCACGGACAGGAATTAACGAGGCGCTTAACGGAAATTCAACACAACAACAATTTTCTGTCTTCTTTTCTTTACTCTACTCATCCTAGAATATGGTTTAAAAATTATTCTAGTAGAAAATATTAGTAGAAAAAATAATAAAAAACATTGAAATGAGTACCTATATGTAGATTCGAGCCTAGAAAATTTTGGTTTTCACTAAATAGAGTTTTATGGGCACATGTAAACAAATAACTTCTACAATATGGTACATAAATCACTATGCATTAACACGAGAGATAAAATTCAAGATTTAGAATGATTAATGGTTTTGTTATCTTTTTTTTCTGTTTTTGAATACTAATTCAAGCCTTGCCTTTGAAGATAAAAGCCTTTGTTATGATGATATATTTGAAGAAACATCATCTAAATATTATAAAAAGTAGAAAACTCCAAAATCTCACACTGCCTATGAAGAGCGAATAATATTAAATGACTTTACTCATTTTCCATTGGAGATTGATATAAATTGAAATCGCAGCTCGTAGTTTACTACTGTTTCGGCCAGATAACTAAGAATGCTTTGGTGTTAGCTAACTTCCTATAAAAGAGGGATCAAAAGAATAGTAACCGTAAATAAAAATGGTAGATATATAAATAGAAGGGCTGAATTTCAGAGCGATAATATACAAGAAGGGCTAGCTTGGGTAGTCAGGATTGTTGATTTTTTCCTGACTCGGGCGTGGCTAGGGCTTGGACTAGGGCTAGAGTATTTGTATATTCATTCAAAGCAGATGTCGACATAATGTTTTGCTTATTTGTATAACTACTTTTCCACAGTATTGTTATCAACAAAAATATAGGATATAACCTAAAAAAACTGTTATGTCACATAACAAGACGTAGTGGGCGGAGTCGCCGGAGACGCGGGAGACGGAAAACATGCTTACATACCAAAAAGTGATGCGATATTATGTGACAATTTGTCTTTTCTCTTTCTCTCCCACGGTTTACGACGTAAGAACCAGGATAAAGTGATTTTTCGTAAATTTGTTTAGGTTGAGTAAAAATAATTAGCTCTCTCTCCATATATATTTTTGCTTCGAGGGCTTAATCTCCCACGTATCTGGAAATCAGTTTGGAATTTCGAGAAACGATATGTTTGATCTAAAAATAATCCTTTTTTGTTTGTTACCAAGCACGATTTTTTGGCACGTGGAAGCTATTTTTATATACATTTATATTTGCTGTAAATTATTAGCGTTTTACGCTTTTTTTATGGTGATTCGATTAAAAATGCTTTCAGCTGTTACAAAAAAAAGTAATTCTAGTATCCTGTATTTGAGTATTTTCTTGAAACCCCTTAGAACATTCACAAAGATCCACGATTACTTAGACAATATCAAATTAAACATCCTTTCACAGTCCTTAAACCGAAATGCATACCGTTTAACTTTCACCATCTTTAAATGACTATGGGAAAATGAAAGCCATGCGCAGTGTCAAAGGTATTCTGGTTCAGATTTAACCCTTTGCATTTTATGCAACCAAATTCAATATATTTATTATGTAATGAAAACAAAATAAAGAAAGCCATTTAAATTAATACTCGAATTCTTAATACTTAATTAAATTTTTCCAGTAGTTCAATATAAGGTATATTTCCCGTAAACTCGTAAAAAATCTCATTATTCCTTAATCACCTTCTCATTTGACGTTTTGCCTCTTTCGTTTTATATTTTCTGTCTCTTTCTATCTGTTCCTTTGTTATTATTTAAATGTTTTTCTTTTGTTTTCTTACTGTTCTCTTTTTTATGTTATATTGTGTTCTCCCTCTGAATGTATGAGTATATATAACCCACCCACTATGTATTTTTGTTTTGTTTAATTTTGCACCCTAATGATGCTTAGACTAAGCGAAACTGATCGGTCATAAAAATTTACAACATATTAACTGTCCTCAATCTTATTTCCTCTTCTTTGATTTAACAAATGTGTTAATATGAATTCCTATGTTTCATCTGAATTTTTATACCCTTAGCTCCTAGTAAATTGTTTTTTAATCTGTTGATGTACACATACACTGTTATACCCATATCTGAACCTTTTCTCTCGTAATTTATGATAACGATCATGATTTTAGATAGTTTTAATTTGTATACATATTATGTATTATTTTCTCCTTGTTAGTTAATCTTACTAGCATAATTAATTTAGCATAAAGCGCACTAGAGGTGAAATATCACAAAACTGTGCTATATAAGTTCACTGTTATTATTATAATTATTACACAACTTTATTATTTCATTTTCATTAAATATGTCAAACCACAAAGTGATTGTTTTCTACGAAATTTTATTTATTATGTAATTCAACACTCAAGAAAAACTATGCCATGGAAAACGTCTATTGGTATTTTAACTTGATTTGAGAAAAATAACTTGAAGTAAGCTACTCGAGATAAGAGAAAGTCTGTGAGAATCATAAAAAATGCAGAAACTTTTGAGTGCCCAAAACTGAAGACCTTTTCTAAAAAGATTACGAAGAAAAATATGAAGCGTTGAACCAAATTACTGAAGAACAGTAATGAGTTAAAAAAATACTATTTAGAGTATTTCCACGCCATTGACAATACATCTTCTTCTAGTACCTTTTCCCATCGAAGGTTGGCTATTATTATATAAATATTTACCCTTCCGATTGCAGAACGGGATGACATTGAAAATAATAATGGAAAACCATCATAGGAATAAACAGGACTCTTAACCAGGCCAAAGGATTATTCGGGCAATACTGTGATCAACTAAAGATAACCATTCATAAATTATAACTCATTGAAATATATTTTCAATTGAACGTGGTTATGCAGATTGCGTCCAACCCACAATGTGCCAGAATCGAGTTTTACATGTTTTCCTGTAGATAAATACGAGACTTATATCTGCTGAAAACATCTAAGCTCTAACTAAATTCAATAGATTTATAAAATCATTAAAATATGGGATGACATAGGAAAAACAAATATATATTTTTATTAATATATTGATAGATTATAAATAACCTATTTATAATAATGCTCAAAAGAAATTAATATTCACTTGACAAATGCCGATTACGCATATTGATGCTTTTGTTTTGAGAAAATTTTCAAACGCCTTTTTCTCGGTTTCATCTTTTTGGGGTTGGATGCTTTCTGCATAACAACGTCTATTATTGGTATTGTCTTAGTAAGATAACTATTAAGAATATATAGTCGTTTCAAATGATTAGAGATATCTGTGCAAATCTGTGTGTGTTTTTGACACAAAATCCTCAATACATTAAAATTAGCTTTTGAGATCAAATAATTTATTGAAAAACCGACCGCGAAGGGTTGGCTCCAAATACAGGGTGTGTCAGATATACCTCGCCTTAATTGCGAAGACGTCTTTGTTCGCGACCAGGCGGGAGTAACGTCTTTGTGACGCCATTTCCGCCAGCCAGCCCACGCCTGCAATTAGGTTCCATCTCCATTCGGGTCACGAGACGGCTCATTAATGGATGACAACTTGGATCGGAGAGGTGCTTTCCGAACACCCCGTAGATGTCTGGTCCTCAGGTATGTTGGAATAATGCACATTATGTGATGTATATATTATAAGATGTACCCAGTGTTTTTGATCTAAGTACTATGAATCGAATCACGTTCTTACTATGGGTATTTAGGAAAATGGATGTGATTACTATTATAGCATAATTTTTGTAGCGCCGTTTGTTACTAGATTTTTATTTCAACAAATTGTAGGTCAACTGAGGAGGTGATTAAAGAAGATGAGAACTTTTAAAGGTTTACTGGAAATATACGTAATATTATACTACCGGACAAATTTAACTGATTATTAAGAACATGACTACTAATTTTAATGGCTTTCATTATTTATAGTGCTTCTAAATTATTTAATCCTAAAGTAGTTTTAAATATTATTTGATTTTTGACAGATGAGCTATGCAATAGTGATTCACGAAAGAGTGAGTACTTCAATGTATGCTCTATGTATTATTAAAAAAATGCATCTACGTTTTGTTTCTTCATAGAATTATTATAGTTTTTTTTTTCACATAGAACCTGGAATAAAATAAAAAAAAAGTTACGCCGTAAAATAACATCCCTGCGATCTGTTCTTAACTTTTTTTTTTTATTTAAGCACTTAACTTTACTGAAATCTAATTTTACCTCACCAACCCTGATTTTGGTGCTTTCTTGATATTCCAACCATTTTATGTATTTTCTTGGTTAAACACGTGACAGCCATGTTGACATACAGATAAGAAGTTTCCTGTCGAAAAATACATTTATTTGCCTTAAAGATAGAAAAATCTTTTTAAAAATCTTTTCAGGGAGATTAAATACTGTGACAAAGCAGTTTTAAAATACAGAGAATCAATACTCAATTTTAGCCCAGTCGTTGGTACAAACAGTATGTTACACTTAAATATCATACTTTTTTATGTTGATTTTTTTTTATTAAACTTATTACGTTTATCAATTTAAAACACTTGAAGGGTAGGCGGAATAAATATGCGCAATCAGTGGTCATTAATTTTGAAACAAACGATTTATTTATTTTAAAACCGTTTTAAACATTTTTTTTATTAAAAGGGTATATTTTTTGACATATTCTGAATATGTAATTTTTTAAAATTGGATATTTAAAAGTATAATTATGAATAAAGCCCGAGAACAATATATAATGAGATATTGACATTTGACGTTTATTCCGCATGAACGAAAACTTTATGTATATTTTTCTTGTAACTGAGTGAGTTTTATCGAATTTTTATATTTCGTACTAGTGTAGACGTCTAATACCGACAAATTGACATTCTTAACTCAAATTTGTCAACATCATGACTGGGCGTGGTTCTTCAGCCTACCCTTCACCTATCCTCTTTAAAAAAACATAGTACGTTAGATTTATAATTGATTTTAAGACTTGTACCTTAACCATAGAAATGTAATTCGTCTTTGTGGGATGTCTTTTGTTTGATTTTTGACATTAGCTAACTGACAAACTAACCATCATGCCAATTCTCCGCAGGGGTAGGCAGAGAGGACGGACCGCCATACAACTCTGTCTTGGTACACACTCTTTGCTTTATTCACCTTCATACACCGTCTAATACATAGTCTTCTGTTATTCTGACTTCACGTGGCCCGACTGAAATATTTGATTCACTTGATTGTGTCATGTCTTTTTCGAGCGTCCCTAACTTCTTCTTCTATTTACTGTCGCATTATATATTCTTTTGACATTACCTTATTTTTATAATCGTATGTACCTTGGTATAATTTTTTTTAAATACGATAATTTTTTTCTTATTTCTTTTTACGTAGTTTTGCTCAAATGGATGAATTTTATTCAGCCAAAGGGGATAATTTAACGTTAATTTATTTGATTTCTTTAGGTCAAGAAGATTTGGATTATGTTTGGTAAGATTGGCTATATTTAGGCATGCCAAAATTAACAAAATCCTGTAGTTTTTTTGGTTTCCTATCTCCTTAGTAATTAATTATTTTTTTTAGTCAGCGACGTCTACCATCCCATTAATTCGACCAATCTGGTAAAGGCTATTAGTAAAACATCGGACCGGGCTGTATTTCACCCCCCCTTCTAGCTGCGATCCTGCTACTGGATCCCAGTAGCTACCAGGGTAACACGAAGGAGTGGGATAGTATGCGGCGGTAGACATGTATGTACGGAGGACAGGAATAGTTATTATGTATGGATTCGGAGTATGGAGGGGCAATTAGCAGCCACGTTGGCCTGTCAATTAGCAAAATCCGGCGAAAACTCGCCCAATGTGAGGCTCCATCCGCGCCGGGGTTTATTCCGCACCCCGTCTGGGTACGGGTCTGGAAATCGCGGTGTTATTCAGGAAATCGTAAGCTTTACGCTCACGGTTGGAATATTTCAGAATGAAAACCACTGCAGAGAAGTTTAGCTACCATACTATGAGTCCAAATTTAGTAAGTACAATTAATGAAAGATGTTACAGAATAAAGGTTTACATGTTCAAATTAAAATGTTACATTTTCGAAACATTTTACGGTGGAAATTACTTTTGATAACGCCCTGTCGAAGACCACCATTATGAAATTAACGTATTACTTTGTAAAATATTCGGAAAGCCGCGCACTTCCTTTTCATGGTCTTCTTTTTCACTATTAACTTTTGAATCACAAATTTCATGATTTTTCATTTGGAATTTACTCAACAGAAGTAATTTAAGGAAAACATAATCTTCTAAAATAACAATACTTTTAACATACTCGTACACATAATTGTAGAATAGAACAAAAATGGTTCATGCTTCTACCATAAAACAAAACAACCCAATTAAAATAAACACGACTAGCATATTTGTAGCAGGAAGGTTATTTTAGTCCGGATTAATCTAACCGAAGGAAACAAACTTTATTGTGATCAAATATTTATCTTTATTTCGTTAATTGTAAATAAATAAAGATTAACCATTTTTTTACATTACGCGCTACAGGGTATGATGTTTCTTATAGAAATAGGTCAGATGTCGGTAACATTGTTTTGGCAAAAGCGAACATCTATGAAATTGTGATTGATCGCATCAACAATGTTGAAATTTGAGTGGATTATTAGTGTTTGCTTCAGTGAAATCAATAATTTTTTCGAAGGAAGCAAAAACTTGGGGTTGTGACATTGTATATTAAATAAAACAATAAACTTTGTAAAACACCACTTTATTAGAGTTAATCACCAACCAGGTTTCGCTTTTCTCAGGCTTCTTCAGGGCTTCAGAGCTTTTGTTGTTTAGTTGATGTAAAAGCTCTCAAGAAGCTTGAGAAAAGCGAAACCTGGTTGGTGATTAACTCTAATAAAGTGGTGTTTTACAAAGTTTATTGTTTTATTTAATATACGAAATCAATAATGTTACCTATCATTATTGTTGAACTCTCAGATGTCAGTATGGAAAATAAAATAAACCATTTTACGCACGAAAATCGAATCGGTCAGCGCCTTCGAGGTGAAATTCTTGACTGAACGTTGCTCTCAAACAATTGATCAACTAATTAACTAACCATCAAGCCATTTCCCTGCAGGGGTGGGCAAAGAGGACGGACCTTCATTCAGTTCTGTCTTGGCACACACTCCTTTTTTCACTCATATTCATATATCGTCTCATATATACTCTTCTGTTATTTTGACTCTTTAAATGGCCCGACTGAAGTATTGATTCACTTGATCATGCCATTCTTCTTCTTCTATTCACTTTCGAGTAATAAATTATTTTCACACTCCTTTCTTCGTTCATCTGCTCTATATGCCCAAACCATCTAAGCATCTCTTACTTGATTCAATTCATTATGCTTACATCAGCCTTTCATTCATTCCGGATGTCCAAATTTTTAACACGATCATACATGGTTTTACCACACATACGTCTCAAGGATTTCATTTCTACAACATTCAGACTACTTCATTCTTCCTCTGCCAGTTCCATGCCTTACTGCCATACATCAGTTGATGAACAACTGATAATTTACAATAATAAAATACGCAATAATCCAGGATGGTTAATTTACTGCAGATAATTGTATTTTGTGTATTAAAGTTTTATTTTCTGTATAAACACTGCCTTATTTTTTGGAAAGGGCAGATATACTCGTGAATGGATGAAAATTTGAAGTTAATTGAATAGTTTAACATAACACATTGAAGAATAATATCTTCTCAGTTTATTTGAAAATCCTTTATTGAAAAACGACTCTTCTTCATTTTCTTTTATTCTTCTACCTTCCAGTATCCGGCATTAAGCAACCCTCAAGTTTAATCGATCTTCAGGGGCTCTTTTTTCATTCATATTATCTAAGTCCCAAGGAATTTCATGTTTTCCCAAGTTCGTATTACTTTTCACACTTTTTATGGAAGATATTTAAAATGTGATACATAGACTGCAAAATGAATGAAAAAGGGGAATAAATTGAAAACTTCTTAGCAGAAAAGAAATCATTGGAACCAAGCTCCTTCAGCACCTAATTAGAAAATGAAAACTATGTCTTGAGAAAAATCTCAATTGAAATGTTAAAAAAATATTCGGTCTAAATAAAATAAATGAAATAGAAAAACAAAATAGTTTCGTTAAGTTTTCGAGACATATCAATCTGTGCTCAACTCTTCAAATATATTAGTTGAACCAAAATAAGATGTCAATCCATATTGTACTGCTTTAAGTTTTACTATCAATTTGAAGTAGTGGAATCCCACCACGAGCAGCTAATAAAAGATAAATAATCCTTAAAATTGGAATTAACTTTAAAGCAATAATGTTTATTTAACTCGGAACCTCTACTCTATACGGGAGTAAAACTCTGCCAATTAAGCCATCAAGACCTCATTAAAAAGCGGCATTTTTATACGATCTCATACTTCTATTAAATACTATTTATATTTGAATTTCTAACGATATAAGGCTGCCATTTCGGTTATGACCATTGTTCTTTTTTATTTCTAACTTTTTTCTGTTTCATTTTTGTGTTTTAGATTATATATGTTATTTTAATATTAAGGAGAAATAATCTTTTATTAAACAAATTGTTTGGTCTCTAAATCATTTTAAACTTATAAAGCAGCTCAAATAGGTCCCAAAGTGAAAATTTACGTGGAACGTTGTTTCAAACCACGAAATTATTAATATTTTTCATTTGCCCGGGTTTTCTTAAAGGCTTGGCAAAGTTTCCGACACGAAATTTCAATTTGATTAAAAAAATTGTGGTGCAATATTTGCTAAGAGGGATGTCGTGATGAATAAAAATGAGAAATACATTTTCTGTCCTTTCTTTGTCGTATTATTTAATACAAGTTGGAATATAAAAACTTTATCATTGTGATGAAAAGACGCTTGCTGTCGTTTGGTGGCGTTATAATATTTTTCATAGTAAAATGAGTGTAAGTACCGAACCAACTTTTTGAATAGGAAGAAAGCTTGTCTAGAAGCTTGGACCAAAATATCAGTGGTCCATTTTATATGAGATTAACCACAATAAAAGTGTATTTTTATTCAACCCAATGATTATAAGTTCAGTAGTGATCTTATGTTATGGCAAAAATCTGAAAGAGTAATTTGTTCAACATTGATTAAATCTATAGGACCAGACTAAAGGACCATAATTTAGAAATATAATATAATGCTTGCAATTAATTAACTAATACTAACAATCTTTTTAAAAAGCAAATTTGAAGAGCTTTATTCACAATCAATCCCTTCTCCTTTAGTTTTCTGATTTATTATCGTTTTAACAGTTAAATTATTTATCAGAATAAGCAAACACTTTGTGGATTGACATGATTAATTAAATAAAAAAACACACGTTGTTTAAATCCACTTTATTTTTGTACAAGTCAACTAGTTTCGACTCTGCTGAGTCTTCATCGGGACTTAAAGTTAGTTGGTTATTAGTATATTTTTAAGTCCCGATGAAGACTCATAAAAGTGGATTTAAACAACGTGTGTTTTTTATTTAATTTTAAATTTAGTTACATTATTTGTTCCCTTTGAAAAATCGTGGGATGTAAATTGACTCGCAATGTAATCAGACACAGTGATTAAAAACTAAAGGTACTCACAAAGCAAATTGTTTATCGTTCATTGAGATCATTTCATGGCGGCTTCTTTATAATAATGTAAGTCATTGTTTCTTAAATGATTTTTCAATTCACCTACTACTGACTTGCAAAATAATTATTTTTCACAATACAGGAAAAAATATTTTCATACTAATAAATTATTCACGTTTTTCTGTTGGAAAAAGCATAAAATTTTACCATGTTTGTTTTTAAACTTTTAAAATGTTGTCGTTTGGGGTGAACATTCACGTTTTTATAAAGTTTTTTATAGTACATAGCATACATATTGTGTACATACATATACTGTAAAACGATGTTTCGTCTTATTTCTTTGTGGGGTGATTTTTTTCAAACTAGTGCAAATGGTGATTACTCGCAAAAGCTGTCTTATTACGTGTATTCATCATCACCATGCTTAAGATAGCGACATGCTCCAAAAGACAATAGCATCATTAATAACTTCTTGGGAGGAGATATCGCGTACTGAACCTCTTCAGTACTCACGTACACGTAAATATCACATAAGGTGACGGCAAAAACAGTTGCACTTTAAAAAAATATTAAAATATATTTTTAAAAATTAGAATGAACGAATGCAAACTTATTATTTAAACCAGTTTTGTTATAAACGTACACTTAAAATTTGATTAAGAAATATAGCGCTTAGTAATATTTTATGTTTGTAAGATCTCTAGAATAAAGTAATCAAGACGAAAACACTGATAACTGCATCT
This sequence comes from Drusus annulatus, assembly GCA_022651775.1. Taxonomy (NCBI): domain Eukaryota; kingdom Metazoa; phylum Arthropoda; class Insecta; order Trichoptera; family Limnephilidae; genus Drusus; species Drusus annulatus. The sequence continues at coordinate 967,072 of JAGWCC010000408.1, forward strand.
TAATGAAAAAATAAGTATTTAAATATTTATATAAATATATTTAAATGGTCCATGAGAATCGAATGCGGAATCCTTTGATTCAAATTCGAATGCTTGAAATACTATGCTTCATAGGTAATTTACCTGGTTTTGGAACATTTGTATATTTGTAAATAAAACACATAAACTTTGTTTATAACCACTTTATTTTTTACAAAGTTTATGTGTTTTATTTATAAATATGGCAAGCCACAAAGTAAATGCTTTTTACGAATATTTATTTATATTTTTTAATTCTAAGAAATCGTTATTGTTGTGTTACAGCTTTCTTTATTGAAAAATATTTAAAAAAAGATTTTTAGAAATTTATTACTTTGGGGTGCAGTATCAACTTTTTGTAAATGGAATGATATGAAAAATAATGTCCTCGAATTAATTTCGTATGATATTCCTAATCATTTTGTTCTGACAACGTCTTAGAAAGAGCAGTTTATTTTGAATTGCGTTCAAAGGGAAACACAAAGTAATTTTCACGAGCTAAGCAATAAAATGTTGTAATATTGATATTTTCCGGTTTTCTGAGCTTCCCCGGAAGAAAAGGCGAACATCGATTCCCGGAGCAATCTGTAGAGGCAAGCAGACGTATTGCATGGTATTCTGTAGGCTTCTCAATTGCCATTGAACAATGTGGCAACAGTTCAGAGCAATTTCCATTCAATAATGCATTGGTCGGAATTAATTCGCAATTTGCTGAGCGTTAATTGCCAAAACACTGCATGCGAAAACATATTCATTTATTTTTGGTACATCGTTTCAACCACTGGAATGATTTTAACTTTTCAATGTGAAAAACACAAACTTTAAATTATTTTCTTACTCGTCAATGTAAGCCGTTGTCGACGCATTTTTAAGATTTCTACTAATCAAAATATCTCTTTTTTTGTTTCTAAAACTCTTTACCGGTCAAGATATTTTAGGTCACTTCGACTAATTTCAGTTTAAAATGTTTTTCCACCATGGGCCGTTTGAAATATTTGTTTGGTGGTAATTTTTTTTGTTTTTATTAAATGATGAATGTCTTCCAATTTAATTATTAAGGCCAAGCTTCCGAAAATTATCTATTCCAGGAAGAAACCGGGTGGCAGAGCCTTAAAACACATATTTTTTTTCGGTTAACAGTTACCTTTCAAATTACTACTAGTACTATAAATAAATTACTTTAGTTCACTTTTAACTTTTTAAATAAAAATGTAAACGTAATGTTTTACTGGTTTCTTCAACATCATGACATATTTTGGAAAACCCATTTTAAAAACAACACTTTCAGCCTTTTCCAACATGAATGAATAATGTACGTTATAGTTATTTTTCACTTAGACCAGGTGAATTCCATAAAAATTTGGGGTGAATATTTACCTGCAGCCCGTTCGTGAGTGTTTTTTTTAATATTAGCATTTGAAAAACAGGCTATCGTACAAATTGAAAATTAACCATGGTAAGCAATTAGCTGTACATATTTATGTATCTCGCACTATTCACAAAAAATATATCCTTAAAAGTTTGCATTCGTAGAGGCCTATATGAGTGTAATAAATAAAATTAATATATTGGAACTGATGTAAAATGCTACAGAAATTATGGCGTAATTTCAGTTGTTTTAATTTGGAATGAATTCAATGGTTTCCCATTAAAATTGTTAAAAAATATATATTTTTACACGTGTAATTTATATGAAATGTATGATTATACGAGATCTTATAATAACGGAAAGGAAATATTTTTTAATAAAACCATACCAAACGAGAAACAAAAACTGTTTTAATCGTATGAATAGAAGGCACGTGCGAGTTATAAAAATATTCTAAAAACACAAGATATTTAATGCCTTTCTTTCTGTTTAGGTAACAATAACGTTTTGAAAGATCCATTAAAAATACAACATTAGAATAATTTAAAATAAATCAGATATTTTTGCTATCTTTAGTACAAATCAGATATCTGTTTTTATTATTATTATTTTTTTTCTTACATGAATACCGCACAAGAGTCTCAACTGCTCCCAACCGTCTAGAGCCAGTGAGAGTATGGCATCCCTAAATTGGGTATGTTGTGAGGCTGAAGGTAGTGGGGAGGGGAAGGAGATCGGAAAGAGGAAGGTTGGGAAGTACCTGGCTATTCAGATCTGGTCACCAAACACGGCTTAAGCCATTTCAAGCAACGTTTCGATTCTGAGTGGTGGTCTTTCACCAGGGCGATACTTAGAGTATATACCACTCTGGAAATGTGTAGCTAATATAATACTCTGAATTATGCAGCCAAAACTCACGAAAGGCTCTGGGGATATAAATAAAGCATATCAATTTTTGCCCGTAATTTAGAGATCAACAAAATTATTTTCATTTTAAGCGTAAAGCTTTAAAATACTCTTACCACCGTAAAAAAATAAGACTATTCGTAACATTATTAAATTAAAATGAAATAATTATTTTGTATAAGACCAAAAATTTTATTTGATTTTTCATGACCGACCGGTTTCGCTTAGCCCAAAGATGAAGGTTAAAAAAAAAACATAAAAAATATACGAAGAATGCGGTTATATATGAATACAGAGGGAGAACACAATATAAAATAATATAGGAGAACAGTGAGAAAACGATAGAATAACATTTAAATTATATCAAAGGCACATAGAGAAAAAAAACAGATAAGATGAATTGAAAGAGACAAAACGTCAACTAAGAAGGTGATTAACAAATAATATTAAATTTATCAGCTTACGGGAAATGTACCTAATATTGGACTACTGGAAAAATTCAATTGATTAATAAGAATATGACTATTAATTTTAAAGTGAATTTCTAGTGCTTCTAAATTATTTAATCTGTTGCCAAGACCATTTTTATGAAGAACATGAGCACCGGTGCTTTTATTGAAGGTATGATCTTTTTCAATAAGATGATTGAAGAATTCTTAAAAACCATGGTTATTTAAACATCTAAGATGTTACTTTATTACTTGTTACAATAGTTTTTTAATTAGTTTTCGGGCAAAGTTACCTAGTAAAGCATGTTTAATAAACGAAAGATTAAATCGTTAGATATTTTAATTAGTTATAAAAATCTTATTGTTCAAATATTTCCTTAATTTTCCGAATAAAAATCAAGTTGCTTTATTACCTACGATGTCTTGTCGATCGCTCCTCAGTTAGTACATACAATGTACATAATGTGCTTAGCTTGCGTATAGATATTGGATATGAACCGCAACTCTGCGGAGAGGTCACTCCATAGATCCTAGCAAGAGATATTATATAGATATTCGATTATAACTCGCACATTTCTACTTTGGAAAAATAACACAATGTGTTGGATTCGTTAGTGATTCACTCATTCAATAAGTGGTTCCGAATCGTTTTAGTAGTAATATCTTCATTTACTGTACATAGCTTTATACAAAATAGAAAAACGATAAATTTAGGAATTTTTTTAGGAAAATGCATTGTTTTCAAAACTTCATAACACATTACCGTCGAATTGAAAACAATTTTTCTCGTACCAATGATAAAAACATCAAATATCAGTGACGTATGTCAATTGTTTACTTCAGTTTATTATGTTAGTATAAGTTATGTAATCCATATATATGTTAGGAGCATTTTCATAGAGTCACAATCCACGTTCATAATCTGAAACTGCTAATTAATACCAGCGAGGACTATAGAGTTTACTTCGGTTCGAAGATCTACACCTCGATAAAGCGGAGATATACTTTAATCCCTCGGCATTGGTTAACTAACAACTAGCGCACTCCACGGACCAGATCATTACCAGGACTTGGAAACTAATCTGTGAGCAGATGCTGGGGGGTTTTATTACAGCGGTACCAGCTGTATTGAGATTGAACCGATGATGGAAGAGTTGCGGAGGACGTATTAGGTGCGAGTTTCTCGAATTTGTTTACAAAAGTTTTGTATTAAAATATACACATATAATCTAAAACACAAATATGAGATATAAAAAAGCCAGAAACTAAAAATAACAATGGTCATGACCGAGACTCGCGGAACCTCTACTCTATCCGGGAGTAACACTCTGTCAATTGAGTCATCAAGATCTCATTAGAAAGCGGTATTTTTAAACAATCTTAAACTTCTATCGAAAATTATTTATATTTGAATTTCTTTCAATTTTAGGTTCTTTTTAGTTTCTGGCCTTTTTTGTTTCATATTTGTGTTTTAAAGATAACTCCAATTGTAACAAAAGTTTTATGTTCAATAATTAAAATCACTTACTGCCTATGATAACGTAATTTTGAAAATGCATGCACCAATAGAAAAAAAATCTCTTCATAAGTTGTAATATTATTTTTTAGTGCAACAAAGTGATTTTGAGTGGGCATATATTTAAGACAGTTTTTTTGGGGGTGTTTTTTTTCAAGTTAGCTGCTCAGTTTTGTACTATATATTCATTTCCGTATTTTTATTTTTACTCTTTTTTATTTTTACAAAACAGAGAAAATATAAAACATTATAATGTAAGGTGTTATATTAACATACAATTTTTTTTAATCTAAATTTTCATTACAAAGATTTTCCCTCATAAAAAAGCTGTGCTTGTGTGTTTGAGGGTGCGTTATTTATTTAGTTACTAATAAACTATTGTAATGATTTACCAAAATATTTGTTTTCAGTTTTCAGTGTGGTTTTTTAATTATATTTTGAATTCTTTGAGATCATTATTAATCAATCTTATTTTTTCCGGTAAACTATTAGAGAATTTTATTCCAAGATATTTGTAACTTTGTTGACCTTTCGTTTTTTTACATATCGGGATTGGTAATATGCATTTTTATAAAATATTTATTATGAAGTATTACAGCATTTTGTGGTGTCATTTTGCACATTATATGTTCTTTTTTCATCTGTGATTTCAGATATGTGTCTGTGTTTTTTTAAAATTATTATTTCGTTTATTGTTGTCCATTTTTTTTATTATTGCCATTGACTTCTAATATTATTTGTGAGTAAAAAATATTGTTGGTTTTTCTGATTAAAGTAGTTAACATGTTTCTTTTATTTTTTATAGTAAGAAATTATTGAATTGTTGGCTGACGGCCCTTTGGTTAGTTTATAGAAAGCATTTTTTTTTCTAATGGCTTTTATTAATCCAGGGCTTAATTTTTGTTTGTTTTTGAGTTGGATATAACTTTTATTGTTTTCATGGCGCTTTAAATATGTTGAGATATTATTTTTTCAAATAGTAAAGTACATTGATTTGCGCATTTATTATTTATAACTTTTTTCCATTTATCAGTTTTAAGTGAGTTTTCTAATAATTGGTAGTCTAATTTGTGGCTTAATTTATTTTTTTGGATTTTATATTGTTATTTAGATGCAGATTACACCAAATATGGTCTAAACACTATGGTGATTGATTAGATACTTCTCTAGTGTAATTATTTATGCAAGATTTAAAGTTGACATGAGTCATCATATTTAAAAAGTTATTTTTTTCCATTGAATTGTTGTTGTCAAAAATATTAATGTTATAGTCACCACATAATCGTATTTTTTTGATAGTGTATTGAGATATTGACAAAGTTCATTTGTGAAGTTTGTTATGCTAGAATTATGTGTTCGGTATATTGTTATAACTCTATAAATATTATTTTTAAAATGGCCGAAAATTTTACTAAGCAAGAAACATGTTCTGAAAAATAATATCCGAATGTATCAGGATCAATCATTTCTACAGCGGAAACAATTAATGGATCTCAGAAACGAACTTGAAAATAGGAAGACTTCTGGAGAGACCGACATCACTATTAAATATATTAATAACCATCCTTCTATCGTCAAAACACACGCAAAAAACTGAAAATTAAAATTTACTACCAAAATGTACGAGGACTAAGGACAAAGTTACAAGACCTCAAATCAACCCTACCTACATTGGATCACGAAATTTATGCATTTACTGAGACATGGCTGAATTGCAACATTGATAATACTGAGTTGGGTTTCTTCGAACATACAGTGTACAGAAATGACAGAAGCAAAAACACCACTAATAAAGCTAGAGGAGGCGGTGTGTCAAATGTCTCTACACAAACCTAGAACAACTATTCATCATGGTGTCTACAAAAATGGAAAAAATTATAATCGGCTGCGTTTACATTCCCCCGTCTTCTGACGCCCAGCTTTATAAAGACCACTACCACGAAGTTGAATTACTGAAGAAAATTTCCTGGAGCTACTTTGATTTTAATAGGAGACTATAACCTACCTAATGTCGCATGGAACATCGAAAACAAAAAGACTTCTTGCCCGGACATTACAAATCACGGGTGTGAAATGTCAAATTTTTTAAACCTCAACCAGCTCAACTATGTATATAATGCGAACGCTCGTCTTCTCGATCTTGTATTTTCCAATTCCTCTTTTGTGCTTCTGCTGAAACTGTTCTCCCGATAGACAAGTACCACCCTCCACTGGTTATTAAATGCCACAGTTCAATAACAACAACAATTCCAGCTGTATCCTCAAAGTTGAATTTCTTCAAAGCAGATTTTAATAAAATAAATTGTCATTTATGCTGACTGGAGCTTTTGGATTCAGAAAAGTTGAAATGGTGGATAAATTTTACATTAATCTAAAGATTTATTTTGTACCTGTTTCTAAAATTGCTGTGCGCAAATGCCCAAAATGGTTTAGTATTGATCTTATCAATATTATTGTAACACGAGATCCTAAAGATTACTCTAAATTTAAAGAATTAAGATTGTTAACAAAAAAATATCAAAATTATTATTATCGAAAATTAAATGGCTGTTGCCAATCCTCAGAATATATTTAAATTTTCTATTTAAAGTCCTTCAAATATGTATTTAAATAAAATGGCTGATAATCCCCAAGAAGTCAGATCTTTTGCTGAATTCAACATCTCTCCATTACTCGATTCTCAAAAACTAATAACGACAACGAGATCGATTTCAATCAGTGCATATTAGAGATATTAATCCCTTGATTCAACAATAACATTCCTCTATATCTTCCTATCCGAAGTGCCTGTCATGACTAAGCACTGCTTTTCTTTAAAAACTGGTACCTTTCCCGAAAAATGGAAAATGATTTTTGACGCCTGATACATAGACCAATATGTATCCAATCATCAATTCCAAAATTATTTGGGCTTCTGCTCTCTTTAATCTCGCCTGAGATTAATAAAGTAATTTCTCATCAACAACACGGCTTGTCCTCTTTTTTCAGCGGCTTTAGTAAAGGCTTTCGGGGACCAGTAATATTCTCATTTATAAACGACATCACCCTCGGTATAACCGGATGGAGTTATGATTTTTTTTGGCCGATGGTTTAAAATTTACATAAAAGAAAAATATCAGTCAAACTCAATGTTATCATATCGATTTGAAATCTTCAGAGGTTAAAGTTGGGACCAGTGTTACGAACTTTTATTTATTAACGACAAAAAGATTTTCGATGGGTGTAATTCTTTATTTGCCGTGTCAAGAGTGGTTTCTCGTAAAACTGATATTGAAAATGTCAAAGGATTTCGCCCGGGTAAAAAATGATTGAAAATATAATTTTTGACAGTAAATTAACTTTTTGTTCCTCATATATAAATGAAATTACTAATAAGGCCATGAGGACGGTAAAAGACTTTAAATTATTGAATTCATTTAAATTACTTTATACTGCGTTGGATCGAGAGTACAATTCACAATCTGGGCTCCATTTTATAATATTCACCAACTTAAAATAGAAAAGAGTGCAGCATAAGTTCTCAGATTTATTAATTATAAGTTATGTATCCCAATCCATTACGTATATTTAATGAACTTGCTTAACACTGATTTATCATCAAGACGCACAGTGAGCGATTTAATATGTCTCTTTAAAATAGCGAATGGCAGGTTGGACGCCCGGATCTAACAGAGCCTTATTACCTTGCGAGTACCTACCCGTGATACACGGCAGGCGGCTCTATATTATGTTTCTACGTCTACAAACAATTATTTTGATAATTCTCCCATTCAAAGACTGCATAGACTTGGTAATAAATATGGTTCAATAGATGTTTACCGTTACAACACTGTTTCCAAATTAAAATCTAGCTTGCCTGATTTTCAATAGAACTCAAAGGTTATTGTTATTATATGTATAAACCTACGCTATATTTATATACTTGCAGTTAAATACTAACTTTTCTCTTAATGTTATATTCTACCCATCTATTGTACTCCTTTATTTAAATAAATGTATTTATGTAAAAGCCTTAAAGGCGTTAATAAAAATAAAATAAAATAAAATAAATTCAAATTCTATATTTAAACAATTAACTAGTTCTGTGTTTACTTCGGCGATATTAGTAACTTCACAATCATCACGAATGTACATTATGATTCCACTGGTTTTGTTTATTGCTTTCTTTGTCGCAAATCATGTTTGAATGCGTTTCAGTTCTCAGTTCAGTTTGTCCTCTTTTTCGATGTTTATTTTGTTGCTCCGTGTATTCGACATGATTGATAACAGATAATTTTATCTCACTGATGAAGTTCGTTCCAAATTTCAAGAACAAAAACACACAAATGAATGCGACAATTTAATATCTTGTGGCCAGTGGCGGGTTTGATCGGAACCGAGCGGCTAGGAGTTGGCCGATGACAAAAATATAAAATATGGCGTACCCACACGCCGCGCCAACAGTGTTAGAAATTGTTTCGGTTTGAGATTAATGATTAAATAAAGTTCGACTGTGTCGAAATTAATAAATCACTGAACCCCATAAATCAACCGAGAATGTAGTTGAAATTAAATTGATACTTCACTAATTGAAAAATACTATGTTTTTAGGTAGTTAAAAGAAGACGCGGTTATGTACGACTAAACTGACAGGTGTATGTGAATCTTTTGGATCCTGAATTTTTAATATAATCTTTTGGATTTAGTCCATATGTTTCTAGGTACATAAAGTACTGGATTAATTTACAAGCCACTCGTATAAACACATAGTAGGGGCACATGGGTTCGTTCACAGACTGACGTTTGTTCGCGAATGTTAGGTTGGATATTGGTCTATCTTAAATAAGTACCTAGCTTATTTGGCTTATCGGTATTTCGATCACAGGGTATACATGTCTCTTCCTGCTCTGATTACGGAACATCATAGATCATCGAATAATTTGTCGACAAATACACGCTTAGTGCATTCCGCGGCGGAACTGGTCAGGTCCTCAGAACGACTCCTGTGATTGGTAATTGATTCGCTCAAACAACTGTCCAGTTTTAATGTTTCATACAAAAGAAAAAAGTAAGGTTACCCATTGCTTTCACAAAGCCGAGAGATAACATTGTATATGGTACTCTATATCATTAAATAGAAAAGCATCTTGTGAAAGCAATCAGTAGACCTAGTCTATCACAAATCTAGGAGCCACCCACTTTTTACTTAGTACGTATAGATTTATTTTTCTCAGCACTTTCTGGAGTTGATATTCAACCACTGGAATGGCGGATTCCCCTACAAGTTACATTTTTCATCGTACCTTGCTGCCTGTAATTTCGTAATAACTCACTTGTGTTTTTGCAATTATGCTATCTCTTCTCAGATAATGTGTTAATGTATTTTTTTAAATTGTATGATAATGGTTTAAGTGGTTTTTCTGGACCTACTACCAATACCCTTTTTTTCTTTATGTTTCTAAAAAAAGCTCGATTAATAAATGGAAATTTTTGGTCGTTTTACTATATTTTTGTGTGGCTAAATAAATTTCCGTCCCAGTAAAAATAAAATTGCATCAAGTTTTCATGTAAATACAAAACAGTCATGTTCCTTTGAAAGTCGATTGATTACATCCGTATTGACGTAAGCAACTTCAAATAATTATTTATCGACTTGTACCGAAATGAACGCAATGCAAAATATCTCTATGGATTGATTATATTGTTGACAAGCGATAACGGTACATTTGAATATGCGAAAAACAGGTTTTAAGATATGAAACTCCCGAAAGAAAATGCTGAATGCCCGGTGACTATTGGCACCTCCGGCACACCAGAGGTCAAACCTATGAAAAAGTTCGTCGCCACAAATTTTCAGGATATAAACAAACTAAAATAAATAAATTAAACAGAACAGTCCCGATTGGAACCGGTAGTAACGAACTAGTTAATAGATTATATATAAAGCATTTTATGTACTCGAAGCCAAATATATTATAAAATGCATGTTTTTATAAATTCTGAAAACGCTCTATACGGGTGCTATCTTTTTAAAAGTATATTTTTCCTGTTTAGAGCATCCGTTGAAACGCTCCAAAGCTATGACCTTTTGTTTCTAAATGTATCCTTTTATTACATTTTTCGTAGCACTATTTGGTTTAGGTTATACGGATATTTTTTGCAGCCATCATCATACTTCCAGTCATCGATTCTATGATCGAATATCGAAACGAATGAAACAAAATATGTGAATCAACAAGATTTTCAGTACAAAATTTTTTTTTTTCAAATTGATAAGTGAACTCTTACCAAACTGCACTATATAAATTCACTGTTACAAGTTTTTTTTTCAAATATTTTTCTTTTTTAAACTGTTGCTTCGTGGTTCAATTGCTGATCTTAATTCATTTTTATAAACATTGTTTCATTTTTTTTTGTTGACCGTTTTTGCTCTTACGGCAGATGACCGATATTAAGTGAAAAAATGTTAGAACCAGTTTTTTTTCTATTCATTTGTATTATCGTTGTAGAAATTTAAATTAGTTAATTTTTTTATCAAGTTCATCTAAAAATAACATAATTTATAGTAAAAATTACGTTGTATTACAAAGTGTTTGTTTTATTTACTTCCTTCGATAAAATAATATTAACTTTTTCTCTCTGAACTCTCGGTGAAATCTTGCTATATCTCCAGTTCCACAAGCCAGGGATTTTACTGATTAATGGTGGCTTATTGCGCCGTCTATAAAACACATAGAATACAGAACACATAGTTTGTGCTGGCAGAGCCGACACATACATCCTACTTCCCACCGCTCGAATTATAGACGCAGCTGTCTAACTGCTAATGACTGCCGCATAAATAAAGACCAGATCCAGAAATAATAATAGGGAATTCTCTGTATAATGTATATACTACACAGTTTTTATTTGAGCACCACGCAATAGTAATGTGTAAATAAAATGTGGGAAAGGGCGTGCGGATCACCACTACATTTACACTATAACGTGCGTTCAGCTTACATATTTATTAAATAGGGTGCGGTCAACCAGAATATTTAAATAATTGGAAGAAGTCTATCGAATCCGTTATGATGTGGAGTTAACCACTACATTAACACCATGGCCTGCAGTTCATATATATATATATATATTTACGTACAAAATTACCAGGACATTTAAACTATTGCATGCAGTATATTAAAATTATTAAAAATGACTTCCTTTATCATATATGCTTTACATCCTCAAAAATATTCGCCTCCAACAACGCGTAGAGTGAAAAATGCAGTAGACCACACGAATAATAGCTCCAATTAATGTCTATGAGCGAAATAAAAATTTCCCTTTTCACACACAAGATGAAATATTAAGTCAATACAAATAATGTCTCTCATTTTTAATATGAAAAAATGGGGTCATTTATCACGAGACAAAAAAAACATGAGAATTTTCTGGATTTTCTCAAAACTTAATAGCAGTTATAGTTATCTGTACACAAGCATCTCAAATGCTTAAAAACAGTAAGAAAAAATGTTTGTAAGAATCATTTTTTCGTTGCAACACCTACGTCTACTTTTTCTTAAAACGTACAGGAAACATAAAAAGGAGCACACAATCTCAATCTAGCAAAATGGCTTTTAAATTTTGTGGAATGTATAATATTATAATTTTTTTCATCATTAGGAATCCATAAAACTTTATGAGAATGGCAAACTACCATTTTAGCCAGGAATCATTAACCTTTGACTGGGCGGGCTGGGAGGCTAAACCGTAACTTACTCAATCAAAAGAATATTAGGTAGAACCGGGAGAGAATGGAAGTTCGCTTTAATGGTGATTACTAAAGGTGAGGCTCGAAGAATATTATTCATTTATGTTTTCTATAAAACACAATATTATGAGTGGCACAATAAGGTACCTGCTTTGAGAAAAGTGGAATTATAAAAAAGTTTACATCAAACAAGCACTGGTAACCGTATGCCGTGAGTTTTCTTTTGATTTTCACAATTTCCAGATGAATAAGTGTTTCTGAAATGGTCAAGATTTTTTACCATATTGAAAAGTGTTTTAGTTTTCTGGAACATACTTTTTTGGAAAAAGGGTTATTATTTTCGATTTTATTAGATAACTAGTGAACTATAATGATCACCAACATGATTCTTACACTGTTATTATAAATAAAGTTAAATTAACAGCATTTTGATGGATTTCGTGGTCCAGTTGTTAAGATCATCGACTACAAATCCAGAGGACGTGAGTTCAAATCCGAGCGTGTGCAATGATATTTTATTTTATTAGTTTGTACTATTTTGCAATTGATTCATTAAAAATAATATAAACACATAAATGTATTTGCATTAATAAAAATATTGAGCTTCTTCCTAACCTTCTTCTTTCTTACATCTCATCCCTCCCCACCACCTTCAGCCTCACAACTTAATCGATTAAAATAACATAGATTATACGGTAAGGCTAAGTAAAATAGAAGGATTCTTTAATAGAAATCTTTTCATTTTAAAGTTATTCAGTAGGATGCTACTACACACATACTTTTTCCCCCTATCGTAAGTCGGAAATCCATATTAAAATAACCATATTTTATAGGATGTACTAGAAATTAAAGTTACCAGCTGTGTAAAAGGAAACGCAAAAATGTTATGCAAAAGAAAATTATAACTATTTTATTTTCTGTGGGTAAGTATTTCAAAATGTTATTTTACAGAATCTAATAACACTTGTTCTCAGAATTGTTAATTTTTATGGGGCGATATATAAAAAAAATGAAACATTGTGAAAGCTAGTTGACTTCAGTATTTTTATTTGAGCTTTAAGCACACTAGATTCAGAAAGTACAGTTCCTGTTACGGAAAGATATAAGTGCAAATGCATATTTAATGAAAAAGGTGGAAGAGAGGGTGAAACAGTAGAACGGGTAGAGATTGATGTGTTCATGGAATAAAAACTTTGACGTTAAGTACGGAGCTAGACATTAAGTATATTAATTATTGATGATTATTGAATAAATTTGTAAAATGTGGGATTGAAAATAATATATTAATATAAAAAAAAAACAGTTTAAAAAAAACATTGATAAAGGAAAATTCTTCACTTTAGAATTATCAATTAAGAACATTTTCATTACTCGTGTTATTTAACATTTTGCTCAAATATTTAGAATTAGATATTAAACCAATGTAAAAATATGAAAATTCGATTTCAGAACATTCCGAGTGGACTTTCGTAGCCTTCCTCGGGACCGATTTCTTAATTGATATTCTTAAACAATAATAAATGAAAAATGTTTGTCATGTTAATTTCCCTTCTGTTTAATATTTCATAAAAAAATGTGTTTTTTATAATTTTTGGTTTATTTCATGACTGATAGATATTTCAATGCGGTGGTTTTTTTTTAAATACAAAACCTTAACTTACTATTTTGGATATTAAATTTCACACGAAACATCTCACTACTGACCTGAGGAGCACTTACGTGGTTCTACTTTGGGTTCGATGCATTTTGATACTTAGAAAACTGTGGATATTCAATGATTTAAAACGTAGACAAAATTATCATAATTTCATAACTATGTACAGTTAACCAACATTTAGTTAATGTATTCCATAATATAAGAGAAGTTCAATAACTTACCCGGTGGGCCGAGGAACTAGAGACAGTAAAAAAAACGCAAGTTTGTAACACTTTGGAATACTTAAAAGTAATACCACAATGTAAAAATTGCGCAATGCAGCAAATTTAGCAGTAGATAAATAATTTACTTTTTTCATCCTACAGATGACAGCAACAGGTTGAAACCGGTTCGGTCTAACAATAAACAGTGGAACAAAAAGTTAAAAAGGTGTTTTTAAATCAATTCAATGAAATTTTACTACAAATCGGTAGTTTCAAAACTTTTTATTTTTATTTTATGAACATTGAAACAAATGCTCTTCGTGTGTGTCTAATATTTTGTTGTTTAACCCTTCTACAACCGTTGTCAGAAGCCTTGACAAGTTTTCCGAAATATTCTCTTAAAAATAACCCTCGCATCAAAGTCAATGAAACAAACAACCCATCAGATATTACGAAAAATTCAGGAAAACTGTACAATAAATAAACTCATGAGTTCTTTTTATTGTACAGTTAAAGAGATCTAAATAAACTGCTAATACATTTTGACTATAAAGCAGTTGTAAATCTGGTTGGATTTCCCAGCAAAACCATTTCTGTTAGCAATTATTCCTTGAAACCTCATTTACCTCATGAGCTACGGAGTTTAAGCAAAATTCAAAACTGTCAAACAAAACAACACAACACGTTGAATTCGTACAACTGTACGTTATTCAGTTGTTGTTGAATGAGAAACAATACAGCAAAGAAATGGTGTCGAAGATCGAGTGAAGCTGTGCTGTAAAAAAAAACTGTTGATAAAATGTTTATTCTAATTTTCGTGAAGTTTAAACTTACTTCGATATAAACCTTTGTCTTAAACTGAGAAAGCCTATTCCAATCATTTTTTTTTTTTTTTTTTTAATTACAGATTAATCATCTTAAGTTAATCAAACGATAGAGCAATAATGTAACCCATTTGGAGCACGTAAAATAATTTAAAATGTGTAATTTTGTAACACAGTATGAATGATATTTTTTGCATTCAAACGGTCGTTATTGTCATCCAATAAAGCGCTTTTGAGTCACTTATTTATTTTGTATAAAAAACGATCGCGGCATCAAAGTCAAACAATCAAACAACTTGCGAAAAAGTACAAATATCTGCGGAAACTTTCGGAATATCGTGATAAGTTTTTCATTTCGGCGTCTGTGGCTCAGATGCCATCATATTCCATGCATAATACGGAAAGACAAGTTCTTTTGTTGGCCGTACAAGAGGAAACTTCAGTTGTGGCAGTCGCAAGCTTCGCAACTTACACGATAGCGTGAAACCTGAACGCTGAACAGTGGCACCACACTACTGTAGTTGTGGCGGTACCCAGCACTCGGTGCGGGCGGAGTCATCTGCGGTGAATGTTTCATTATTTCCTAGGAGTTGTGTTACGGATTTATGTCGATGTAAACACTCAAATATCAGGGATTGCAGCTTGCTGTCGGCGAACAAATAATGAATTCTTAGAGGGACATGCATTTTGTATTAATTGATATCTATTTTCAATGTTGAGTTGTTTCAGGTAGGAATTACTGACGGTTTACGGTGTACAAAGAGGCATAAATGTAATTGAATAAGAAATGATTGAACAATAAATATTTCTATAAATATAACGAGAAACGGCGTTCTGAAATGGACCGAAGTCTACGAAGTTTGGGACAGCTGTAAATGCCTCATCAAAGCGATGCGTTCCCGAATACATCAAGAAAAAGGGAAGAAAATAATTGTCTTTAAAATCCAAAATAATAATTAAGACCAGTGGCGGCTCGTGACTTTTTAGTGTGCTAGAGTGCTAAGATTGAAAAATACGACGTTATTTACAAGAATACAAGTACTAATTTTGGACCCGGATTCTTGTCGCAAAACAGGGCCTTATTTTTAGATAAAAATAATTAAATATTTCAACCCCTTTTTTAGATGAGTATATGGTGTTTGAGAAAGACTTAACATTTTCATTTTATATTTAAAGAATACCTGTTTACTGAGTTTAAATGAACTTTAAAAAAATCAACACTCTTTTAGGTTTAAACTTTAGCTCAAACTTGATATGCTTATCTAAAATGAGTATTACACATATATTTACATATAATTATATATTTGTATTATTTTTTTTTAATTAAACTATTTTTTACATACTCGTAAAAAGCATTAACTTTGTGGCTTGCCATATTTATAAATAAAACAGATTAATTTTTTTTTAAACTTTGTTTCCTTGTTATTCCCTTATAATTCTTTCCTTTCCTTATAATTACCCCTTCTCCTTCTCATTCCAATACCTAAATTTGTATATATATCTCAGTATTCTGTATATTAGTTTAATTTTAATATTGCCCAGAAGATAGAAGGGTGCTTTTGAAACCGGACGACAAAATATGGAAAATAAATGGTTTTAAACAAATTTGATTTATATATTTTTTTCTCTCTTGAGGTCAGGTCCTCTTTTTACGACAAGAATTCGAGTTCTAATAACCGTGTACCATTTTACTTCTGACAATGGCATAAGACGCATAACATTGAAGACAATTGGTTAATATCCTTTTATGAGTTAAAAAAAATCTTTTTTTTTTTTAAATGTATGTACCTAAATACATCAATGCTGACGTTTATGTTGCTCAGTTTCGATTGCTTTATATGCAACATTGAATAATTTATTTCCAGAATTTATTTATTTTATTATTCAATGTCCGCTACACACACAAGGTCATCAGGCTTCCCTCAGGGCCTAGGTCATCTTTGAGAATGTTGTTATGGTGTTCGAAAAGTATGATATACATATAACATTATATAGCAATTAAAAATAATAACAAAAAATACTGTCCAATTAGAAAGATTTCCCTCTATTCGGATAGTCAAATTTAAATAATAAATTCTCAGAAAACGATGAAAACAACAAGAAATCCATTTATTTTACAATAAAACCCATATTGGCATTACGGCACCCGTGGTTGAGTGGTAAGACGCCCGACTACGAATCCAGAAGTCGCGGGTTCGAGTTCGGCGTGCACAAATAAATTTAATTTAATTAAAATGTGTCAAAACACATTTAATTCATATAAGATTATATATCGTCGTCAATGCGAAAATACCTCCCATGTGTCAAACACGGAATTGTTGAGGAGAATATTAAAAACTGATTTTTGAGATTTACAGATTGTTTTTTGAATCATCAAAAATACGCTGTAGTTTTAGATGCAATAATGTATTTTTACCAATAAAAACATTGAAACTTGAAGTACAAATTGAACTCTAAGCAATGTCATATTTAACTATTTTTTCTAAAATTGACCACATGGGAGGTATTTTCCCGTTCACGGACGATATAGTATATTTGCGGCATGTTCCAGAGAGTATCCATTCTACGTATCGCCCTGGTGAAAGACCACCATTCAGAATCGAAACGTTGCTTGAAATGGCTTTAGTCGTGTTTGGTGACTAGATCTGAATAGCCAGGTACTTTTGAACCTTCCTCTTATCCATCTACGTTCACTCTCCACTACCTTCAGCCTCTCAACATACTCCAATTGGGGATGCCATAGTCTTTCTGGCTCTAGACGATTGGGAGCAGTTGAGACTCTTATGCGGTATTAACTGTAAACGGTATATAAAACATGGAAACATGTTAAAAAAAAAAAACAGCACGCAACGGTAACACTCACTAAATGTCATCTAAGCACAAGGTAGAACTCGAACTTGCAACCTAAATTCTAAAAAAAAACAAAAAACATTGTCAAAATGTTCAAATCACAAAGTAATAATATTTTTGATGACTTACTTGAGAACTCTCTGGCTTCTGTCATACTTGACAATCTGATCCTTGATGTGAATTTTATGACTGTTGGTTTGGCGGACCGCCAGTAGGGCGTGCTTCCCGGCCGGGATCTGGAAACATGGGACGTTTGAGTTTTTACATCATTAGTGCAGCCGGTTGGGAATTGGGGATGCTTTTTAGAGATCAGGGTGCAAATTATTAAAATTTCTCTCGCTTGGAATAAGTTTAATTTCATTGTGGAATGCAAACGGAATCGTGGCTATCAAATACTTAATGTGATTCTCTCATTGCGCATAATTAAAATGATATTTAAAACTTATATCTATTTTTACAAGTAGGTATTAAATTATATTTGTGGTCTTTGATCAACATTTACAAAAAGTGCAATAATAATCATTTACGAACACCAAAGTGCTTTTTTTTAAGAATGACGAATAACAGTGTAGGCACCAAGTTATGCTATTCATTCCCTCATAATAAAAAGAATTCTAAATATTTATTAACTTCAGAATGGGCATATTAAGGAATGTATCAATTATGATTATCTTCTTTGTTATCTTCAAGTTTTAAGATTGTCTGACCGTAAAATAATTACCGACTTGACTTAGTCATGTTAAATTATTAATTCAATGATTGACGGCCCTAAACTATTATGTTAAATAGCATTTCATGTTCCTGGCAGGACAGTTACAAGACAGTACATGCCATATTATTGTAAACAATTTTACTTCAAACTCACAATATTATACTCCTATGCGACGAATTTAACATCTGGGAAACAAATACTCCTATGTTGTTGATATATTTAGTAAGTCAATATCACAATATAAGTAACCTATAGTACAGTTTATTTTCTATCTAGTAGAGCTAAATTAATTGTAAAAACTATTTTAACACTGGATGTATGAGTACTTGTTTTTCAATACTATTTTTTATTTCTTTTAAAATATTTTTTGAACTGTTTATGAGTTTATTGTTTTAAAAAAAAATAACATTTGTCTAAAAATTGTTGTAAATAAAGGAATAGAGAAATAAATATTCCCGATTAACGAATTATCCGACAGTATTTGAAAAACTGCAATCATAATTTATAATCGGAAAATATTGCTTAAATAATGGAGGACTTAGCAGGGGAATTGCACCCACGACGTCTGGGTGGGAACCCTACAGATTTCTCAACTCGGCTACTAACCGTGTTGAAAATGTGGATATCTAGAAAAATGTAATTAATGAATAGAATCAAAAAAGCGATGCTTAGATGGTTTAGACATGTAGAGCGAATGAACGAAGAAAGGAGTGTGAAAATAATATACTCGTATGAAGTGAAAGTGAATGGAAGAAGAAGTCGGGGACACCCGAGGAAGACATGGCACGATCAAGTGAATCAAATACTTGGGTCATGAAGAGTCAGAATAACAGAAGAGTATGTAAGAGACGATGTATGAATGTAAATGAACCAAGGAGTGTGTGCCAAGACAGAATTGTATGACGGTCCATTCTCTCTGCCTACTCCTGTTGAGAAACGGCGTAATGGTTAGATAGTTAGTGGCTACTAACCAGTCAATTATTATTTCATTGAGCTTTGTAAACACTCTCCTCCAATAATCAAACTTTTGTATAAATGATCGACAAATATTTATCTACTGTTACTTCTTCTTTTAATGTATTATTAAACTTTATAAGGGTTTACGCTTCGTTGTGATATTAAAGCCTGATTCATACCAACGTCCGGTTCCGCTCAGTGCCGATATTGTTTCGCAAGAAAACTTATTGATATGGTATGAATATCAATCAAGGAGTATGTGCCAAGACAAATTTGTGTGGCAGTATATCCTTCTGCCCACCCTTGTGATATTTAACTACTTATTTTGAAATGTAAAAATACTAACATCGCAGATTTTTTTTAATCAAAAACCATTTTTTTAAAACTAAACAATATTTTTATTAATTATTAATTATTAAAAAAATCATTTAGTGATAAAAAAATGGTTTTTGATAAAAAAAAATCTGCGATGTTAGTATTTTTACATTTCAAAATAATTATTTAACTAAATAAGTAGTTAAATATCACAAGGGTGGCAGAAGGATATACTGCCACACAAATTTGTCTTGGCACATACTCCTTTGATTGATATTCATACCATATCAATAAGTTTTCTTGCGGAACAATATCGGCACTGAGCAAAACTGGACGTTGGTGTGAATCAGGCTTAATCATCAATAGACTATTTAATTTTCAAACAGTGTCCACCAACCATTTTTTTCTTTTTTTTTAATTGAAGAGTAATATTATTTTCATAATTACTGTTATTTTAACGTTTGTGTTGGTGGGACCATTAAATGCCTAAATAATTCTGTATTTGCGCTACTAGGGAATGGTAGAAAGAAAAGAAAGGTTGGAATTGGGAAGCACGATGTGACTATTAATACAGGATTACTAAAATACGATTTTTAGAGCACTACATGGAACCTCAATGGTGCCTCTTACTGAATATTATTGACACACTAATATTTTTTTATAAATTCTTCTGTATTGGTAAAAAAATGATTAAAGTCAAAATCAAAGAGTCGTCTATAACACGTAATAATATATTCCCCGGAAATAATAAACCTTAAGACATGAAATTGGATACATCAAAAATAAAAAGATTTTTGTTGATATTCATGTCAGCACTTCAAACTTTAATAGATCGGAAAATATTAAACACAGCAACTACAGAAATTGTTCGACTGTAATTGGTAACCAGTAGTCAGACAAAAGTAAGTTCTCTTATAATAATAACAACTGTAGTTAAGAACCTTTCTAACGTTTTTGGTTAGAAAAATAAACAATTAAGCATGTAACTCAAAAAATAAAGTTGTATTTTCAATAAAGATGGAGCCTTGGAGGTAGGACGTTCGACTAGCAGTCCGACGGATTGAGTATCAATTTCAATACTCACATTCAGGAACCGACTTGGTATCTTTTCAAAACAATATGGTTGACATTCAATTCAATATATGAAAACATGTTGCTTTTACAACTTTTTCTAATGTTCAACAGCTCGGCTGTGGAACGAATCGCCGGTCTCTGTGTTTCCCCTCTCCTTCAACGTGGGTCTCTTCAGGACCCAGGTTCATTCCTTCCTTTCCTCAGAAAACCCTCCATACAGTGTCCCCAAAGATGACATAAGCCCCGAAGGAAATTATTTCTCTCAAGGCCTCCTGTGTAGAATTAATGTAGCAAAAAAACTAGTTACACTGGATTTTGAGTAAAAGAATAAATCTGTATTGAGGTTAAAATTTTCTGCAATTGGTTTATTATAATTTTTTAATTCAACTCCTTGTTTTTGTTTCCATCTTCCGGAAGGCTGAGCGCAGAATTTATTATCTTTTTTAATTATTATTCCTCACGATAATTGTACAACCGTTTTTGAAAAAAATCGTCTTAGTGGCCTACGAATATGCACGGTCTTTTAACCACCCCATTTTCTTCGAATTGCGCGTCAGACAGAGCAAAACTAGCTCGTATATAACTTTGGCAACCCCATTTTATAAGAGGACGTCGGGTTTTGAAACTACCTTCTTGAATTTTGAATGACTCCAGGTGAGAACAAAGGAAGGCGAAAATTTACGGTATATTCCGCACACATCGGGAAATCTTGATCGAAAAGGAAGGGACAAAAAGAATTACAAACAAACAAAAAGGAGGCGTGCACTAACAACTTTCGATTTGATAACACTTCCAAAACGAGTTTTTCCTGTTTGAATGAAACGAAGAATAAGTTTGGAGAAGGGGTGCAGAGTGGGAGAAAAGGCGACAATTCGTGTTTCCCATTTTATTTATTTAAAGCTTTCTGCATTATTCTTTCCTTTGTTTGATAAATAATCTGAATAATAAATCAAGCCGCATACACGTGTATTCAAAAATGGTTTTCTCGGTTTCGTTCGTGGTTTGCTTGCAATTATATCGTATTTAACAATCACAAGATATATCCATTAATTTAGAAATATATTTTGAAATTAAAATAAAAACAAGAATACCAATTCAGCTAACGACTGTCGCTTGTTCTTGTAATTTTTGTTCGCATTTTAGAAATATATATTTTTTAATAAAATTTCCATCATTTTTTTTCCCCAATGTAATAGACAAATTAAATAAAAGTCTTTGAAAATATTTTTGTACCTTGTTTTTGTACATTATTCTATTTTCTGACTCATCTCATTTTTCCTTGCTTTACAAGTATCTAAGGAACAATTCTGGCATACTTAACTCAAAACTTGACTTTTTTACTCACTTCGTTATTCCTTTTGCACACAGATATTTAAGTATAAATTTACTGATTACAAGTTCAAATAAGAATCTTCCTTCAATAACATAACAATGATTTTAATTAAAACCGTTAAAGTTGTGCCAAGTACAAGGGTTAGTTTCGTATCAAATGGGCTATATTGAACAAGTTTCAGAACATTAGGGACCAAATTCTGAAAAAAATCTCTGATGGGTACGCAAAAGCTGCTAGACTCTATTTAAAGACGTTTGCTTGTGGTAGTATAAAATACAGCCATGTCACTGAACAGTAGATGAGTGTGATAGATTCTTACCTTAGTATGCTCAATCCTATAGAGACAAGTAACATTCCTTGGATAGACTCCAGGGTAGTTGGGAGACTGAATCCTGCACGGCCTCTTGTCACAGTTGGTGAGGAGCCTATCGCAGTAGGTCCCTGGCACCAAGTCACCCCTCCAGATGGCCACGGAGGTGTTGCCGTAGCGAAGCCTAGCTTCAGACTTCTTCAGGAACTTGTAGGCTAGCTTGAAGTCGAAGTTATAGCCGATGCCCTGAACAAAGAAAATAAAAGCTTTAGTCAAATCACGAAATCAGAAAAGGATATTTTCTATGCGTAAATAACTTTTTGGTGTAAGACTGCGAGTGGCTAAGAATTGCGAATCTTAATTAGGCATAAATAGAAACAAATCTTAAAAATCTAAGCTAACCTCACGAAAAGTTTAGAATTACCAGATAAACTATCATATAACCTAAGAAAAGATTGATGGAAGACGTTTTTAATTAAAATGAAGAACCTCATGGTTTTAACGAGTACAGTTCTAGGCTATCATTTACGTAGAATAAACTTCTTTAATGATAACCAACTTCCAATAGGAGATACAATCGAAAAATAAAGAAAGAATCATGATATTACGCTAGTTCTTAACGTTTAAAACGAAATAGCCACATTACTATGCAATTTTTTTGGTTCTGGACATCATTCTATCTTTATGTAAGACTTTATTATGAAATGGTGGCAGAGCGGGCGGGCCACGACCTCACCCACATTCTTCACGATTCGAACGCGATAAAAAAAACATGCAGCCTTAACAATTTATCCGGCAACACAGCACAAGACATTCCTTTTCATATAAAATAAAACGCGCGCGATGCCTCGCAAGTCCAAACAGCGACATTTCACACACAAACACGTCCCTCTCAAGTCATTTAATGAATATTCTATGAATCCTACAGTAAGAGTGGTGCCCAGAAGAAGTAGTTCGGCGTTAAGTTTATTTACTAGCGTTTTGTGCCCCTAATTTAGCGGAGTCATTATTTTAAATGTTCGCAGATAGGGGATGCTTAAGAAAGTCTCACTGTAGCCGGCGATGGTATTACTTTCAGTATGTAGACCTTCGAAGCTATTAGGTGGTTATGGTTCTCCATAGACGTGGCGCTGAAAAACCTACGGAGGCTGTGTTACTCGGGTCATTATCGAGATCGTAAAGCTAGCATTTTTCAGTCGGCAGATCTTTAGTTGGCATTATTTTACCACTGCCTTTTATAAATGCAACAAGAAGAAGCAACGTTGTCTTATAACTGGCAGTTATTTTATCCAAACAGTTTAATATTACAAATTTCACGGGTCAGTATTGTATTTTTATATGTATTTAATACAAGTACCATTTTACAATGTATTTACTACAACTATACCGTTTTTTTTTAATATATAATGGCCAACTTTAAGGATAACCTTAATCTTCCGTGATATCTCAAACGGCAGAAAGTCTTGAGTAGTCAGCTCCAGTGTCATAAAATTTGCGCAACTTTTTCCGGAAGCAACATTACGTAGGTTAATACAGCTATTTTAATCTCATAAAATGATTCACACGAAGAGCTTTAAATATTTGTTACATGTCACATACATATTTTACTAAAAAAAATGACAATTTGGCCATATTATTTACTCCATACAATTAATTAGATATGTACAGCGAATGAATGAAGAAAAGAGTATGAATATTATATATAACGCGAAAGTGAATAGAAGAAAAAATCGGGGACACCCGAGAAAGACATGGCATGATCGAGAGAATCAAACACTTGAGTGGAGCCTTATCAAAAGTCAGAATAACAGAATATTACGATATTATTATAAGTTATTTGAGACGATGTATGAATGTGAATAAAGCAAGGAGTGAATCCCAAGACAAGGCAAGTCATTTGGTGGTCTATTCCCTCTGCCTACCCTTGCGGAAAAACGGCTTAATGTAAAATTAGTAGGACAATTCATTTGATCAATGAAAAAAAATCTAATAAACCGTGATGAAACTAAAAATATTGATAGTTTTTTCGTAGGAAGCAATCACTTTGTGGTTTGACATATTTAAGAAAATGAAAAATAATTTAGAATAAGGCCACGAATATTATAATATTCGTGGCCTTATCTAAATTTATTTCTTCATTTCTTTTAAAAATATATGTTCCAAATTAATATATACCCATATTTAATATTGTTAAAAATAAGATGAGAGATCATTTTGGTAGAATTGTTAATGTAAGACATTATTAACGTTAGGTTAAACATGTGTTCAAACATAAAACACTTGCATATTTATCAATCTATAAAAACGTGATTCAGATTAACTACAGCTCGTGTGACATTTTTCAAATGTGATATGAGTTCGAGTGGTGCACTCTTTTCACAAGAAATAATTCTTCAATAGGTATTTTGTAACTTCAAAGACAATGAATTTAAATTTGTCGACAGTAAGACACAAGTGCAGCCATCGATGAGCCCCAGTGGCTTCCCAGCCATACTTTTCTGAATTCTTACCATTTTTGCAGCCAAGGAAGCCGGTGGAGTACACACTGGTGTATGCAGTGCATATACAGAGGCGAGGAAACCCTTTCTTTTATGAAGTGTATTCTTAAGAGTCTTAAATTTACGAGACAATTTTCTGCTACTCCTAATGCTCATGGGTTGATACCCGTGGGAAATAGGGGATGGGAAATCGAGGGAGAAAAGACGTTTCCTTATTTTCTATTTCAATCTCGACCCTCCTTCAGATGGTTTGTTTATTATGTGAATGTGTTTTTGATATCGGTTTTGGTAATAATCGCACAGCAGTTATTAAATATTAGATAGAAGTATAGTTGGGATGCTTAGCTTTTTCTCTCCTTAATGATTAAAACATTGCGTGTATAGTTTAGCTTGAAAACCGACTTAATTTTACATCGAACTTTATAAACGTAACATTAATATTTGAATTACATAAATATTCCCATTAAAAAAATATTTGTTATTTTTATATAGTTGTGATTATGTATTTGCAGAGAATCCTGATAAAGAAATAGGAAAGGAAATCACTTGCCGCACTGCATTTAAAAATCATATATATTTCACCAGTGACAACGGTTTTCTCGTGATCTTTCACAGAAAAGCAAGTAAACTCATTACTACTTTCAATATGTAATATGTAGGTATTAAATTGTTCTTAGAAGTATTATATTATAAAGAAAATAAAATAAGGTTTCTACATTAACTTCACAAAAGAATAACCTTTAAGGATACTGGGCAGGGTATTTTTAAAGAAGTTAAGAAGTTGTCGTTAGAGCTTTAGTCATGACAGGTAACATAGGTATGGATATTTATATTAAATAGTTTAGTTAAAAAAGGTAGGGTTCAAACAATATTTAGGATGCGTGCGTACAGGCAAATATCGAAACGCTATTTAAACTAAGGAAATACAGCTTGATTTGAGTTTCTTAAATTAAAAAGGCATTCACTTTTTGCGAGGTATTTGTTTTAAATTATTTTTTTCACCCACGGAAAAAAGTTATTCTAAAATTTTCAATGGATAAACAAGTAATTTACCGCTTTAAATATTTAACTGTCCATGGAAACAAATTTATAGATTCATTAACATATTACTTTTCCTCTTTTGGTTTTGAGAGAATTTAAATCTTAAAATTCTTTTTTTTCGATTTTTTTTCCGTTTGTACCCTGAATTCATGTGTAGGTTTCATCGTCAGATTTCATTTCCTGTTGTACAAAGACTTTGAAAAAATTATATTGAATGTCAGAACCAAAAGAAAGTTTCACTTAGATAAGAAAACATTTTGGTGACGCGTTCTTTGAAATAACTTTTGATACTTTGCTTGAAGCCCACAACTCTTTTAAAGTAAGTTGTGTCAAATATTTAAATATATATAATATAAAATTTATGTTTAATGTAAATAAAATTTAAGGTTAATGTCGATTTGATCTTAGTTTAAATGGGTTTATTAAATATTGCCATGTGGCTAAATATTGTTTGTTAAAAAAAACCATCTTACTTCCGTAAGTACATACTCTGTCTACGCACTAATTCCTTGTTTCGTTCACATTCATTCATTGTTCAATGCAAAGACTTAAGTAATTCCACCTTTTGACATGCCCGCTTCAAGTATTTTATATGCAATATCATTACATGCCTCATGTTTTCCTGGAACATACCCGACTATTCTCCGATTATCAAAAAAATAAATCAACACTTTTAACTAGTTCATTTCTGAGAAAAAAAATGTAGTGCGAATGAATTACTACTTTGAAAAATTCAAACATTGGAAAAATTAGGTAAGAATTTTTCTCACGCGAAAAACTAAGCGGAGGATACTCTAACAGTTGGAGACACTTTATAAATATAATTAATTTATATAAATAGATGTATAACTAAATACGTCTTAGATTAGGGCATTAAAAAAACAAAAAAGGAAGTCACGAAATAAAATAAAATACCACAGCCTGCCCTCAGAGAGCGTAATAAAATTACAAAGTTATTTATCCATTTTGGACGTAACGACTAATGTAAAAGTTTTGGTCCCTTGTAAACTTCAGGAATTAAATATGATATCAGATGTAAGTAGTCGAGTTGCTCAAGAGATGGCGCTAGTCCCCCAGCGGAAGTTGGAGCGTTGAAATGATTTCTGCGGGAAGAAACAGGAAACGCCACTCTCGGCGGGAGGCGGCCATCTTGTGCGTGATTCGTTTACATATTATTATTAGTGTTCAAAATGACGTGAAAGGGTGTCTTTTAGAACATTTTCTTATGATATTCTAACAAAGGGGCCCTCTTCTAATTAAATAAGTAATTCAATAACGGTTTATTATGCGACGATCAACTGAGAAGGGAGCTAAACACGAATTGAGACAAAATATCACAGTTTTGTTTTGTCATTTGTGTAACCTCTGTTTTTCTTTGTGAACATAATTAGAAGTGTTTGTGCTAGACTGATTATCTATAATACTAACTAACCATCGCGTAGTTTCCCCTAGCGGTGAAAATGAGTATTGAACACGTTATAGGCTGTCTTGGATCATAGCTTACACTTATTTCACAATTCGTATTTATACATCAGCCTACACATAAAAGAGTTTTATGAACATAAAATGAATAAATTGTACAAATCAAATTATTTTGTTTATTAAAATTATTTCTAAAGGTATTTAAAATGATATATATACGGTACGGTTGTACCGAAACAAGTTACCATTTATCTCAAATACAATAGTGTATAAGGATAAAGATTTAAAATTAAACGAACACTAACAGTGCTCTACGATGTCCAATTATTTACGAGTAAATGAGACAAAGAAGTTTTTCAGCTTACTCCATTGAAAAATCTTCAAATAATACTTCGGGTGGTACAAATGGATACTTGACTGCTAGTCGCGACAGTTTAAAGTGGCAAACTTTCCTCCTTTGTGAAATAAAACTATATAGGCCAGATAAAACAACTCCTGAAAAGAAAACTTTCAAATATTTCAAACACACATTTTATCTTTCATTCGGAAAGAATTGTCTGAATAATTTTGAAATCACTCTAATAAGAAAAGGTTTATAATTTCATCGAAAGAGGTTTTTAACCAACCTGGTTTGACTGTGCAAAAAAATAACAAAAAACACCAACCAAAATTGAGTTTTTTTCTCGTGTTTTTAAAACAAAATAAAAAAATAGGAACCATTGATTTTTATGTTTATACAGAAACATTCCCGTTATAAAAAAAACTTCGAGCGGGTTGAGAGGCAGGAATAAGAGCCAACGTGTTTTCCACTGGGTTTGAGTGAACAAATGCATCGGTTTCCATCATGGATGTAATTAATCTGCTAGTTGTCCATCAATGCACAAGAAACATTTAACACTAATAACAGTTGAGTTTTTTTTAATCAGGTTATTCGCATCCCGAGAATGTTTGTCTGTCTTTAAAAAAGAGTTTATAATTTTAAAGAAAATTTGTTAATAATAACTTTGTATAAGACCACAGATTTTATTTAAATATTTGTGACCAACCGGTTTCGCTTTGCCTAAACATCATCAGGGTACAAAATTAAATTAAACAAAAAATACAACGTGTGTGGTTATACAGAGAGAGAATACAATGTAAAATAAAATAAGAGAACAGTGAGAAAACGATAGAATAAAAACAAAAATTAAAACAAAGAACAGAGAACAAGAGACAGAAGATATGAAACGAAAGAGGAAAAAACGTCAACTGGGAAGGTAAAAAAAAAAAGTTTTTTTTGTTTCCATTCTTAGGAATATATTTAACCAAAGAAACATGCGATGCATATCAACGAATAAGTATGTCAATAGTATTAAATAAAATATAAGACAAATGATACATTTAATGTTAAATAATTATCTTACCTCGGGGTATATGTGGGTATAATTGAATTGCTGGGAAGAAAACAACCTACTGTTTGCCGTGAGTAACAAAATAAATAACTAACCCTTTACAAGTACATGTAAAGTAATATGTAATAAAGAAATTATGAAATGGAACATGCGCCAACATTTTAAGAGTAAATGTATAGTTAACATGATTGTGAGGAAATGTTTTAGTAACAAATATTTAAGAGCATGTTATAAAAAAGGCAATTGAATTGCAAATAGCAACGTTATCATAATAATTTATGAAAACACTTGATTACTTGAAGGACGGGTGATAGATAAACAAATGAGGCCACTAAAGCGTAAGTGACAACCGGCCTCGATGGTCGAGTGGTAAGACGCTCGACTACGAATCGAAAGGTAGCGGGTTCAAACCCGACGTGCACATTTAATAATCATATAAAATAATACATAATGTATTTACGGCACGTTCCAGAGTGGTAGACACTCTAAGTATCGCTCCGGTGAAAGGCCACCATACAGAATTGAAACGTTGCTTGAAATGGCTTTAGTCGTGTTTGGTGACCACATTTGAAAAGTCAGGTACTTTCCAACCTTACCCTTCTCCATCTACTTCCCCTTCACAATATCTTCAGCCTCACAACATACCACAATCAAGAATTCCATAGTTTCACTGGCTCCAGACGGTTGGAAGCAGTTGGGACTCTTGCGCGGTATTTACTATTAAAAAAAACCATAAATTTTACAATTGAGATAATGCTATTGAAAAAAAAACCTTTACGATAAAATATAGGTACTTTTTTCCAAGGACAATGATTTTATATTGCGGTCAGCTTTATGTATTTTGTGGGTGTCTTTAAAATAGTATTTTGAAAGATTTGAAAATATCAATTTCATGCGTATTTTTATGGTTAGACAACTATTGCAAAAGCTGCGTTTAGGGCGCCATATTTTTTCATCTAATAAACATCCAAAAACTATTTTTGAAATTTCCTTTCAGGACGAACACTGCATTTGTTTTTAAGGGAGACCTTCTTGACTTAAAATATTTTCTCAACTTGCACTAATTTAACAATATCCATATGTTTGAAGAAAGCGAAATTCCTAGAACCCTAAGGCAGTTACATATAAAAAAGAAAAATATTCCAGCCTATAAAACCGCTTATGGACAAAAAAAATATATGTATCACATCATTAATTGTACTGTAATTGCATTTAATATCTGTTGGTAATAAAAAAATAAACAAAATAATTCTCTCCCCAGCACTCTTAGAAAGATAAAAATCTAAAGCTCCTTAAAAGCAAAATCATTACTCACCTTAAATGCCAAGTTTAATTTATTTCGTGATATTTAGATATTATATTTTCAAATTTGTTTTTTTTATTGTTTTTAAAAACACTTTTGCTTTTTTTGTCATCTCCACACTGTTGTATGCCCAATGGAATGGGCAATATACCAAAAAATTTCAGCGGAACAAGAATATGTTAGAATATGTTATAATAATAAATAAATTAATATATTTCACTGTATTCTTTAACTTGAAAATATTCCTCCACAACACAGATGAACTCCCAGCGTAGAGGACAATATCCATTTTTTGTAATTTAAAAAAATATGTTAAGTAAATACATAAAATTAAAAATAAATAAATCCATCACTTGATGGGCTTTGAAGTATTGTTTGATGGATATTATTTCTATGCGTCTCTGTCGCACGAGACCAAAGTTCATTTGAACTGTCTTGAGATAAAAACACTCGAGCCGCTTGAAAATCTCGCATTCACATAGGCATAGTAAATATATATTAGATTATCTCCACGTTCAGAATTGTGTTCAAATGCGATAGAAAACGGCGAGAACGTGATTGTAGTTTTACTCCAACTGAGTTTTTTTTACGGTTTGAGTGAATTGGAAAAAAACATTGATGGAAAAACCGTAGAGGATCTTTTCATTTAGTATTATGCCTTGAAAAATAATGTTGTTAAAAACATAGAAGTTTTTCTCTCGACATACTAGGAATGTCTTGGTGTTGTAGAGGACCAATATTACAGTTTGGTTGGATGGAAATTGAAAAATGTGTATATAATGTATTGATGAGAATAATTAATCAAATTTAAAAAAAAGAATCTCCAGAATATGTTAGGTTGATTTACGTAACGTATTGTATTAATATACATCCTTGGTGGGATAACAATGTTTCGTATTTTAACAATTTTACTATGATATATTTGAGAAATTTAGACGTATGTTTTGTGTATGCGAGTATATTACATAAAAAAAAATCATATTCACAGCCGACATAAATAATTGATTTATTCGAATTTAACTCTTACCACAAAACAAACATAGGTAGATATTTTGCAAGAAAATCCGGAATCGTAATCTCGATTGGCATGTTTGATAAACAAAACTAAAACGTATTTAACCTTTATGTGACTGAAAGGGTACCCGGGTACCCTCTTTGGTTTTCAACATAGATTTTTTTAATGTTCCAGTAAGTCTAACCGGCTGAAACTTCTTGACTTCTCCACAATAGTTTTTTTTAATGATACATTTGATGTACTGTTGTATTCAAAGTACATCACCTGTATCCTTAATACTATTTATTATCACATATTTGATTAAAAAACCCCAAAAAATATGGTACTGGGTGATATTATATCCACTTCCCCAAGTATTAAATTACCTATCCACTTCCCCAAGTATTGAACTGAGTCAAAATATATTATGTCATAAAAGTGGTCCAACAAACTTCAGCAAATGACATGCCGTAAAAGAATCCTTCATTTCAATTTTTTAAATGTGTAATATTCGTCAGTCATATAAGGGTAAAAGCAGTTGTATGGAACATGTAAAAATGATTAGTAATACTGCTAATCCACGTTGACGTGTACACAAAAAGTATTTGTTATGTAGGAAATAATCACTTCATCCAATTTATTACTAAGAAAAGTCTCGTCTAGAGTCAGGTCTAAGGTGTCCCAATTTATTTTTTGCTTTAATATGTAACACGTTATCATCACTTAACATTGCACATAGTTATATCCTCTACAGTTCTACTTTCATTCAGGGCACGAATCAATGTCCTTAAAAGCTCTATTTGAATGGAAAGAAAAAAGTCCAAATTTTTATTTCTGGTAGATGATCCCTCAAATCTGTACACGAGAAATCGATTAACTGAATCAACGTTTGTGTTCTAACAAGGGGCATGGTCACAAAATAAATGCTTGTATTCAAATGAATCTAACAAAATATTTTTTATTTTTTTTAAATAAAAGGCATCGAACAAACCCGCCAGCAGCATTATGGGATTTTTTTTAAATTTTGTGTTCGGAAAAGCTTTTTTATGTTTTTGAACAATAAAACGTAAAAGAAATAACAAAATCTCAACACTAAAAAAACATATTTATTTTTGCGTGAGTGTTTTTTTTATGAATAAAATAAGTTTATCCTTCAGCTTTTCGTCCCGAAAAAGATTGACTA
Source organism: Drusus annulatus (assembly GCA_022651775.1). Lineage (NCBI taxonomy): Eukaryota > Metazoa > Arthropoda > Insecta > Trichoptera > Limnephilidae > Drusus > Drusus annulatus. The sequence goes on from JAGWCC010000408.1 coordinate 999,129, forward strand.
CTCTTAACAATATTATTGACTATATTCGGGAAGTTGCTTGTTCGTTTTCTGCTCAGTTCAATGACATATTAAGGCTCAGCATTCAATAATGAACATTCTAATAAAAGTAATACTTGAAATGATTTATCTGCAAATTTTATATATGTAGTTAGAAAAGTGACCGAGATTTCCAGTGAATACAATTTTTTTAATGTAATCCTTTAAATTTTCTAAAAAACGTACTAAAATGTCAGTAAAAGGTGCAGTTTACTTAACAATTGTATTTACTCGCTTCAGTACATATACTAAAATTGGAACTGGAAACCGTAGACATTTTTATAACTACTTATAGAATAGAATATAATTTTCAGATAAATAATTTGTAGTATTATTTGTATTAGAAAGCTAAAAAGTGTGTATCTGTGGGTGCTGACTCTTAAGTTACATCTTACGATGTTATATTTATCGCTTGAAATGTGGATGTTTCCTGGTCTGGGTATAGTGAAAACAATTATTTAGTTTGATTGATCCTTCAAAAATGATAACCAAACATTGATTAGTAAACACATTAAAAAACGCGATGGTGAAAACTAAGAAAATGATTACATACGTCACCATGTTTACATTTATAAATGGACACCAGGTATATATTTAACTTTAAGTACTGATCATCAGTTTTCAACTGTCCATAGAAACTTATAATACTCAGTTGCGTAAATATGAATTTTCCAAATGTAAAGTACATCGCATCGATGTCTCACGGAAAAACTACAATAAGTGCGTATTTTTTATACGATCTATGTTATACCCCTTTCAGAAATATTGCCATCGAAAGTAGATTTTTTTATATGACCGGATTTTGCTACAGGGACCTATAAAGTTCTACTCAAATTCATTATAATATATGTCATAAACTACAAAATTTCCCAACAGTCTATGCACTGGTAAAGAAAACACCAGATTTGTCCCAACAAAGTTAAAATTTATAAACTTGATATGTGAGGTTGAGTTTGACTTTTGGGAAAATAAATCGTCTTGAGTTTTATCTTTCTTCTAACATAATGTTTGAACATTCATTTTGGAAATCAATAAGCATAGGTAGACAAGTTGAGACTCAGGTTTTTCCCTATTGCTAACGTAAACCTCTACGATAAATTGATTTTTTTTCATGAGGTTATGAAAAATAGCTTCGTTTTTATGATTTTTTTTTACCAAATTGCAATCACGCTCTTATTATAATACTTTATTTGGAGCAAAACGTTATTAACTACAACGCTAATATAATACAAAAAACGGTGATTTTTTTTACCATATCACGAAAAAATTGAAATAGTTTTGACACTGTCAGCCAAATAGAAATATATTAATTAACATTCTATATTTGACCGGTCGGTAGCTGCGTGAACAAACGCGTCAGATTCCCACCCGGGCGTCGTAGGTTAAATTCCTCTACTGGCCAAGTCCTCCATCATTACACAAGCAACATATTTTCGCCAGTGGGATTTTTTCAAATATTCTCGGGTTATTCGTAACCCGGGAATGCTTGTCTTTTTTTTCAAATTTTTTTTTTCGTAAAAAAGCAATAGTTTGGTGGTTTCAAATATTTAATGAAAATGAAATGATAACTTTGTATAAAAACCACAGATTTTATTTATTTTTTTCATGACTGATTAGTTTGGTTTAACCTAAGCATAATCAGGGTACAAAATTAAACTAAATAAAAAATACACAGTGTGTGGTTATTCAATATGTATACGAGCACATATATATATATATACCATAGAACCACACATTTTTTATTTTGTTTATTTTAATTTTGTACCCCGATGATGCTTAGGCCGAGCGAAACCGGTCGGTCATAAAAAATAAAATATAATCTTTTGTCTTATATGAGGGCCTTAGAAGCAAAGGCAGCAATCTCCTTCATTTTAAATTATTTCTTGGAAAGTCGATTTAATGTTTAATGCACTTTTATTTTGTGAATATGTTAATAAATTTAGAGATGATTGTTTCAAATTGTTCCTAGTTTAATGGCCACTAACATTTTAGTACACTTCATTCTTCATTTCTTTACAATAATCAATCAAAAGTTCACAATGCTACAGAACCGTTTTTGGAGATTGTTGCCTTTGCTTCTAAGCTCCTCATATAGAGTTATTATGTAATTTTCATTACATTAAAATTCATTGAAATTGTAACAAGTTTATAAAAAAGTTAAGCTTCAAGCCATCACCGCGAACGATTTTGTAAGATGACACATTGGTTAGGGAAGTAAAATCACAGTTCAATAATATCGCACAACGTGCAAGGCTACCAATAATTCAAAACCTTGATAATTAGCATATATCTTGATCATGTCAAAAGGTGTCAGTATATCACTTACAAATCTTTACTAAACGTTTCTTCAGATTTTTCTCATTCCAAAAATAAATATGCAATTTTTTAGCATTCTGTTCAACAATTAACTGAGTGAAATTATTACTTTTAAAAAAAAAAGTGAATGCCAATAAGAATGAGAGAATACGAATTAGAATAAGAAAGAAATTAACTACCCCTGACTGTCTGGGGCCAGTGGAATGGTGGCATCCCTAATTGGGGTATTTAGTGAGTCTGAAAGGAGTGGCGAGAAGGAGATGGTATAGAGAAAGGTCGGAAAGTACCTGGCTATTCAAATTTGGTCATCAAACACTTTTAAAGCAATTTCAACCAACAAAACGATCCTAAATGATGTTCCTTCACCAAAGCGGTACTGAGACTATCTGCCACTCTAGAAAGTTTCTCAAATAAACTATATTTAATTTAATATAAAATATGTTTTGTTCAATATAATTTATTTTTTCACGTCGGGTTTAGAAACCGAGACCTCTGGTTTTTTAGTCGTGGACCTGAACCGCTCGTCCACTAAGGTAATTTTACACTTAGTGCGCGACGCATAGGTACCCACCCATTGACGTGGTTTACTCGGCGAGGGACTAATCTAGTATGTTTCATATCGACGGATGTTTGTAACAAACTCCTCGAGAGTCGGATATAAAACTGAACGGGGTCATATAAGATATTGATACTATAACTTAGTTATGAAACTTCGGAATGTGCGGATTGAAAAATGCGCATGTTTGAATAAGGAGTGTGCCATTTTCTAAACGGGAAGGAAACTTTGATATTAAATCTTCGATTTTGCAGTTAACTGTTTGTGAGCGCTTGATAACGAAATTTCATATTGCCAATTTATATTTATTTGACGCTTTGAAACATTATCACTTTTTAATTGGAGAGTTTAAATCTTCCGAATCAAACAAATACCTTAGTTTTAAAAGAACCATTATTTATTTTAGCTCCAGGCTAGCTAGTTTTAGTGGCAGATATTATTGACTTCTCCGAACTGAAAAAAAAAAGTTTTTTTAATGGACGAAAATAAATGGTATTGCTAGAAATACATTCCCGATCATAAATAAAACTTTGGAAATGCATTTTTAAAATTTCATATTTTTTTCATTATTTTATTTTATTTTTTATTATTGTAAAAGCTGTGACTGTGAAAAATGTCGTTTTAATACTGTACAAGGGTTTTTTTATTTATATAAATATCGCACAAGAGTCTCAACTGCTCCCAATCGTCTAGAGCCAGTGAGACTATGGCATCCCCGATAGGGTTATGTTGTGAGGCTGAAGGTAGTGGGAGGGGAAGGAGATAGGAAAGAGGAAGGTTGGGAAGTACCTGGCTATTCAAATCTGGTCACCAAACAAGGTTAAAGCCATTTCAAGCAACGTTTCGATTCTGAATGGTGGTCTTTCACCAGGGCGATATTTAGAGTATCTACCAATCTGGATAAATAAAAATTATAAATATACCTACAGGATTTTTTTAGTATGATTATGTTGAAAAAAAAAAAGTTAAGCTTCCTTAATTGAGTAAACTTTTCTTTTAATTAGTCAAGACAAAAGAATATTTAAAATTAAAAATATATAATACATAATATTACAAAAATATATATGTAAAAATAAATAATAATAGATATTTTTATAGAGCGTAAAAATTGTAAGTAAAGCGTAATAAAGCCCGTGAAAAAGCATGAAGTCATTCATCCCTTCGACACCGGTGTATACACGATTGAAATTGAATACACGAGAACGGGTCGCTTTGACGACTCGTTCTTATGTTCAACAGCTCAGCTGTGGAACGATTTGCCAGCCTCCCTCCCTCAACATGGGCCTCTTCTAGACCCAGGTGCACTCCTTACTTTCCACAAAAATACTCTCCTCACAGCATCCGCAAAGGTGACATAGGCCCTGAGGGAATTATTTCCCTCAAGGTCTCCTGTGTGGAGTTAACGTATAAAAAGCCTATTCTACTCCAGATTTGCAATATTAACACATTTTTGTCGTAAAGTTGAATTTTGTGAAGGTTGAATTCACTTCAACCGTGTTTGGAGTTGTTATTCACTAATACACTAATTGGTCAAAAACATTGTTGTAGTTTTAAATTGCTTTGCTAATTCATCTGTACGACAAAAACAATAACTTTTCATACGGCAAACAGTGGACTCATTACTTGTCATCCAATTTTAATAAAAATTATTTGTAATAATGTAGGTAAATTTCTTTAACAAGTTAGAAAATATAGCGATGGACCAAAAAAGTTTATTTCTTTCACCTACAACAAACCCAATAAATCGCAAGTGTCTCATGAGGCAAATTGCCTTTCTCGGGTCTGAGCGAAACGTAAAGACGCCTAAATTAAAATATTGCGTTTGAAATATGAGAACCTATCGAACCCTTGCAATATTTAGGTCCCCCAGGATAATCGGGTATTCGGGAGCCCCAAACAAGATCAGGGAAATTGAAAAAAAGGTTTCGGAAAAGGCCACGTAAAATATCGCGGAGAATTATTATTGAGTAAAATAAAACGATCGGACGACGCAAATAAATAAATACAAACTAAAAAGAACTCAAATTATAAAAAAAGTTCGCTTGAGTTATTATAATTTTCCGGCTGGTAAATTTCGTATTTCTATGTTGTATCTCAAGGAAAAAATATTACTGACAAATTGAATTCATTCGGAAATGTTTTTTCTCTCAAAACTATTTCAATCCTACTAAGGACTTTTACTCAATTTCAAAAGAGGGAGAGAGAGGGCTGGCTGCAGTAACGACGGGCATTTTTTTATTGTACTGATAAAATAAGAATAGTAACATATTGTTTTCTTATTAATTGTTTTCGGAGTTTGATGCAGTGCTCTACCTAATATAAAAAAAATTATCTAGTATTAAATTTGACTTTATGAAAAATAAATTAATAATACAACATGCGTGTGGCGATGTGGGAATGCGGATGAAACAAAAAGTGTAGGCCATGGCAGAGTTGAAATATTCTATCTTCTATGCTTACTCTTGTGAAAAATGTCGTGATCGTTGGTAGTTATTAGTAATTTGTAAGTATAGGAAAAATATTTTCTATTTTCGTATTAAAAAAAAACAGTTTGGTTATTGAAAGAATGTAAACAATCTTGAAAGAATACATAGAAAATGTTAAAATACACAAAAAACAAAGATTAGATTATGATCGAGACTCGAATCGGTGGATTTACCAAATCTGCCATTCCAACCAATGAATTAAACGTCATTTTTAACAATCACATACTTCTTCAAAATTATCATTATTATCAGGGGCGGCTCGTGACTTTTTAATGTGCTAGAGATATGAGATTGAAAAATATTACATTATTGATGTTGCTCTAGCCAAAAATATTTTTTTATTGTATGAAGACTTTTCAGTTTCGGTGGATCATTGACCCACCAAAGTGAAAAATCTCAAAAATCATCAAAATATATGTATATTAAAAAAAAAAAAAACAAAAAAATATTTTCGCTATAACAACATCAATAACGTATTATTTTTAAATCTCAGCACTCTAGCACACCAAAAAGTCAGGAGCCGCCGGTGATTATTTTTTTGATTAAATTGCGATATGTCGACAAACATTTTTATAATCGTGAGTGCAGCTCTATCCGAACATAACTTTAAAAAGATGACGTCATGGTAAAAGTTATCCATTTTTATTTACGAAAAATCTTTGAGTTTTCACAAATCTAGAACTCATTTTTAGAATAAAATTAACTTATTAATGCTGTACCCTTCTTTGTAATATTGATTATTGAAAACAAAAACAGTTTGTTTTAAAATGTATTAACAATTTAGGTTAGTGGCGTTATTACTTTTGAGAGTCAAATGAGTATTTTAAAGCTTCTTCAGTTCACTATCGAAATATAGTTACAGGCTGTGCAAATTTCATGATCCAAGAGCTCACCGTTCTAGAATTTTCAGTCTTTTAAAATAAACACATAAACAGGTTATATATAAGCTTTATGATAACTTAGCTCTCACGGTATATGGATATATTCTTATAAAATAATCGATCCGGAGTAATAGCAAATATAGAATTACCAATTGTAATTTAGCTGAAAAAATCAGCACGCCACTGCTCTCAACAATAGGATCCATCTTAAAGTACATAGAGTGGTACCTATCCTAGGCAGTGTAGTCAGTTTTTGATGATTTTTGCCGGACTCGGCAGACCTGGGCGTTGCTAGGACTAGGGCTAGGGTATTTATACATCCATTCATAACACACGTCGACATAATGTTTTTGTTTATTCGTATTACCACTTTTTCGCAGTATTGTTATCAACAAAAATATAGAAAATAACCTAAGAGTGTCGAGTTTAGTCGCACATAAAAACATGTGGGCGGAGTCCCCGGAGACGCGGGAGACCAAGATCATCCTTACATAAAAGCAGCTTGTAATTTTTGCTGTCTCTTTCTCTCTCACGGTGTACGACGTAAAAATTCGGAGAAAGTGATTTATCGCAAGTTTGTATAGGTTTGGTAAAAATAATTAACTCTCTCTCTCCATACATCGTTACTCCAAGAGATCCATCATGTCCCAAGATAAGATGTTTTATTTTGTACCCGTTCTGAAACTTAATAACGTACTCAAGAAACAAGTCCCGCCGTGTACTCGTGCAAATGGAATAGTCTTGTACGGGGCATAATTGCAAAGACAATCAGCACTTTATTGTGGCGTTTCGTACCCAAAATGTACCCCCACCGACACCTAAGGTGACACTCAACATGCGCTACGCTCGCACCCTTACAGTTTCTTGGAGGTTCCGTCGGTACGATGCGGCTGCACAGCGAAATCGTTTACCCTGCACCTGCACCCTTAGCTTTTGGTCTCAATGCATACAACGCCATATGCGCACTATTCAAATATATTACTCCTATGTGTATTTTAGTTTAGTGATAATATTGCAGAAAACAATCTTCTCTTAATATAAAAATGAATGTTTGCCTGTGTGTCTTTTTGACTGTTTGTTACGATTTTCTCGAAAATCACTCGACCGATTTTGTTGAAAATAGCACAGTTTGTTTTTGTTAGTGACGCAAAGGCTTAAATAATAGTTAGAATGAAATCAAAAAGTTAAAACTTTTGTTACAACGTTTTAAAATTACTATGAAAAACATTGAACCCGCCATGTTGTATTGCCTATATTACAGATTTCATATTCCACAGACGAAGGCTTATTTGGGTAGAATATTTTAAAATGGAAAACACAAATAGGTATCTATTTAATTTTTTTTTTAAATAAATGTTTGAAATGAAACGTATTTTTTTAATAAATGTTTCTTTGCTTAGAGATAGTAATAGTCGTCAAACGGCATTAGTTTCGCTGTAAAATTAATTGTGGAAAAAAAAGAAAAGCTATTAGCCGATCTACACCTCAAGCATGAAAGAGGGCATCACGAGCTTTAGAAGCAGTCGAACGACGGGAAGCAAGACTGGGAACCCATCGAATTCTAACAGCTCAAGCCAGTTTGTCTGAGAAAGAAAAGTAACGGAGAGAAAGGGTGAATTTTGTGATATTTTGATTTAGTGCTGTAAAATAGGAACTGCAGCCTGCAGAATTAAAATTATCCTGATAAGTTATAAATAATGTTAATATTTACATTAAAAACATAATTTATAACAGAAGTAAGAAAGAATACATGTTATGAAAGAACACAAATAATATTATGTTTAATGGAATAGACAATGAATGCAGCTCAATCGCGCCATCTCTGTCACCAATGCGAATGAGCACGTTTATCGATCAGGGGTAGCCACACTAAATTAAGACTGTTTCATTGTTACCTGAAATTTATGTATTTTCCTACCTCTGCCATGTGATGATATCTTAAGAATATTCGGTGGAAACATTACCGTTAATGAAACAGTTTAAAAATAACATATTTGTTAAAAGCATTTACTGTGTGGCTAGCCATTATTACAATAGAAAAAAAATAGTAATTTAACAAATTGATGTGTTTATATTATAGTTTAAAAATTATTTGCTACAATATTTAGTACAACTGGTGTTTCCTGAAGAATAAATAAAAACAAAATTACGTTTTTAAGAAGTCATGGTCATAAATTTGTCTTGAAATATCATCTGCATTGAAACTGTAATAGATATATGTATATATGTGGCCGATACTTTTAAAAAAATAAATTATAGTGAATACCGCAGAAGAGTCCCAACTCCTTCCAACTGTCTAAACCCAGTGAAACTATTGCATCCCCAAATGGGACATGTTGTGAGGATAAAGGTAGTGGCGATGGGAAAGACGAAGGTTGAGAAGTACCTGGCTATTCAGATCTGGTTACCAGACACGGCTAAAGCCATTTCAAGCCACGTTTCGATTATGAATGGTGTTATTTTACCAGGGCGATACCTAGAGTATTTAAAACTCTGGAACGTGCTGCAAATATACTTTATATGAATTGAATGTGTTATGACATAAATTAATCAAATAAACTTTATTTACGCACGCCAGGTTTGAGGCCGCGACCTCTGGATTCGTAGTCGAGCGTCTTACCACTCGACCACAGAAGCCGTCAAATAGATACGCTAATAGATAATAGATACGCTAGCTAGGTCGAAAACTTGACCAAATCCACCACATGAAACACACACTTATGTCATTTGCGTAGGCCAGATAAAACGGGAATGAATATTATTGAACGTTTTATTTTTTGAAACAAATGTTCTTATTTTATTTCCAATTCAATGAGTTTGCGATTGGGTTCATTATAAAACTAAGGATCCTGCCACTTTATCACGGAGGTAGACGATTTGAAAATCATTTTTTTTTACTGAAGACTGAAATGAATATTCGGAAACCCGATGGAACTCGATTGACTTTAAATTACCTAATGCAAATATGCATTTGATAGAATTCAATTTAAGTGCATTGATCTAAGCTTATATTTGATCTCCAATCCAATCAACTCCCAAATGCATCCATGAAAAGTAAAATCTTCTCTTCTAGAACTATTGTCGCAGACGAAGCGGCATATATGATGACATTTAGCTGTCAACAGCACCTTGTACCTATGTTAGTTGCAGCACTTGTCGATGCTATATGCTGTGTGCTGTGCGACTCGCAGTGAGCACTCCGAGCTTATTACGGCACTTTGTGAATCGGATTTTGTAATGACATCACAATCTATGTAAGTTCATGCAATTGTGACGTCGCATAAAGGATAGCAGCAAATGTCCCATCGAGTTTGCATTTTAAGTGCCGAATCGCATTTTAGAGGAATGCATATCTCGCTCGCTCGGGACTTGCCCGCCCTCTGCGTCTTTGTAGCGAAGCTCCGAACGCAGTCTTTGATTTAAGATGGTATGCTTCGGAAGTGTTCAGTTTACATCGCTTCATTAAATATGTACTAAAGTGCTTTGACGACCTCCGTCGGGGAGTGATAAGCTTCTCGGCTCCGGACCCTGAAGTTGCGAGCTCTAAACCCGTCGTGAGCAAATACGAGTGTATGTATTCGAATCGGATATAACTTTAAAGTAATAAAGGTTGTTTTTTTTTTAAATATTTAAATAATAATCTAAAACACAAACATGAAACAGAAAAAGTCAGAAAATAAAAAAGACGATAGTCGCAACCGAGACTTGAACTCGGATCTTTTACTCTATCCGGGAGTAACGGCTTAACCAATTCGGCTATTGAGACCTTATTAGATAGTGTCATTTAAATGTTATTATGAATGTTATTTTTGATTTCTTTCGATTTTTGGCAGCCATTTTTGTAATGGATTCAAAGCTCAACCCGATTTTATAGAATACCTAGATGATGTCTTGGATATATATATTTATTAAATACGGAAGATCTTTTGACTTCTTACAGTTTCAAATTAATAAAAAAATTGGATATAAATTTGAAGAATTAATACTAAAATAAACAAACATATATTTATTCAAATAATATCAATAATCTAAAACACAAATATGAAACAGAAAAAGCCAGAAAATAAAAAGATAATAAGATAGAGCCAGAAAGTCAAAGATGGCTGCGAAAAGTCGAAAGAAATTAAAAATAGTATTCATAATTTTCAATAAAAAATATGAGATCGATTAAAATGCCATAAGGCCCTAATGGTCAAATTGGTTAAGGCGTTACTCCCGGTTAGAGTAGAGGATCCGAGTTCGAGTCTCGGTTGTGAAAATTGTCTTTCTATTTTTGGCTTTTTTCTGTTTCATATTTGTGTTTTAAATTATTGATATTATTTAAAAAAATTAATGAATGTTTATATATTTACCTCTACACATTTTACGGGTAAATATAATAAAATATAAGTAAAATACAAATATAACACTGTGTTGATTTTGTGGAGTGTATGGTAGGAATGATAGGTATTGTAAATTATGTATTTTGTAAACACCTCACTAGGATAACGTATGCTGAGAAGTTCACGTGTTTCAGGTAAGTATTAGGTATGTCTATTGCTGCATATTAGTTATTTTAGTAAGGTTCAATTTGTTAAAATACAAAAGAATAAGTCTACTTATATGATTTATAATTATAAAAGCTACACTTATTCAGATAAGTATATTATTAAATATACATCAAAAGACAAGAAATATAAATATAATAAAAATATATTATTAATGGCTCTTATACAGACTTATAAAACAATAATTCCAAATAGAAATATTTAAATCCATAAATACGTAATTCTTATATTGTATTTTAATTAGCTTTGCTTGATGTTTATTTTAGTGTAATTAAATTGTGAAAAAAATGTGTTCCTTCTGTTTTGATCCAGACTAAAACGTTTTGTTTAATTTTGTGTATATGTCTTTTCTCTGCAGATTATTTCAATGAGATAGTCATGGAGTTATAAAGTTTTATGGCGTAGTACTTGAAGTATCTTAGTCCGTGGGTGGTATACTTTAATGGGATATTAAGGGTGTGGTTTGTTGAAGACCTGATTATTATTGAGGTTTGAGACTCTAAGAGAATATGGGGTTTGGATTTGAAGAGGTTAAGGAATAGTGGTTTGAAGTTGTCTAATTGTTGTTGGTCTAGAAGCTTGAAATTTTCAGAAAATTGTATGGTATAGTACTTGTAGAATAATTTTGATCGTTGACTTTTGCACTTCTATCTATCGGGTATAAAGAAATATTAGTTCAAGATACCCAAGACATTAAGACATACGTGATTATAGATTTGTGAAGATAAATATATATATATTCGTAAAAAGCATTAACTTTGTGGCTTGCCATATTTATAAATAGAAAATATATACTAATATACATTCTCCAGATACTTCAAAACATACATTTTTTGATCGTGTACAGAATTTATCTCCACATATGTTTCTTCCAGAAGAGATGAAGTTATTATCTAAAGATTAATTTAATATTGTCCTGATGATGGAAGGGTACTTCCGAAACCGGTAGACAAAATATTAAATAAAAAAGTGGTTAAAAACAAAGTATATATGTTCTATTTATAAATATATATATTTATTTTTTCGTAGAAGGCAATCATAATTAATTAAATTTAATCTTGAACCTTTTCGTTTCATTAAAATATAGTATTTGTAATGCAAAATATGTCTTCAGTACTAGTATTTTTTTTTTGATTTTTTATATAATTTATGTGGTCAGTCCAGCGTTGAGTTGTGTGGTTTCAATTATATTTGTATATACGAGTATATATACCTATGTTTATTTATTTCAAAATATTTATTTATAAATATAAATAAAGGACTATATTTCAAAATCGTTCCAGAATGGAAATTTCTCTTAGTATTGCCGAAAATAATAAATATCAAAATCAAGATAATACTAGGCAATTTCGTAGACTTTTTTAGTGATTTCCGTACATAAGTTTCAATAGCCCAGCGCCAGTGGGACTATTTCATTCCAAAATAGTATATCTATGTTGTGAGGCTGAAGGGGGGGGGGATATGGAAAAGAGGAAGAAATATTGGTCAAAAGGAAAGTAGTTGGCTAATTAGATCTGCTTGGAAAATACAACTAAAGATTTTCGTAATAATGCAATATTTCGGTTCTGAATTTTGGTCTTTCACAAGGGTGATATTGATAGTATTTACAACTCTAGAACAAGGTGCAGAATGTGTATTATATTATGTATTTGTTTAATTGAATGTTTTTTTGTAATAGTTCATTTATATTATTAGTCAGTTTATTTACCCGGAAGTTCAAAAATAAATTGTCTTTAAGCTATGCTCACAACTGTTTTGGAAAAGAATGCTTCTCACAGTCAGTAAATAACTGAAAACATTGTATTTGCCAAGTGGTTTTCTGAAGAATTAATTATCTTACAAAACAATTGTAATTAATTGGTTCAGGCAGCACAAGGCACGAGCCCAACAGTTCTATTTCTATCAAATAATATGTAAAAATAAACGGTGGGAAGCACTTTGTTTACTTGAGTACGTACAATTCGTACAATGACAACAATGTTGCCTAGCATCGCATATAGCATAGTCTAGTTCACACAGTGGCATATAATAGGGGTGCACATACTTGAATGCCTGAAACCATAACTATAATTCAACAATATTATTTGCACGAATCTTTTAAATTACAAATTATTAAATTTAATCATTTGGGTGCCAAGACAAATATGACTCCGAGCTCTGTACAGATGGCCTTGTTTAAGAGTATAATTTTAATGCATAATTAAATTGAAACTTATATTAAAGTCTTTAAAAATATTCCGCAGTTTATTTTTTAGTTTTGGCAATATTCAATGGCAGGCGATATGAGTGCCATCATTTATAAATAAATGATTTGAATACTACAAATTCTTCACGTTTGCACTCTACAAGATGAACCCTAAAAGCGAGTTTTTAATCTCTTCATATGTTAACGAAAACGGTATCGAAGCTCATATAATATAGAAGGTGGAATGAGATTCAAAAACCCTTAAATCACGAAGTGAGTATAAGGATCCATCTTATATCAGTTTTAGTTTTTAAATAAACTATTTACCGTGGTATCTAAATTTTAACCCCTGTATCTTAATATACTTATTCCAGGGAAATTGTGACGGTCTCGTGAGTTAATTGAAAGTTTAAAAAAAATGTAAAGCACCACAGAAAACCACTGTGCTTTGTATAGTCTCCAAGTGTTGCTAAGCGATGAGCCGCGAAGTGGTCTTATTCCTCTTTCTCGCATAGTAAGTTCTTACATACACAATGACGTGTATCGATACAAGATCGATACAGAACACATTGAGCGAGCTACGAGTAAGACACTAAATTTTATCACAAATAAATAGGTTTTGCGGTGGGATTTTGCTTTGGGGTAAAAATATATTGAAGCTTATCGATATAAAACCAATTTTAGAATATTATTTACATTATTCTGTTTGAAGTTACCCAGATGTTTACCATAAAATATTTACTATCCTGATTTTTTATTTGACTTTCAACTATTTATAGCATACAGGTGCAGTTATTTTTAGAAAGCATTTATGTATCATAATCGAATTACTAATATTATTCAAGACTATAATCTTCCGATGATTCATTTTTATTTTTATTATTATTTTTTATTGCTTGGCAAACATTCGATATTAAATAAGATGATGTATTGGATATTTAATGTTTGTAATCATTTTCTGAAAATATTATGCTTACAGTCTGATTAAAACCGTAGATATACTCGTACATTGTTCTCGAATTCCGGTAGTCACTTTCTTATCTGTGTTTTTAACCTTTTGTGACCACTACTTGTTTTAATTTAATTTGTATATGTTTTTATTCATAAAAAGTTAGCGGTAAAAAACTAAAATAAACTCTATGAACCTTTGCACTGCACAGGTCCAATTTTTGTATTTAAAATGAAATGGTTTTTAATTAAATTGAATTGAAATTTCACCATTGAAAAAGCAGCAAACACACGATGGTTGTTCTCCCCTTCCACAAAAGCAAGAAGTATCCAACGATACAACGCTGGCCCTCTGCTGGCATACATTATGCAAGATTTATGGCGAAATCGTTTTTGGTAGTCTTTATTTATATTTGGCCCGACCTGCAGTGCATTACGTACTGCGGTTTTCCATACTAAACGAGCGCATTGGATTAAAAAATACACTCGCAATTTGTTTAATTAATTCTGCCGTGCCATGTGATATGGAAGGCATTTTTTTATTCTTTTATATGCACTTGATTAATGAACACTATGGAAAGTGATTAATTATTGTTTTCAATTGAAAATGCTAAATTGTTGTGCCGTTTATTTTTATTACACTGCTGTGTTGTTTATAGAAAAAAATAATCGAAAGCGAAAAATTTGCATTATTTAAACAATTTAAAAATATATATATTTTCGTAGAAGCAATAACATTGTGGTATGACATATTTAATGAAATTAAACAATAACTTAGTGAAGAAAATTTTTTTTATTAATTTTAAGACCTTGAAAAATATCATACCTTCAATAAAAGCACCGGTGCTCATACTCGTATTGATCAAAATGATACAAAAAATGTCATGGAAACAGATTAAGTAATTTAGAAGCACTAGAAATAAAGAAAGCAATTAAAATTAATAGACATATTCTTAAGAACAAGAAAAATCTGTCCAGTATTTTAATATTAAGTATATTTCCCTTAAACTCATAAAAAATCATTATTTTTAATTACCTTCTCAGCTCACGTTTGGTACCTTTCAATCGATAGTATCTGTCTCTTTCTCTCATTGCCTTTGTTATAATTTAAATGTTATTGTATTGTTTTCTCACTGTTCTCCCTCCTTATTTATATATAACTGCAAACTAGGTATTTTTTGTTTAGTTTAACTTTGTACCCTAATGATTCTTAGGCTAAGCGAAACCGGTCGGTCGTATAAAAATTGAAATAAAATCTGTGGTCTTTTAAAGTTATTGTTTAAGTTCAATTAATTTAAAAAAAGGAAAACATTTACAAGAAAAAAACAAAGAAGATCTCTGGGCCAACAAAAACTAGTAAACTTCGTACTAACCATATTTGAATATAAAGATTTGGAGGGTTATTATTATTATGCTTCGCGGCGGGTTCAGGGTTTGATTGCATAGATCAGTACTTTATAGTCAGTCAGGTAAAAGTCGCCCGGTGAGCGTAAGGTCTCAAATATGATATAACCTCCTTTCGGGTCTGTTTTTGTAATTAGATTTAATTTGACTGGTTTTAAATGGGATACTTTAATTTTACGACAGCGAAAAGAAACACAAATTGTAAAGTGTTTTCAGTTAATGAAGAAGAATAAAGTTGAAAAAAGGTAAACTTTCAAAGACCAATAAAAAGAAAGTCATAAAACAGGAATAATTTTGAAGATGCTTTATACGTTTGTAAGAAAATTTATTATGCATGAGGGTAGTTTCAAACTAGTGCCTTAAAAATGTGTAGAATTTTAAGCAGAATTTATAATCATCACCTTTAGAAAGCTCTCGTTTTTATTACTACACAAATTTATTTATTTATAAAATTTGTGGCCTGGAAGTTGCTCTGCGTCTTAAAAAAGAATTTAGGATATCCGGGGAACAGAGCGCGTAAGAGGAGACGTCGGCGGTTTTTTTACGATGTACCCTTATTATTCTTTCAATCTAATCTGCTTTCAGGAAGAGGTAAGCTCCCTGAATATGCTCCTAAACCTTACAGCGGAGATCCTTCCTTCCTCGGGGACGGGTTCGGTACTTTGCTTAAGAAGACTGAAGTGTTCTTTTGAGAACACCTTTGTTGTATGTTAAAACCCCAAAACGACCGGAATAAAGGACTGCGGGGTAAAATGAGCTCTCAAGTTCTTTTAAATGCTTTAGAACTTTTCTAGTATGCAAAATTGGAAAAGTAAATATCCCTATTTGGCGAGTTATGGCGTCATTCCAAAATAGAATATATGTGTGCCTGGTTCGAACCCTCTTCGCTTTAATATTGTATTTCACGCTGTATTCGTAAGTATCACGAATCAAAAAAAGCTATCGGATGTTTAAATGAAAATGTGTTCTCTATATGGATATAGTTAAGAAATAGCATGCCAACGGGAAAAAATGTGAGGATTGCTATACCAAACCTGCTTCGTTTTCCCATTTCCATGCAATGCATAATTCTGTTTGCGAAAGAAAGAACAGAATGTGTAAAAAAAAAAAACAAGTTAAAAAAGTATGCAGAATTGTTCCTTAGATACATATCTAGCAAAGAAAAATGAGACGAGTCAGATAATACAATAATGTGCTATTATTATGTAATTTTTAAATTTCTCATTATTCTTTTATCACGTTCTCAATTGAAGTTTTACCTCTTTCATTTTATGTGTCTCTTTCTCTCCGTTCCTTTGTTACAGATTTAAATCTTATTCTTTTGTTTTCTTACTGTTTCTCTTATATTATTTTATATTGTGTTATCCTTCTGTATGTATGAGTACATTTAACCAAACACTATGTATTTTTTGTTTAGTTTAATTTTGTACTGATGATGCTTACGAAACCAGTCGGTCATAAAAAATAAAAAATGAAATCTGTACTGTAATCTTATACAAAGTTATTATTTATTTTTGTTTCATTTTTATTGTGTTTGAAGAAGAACATGTGACATACTTGTATGAAATAATAACACACTAAAAACAAATTTCGTTTTGACTCTCCTGAACATCTGGGTCTATTGACTCATTCCTTTCTTCCTTACGCACACATAAATATTTATTTATATACATTGAAGAAAAATAAAAGAATGTATTTAAAGGCTTCATATTTAATAACAGCCCCATCCTCCTCGAATTTAGAAAATCTGTGTTTTTAGGAAGACTCAGGTATTTCGAGAGGTTGGATTCTTTTATGCTTCTTATTCATTTTCGTTATATCAGTTATTTCAAGCTACAGCGGAAAAATATCGACATTTACAAGCTTAGCCTTGAAGCACTAAAATATTCACCAAAACCGTTCGTGCGTTAGTTTTTTTTTAGTTTTATTTATTTTATATTAGCTATATTTCTTTGTAAATTCAAGTTTACAAGTAGCTAATTATTTCATTTTCTTTTTAACTTTATAATATTTTAACTTATATACTACTTATTATTTTGATTTATATGCATTTTAAATAATTTTTACATGCTATTTTGAATTTACTGTGACAAGGAAAAAATATCTATTTCTGGTAAAAAAAATCATCAACAAATATATCCATAAAATTTTAAAGCACGCAGAGACATCTTAGAGCTTTTGACTAACTTTTTTGGAACTTCGAACCCCGAATGCATTCCTCTTAAGCCGAGATGAGCGGAAAGAGCTTGCAAAGACCTGCATCCGCAAATAAAAGATGATGATGATTAATATATTAAAAAACTGAATTCCTCTAGAACAACCTAATCTTAGGCTATAAAGTTTTCAAGAAAAGAAAAGAATAGTGTTCAATTAAAAAAAAATCTTTATAAATTTCAGAAATTCATTTAGGTAAATAATATGTACACAAACTGTTTGATTGGAAAAGTTATTATTGGTGAAAGGTGTTAATCCAAATAAAATATGCGGTTTTTACTAAAATATTTTAGTAAAAACCAAAAAGTAAAGTTTTAAGTTTCTGAAAAAACATGTGGAGTTATTTACTGATTTCCTAATAAGTGTAAAATTATATTTTTGTAAACTTTCTCATGTAAACCATATACTTTTGATCACGTTAAGAGTAAAAATAACTCAAACTATCAGATATTCGTGTGAAAAGACGTTGAATTTGAATAAAGCAAGAAGGTATTTGTATTCAGTTTTCTACTGGAGATGTATAATTGGTTTTGTACTCTTCAATTTGTGCATTATGGACCGTTAGTTAGATTTGCAATCTAAACTCACTTCGATTTGTCACTGAATCATTAGAGTCAATATCAGGTGCTTCATTAAAATAAGTTAGTGATTTTGGCACGTATGACTCCATCAAATGATGCCCTCAATTCAAGTTTAAAGCACCATTCATTAAATTCACGTGAAAAATTTCAGGAGCCATTGCATTAAAATAATTATCCCCAGACAAACATTTTATAATGAGGGATAAAGTTAGTTTTTCGCTTTCCCTGAAAATTTGACAAAAGCATAAAGTGTGAAATATGTTAATCGTTTTGTTTGACACTTAAAAGCTTTCGCAAAACAAACCAACAAAAAATTAAACGCAGCTTTTTTTCAATTTCGTTTGGTTAAAGGTGTGAATAGGTGGTGATGAGTCAACGGTGCTTTCTTTTTTTTAAATTTGCTGTCATAACCACCTTTAGACTTATCCAGTTATGTAAAAATATAGAATAATGTTTAAATTTATAACGTCATGAACTCTAAAATACGGGCAGAAACCAAACAGAAAATAACTTTTTTATATGTATTATATTTTATGTCTGAAACAATTATAACACTGTTGTAAGAGTTGTTTTGCTTTTTCTTGGGCAATTCAATGTTTCTAAAATTTATTTATTTTATTCTGACATGGCCGTTAGTTAACATTTTGGATCGCTTCAGTAAATATTTTTTGAAAAATAAATGAAAAAAGAATAGTATAATATTAAACAGCTAAAATAATATTTTTGGTCTCGTAGAAAAACTTCCCATATAAATTTCATACACATTTTTGAAATTTTTAAATTGAGATAGGTCATATTACATGGTAAACAAATTAATATGCTCATGTGATTCTAAATTTTTTATAAAATAATATTACATTAACCCAACCAATAACGATATCGTTACTGGTTAAAACTTTATATTTGATATGTTTGACAGCTGACTAACATTTTTTCAAATGTCAAAATTTAAAAATGGCGCCTAATGACAAATTGATGATCATCAATAATGTGACGAGAGTTTGAAACACCCCAATCTGAGAATACGAATGTTTAAATAACGGACTGAGGGTAAATGAGTCAAATCAATTGAATTCACGGAACGACCCTGTTTAAGGCTTTGCTCTTGGGAGGTCGGAGAGGGTCACGTCGTTTGTCTCACAAAATCAGAGTCTAGGAGACTCAGAGAATAGAATGGAGTAACATGCCCTAAAGCAAAATGATTAATTGAATCAAAGACATGCATTCGTGCAAATTATGTTCCATTGTGACTTTAGCTAAAATGTGTAACAAGGCAGAGATAACCGTAATAATTTATTTATCGAAATATCCAATTTTGAATTTAATTAATAGCCCAGTCCCTGATAACGCAACTCAAAACACATCAAAAAACTTCCAAGGGATTTTCATAAAAAATGTATTCGTTCCAAAGAAATATCATACTAACATAATGGTGCACTGTGTCTCAACGAATATCTCATTCCCTCGCAATGTACCTTGATTACCTTGAAATGAATTTGGATTTCGTATTTTGAACACTGAAAAGAATTTGTTTTGATTTATGTATTTTGACTATGCAAGAAAATTATTAAAGCAAGAAAAAAAAAACTTGGATTCAATTAAATAATGCATTAGGTTCAATCAAGGTTAAAGATTTTAAGAATCGGATAAAATTTCGTTAATAAATAATTCCAGTTAAATCAACTTTTAATTTTTACTGTAAAATATATATGTTTGTTTTAAATTATAATTAACATTAAATCTTTTGTGGTAATTATTTTCAACTAAACAATTGAAGTTATATCAATAATCTTCAACGTTAATATGAAACAGAAAAAATATAACGGTTGCGACAAGATTATTTGTATAATGATTAGCTTTGTATACCACACAAAGATGGCAGCTGAATCGGAAGAAAAATTGAAATAAACGACATTTTAATTTTTTCAAATAATACATGAGATCGATTAAGAATGCTGGTTTCTTTTAAAGTGTGGGTGGCTAAATTGGCAGCAGTTTTACTTCCGGATAGAATAGAGGTTCCAAGTTCGAGTCTCGGTCGGGACCGTTATATTTTTTCTGTTACATATTCACGTTGAAGATTATTGATATTATTTCAATTATTCAAATATAGATATCTTTTTAATACTGCATTTGAAACTTCGAACTGTAATCAACCACGCGCATCCGACTTAATTGAAAATTATCGAATGCATTTGTACCCTCTAACATTTGCCCCTCGGTACATTACATCCTGCCAGTCCAATCTGCCTCTGACGGCTGCTAAAATTACTAGGATAAACGCTGAAAAATTTACAACAAAGCTAAAGAACACGTTGAAAAAAGGTAATCGGCTGCGCGTTCTCATAAATTTTACTCTTGCAATTAACCCGCCGATAAATAAAAAGGTTTTAAGGAGCGTGGAAAGCTCCCGTAGTGCGGCGTAAAAGACATAAAGCATAAACAACGCATGAAAGTGTCTGGGAGGAACGATACCAAATAATATTTCAGGGCTGGAATAAAAAATACTGTGGTTATAAAAATGTGAGGCAAAAGACACAATTTATTATTATTGCACCAATAACCTTAGGAGCTGGAAGCAAATTGGATAAAATGTTGGTACCAACTACCTATTTCCATATTATTTTTATTAGTTCATGGTAGGTACTTATGTTGTGTTGGTTGGTTATTTAGTATATGAAATTGTAATGATAATACAGTGTTATATAAGGTAAGATAACGTTCTCAGAACTATTCGTAAAAAATAACATTTATTTAAAAAATAAAAAAATAAACGAAAATAATAATCCCCAATGGTGTTACACAAGGGTTGTAAGCAAAACTAAATCTATTTTGATTACAAAATTTTTTAAAAAATATATAAAATCGCTGTAGATATACATACGCTTGTAGATTCCTTCCAACTAACTTAAAGACTCAACTGATAGTTGTAAATCATCTCTTCATATTCTTTCAAGAAAAATAACCAAAGTAACTGTCCAAATCCGTTCTTGCTTGTTAATAAATGTTGATTTAATTTCTTTGTTTCATTAGATAACTAGTTGTTTCCCGTGAAGAATCGAGGGATGTAACTTAACTTCCCAAAAAAAAAAAATACTAACTTTAGTCCACCTGTTTAAAATTATACGTAGGTCATTGATCATTTTATATTTAAATTTTAATTTCATCACTTCCAAAGATGAAAATTTCACACCCGTACGGTCGTCCATACTCTCAAAGGAAAATATTTGTAGCTTACTATTATCAACAGTAAATTCCAAAACTAACCGTTATCTAGATTACTTCTTCCATTTAAAATAACTAAGAAAAGAGCTGGTGCAAAGTACAACGTTCAACGGTTTTTCAAATGTGAATACCGCACTGTACGGAGCCTTTAGCATCCCTAATTGGGGTTTGTTATGAAGCTGAATGTAGTGAAGAAAATAAGAAGATAAGAACAGGAATAGGAACGTTGGGAAGTACCTGGCTATTCGGATATGGTTACTAAACGCGGCTAAAGCCATTTTAAGCCACGTTTCGATTCTAAAAAGTGCTCTTTTACCAAGGTTATATTGAAAGTATCTACTACTCTGAAACGTGCTGGAAATATTCTATAAATACTTCTAATTTGGTTTGAATATAAGACCCACAACAGTTTATATAATGTATCTTCACCCCACGGGGATTCGAACCCGCCACCTCTGGATTCGTAGCCGTGGATCTTAACCGCTCGACAATGGAGATTGTATTGCCTTAAGACCGTTAAAAATAAATATTTCATTTCCCTTGACTAAAATCTTTCTGTTTTACTGTAGAAATAAATAAATTATCAGTTTATTTCTCCGCGGGGGTATGTAGAGAGGATGGTCCAATGCACAACTCTATTATACAAATGCGCCTTGTTTCATTTACATTCATACATCGTAACATACATACTTTTCTAATTTACCAACTATTGACATCAGTCGACTCAACTTAACGACTTAACTTGTGCATGTAATATAATGCAGAAAACTCCATTAATGGAGGACTGAACGCTGTTGGCGCAAACAAAAACTGTCCAAAAAGCGAATATAGCAGTCCACAATGGAGTGCTTAAGCCGACCCTGATGTATGGCAGTGAGGCATGGAACTGGCAGAGGAATGATAAAATGCTGTATAAATGAGATCTCTGAGGCGAATATGCGGTAAACCCTCGTATGTCTGTGTTAAAAATGTGAATATCCGAAAAGAATGCAAAACTGATGTAAGCGTAAAGAATAGAATTAAAAAAGACACTTCCATAGTTTAGGCATGTAGAGCGGATGAACGAAGAAATGAATGAGAAGAATATATGATGCAAACGTGAACTGAATAATAAGTCGGGGACGCCTAAGGACGATATGGCACGATCAAGTGAACCAAATACTTGAGTTGAGGTATATGGAGTCAGAATAATGGAAGTTGTACGAGACGATGTATGAATGTGAATGAAGTAAGAAGTATGTAGCAAGACGGAATTGTATTGCAGTCCACCCTACCTGCTTACCCCTATGGGGAAACGGCATGATGGTGAGTCAGTTAATGTTTTCATCGGGCGTCCCAGGCTTATTTTTTCATTCACTAGCGACTGTGTATCTGCTTTTATGCCTATTATTTGTAAAATAAAAAAGCTTTAATTTTTTGTACCTGTTTCCTTCAAACATATATTAAAGTTGAAATCTGCGTATAAAAGCTTTGGAATTCATTGTTAAAAATCATTCATTTTTACGTGCCCGCTGCATTTGGCGGTCATAAATCCACAATAATATCAATCATACGTAATTGTCTCGGAGGGGTGTGAAATTCGAGATGAAAATATTTTCAAGTTGTTCTGATGGAATCGTGTGCCGATTTAAAAGCGGAGGCCCCAGGAGGGTCTGTCTTTGCCAAAAATACCGTGAGATTCATATCTTCCCCATTGGAATCGGAAATGACCCGATTTCTAAAAATTTACAGTACTAAATCTCCTTTTTAGACAGACCGCGAACATATCAAGGATTTATCACGATATTGCAAGTAATGCTTTTCACCGCAGTTATAAATGCCAATAATTCTTGTTTTTTAAAAATCCTTTTTTAAAATCGCGTCATATAATGGGAGGGTTAATTTGTGCTGGAAACAAAAATGAAAGTAGTCCTATATGGTATTTCGCCTAAACTCATAAAATTTATCATTATTCTTTTATCACCTTCTCAGTTGACGTTTTGCCTATTTAATTTTATATTTCCTGTCTCTTTTTCTCTATTCCTATGTTATAATTTAAATGTTATTATTTATTTTTTTTCTTGCCGTTCTCTTATTTTATTTTATATTGTGTTCTCTCTCTGTGTGTACGAGTATATACTCGTATAACCATACACTATGTATTTTTTTTAAAGTTTAATATTGTATGTACTCTGATAATGGTTAGGCTAAGCGAAACCGGTGGGTCATAAAAAATAAAATGAAATCTGTGGTTTTATACCAATTTATTATTCGCTTTTCATTAGAAATGATTAGGTTCATTACTTAACTAACTAACTAACTAACCATCACGTCGTTTCCCCGCAGGGGTAGGCAGAGACGACGGACCGCCATACAACTCTGTCTTGGCACACACTTCTTGTTTCATTTACATTCATACATCGTCTCATACATACTCTTCTGTTATTCTGACTCTTCACATGACCCGATTCAAGTATTTGATTTACTTGATCGTGCCATGTCTTTCTCGGGCGTCCTCGACTTCTTCTTCCATTCACTTTCGCATCATATATTCTTTTCACACTCCTTTCTTTGTTCATTCGCTCTACATGCCCAAACCATCTAAGCGTCTCTTTCTTAATCCTATCCATTACGCTCATATCAGCCTTGCATTCTTTCCGGATATCCACATTTGTAATACGGTCATACATGGTTTTACCGCACATCCGTCTCAAAGATCTCATTTCCACAGCATTCAGTCTACTTTCATCCTTCCTCTGCCAGTTCCATGCCTCACTGCCATACATCAGGGTTGGTATAAGCAATCCATTGTGGACTGCTAGCTTCGCTTCTTTGGACAATTTCTTATTTGCCCCAACAGCGTTCAGTCCTCCATTAATGGAGTTTCCTGCATTCACCCTTCTTTCAATATCCTTATCAGCCTTTCCGTCTCTTGTAAACATACTTCCTAAATACACAAACTCATCCACTTGCTCCAAGTATTCATCATTCACAACCATATTGCACGCTGTTCTCGTACTCTCTCTTTCAAACACCATCACTTTGGACTTAATTACATTCATCATCGACTCATTTTGCATACATACTCGTACTTGGTTCATCCTAGACACGAGACACTGTAGATCTTCCATATTGTCAAGAATCAGCACCGCATCGTCCGCATACAATAGGCAACATACTTTCACATTGTTCATTTTTGCGCCCAAGCCCACACCTTTCAATTCTTGCATACAATTATCCATGTACAAATTGAAAAACCACGGTGACATTACACAGCCTTGTTTTCCACCTTTTGTGATGTTAAGCCACTTCGTAAAATCACCGTTCACTCTAACACATGCAACGCTTCCCTCGTACAAGGACGCGATTGCTTGTTTAAGATTTGTGTTAACTCTATACATGGATAATACCTTCCACAATTTGTTCCTATCAACTCGATCATAC
The DNA here is from genome assembly GCA_022651775.1 of Drusus annulatus. Lineage (NCBI taxonomy): Eukaryota > Metazoa > Arthropoda > Insecta > Trichoptera > Limnephilidae > Drusus > Drusus annulatus. Next base: position 1,023,931 of record JAGWCC010000408.1, read on the forward strand.
GCCTTTTGCAAATCGACAAAAGCACAGAAAAATTTCTGGTTTTTTGCCAAAAACTTCTCTGTAAGCATCCGCAGTGAGAACATTTGATCCAAGCACCCCTTTCCACTCATAAAAGCACCTTGAATGTCCCAAATGTTGTCTTTTGTTTTCATTCTTACCCTTTCAATCAATATTCTACCATACAGCTTGCCAACTGAACTTAGTAAGCTTATAGCCCTATGGTTCCTACATTCCATGCGTGACCCTTTACCTTTGTACAGAGGCATGATCACAGCCCTTCTCCAATCTAATGGTGTGTAACCCTCCTCTAAACACTGGTTAAAAAGTTTGCACAGCCATGTGAGAACTACACGGCTATCTCCTTTAAAGTATTCAGCAGCGAGATTATTATTCATTACTTATATATATATATATATATATATATATATATATATATATATATATATATTTATATATATGTAATGAATAATAATAATATAATAATAATAAAATTTAATCATGTTTGACACAAAATTAAATTTTATTAATCACTATCAACAATTCGCTAGTAAAGGTATGAAGATGTTGGGATTTATTCTTAGAACAATCAAAGACTTCGACTCGTTAAAAGTCATAAAAATAGTCTACTTGTCGTTAGTACGTAGTCTATTAGAATACAATTGTATAGTGTGGTCCCCATACTATCTAATCCACATAAACAATATTGAACGTGTACAGCGCAAATTTTTACGTTTCATAAACTTCAAACTACACATTCCAATTCAACACATAAATTACACATTCCTTTTAAACACACTCAAAATCCACACCCTAGAAAACAGAAGGAAAATAGCCGACTTAACTTTTCTGTTCAAAATAATTCACTCCGAATTCGACTGTTATGAACTCCTGCACCTTATCAACTTCAGAGTACCTCAGCGAGCAACTCGGCAAAATATACTTTTCTGCAACAATAATGTCACTACCAACTACCACATACATGCACCCATTTCTCGCCTACATACACTCGGGAATGAATACACCTCAAATATTGATATTGAATTTTCAAAAATTTAAAAGACTTTTAAACGAAATATTCACTTATCGTTAATGTATTGGAACTATTATTAATTATTATTTTTGTATGTTCATTTTTTTTGCTATTCATTTCTCAAAACGTTTTACTGTATTATTTCATGTATATCATTTTTAAACTGTACTCATGCACTTACTTATGTTATATTACTATGTAAAAGCCCATCAGGGCATTAATAATAATAAATAAATAAATAAATATTTATCTGCACTAGTAATTTTTATATTATGATGCTTTCGCTTTTGTTGTGACTAAGTACTTTCTTTCACAATACTTTTGTTTATTTTAACGATTTTTATAGAAATTCAATGAAAAGATGACCCTTTAAATATATATTTTTTAATATTTTGCCCTTAAGATGTCGCGCTGCTGACAAAACTTGGGGCAACTTAAATTTTGTAATAAAGAAATTGAAAGTGAATAATTTTCCTTTCGATAATTGATACACTAATTTTATATGTAAAATTTTTTTTTTTCTATCCACATTTTTTTTTCAACTAAAATTTATTTTAAGGCTTAACGCTTCATCGCATTGATTGCTGAAAGAATTTCGATACTCCTCAAAAAATAGGACAATATAATGTGAGACAGAGAAAAAAAAACATTAATCTGTGACTGAGACTCGAACCCGGAACCTCTTCACTATCCGGGCGTGTCGCGACTACCATCCTAAATAATTCATTAATATTATCATTTTTAACCATCAAATATTTCACATTATTCTTTGAAAATATTTAATATTATTTCAGTAATCGGAATTATTAATAAAATGTATAATACAATTTCATTCATACCGCAGAAATTTTAAACATTCCACTTCAAGTGTGCTTTTAAATATCGTATGTAAATAAATGCACAAAAAACATATATTTTCGACAAATATGTCGTTAAAAAAATAGTACCTACACATTTATTTGAACGTTCTAAAAATACAGAAGAAACCAAGATGACCAACCGCTATAAATAGACTTAATAATAGACTCGAACCCAACCATGTAAAACGTCTTCAGTTTGTCGTTCTAATGAAGGTACAAGGGAAACCTTTTATAATCTTCATTCTGGCCACATAATGTGTACCTCCAGAGACGAATAAAGTGGATTAGAGAGCAATACACAAAGCGTATGTATGCTTTAAAAGAATCGTCTATAAATCTCATATTGTCCAGTTAGGGCCATAAACGAAGGTTTCCCCGTCCCGAGGGAAATTAAGAGCCCATTGCCCGCTTCGCTGACTTTATACAGTCAAACTTTCCGGATATATATTTTATCTTCGTGGTTATTTCGTTAAAAGTAATAAGATTTGGTGGAGTGTATCAAATACTAACTGCGCGATTGAAAATAACTTGTATTTTAGGCGTGAAATAATACGTTTTTTATAGAAGTGGATGAAATATTTTTTAAAGAAATGAAAAAATATATTTCATTATTTTTATTATCATTATTCTTTGATCACCTTTTCAGTTAACGTTTTATCTCTTTCATTTTTTTTTATTATCTGTCTCTTTCTCTCTGTTCTTTTGTTTTAAATTAAATGTTATTCTATTGTTTTCTCATTGTTCTGTTATTTTATTTTATATTTTGTTCTCCCTCTGTATGTAAATATACGTATATACACGTATAAACGCACATTTTGTTTTTTTATTATTTTATTATTTAGTTTAATTTTTCACCCTGATGATGCTTAGGCTAAACGAAACCGGTTGATTATGAATAAAATAATATCCGTGGTCGTATACAAAGTATTTTTTTCATTTATTTAAATTTATTACACCACAAAGTGATTGCTTTCTACGAAAATATAAATATTTTTTTTTATGTAGCCCTTTGGAAAATCTGCACAGTCTTTAGATGCCTCCATGCTAAATTAAAATGTCTGTATTTTTAAAACTATATCAATTTTTTCAAACTATGAAATACCTGGGCAACGTGGGCATCGCGGTTCACCTGTAGAAAAGTCATTATAATCCAATCAAAACTACATTTAATTATAGTATAAGGTACCCGGAGAACTACATTAGCTTTTATGATTATACAAATGCACCCCGTACTTTACGTTCTGTATAATTTTCAGTAATCCAGCTGTGGTAGACTTGAAGTTTATATAAATTTCACCTTAAAAATGTTGATGGGGAAGTATTTATTTTCATTTGTTATGTGACACCTCACAAGAGCGCTACTCGTATGGGCAACGATGTAAGTTGGGTTAAGGAGGAGAAGGTAAGAAAAGATTTGTCAATGCGAGAGTTGAATAGTCCCGAATAAGATGAAAGAGGAAAGACAGATGTTGGTAGCTCATTCTATATATGAACCGACATAAACATAAACATGTCGGAGAAACGACCCGATCTCACGAAGCCGACAACTGTAAACGGGTGTTCCACTCGTGGTCGTCGAGTTTTACGCACGTGCACTGGCGCATAAGGAAACAATGTAGCTAGTAAACTCGTACAGCTCATTTGAGCTAATGTATTACAAATGCCTCCAAAATAAGCATAAGATATGTGATGGTATTTAAAAACGTGTTAAAAGGAGATATTTTTTGAAAAAAGTGTATGAATTTCTTTTGCATTTTTATTTAAATTTAATGTTAGAATGACTATAATTATAAAAATAAATACGAATGAACAAACATATACGAATGAACAAAAAACTTTTTGTCTTTGAAAATCAGAGAAAAATGAGACGACAAGCCTATGCAAAATTCAACAACATTTAAAAAATTTCAAACAGTGACAGAAAATGACCGAGACACGGTCACGACCGTTATTTTTAGAGTTTCTGAATTTTTCTGTTTCTTATTTACGTCAAATTTTATTATTATTTTTCAATAATTAACATCAAAAGAAAAAGCATAAATCTTTAAATTTTATTCTTTTTTTAATGTGTATATACATATTTGAAATTTCAAACTTTATCTCAAAATGTGAAAATATGAAAAAAAATATTTAGAAAATATTGAATCAATATTTTTAGGTTATGGTGCACTAATTAGTTTTCATGAAAAAGCAAAACTGGTTCAAAGGTTGAGGCCTATGTTTTTGGACGACACAAGACTCACACAATTTATTTATTTAAATTACACAATGTATTTTATTTATTTAGTAATTGAGGAAAACACTTATGTATTTGAAACATGGAAACTCCCTTGGAAACCTACAAAACATGGAAAATTATTTCTGCTAAAAAAAATATATTCGATGCATAAAAGTCTAAAACATTTTAAAATTGATGATTGAATAAATTCATTTGTCAAATGAAAAAAGAATTATCACCTACCTATTAAAATTAGTGTGTTTGAAAAAAAAATTGGAACGTTCTCCAATAAAGTATTTGAATATAAGGAAACATAGTTCAAATTATTTCCAAAAAGTAATGAAATTATTCGTTATTTTGGAAACCTTGCAAATATATGTGCGTGGGTTCCTATGTATTTACTAAGTACTCAGCTTCTAATAATGTAGTCCGTAGAATAACAAAGAAATAAATGTAAATTGTATTAAGATCAAGACTTGTTTTTTACTATGTATTTCTGAGAATTTGAAAAACTCGTCACTTTTTTATCATCTCCTATCCAGTGTTAAACATCTTTCGTTCTTCGATGAGCCTGTGTTGCTTAGCGACGGCACGAACCTGTTCAGACGTCAATAAGGTTATAAAGGCGTCGAATTGGCGATCAGGGACGCAAAAACGTGCGTTTAATTGAAGATTTAAATTCATGTACCAGGTAACAGCTTACATTGGCAAAGTATTGTAAAATACATTTATGGAAAAGTCCATTTAAAAAACCAGCAACGAATATTTTTAAGGAAGAAGGATTTTAAAATTCTTCTTCTTCGTATTACGTTAGTCTCCTAGGTTTATCAAGTACCCCTTCACATTACAGCTTGAGTAATAAGTCTCCGTATGGTTTCACAATAAATATTTGACGTTATGGAGATAAGAACAGTAATTAAATGTTGAAAAATCATTTTTTGCGATTTTTGGAAAGAAAAATTTCGGATTAATATTTTGCTAGCGGAAGCTTTTTCAACTTTCACGAATCCAATTTTTTGTTTTAAATAACGAGGTGACGATTGACATTTGAATATTTGATTTGAATAATAACATTTTAAATCAATTGTAAAACAAACAAAATGGTCGTAAAAATGCAAAAAAAAGATTTTTGTTACTTTTTTCTCCATATAAAATTAATTTTAGTTATTATTTAATTAATATTAATAATCTAAAATACAAATATGGAACAAACACAATGGTCATGACCCGAACTCAGAACCTCTTCTCTATTCGGGAGTAACACTCAAAGAAAAAAAAAAACCCATTAATGCCTTAAAGTTAATTCCAATTATAATATTTATTCTCGACTTGGTAAGAAGTCAAAAGTTCTTCCGTATTTAAAAAAATGGATTTTTATCCAAGACGCCATTTAGGTATTCAATATGTGTTTGGGTAGAACTTTGAATATCACCAAAAGATGGCAGCCTGAAATCTAAAAAAAAAAGAAATATTTATAATGTTCAATATAAGTATGAGATTGTTTAAAAATGCCACATTTTAATGGGGTCTTGATGTCTTTATTGGCAGAGTATTCCGAGTTCGAGTCTCGGTCATGAAAATTGTTGTTTTTAGTTTATGTTTTTTTTTCTGTTTCATAATTGCGTTTTGGATTTTTAATATTATTTAATAATTTTAGTGTTTAAAAAAATGTGTAGGTACATTGTTATTCAGTGTGTTGTTTATTTATGGCCTTTGTTATTTGAGCTAATCTAGAGCATTAAGAACTCCCGGCGTACAGTTTCCATTCGCGGCAATTAAGCAAAGGTTGCCGCCTGCAGTGAGCTCCACTCAATAATTCACGGTGAGAGATAGCTGCAATTAAATTAATTTAAACCCAACCACGTGGAAGGCGGTGTCTGCCGGATGACGGGTGGAACCTGCAAGTGGGTTTCAGCTGGTGGAAGTGATCTGATCACCACCCGTGAGAATAAGAATGAGTGCTGTTTCGCTGAGAGCAGAGTAATTGACTTTGATTTGAATGCACGACAATACGGAAAGCTATTGAAGCACGCACCTGAATAAAATACACGGTTAAAGATGTTGCAGTAACATATGACAATATTCCTGAACACATAAAACTACAACCAACCATAAATAATTTCCTTTGTGAGTACGTACGATCGGTTCAAGTGTGAACTTTAAAAATTAGGAACCGACGAATTGGTTCACAAAATTATCAAATACAAAATAATCTTTAAAAAATCTAGACATTACCTTCCTACAATGTGTTTCAGCAGACAATATTCTATATTTGAAATGAGTGGGTTTTTAAAGCAGCTTGTGCTACGTGTAGATTAAAATTAAAAATAAAACATTTATTTGTTTAGTTAAATCTAACTGTCAGAAGAAAGAACTATAGATATATAATATATTCTAAAAGAAATTCAAGCACAAAGGTGATACTCGTTAGAGAAACCCACAAAGGAGATTCTTCAACAATTAATGAAATCATTTTTAACGAAATGTAAAACAGAAGTGGACAAAGAACGTAAAAAAAGATTGTACTTAAATGAAAAGATATTTTGTTTTAAATCACTTTATAAGTAAGGAAACAAAGTCTGTAACAATACTTTCCTGAAGAAGGTTAAGATATAACCTAAACTAGTTGACGAAATGTTTACATCTTAATAAAATGGTTCAAAACCAAACATCTTTTCATTTAAGTAAATGTCAAGTCGAGTCACTTAGTGATTTCTTCGATAATAAAAAGATTAGATTGCGATCGAGACTTGAACTCGGGAATTTCACTATTTACCAAAACGATTTTCTCGAACACAGTTTTCCTTTATATTATATTCTATTAAGGGTTATTTTATTTGAATTTGTAAAATGGTATAGTTCTTCCCGGAATAAGGATATTACGATTCATTGTGTGGATATAAATTTATGAATTGTTTCTGTAATGTGATTATTTATGTCAATATAAACAAGTTAATCCAATAATCATTATTTTCATTTATCTTAAGTTCCGTATAAGAATAATGAAACTTAATTTAATTCCGTCGTTCAAACCCGCAACCTGACTACCACGAAGCAGTTATTTTCATTAATACTAAAACGCACGAATTCTAAATTCCCTCAGCAAGTAAAACAATCTCATCTTCGGGGAATATTGTGTATTCAAAATGGGTGTAAGAAGAAATACAAATTGGTCAGGATATTTTCAGTCGGAGAATGTTTATCTTTTTTTTTTTTCAAAGAGGAGGTCGGGAAGTGCCTGACTTTTCAGACCTAGCTACTCAATAAAGCTAATGTTCTTAAAAGCAACGATTTGATTTTGAATGGTAATCTCCGTAATTTTGAACGGTTAGTAGCCTTGTAAATAAACGCGTCAGGTTCCCACCCAGGCGTCGTGGGTTCAATTCCTCTGTATCTACGTCCTCCATCATTGCAAGAGCAACATTTTACGCGTATGATGATGGTAGTAGAAGTTTTTCAATTATTTTCTGGTTATTCATAACTCAAGAATTTTTGACTTTCTTTAAAAAAATATATAAAGGTAAACTTAGATTTTTTACAATCTGTAACGGGATGCAAATATATACGAGTATGTATAAATATTTTAAACAGTAATCTGTGAAAATAATACGGAAAAAAGATAATTCACAAATTATATTGGGCCAGGAAAAAATTGACACAATAGAAGAATTAAAAATTGAGAAAAAATTTTTTTTTTAGAAGAGCATGAAATTGGTATCGAGATGGTGAATAGCGTTCCATACAAATATAAATTAATTGATTTAGAGCCCGCCGTTGTTTGAACCCACGGCCTTTGATCTTGCTTGTCTGCGTATCGAAATGCAGAACATCAAAAATGTGCTGTGGAACTTGTTCGAGTCGTTTCCCACCGTTGTGGAAAGTCAATCGACCCAGCACACGATCCAGACAATTTTGACGCCCACCGCCGCGTCGCGGCGCTTGCTATGTTTCAAAATAAAATTTTCAAGGATTTACAAACAGCCGTAAATTACGATAAAAACGTCGTGCGCCTCCCCGGAGTGGAAGCGGCCTGCTGCACCCCCCTGCGCCCCCTGTGCCCCCTTCGCCTCCTGCGCCCCATGCTAGTAAGTCGCGAACTAATATTACGAATTCCCATATCGCCTGTTCATATGAAAGAGTCTACGGGAGGCTGGTGAGATCTTACCTGTATCAGACTCTCATGAAGTTTTGAAGTAAGTTTCAAAGCGGGGGAGAAATTCAGTTGAGTTACATTTACAGCTCAGCTGTAACCTGTCAGACTGTTATAAGCATCATTTATGAGAAAGAGGGAGATGTTGCAACGTGCCAGTGGCATAAAGGTATGTTGCAATACTTAAATAAATAGATTATTACAATAGTTTGTACGCCTAAAGGTTATATTTATAAACATTGTGGATTCAGTTCACTGTGAAGGAAGAAGGTTAGTAAAGATTATTTTTTAAAGATTTTTGGTGATTTAGTAAAAAAATAGAAGGAATTTAACTAACAGAACTTTTTTGTTTAAGATAATTCACTTCGAACTCGACTGTTATGAACTCCTGCACCTTATCAATTTTAAAGTACCTCAGCGGGCAGCTCGGCAAAATGTATTATTCTGCAACAATAATTTATAAACAAACTTACCCGTACTTTTTATTCTTGAAAAATGTCCTCCACCACACTGGTGAACTCCCAGTGTGGAGGACAATATGCATTATCTTGAAATGTAAAAAAAACATGTTATGTTAAATATTTTTTCTTTAAAAAAAACTTTCACACGCATGCACCCATTCTTTGCCTACATACACATGGAAATAAAGTATTGTCATTTTTCATGTATATTTGCAAAATTAAAAACATACTTAAGTGATATATATTTATCAATAATGTAGAAAATATTAAATCGGAACCGTTTCTTTAAATGTTGTTTAATATTTGTAATTGATTTTTTGGCATTGTATCATAATCGCTTTATTTATTTCGTGTTTGTTTTTTTATTCTCTGTACAATTGGACGTACTCTATTATTTATTAAATATTATATATTAGCTAATCGGGTTGTTAATAAAAGAATATCTTGTAGGGACTGAATTTATAGAGATGTTATTTAACCATCTACAGATATGTAACAACCCACAGTTTTAAAATGCATCGGCCAGGTAAAACAGCTATTACCCGAACAAATAATTATGTAACAACACATTTTATTTTTATATTTTAATTTTATTTAACAATATTTTGTGTTGAAAAATTAAAATTCAAATGGAGTTAAACAAAATAAAGTTTTAAACAGTAAATGTACAGAGATGTGAAAGGAATTATATTTAATGCGAGGATAAGTATTAAATGCGTGGATTTCAAAGTGTTGAAAAGTAGTTTGCTGCTCATGTGTAATTAATAAAATATTTGTCACCATGGTAATACATTTTGGATGCTTAGTCACTTTATAATAAAATTGAATGAGGGAACGTAAATTATGATAAAATTGTGATTTATGCAGTACATAACTTATGTATATCAAAAACGTAATATGTTTGAATTGCAAATCTACACAAGACATGCTCGATTAACCTTGCTAATAAGTTATTCACATAGATTCCTACGATGAATTTATAAAGTGAACTTAGATTGAGTGAGTTTCTGAGATATAAATAAGAGGTAACCAAACGTACTGATTAACTATGCAATACATACAGGTGTTGATAACGTTAAATACATATAGGTTAATTACATAACCGTGAAAATCCGCACTTTAATCATTTATTTTTATCACCGCAGTAGATAATACAGAAACACTTGAAAATCATAAAGTACCTCGGTCCCTAATTGCGTATTTATGATGATATTTCTGAGATTAGATTTTCAACCAAGAATTGCGACAGATCGAATGTTTGATTGTTTATTGATTTAAAATATTTATATGAAAAAATGGCAAAGTGTGCTCCCATTTTCAAACGGTGTTTCATTACTGAATGAAATTATGTAACAGAAAACTTCCAGTCATGTCAATGTCATTTACAGTCAAAGCTACAAATTAACTCTAATCAATTTGATCCTCGAATCACTTCAGCAGTTCTAAAATAACTCTATGGCAATTTTGTATTAGGGATGGGCACAATCGATACCATATCCTTTCTAAAAATCATTTGACTTAACTCATTTTTTTCCAAATATTTCATGATGTACATGTAAAATATTAGTTGTTGCCCATGAAAATCATGAAATGTAACATGAATGGCTAGAAATAAGATCAGTTTTATTTCAAAAATTTAAAAAAATATGACTGCTAAAATTCATTTATACGTAGGTGGGGAAAGGTGTAGTTTTTTTTATAAATTTGATAATTTTAATTAAAGTCAGTTCCTAATTTGAAAAGTTCACATTTATACAAACGTACGTACTCAAAAAAGGAAATTATTATGTAAATAATTGAAACAATATCAATGATCTACTACGCAAATATGAAACAGGAAAAGCCAGAAATTAAAAAGAATAACATAATAATAATGAAATTATTACATTTCGAAATGTATTTCTTTGAGACAAATGCTAAAATGTAAAATTGTGCAATGATAGACGTTCCCATGTAAATAAACATGTAAATAATGTTGATTTAAGAATCCAAACCATAAGGTTTCGTGGAAACCGCGACCCGCCTACTTCACGTTTTTATTTTTAAAAAAGGCCCAAAGTTTTGTAAGATAAACCTCTTTCAAATTACAAATTGACGTTGCATGTACGAGACAAAGCATCATTCGATTGTTGAAATGTTTTAAAAACGCATTTTATAATTGGTGGTCATCGCGTATATATGATTGAAATTGATGTATCTGTCTTGGCATTGGAAAGCATTTATTCAATATCAGCGTATTTTGTTGGTGTTTGTTTTTCTGCTTACACTATCACATCTATAAACACATTTTAAAACGTTGCATATCAAAAGGCATATTACCCGACTTCTCCCCAGATTCAGCATATAGTTTAGTCTCTTATTAAGAAGTATGTAACATTGTGACTTCTTTTTTATCTTTTGACGTTCAAAAATTTTATATTTCAATAAGTATCTCAAACCTCCGTACTTGACGTAAACGAAAAATACATCACATAACCAGTTATTGCGATGTCCGACCAAATGTCCAATAAAACTGCCCAAGCATCCATATTACATCAACCCTTTTCTTACCTGTTGGCTCAGCCGGTCTAGTCTCAGGGTGAGATTGAGGCTAGATCTCTCGCTGTAGTACACCGTGTACCCCCACGCCGAGCCGCACCACTGCCCCTGAGGGGATGGCAGCCCCTCCTCCCTTATGCTCATATGGCCGTCGGGACAGCCCTCCGACGTGAAAGGAGACGAATTTGCCGACTGTGAAGGTGTCGAAAGTCAACTGCGGAAGAAGAAAGAGTTTGGTTAGAATTTGAACTGAATGAATTACTTTTAAAAATGGGAGAAACTAAAGGGAAGTTTTATCATCTATAAATGAAAAATAAATATTAACTTTGAATAACACCACAGATTTTATTTATTTTTTATTAAAATTTTAACTTTTTTTAAATAAAATTGTGTGGCTATATATAGTTGTACATGCAGAGGGAGAACACAATATAAAATAAAATAAGAGAACAGTAAGAAAATAAAATGATAACATTTAAATTATAACAAAGCAACAGAGAAAAAGAGACAGATAATTTGAAATAAAAAAGACAAAACGTCAACTGAGAAGGTGATTAAAGAATAATGAGAATTTTTATGAGTTTACGGGAAATATACCTAATAACGGAATACTGGAGAAATTCAACTGATTACTAAGAATATGACTAATTATTTCAGTGGCTTTCTTTATTTCTAGTGCTTCTAAATTATTTAATTTGTTGCCATGACCATTTTTATCAATGCTTACTGAACAAAAATGATATGTTTCAAACGTAAACAAAAAACAAAAACTTTGATAACTTTATCGGTTTAGTTAATAAGATGTATTTATTGTGAAATACAGTGTATTAAATTACATTTCACAACATAATATCAGATCATTATAATATTACATTAATACAATTGCAGAATAATTATTTACTATGGACGTCAGTGAAATCCGTTAGAGACAGCCTTGTGCTAAATAAATCATTTATTGCGGTATTGAAGTCACTGAAGTTAAAATAAAAAATATCTACCTCGGAAGATAGGTAATAATATTATGTTCAATGATTAAAAACAAAACTTAAACTACCAAAGATATTTTTGATTCGGTTCTCGACGTATACCTATATCGTCGCTGGAAAGGCAAAAGGGCTTAAGCGACACTTTGTTCAAAAACGAGTTAAATATGAAATTTCAGTCAGTTTTCCTTTCTACATCGAATGCTCTGACTCTCATTTGATTCTGAAGACTTTTGTCGCCCTTCAGCCATTTAAAATATATTTACCATGTCAGATAAGGCTTGACTCAAGCGACACAAGTTTGTGACTTTTTTTTAGCAATTTGTCGCTTCAAGTAACTCAGTCAGAGCATTTAGTTACCCGAGTATATTTTTTTTTCAAAATCTAACCAGGTACTGAAGACTTATGAACTTCCTAAAATGGCGCTTCAGCCCTTTAACCTTTCCGGCGACGATATGGTGAACACATAATGTCCGAAATGCCGTTGACACTACCCTCATCGCCTCTTCTGAAGAACGAATTAAACACCTCGCTACAGTAGAGAAATATAGTCGTAATGTTGACCTACTGACAATATACTGATACATCTGATGGGTGTCGATAGGATAAATACTTTTAAAACAACGAATACTCCAACAAAATACTTCACACACTAAGGTTTGTCTATAAGTGGCGAAAGATGATGGAAAGCAGGGGCTAAAAGAAAGATTTGCTTGACGAAAGAGTCCATGAGTAAAATACTAAGTTATAAAGTGATGAGGCATAATAAAGATCACTAATTTGACACTCGTCTGGGCGCTGGTATATATTTATTTATTTTTGCACAAACGGTTTTTCACCATACACTGCAAAAAAACGAGAAAATGGTAATCACAATTGTACAAATATAAAGGTAAAAAGAAGTGTAAAAACAAAAGTACAAAAGAAAGGTTTTAAGAAGTACATAATAGCTAGTTTGTGCTCAAACTTGTTTTAAGTCATATGCAAAAAAATCACATTTCCTGCGAGGCAGTCCAAGTAAGTCTTCCCAGTAGGATCACCATTGGTAAGTTGGTTCTGCACCTGGGAAAAAACAAAAGCCTGTGTTGGCGGCCTTGCGTCAAATTATCTGGGACATTTTCGCCAGGATCTCAGGTATAATACAACAATACACCGTTCAAGAGTTTATGAGCTAAAATCAGCCATGCTATATCCCTCCTCGAACTAAGGCTGCAAATACCCAGCATTCCGAGATAAATGCTGTTTGAAACAGTCATGGGTAAAAACCGAACAGTGTATGTAGTGCTGGACAAAAATTCTCCGGATTCTATGGACATCCAGGCGCACTAATTAATCCATTCTAGAAGAACTAGACATCCGCAATATGAATGTTAACTGTCTGCCTACAACGTGTAACGAGCAAGATATTTTTGACGCGTTGTTCGCCAAACTGAAAAGTCAATCCTGGAGGAATCCATGGTTACTGGCAAAGTGGAGAAACAGAGAAAGATCACCGATGCGTTAGAGTGACCAAATGTCGCAGGCGGCCGGAACGTCGATGTTTCCCGCTTTATTTTGCAGTTTGGGACTGTGAGGAGTCGAGAAACCTTGTCTGCCAGGGCAATTGGAGTGCAAGTCACAATCTAATGAGGCAGCGACTAAATTCAAACAATCATCAATCATTAATCGTTACTTAGTTGACGTACAAAATGCAACTTGCCATCGAATACTATGAATACGCTAAGAATCTACTATTAAATAAATGCAATATCAATACAAGTACAAATTCATAATTAAAAAATCTGAAAAGGTAACCAAACAATGCAGAGAAATAGATGGTGCACAGCAATACAAAAAAAAAGATGTACAATATTATATAATACAATTTAAAACAAAGTGAGGAAAAGGTACTTCCCAACCTTCCTCTTCCCCATCTCCTTCCCCTCCCCAATACCGTTAGCCTCACAACATACCCCGATTGGGAATAACATCGTCTCAATGGTTGGGAGCAGTTGGGACTCTTGTGTGAAATTCACTATTTTTTTTTTTTTTTTTTAAACACAATGATAAAATATTTTTAAAAAACTACGTCAGTTTAGGCTGGTTTCGAGCAAACGATGAATTGAAGTACCAAGAAGACCAAATTCCTTATTTGTTTCCTCTAAAACGTAAAAGTGATGAAAGGTTTGAACCGGTATTTGAATATTTGAGTAGTGACAGTTGTTAGCTGCATAATCAGTATGTATGTAACTAACATCAGAGTCTAGAGAATTTTGTAAGCAAAACAAAAATCTTAGAGTCACAACTGCTGGTGTCAAGGCACTGTGGAATTCTATACAAAATCAGGAAAGGTTTTCTACAGTAAACTCTCGTAACTTTATGACCTATATAACTACGTCATATGTGAGACAAGAACATGCGAACGTAATACTACGCGGGTAGTATTACATGTACAAGTTGTAGTCCTATTCTTTGAAACCGAGTCGTTAACAACATTTATTAAACGGTTTTTTCACAATTAAAGACCCCACAGAACGAACTTGTTAACTAACATTTTTGTCAAAAATGAGTTAGTATTCTCACTTAACTAATTCTGGTACGCTCTATCCAATGAACACACTTTCAGATCTTGAAAATGGCACGAACATGGAAAATCGAAGAGTTGAACATGTTAACTACAATTTTTTTAATAACTGAATTATTTTTAATGGAAATAACATGTTATCTACAAAAATAACATTGTACTGCAGAAATGCATTAACATGCTAAATTATATATTAAATTTAGTATATTAGCTAAAACATTAATGAAAAATAGTTTGCGTATTTGTGATGTTACACTCTTTAAAAAAAACGCAAAGGACTAAATGTAAGGTATTCAATTACTTACTAGCAGTTGGTTTTCCTAAGTTTTAAAACAAATTTCTTATTAAACACTTCAAAAATACGTAATAGACAATATGATGCCTTGCTTTATTTTTAACAGATAAATGACTATTTTGAAAATCCGTACCTCATGAGAGAAACAACGTAGTGAAACAAAACAAAAAAATTGTTACTTTTTGTGGAAATTTCTGACAGAAGAAGTGTGTAAATTTCTTGGCGCCAGCGTTTACCATTCGAGAGTTTCGATTTTTTGTGATATTATCAGAACACTTCAAATTAGATAAACTAATCACAATAAATTAAATGAAAACCGTTTGTTTCTTAATGATAAGGATAAGGTATTAATTAGAACAGTTTACATAAAGCGTTATTCCGCAACAGCAATTACTTTATTTTGCACAATAATCGTTTAGTAAATATTTGTATATTAATATTTTCTAAGCATGTCATGTTTGCAAAATATCATAATTATAATTTAACTAGTTGTCATCAATGACATTACAAACATCGTCATTGGTTGTTACCCGAGATAACCGCGGAATGTAACTTAAATTGTCAAGAACAAATGTTGGGTTTGATGCACAGATTTCAAATATAGAATAGTACCTACTTAAAGGGATTTGAAAAAATTATTTATAAAATTTGAAAAATTCAATGACCATTAATTCCAAATTTTAAAAGTTTACATTCGTACGGTCGTAGGTAGGTACTTATAAAATAAATTATTTATAGTCAATAAATTTAAAAAAACAGCTTACTTATTTTTTTTAAATTCAATAAATATGCATTAGTAAAAAAATCAAAATGAAATAAAAAGATTGTATAGGACCAAAGATTTTATTTCATTTCTTATGACCGACCGGTTTCGCTTAGCCTATCAGGGTACAAAATTAAACTAAGCAACAACAAAAAAGTGTGCTGTTATATATTCTCGTACATTCATTCACAATATAATGTAAAATAAGAGAACAGTGAGAAAACAATAGAATAATATTTAAATTATGACAAAGAAATAGAAAACAAGAGACAGATAATATGAAATGAAAGAGGCGAAACTGTTTAAGCTTACCTATTTTAATAATGATTTCAATTTTATAATTTAATATTATAATTTACACGGCCAGTGTTTCTAAAATATGTGTTCGATGAGTAAGTGCGTAGCATTTTACAAAGAACTCTATTTTGACACAATGTTAATGTCAAACTACTGTACGTATTATTTTAAGTACATCTCAAAAATGTATGTACCATGTGATTGTAAGACTTAATGATTTATTAAATTATTTAAAAAAATGATTTGTCTTAGTAAATACAAAATATTATTGATTGCACCATGTATGTCTCACTAAGAAATTCCTGTATCGAGATAGAAGTAGGGTTCACAATTGATATAATAAGGTGAAATATTGCAATGACATATATTTAAAAATACTTAAACAAAAAAAGCTAGCTACATATTTTTAATGCAAATTAAAATAAAAAGTAATAAAAACAGAAAAAGAAAAGATGAAAAAAGGAAAAAAAAAATTTTTTATAGAGTTTAGATTTGAAGATATGGTATAGGTGTAAACAGGTTCCAAGCAGTTCAAATAGTTCCAACCAGTCAATGGTAAATATGAAAAATTAAAATAAGTTTGTATATATGTCTATCTAAAGATAGATATGAATTTGAAATATTTACGTTAAGGTAGATGTTTTACACTAGTAAGCAATAATGGGACGACCTTTTTAAATAATCCAAAGTTTTATTTCATGTTTAAATTTGGGCAGTGTTTTTATTTCTGCATTGTAAAAAAAAATCCAGTTTCATGGAAAACCATGATATTTATTTTATATTTTAAATAAACAACTTTAAAAAAGCAGCATTTCAAATTTTTAAAAGTTTAAGAACTAATAGTGATTCGACGGGATTTAATATTATGTAGGTAGTCTATTTACTATACTTATTATTTTCATTATTATGGGAGGTCGCAATGAACTATTGAATTCAATTTCTTACGGTTGTTGAAGAGCTGACGGGAGACTGAAGTGAATAAATACGTTGAACAGGGTGGTTCAAAATTATCTCTATTTGTGTTAATGCACTTTGTAAAAATTGTTGATAATAAGATAAACATAAAAAAAACATATTTTAAATCGTATACAATTTATTTATAGTTTTTGTGTTCGATTTGAAGAACTCCATTTTATATTTTTATATAATTCAATTGAATTAAATTTAATATTATAATTGAGTTGCAATTAGTGAGTTCTGCTATTTTAAGTTCTTTGTTTTTAGTGACAGCTGTTCCGGCGTTTGAGGTAGTTTGATAATGGCCCTTTACGCCGAAACATCTGTCACTAAAAAATAAAACACTTAAAATAGCAGAACTCAATAATAATAATTTTAAATTTAATTCAATTGAATTATATAAAAGTATACAATTTAGTTGATAGCCCTGATCTCCTCCTACATCTATTATTCCAAGTTCCAAGTTGCAACAGCAGACAGCCACGCACTTTCATACCCCTCGTTGTAACACCAATTCAAAACAAAACTCTTTCATTTACAGGTCTACAAATTCATTTAATATAAAATATAACCACATTGACCTTTTTGACTCAACTATATGTTACATTAAACAAAAATCCATGACCCGACTGCATCCAAACAAGATCACTGAAATTAACCTTCCATCTACTTCCGTACTTCTTCCCCTTATCCCAATCCCATGTTTCCTTCCATTTTTCTCTCCCCCCACCAATTTAGTTAAGTTACAAAAAATACTGCATATTGTATCATTTCATCGTCATCTGTTGAAAATTTATAATTGACCTAATTTTCAGGCTTTATTAGAATATACATATTTATTACTAATCTGCTGTTAGTTTTCCCTAAAATAAAAAAAAAAAAA
The DNA here is from genome assembly GCA_022651775.1 of Drusus annulatus. Lineage (NCBI taxonomy): Eukaryota > Metazoa > Arthropoda > Insecta > Trichoptera > Limnephilidae > Drusus > Drusus annulatus. Next base: position 1,041,929 of record JAGWCC010000408.1, read on the forward strand.
AAAAAAAAAACAAAAATAATTCACAAGTACTGAAACTAAGTGTTTTTTCTTTCATTTTATCAGATGGTAGAGCAGTGTTTTCCTTGGATATGGAGCAAATCATCAATTCAACAACATGCTGTTATTATCAGTTTGAAATAAATGTTAACCTATTAATCTCCACGTGCGACAATCTTAAGATTTAAATTAAATACCCCCAGTCATTAGACAAACGTTGTTTAAGCATCTATATAACGATGTTTGAATAGCAAAGATACAAATAAAGCTTAAAAATTGTATTGGCACAGCGATTTTTTTAATTGAACTATCCCAAATTTGTATCGCAGTGTGAGGTCTGGTCATCTTCCAGATAGATTTAAAAAAAAATCAATCTAAACCAATAGCTTTGAATATTACCGAAATTATGTTTAATAAGAAGGGTGAGTTAATTTTTAATCAACCGCTCGGCTACAACGAGTTTTGTCTACTTACACATTACAAGAAGCTCTTTTATCAAAACTTGCAGTACTAATACCTAAATTTCATACAGAGCACTTGGAGTTTATCATGCGTGGGGTTATTTAGTGATCACCAATGTCAAGTTTAGAGAGAGTAGGAAGACGAAGTTATTGTATGGTTGTCTCAGTATTAACGATAATTTAAATTCGTAACCATAATGATAATGTTTTCGACCAGTGAAGGTCTGAGCACGTGAACAAATTAGATTTATAAGACTCTTGTACGTTAAACTGTGTGTTATTTATGTGCTTTTAACAAAGGTAGGCAACTTCATTTTTTGTTTTTGTTAATAGCCTATTTTTTATTGGTAAATATAATTTTGGAAGGTACATCAAGCGTCACAATTAACATTACAACATCTAGACTGGCGGGGTTATAAAAAATGATTGAAAAAATCCCAGGTAATTTAATATTTATGTGCCTCTATGACTTCAACCAAACTTGCAGGTTCTGTCCTTAAAATATAAAGTTTTTATAATTATAATCTACTTTATATGCCAATAAAAAAATATCTACCTTATCCCCTGTAAGACGAGAATTAAATAAATCTGAAAATAAAATCTGGTTTTTTTGTAAAGGCATTTTGAAGTAAACGGTTATTTTAGGCCTTTTTTACATGTAGCATTACAGTTAAAACCAAAATCGAAGCGCTGTTAATTTTAGTAACCATAATGCATGCGACTTATGGTTAAACCAAAAAATCATGGATATTGACATTAAAGTTATTTTTACGTATTTAAAACATAAAACAGAAAATTTATCGAAATCACCAGTTTTTGAAATTTTCAAAGCAAACACAGTCTCAATACATTCGTTAACAATTTCATCAAGATAAAAAAGGTTACATAATCTTTATTTAAAACGATTATTTCAATGCCTTTACATTGATAAGTATTATGTGTTTGTATATTCGTATACAAATATTAGGAGAAATTACTATCTGTAATGACTTTTAGATAGTCCACATGTCAATGATATTGAAAAAAGTATGACACAGTTTAATTTAAAATGGGCAGATCATTTTAAGGCAGCAAAATTAGGTGCAAAACAGCTAAAATAAGCAGGAAAAAACAAACGGAAAATCCCAGCAAAAATGAAAATTGAGGACCTAAATCAACATCTTGCGGCATCCTTCGTTTCATAGGAGGACAACACACATCAACAACGTATGTTGAGGGAAAGGGTAGGCCAGTTATATTAGAAAAAAAAGTTTCGTATACTTCTTCACCTAACTAAAATCAAGCAGAAAGACCACCCCAGAAATTAAACGATGATCTTGAAAACGAGGAACTAAAATTTCAATACCAACCAAAAATCACATTCATGTGCTGTCACTCGTGTTTGTTTTTGAGGGTCTTTGAATGACTAAAAAGCCCGATTCTATTCCCACAGATTTTTACGCATCTTCTTAATCGGATTACGGCCGCTGAACGTAGCTTCCGTCTTCCTTTCGTTATTCTTGATCTGCCTTTCCATCTCTTTCTCTCTCCAGGAAATGTAATGTGTGACATTATGTTTGCTTCAGCTTGATCCAACGTGCCGCAGTGTATTTTTGAGCCAAAAAAACTTTCTAGCCATCATGCAGTTTCTCCGCATGGGTAATCAGATAGAATTGACCATCACAGAACTCTGTCATGGGATGAACATCTAGCTTCATTCACATTCATACATATTTTTCTGTTTTTCTTACTCCTGACTTAACCCGGCTCAAGTATTATTGATTAACTTGATCGTACCATGTTTTGCTCTGGCTTCTTCGACTTATTTTACGATTCAATTTCGCGTCAGATATTTTCTTTACACATTTTTCTACATTCGTCCACTCTACATGTCCAAACCATTTCTAAGTGTCATTTTATTAATATTGTTGGTTACGCTTACATCAATCAGCCTTGCATTATTTCCGGATCTCCACATTTGTAATAGGGTCATAAATGGTTTTGCCACAATTACTCCTCAGGGATTTCATTTCTAGGACATTTAGTCTACTTTCATCCCTCCTCTGCCAGTTCCATGTACCATTCAACAGAATTAGTATCAATACTCCAATGTAGATGCTAAATATTGCTATCCTGCTAAACATTTGTTATTTGGGAGAAGTCTTTGAAGTAGTTCACTTGCGGTGAAATATCACAAAACTGCACTATATGAGTTTCACTGTTATTAATATTGTTTTTAGTTTTTTTTTCGATAGATAGTCGAAAATTCCCGGGTTACGAATAACTTGATAATATTTGAAAAATTTCCACTGCCATCATGATAAACAGAAAATGTTCCTTGTGCAATGATATATGACTTAGCTAGCTTAAAGGAATCGAACCCACGATGCTACTAACTCGACGATAATCTATGTGATTATTAATTTTGTCTTAGTTCGTACGATATCATATTTGACAAACTGGGTTCAGACATTTTATTTGTGGGTTCAAAGTAAGACGCCTTGGAATGATATTAACCAAAATATAACCTGTAATAATGTTGGCAAACAACGTTAAAACTGAACCAAAAAGTTAAATCTTTGTTTCAGTGACTTGCATAATATTTATAAGAGTGTTGCATACTCGTTATAATATCAGATCAATCGATTATTATTTTGCAATCGTAAAACAGTTAAGAGTTTTGTAAATAAAGGTGAATTACTTTAGAAAAATAATATTAAATTTGATTATATTTCTTATCTTATCTAATGTACCTATCTAAAACTTTTTTTCATGTTGAGTATTTTATGGTCCCTAATTTATATTCTATGATATCTAAATCGATGTTAGTCGAGTGCAAAAAAATATTGATTAGCATTTTTCATTTTGTATAATATGAGCACTACAATTCTGGATATTGTGACGTTGATTGTATTCTTGACTATCCTCAGTAAAAGCTTTTTTTACAAATCCCTGGTAATTTTAAACCAACCTTTAACCATTATATTTACGCTATAAAATATGAAGTGTGATTAGGAAAAAATCTTTTCTTTTAGAAATTTCCCTTCAGTTATATTTGTTTTTAAAACTTTTGCAGTGCATTATGGTTATCGTTATCATATCTTCACAATATCCTAAAACTTGTTGAATGTGTTTTTTTAATGATATTGTACTACCGCTTGCAGATTCGTTATAATTTTTCTTTGTGTTACAAGAAAAGTTTTTTTTTCTATTTTCGCGATAGGATATCTTCAGATATTGGCGAATAACTGTAAAAGGAGATTATTGAAATTAATATATTACAACCTTCTGATGAAAGTCTAATGCAAAAAAAGATTCACAGAAGCCTTAAAATATCAAATAACTTCACACTCACATATAAATAAATATATATTTATATATAAATATAATATTAATAATTTATGTATATACATATTATTATTATAATTGTAAATCGGTATCTAGAAAATATTATCTTATTTCAAATATCGAAGAATGATTGAATAATATTTTTTTTTTATTTACTCATTGCAAAAGATACTATCACATTTTGATCTATATGTCTAAATAATTTTAATACACAATTCTTACTTCTTTATCAAACATTTAGATGTCATTTATATTCTGCATTTCCGCAGATGTATATTATATTTTCGCAGAATCCTAAAAGAAATAATTGGTGTCTGTAAGTATATATCTTTGACACGACTATCCCATGGCAGATGGTATAAATTACTTATGGCTTTATTTGGAAAACTTGTATATCTGATATTTGTTTCTTGGTAATGGTGCCCCATATACTAACTAAATTACTCCGATGGGAGCGAATCATGGTGTAATATGTGGAGTAAAAACGTAGAAAGGAATCCTTGGAGACGAATACACTGGTAATTGGGGAAATTTTGGATTTCACATGTTCAACGTGGGAGTTCCACGAGAGTTTAGAGTATATGATTAACCCTAAGTATTCTGTTACTTGCATGTTTTGAAGCTTTTCACTTTTAAGAGTGATATTCATGCACACGTTTTATTTTTTCCCTAAAGTTAGATAGTTTGATTTTTTAAATATTGAGGCAAAAAAAAGATATTTGCAAAATCTTCGTTCATTTGAACTACAAGGTCACACAATTTTTCATTTTAATAGTAAATCATAGTATCATTTGGGAAAAGAGTGCGGGCGGCCGTCCTCGCCGGACGTGTCGACGGCTGCGATACGCTGTCGATAGTAATGATGCAGTCCTTTTCGTAGTTTTAAAGGACAACAGTGAATAAATGTGTCAGTGGTTTACGAGTAATATGTAAAACAATGTATTATGTTATATAAATACGCATCTTACGTATATAAGTGTGTTATAAGTTATAAAACTGTGAAGACATGCCGGTACGGTAAAAGTGTTAATATGTGGAGATGTGACGCACCCGCGCCCCGCTGCACCCTCGCTTACCCTCAACACCCGCAAGAGAGATCATCTGTGAACCCTGCACCCCTGCCGCCCCCCTCTTTACCGCTCCTGCCCGCCCTGCTCGCTGCCAACGGCCACATGGTTGACAGATTGATATTGCAGTCAAGTGTCAGCCATGAAATAACTACGCCTGGAAGGACGACATCGGATATCGGACTGAACCCGGACCCTTTTTTTTGTTTTGTTTTTTGTCAGTTTGTGTTTAAACTATTTGTGTGAGACAATCTTTACTAAAACAATTTGAAGTTTCTAGTTATAGTTTGGACAGCATTGGACAGTTTAATTGGCGTTAAGATTAAGTGTAATATTACATATTATTTTATTGTATCTATTTGTGTATAGTTATTGTCATAGTGTATTTTTTTAAATGTAATGTTTAGCTTAGTCAAGTAGTGACGTTTAAGAGGAAGGGCATGGCCGAAACAGGTGGCGATGAGGTTCGCTATCCATCACACCGCCAACCCTTCGGTGGCGCAAAGAAGAGGACGGAACGTGAACAATGTCGAATTGGCACGTGGAATGTGAGAGGAGGAATGGAAAGGAAGATGAATGAACTATGTGATATAATGATGGCTAAATGTTTGGATGTACTCTGTCTAACAGAGAGTATGAAAAAAGAGAGCGGTACAGTGCAACATAATGACACGCTCGTCATCTGGTCCGGGCGACCAGAAACAGAGAGGGCTTGTCAAGGTGTTGCAGCGTTACTGTCTCCTAGAATGGCTAAATGTATGTTGCAGTATGAATGTGTAAGTGCGAGAATAATGTGGATCCGGTTCAAAATCGGGTTGACAAGGGTGTTTCTTGTCATTGGTTATGCTCCTGTCAATTCTGAATGCGACGAAGTGAAAGATGCTTTTTGGACTAGTGTGAATGATGTAATGAGGCTTAAAAATACGAATGAAAGGATTATTATGGCAGGGGACTTGAATGGGTGGGTGGGAATCAGACGAGACGGGTTTGAGTCGGCTTTAGGTATGTTTGGGGATAAAAGGACGAATGATAACGGTAAAAGAATACTCGAAGTATGTTTAGAGTGGAACCCGTTTGTATCGAATACTTTCTTTTGATCATAAAGGTATCCACCAATATACGTGGGAAAGGGGGAATAAAGGTCAATTATCGATTTTGTAGTAATTGACTCTAGGTTGAGAGCCAATACCGTGGACACGAGAGTTTACAGAGGAGCTGAGGTTGAATCTGACCACTTCTTGGTAGTTTCTAGATTAAACCTCTTTCGCGGCTGGCGAACTAAAGTGAAAACGGTGTCGACTCCAACAAGAGTCAAAATAGAAAACTGCAAAACGATAATGTGAGAAGTAAGTATGAGAAATGTATGGATACAAGATTGAATGAGAAGGGAATGGATGGTCTAAGCATAGAGGAAACATGGAACCATATAAAAGTGAGTCTATGCGAATCTGCTAGAGAGGTTTGCGGAATAAGCACGCAAGGTAGGAAGAAAGGTGACGCATGGTGGGATGACGAGATTAAAGCACTGGTCTCAGAGAAGAAGAAAGCATGGTTATGTCTGATAGCGACTGGCAGTGCTTCTAGCGCGGAGAGGGATCGAGCGAAAGAAGCATACAAGGAATGCAAGAAAAGAGTAAGTGTTGGAGTGAAAGAAGAACGAAAGAAACGCCTGGAAGAAGAAGAGGGAATAAAAATGACAAATCACTTCCAAGAAAACATTAAATTGTTTTGGAAGGAGGTCAAGAGGTCCCGAAACGGCCCAGAAAGCGGATGCGTGAAAGTTGTAAAATCGAAAGATGGAAAAATGTTGACAAATGAGGAAGAAATAAAAAAAGAAAGATGGATGAAATATTTCGAAGAGGTTTTTGAAAGCACCCCAAGCGACAGTGTTCCCAGTGTCGAATCAGGTATGAATGATGATGAAGTGAATGTTGTCGAAATCAGCATGGATGAAATAAAAGATCGATAAAATGCATGAAGAATGGTAAAGCTGTTGGATTCGACAATCTCGCTGCTGAATACTTTAAAGGAGAGATAGCCGTGTAGTTCTCACATGGCTGTGCAAACTTTTTAACCAGTGTTTAGAGGAGGGTTACACGCCATTAGATTGGAGAAGGGCTGTGATCATGCCTCTGTACAAAGGTAAAGGGTCACGCATGGAATGTGGGAACCATAGGGCTATAAGCTTACTAAGTTCAGTTGGCAAGCTGTATGGTAGAATATTGATTGAAAGGGTAAGAATGAAAACAAAAGACAAAATTTGGGACATTCAAGGTGCTTTCATGAGTGGAAGGGGGTGCATGGATCAAATTTTCTCATTGCGGATGCTTACAGAGAAGTTTTTGGCAAAAAACCAGAAACTTTTCTGTGCTTTTGTCGATTTGCAAAAGGCGTATGATCGAGTTGATAGGGACAAATTGTGGAAGGTATTATCCATGTATGGAGTTAACACAAATCTTATACAGGCAATCGCGTCCTTGTACGAGGGAAGCGTTGCATGTGTTAGAGTGAACGGTGATTTTACGAAGTGGTTTAACATCACAAAAAGGTGTAAAAACAAGGCTGTGTAATGTCACCGTGGTTGTTCAATTTGTACATGGATAATTGTATGCAAGAATTGAAAGGTGTGGGCTTGAGCGCGAAAATGAACAGTGTGAAAGTATGTTGCCTATTGTATGCGGATGATGCGGTGCTGATTGCTGACAATATGGAAGATCTACAGTTTCTCGTGTCTAGGATGAACCAAGTATGTATGCAAAATGAGTTGATGATGAATGTAAGTAAGTCCAAAGTGATGGTGTTTGAAAGAGAGAGTACGAGAACAGCGTGCAATATAGTTGTGAATGATGAATACTTGGAGCAAGTGGATGAGTTCGTGTATTTAGGAAGTATGTTTTACAAGAGACGGAAAGGCTGATAAGGATATTGAAAGAAGGGTGAATGCAGGAAACTCCATTAATGGAGGACTGAACGCTGTTGGGGCAAATAAGAAATTGTCCAAAGAAGCGAAGCTAGCAGTCCACAATGGAGTGCTTATACCAACCCTGATGTATGGCAGTGAGGCATGGAACTGGCAGAGGAAGGATGAAAGTAGACTGAATGCTGTGGAAATGAGATCTTTGAGACGGATGTGCGGTAAAACCATGTATGACCGTATTACAAATGTGGATATCCGGAAAGAATGCAAGGCTGATGTGAGCGTAATGGATAGGATTAAGAAAGGGACGCTTAGATGGTTTGGGCATGTAGAGCGAATGAACGAAGAAAGGAGTGTGAAAAGAATATATGATGCGAAAGTGAATGGAAGAAGAAGTCGAGGACGCCCGAGAAAGACATGGCACGATCAAGTGAATCAAATACTTGAATCGGGTCGTGTGAAGAATCAGAATAACAGAAGAGTATGTATGAGACGATGTATGAATGTAAATGAAGCAAGAAGTGTGTGCCAAGACAGAGTTGTATGGCGGTCCGTCCTCTCTGCCTACCCTTGCGGGGAAACGGCGTGATGGTTAGTTAGTTAGTTAGTTTATCATAGTATCATCAGCGTAAATTTGAGGTTTTCCTCAGATGCCACATTTTGTTATACCAGTGACTTGTGGCACTCCACAGGTGATTTTTCCGAAGCCTCTTAAGACCCCTCTGATTTAACTGAACAAAGTAATCTTTACATCACACCTTTATTATTAACTCTCATCAAATGGTTATTCTGAACAAATCACATGCAATGTTGTAAGAATTGATATATGCATCAAAATTATATATCCTACTTACACTAATATCATTGTAGTTACCAATTACGTTCCTGCCGATCTTGTTATTATATTTTTTCAGGTTTTTAAAACAGCTCACAAATGCATTAGTTTATGAAATTACTTAATATGTTTTCAGATGAAGCTGTTACCTTGCTTAACTCTTCTGGCGATAATATTCCAGCAATGTGTTGCCTACCGGATTCTGGCGATCATCCCATTCTCTGGAAAATCTCACTACATCCTCACTCAGTCAATAGTTAAGGAGTTGGCCGTAAGGGGTCACCATGTCACTGTCATCACAGTGTTCAAGGAGAAAAATCCACCTGCAACTTATAAAGAAATCGTCGTTGACGCAAGACTGTTTTGGGATTTCAGTAAGTAACTTTAAAACAAAAAACAACACAAGAAAAAAAGGATTATTTTCAAGTTTGCTCATATATGAAAGAATTAATTAAATTCGCCAAATATTTAGTCTTTTGACAATATTTACCACCCAAATTAAATAACAGTTTATTTTAAGGTAGGTACGTTTTTATGGTAAAATAAGTTTTCATAAATTAATTTTTTCTACTCGTGAAACGGGCCCTTGCGCCAAACGATTTTACACCAAATGACGTCACCATAATTGTCTATCTCTCTGCAATTGCTCTCTCGATCGAATTCAAATGACGTCAGAGCCAAACAAGACCGATTAGGTATGTTTCTTTTTAACCATTTGTCTAAATCGATCTAATAATTCCGCAAATAACAATATACAAAAAAACTTACGTATTCAGAATGCACGTTTGCTGTTCTATTTGAATATTTAATTTTCAAGTAATTAAATTTCGCCCCGGAAATCCTCATTGAAAGAAAACATAGCAGATTCACAAATTAAAACATGTGTTCACTGATGCGAAAAATGCAAGAATTGTGAAAAAACCTTAAATTCGCGGGGTTAAAGGTATCTGTTAGTCATACCTTTCTTTTTGTTAATCTAACGTATCAGAAAATAATGATTTCTTGTGGGTTTTCTGAGTACGTTTCTAAAACCTCAAATCTGATGGCTTAAAGCGCAAGTTTGATTATTACATCCATAGTTGAATATTATAGTCATTTACATGGTACATTCTTAAATCGATCGAAAACGCTTCGAACATATTTTCGAAACTCTCTTTAAAACCCACATATATATATAAACTATTTGTTTAATATTCTATTTTCGTACAAAGAAATCACTTTGTAGATTGACAAATTTAAAGAAATATAAATAATTTGTATAAAACCACGGATATAATTTTATATTTTAGGTCCTAAAATATCCGTGGTCAAAGCAAACAAAGTTATTTTTTGATTTGTTTGTATAATATTACATTATTCCTTTAGATTTGAAAAAATCTTGTGGTCTCTTCAAGAGTTCTACAATAACTTTTTAATACCTGGGTTTTAAATGCAGAGTGAAGTTGAAAAATCCAAATGAACCTTTTTCCTGTATGTGCACAAAAAGCAGAGTTGACAATCTTAAACTTCAAAATGTTACCAATTCTTTCGCAATATATGTGTAGTTCTGTGTTTCATTCAATGCCTTAATTTGCGTTATTATTCGCTATTTGCAGTGGGTAAAGAACCAGACATCTATGCGCTCGAGGCAGTGACCCTCGAGGGAATGCTCAACTTAGTATGGGACGCTGTACAATTTACAACTGAAACTGCTTTCAACTCCACGAGTCTCCAAGACTTTATCGACAATGATAACTCCCACTTCGACTTGATATTTGCAGAGGTGTTCTACCAAGAATCGATGTACATGTTCTCTCATAAATATAAGGCTCCTATCATAGGAATCAGCACCATGGGATTCCAGCAGTCGATAGGAGCAGCACAAGGAAATCCCCTTGTCGTGCCGTACATGACTCACGAGTTTTTGAACTTTGCCAAAAAGCTGACCTTCTGCGAAAGAGTGAAGAATCTCTACTCAACTACCTATGACTTGTTCTGGAGACACTTCTACCTATTCCCAATGCACCAGAAGATGGCTGAGAAGTATTTTAAGAAACTACCGCAACCTTTACCGAAGTTGGAAGACATCGAGAAGAACAACGTTTCCATGGTTTTTATCAATACTCATTTCAGTTACGATCTCGTTAGACCGTATGTCCCGAGTATTGTCGAAATAGGAGGAGTTCACATAAAACCACCAAAAAAATTACCAGAGGTGAAAAAACAATTTTTTTTAATTTACACCATTGGTAGTCCTATGATTACAGAATAACTAATATTTAACGTGCAATGTTTAAAGGCTTATAATAGATTAGTCATTTTGTAGGTTATTTCTTAACTATTGCGGAAATGGTTAAATGTAAGAAAAATAAACTTTTTGCATCGATCAAAAAGCGATGCTATCAATGTAGTATATATTTAACGTATAAAAATAATAACTTTGTTTAAGACCACAGATGTTATTTTCACTTTTATGACCGATCGGTTTCGCTTAGCCTAAGCATCATCAGGGTACAAAATTAAACTGAACGAAACATACTTTTTTCTTTTTAAACCTAACTCAATATCTCATAATGAATCGAAAAGTGTGATGATATTTTTGAATTTAGGGTTAACTGCATGAATTAAATAATTCTATTAATCATTTTCAGAATCTCCAAAAGTTTCTGGATGAAGCTAAGGATGGCGCTATCTACTTTAGCTTCGGTTCGAACGTCAAGAGCAAGGACATGCCTAAAGAAAAGGTGGCAATATTCCTTAACGTTTTCAAACAGCTGAAGCAGCGAGTCATTTGGAAATGGGAAGATGATAAACTGGCCGATAAGCCAGAAAATGTTTTGATCGGGAAGTGGCTGCCGCAAAGTGACATTCTTGGTAAGAATATACATTGGTATTGTTTTTAAAGCCACTTTCAATGTAAAATGTTATTACACTTACCAAAAATTATGCTCTATAACTTCCCCGTGACATGCCAGCACTACCGTAATATTTGAGTAAATGACACATTTTCCTGTGAAAAAAAAACGTATACTTGTTTTTTTTATTAAAACAATGTCATAAAAAACACACCAACTACTCGTATGTACAATTTAACCAGAAATAATAATTTTAAATTTGTTCCTCGGCTAAATAAAAAGGTCTCTGTAGAATTAATTAACTGTCGCATTTCTCTTATCTTTTTTATGAAATTTGTGGATGGACCATTACTATTTTATTTGTTTCATGACACAAAAAAAAATCATACTTAAAGCTCAACACCCAAGTACTCAACCTCATTTTGTAGCATTCCTATAAAAGCAATAATGCACATGATTTATTTCTGAATTATACAAGGACAATTAGGAAAATTTTCAAGTTTTCAGTGAATAAAATTCGTAATCTGTAATCTTAAAAAATATAAAAAAAACACACTAAAACCTCAGTTAAAGGTGCAGTTTTAAAACCATCGCAGCCATTTTAGAAAGTTTTACCTAAAATTTCAGTATGCATTTCATAAATAATTGAAAAGATTACTGCTTAAAAATTGTATTCACTGGAAACCTTAGGTATTTATAGTTTTTGTGTTCAATTTGTACGGACAGTTTGACAATGGCCTTAAACGCCGAAACAGCTGTCACTAAAAATAAAAAACTGAAAATAGCAGAACTCAATAATAATAATATTAAATTTAATTCAATTAAATTATATCTTTAGGCATTTCCCTAACTACCTGAAATTAACAAATAAATCCATTTTAGGATTGCTTGTATTAGAAATCCAAAAATTGTGTATTTTTGGGTGGTGACCCTTAAATTAATAATTATACTAATTATTATAATTATAATTAAATAATTATAATTAATTATTATAACCTTAGGCATTTCCCTAACTACCTGAAATTAACAAATAAATCCATTTTAGGATTGCTTGTATTAGAAATCCAAAAATTGTGTATTTTTGGGTGGTGACCCTTAAATTAATAATTATACATAAAACAGTACAAACATACACATTTGTAAATATCTAAAACTTAAGGCTCGTATTGCATAGACTTACTCGCATTGATATGTTGCATGTCAAGTCTCTTTAATACAATGTCATCCATTGTACCGCAGTCATTATAAAGCAATTTAATACCTACGAGTTACTCGTTGATATGTTCTTCCAAGCATTTTTGATTCATAGATGTGATATGGTGAATTGATACAATGTAATATGACGTCGAAATAAATGACATATTTATTTTAAGATCAAAGGTTGTTTTTACACCTACTTTTTTATTATTCTTGTAAGATTTCAAAGACGATCCTGATCTATTTTTTACCTGCACGCTTCAAGAATAAGACTGACTGGATTATACCGTCTGTTAATCAATTAAAAAAACATTATTTGTACTCCTGCGCTGCTTACGATTGACTCTACAGTCAGTATTATAAAAAAATATTTTTTTCGACTTTAAAGAGCAGCACCGACATTAAAAAATAAATCTCATTAGTTCCTTCATTTTTATTCTTGTTCTTGTCAATTTATTTTATTCGCACAACAATTGATAAAAACTTTTTCAAAATTCGAAACATATTTGAAAATACATTATGGCGTTGATACTGAACAAAGAAAAACCTTATAAAAACCCTGTTACATTTGAAAAATAAAATATTGTCATTTTAAACTATATTTTTTATCGTTTTACAGCTCATCCAAGTATAAAGCTCTTCATCACTCACGGAGGACTCCTCAGTACCCAAGAGACCATCTACCACGGAGTTCCTATTGTTGGATTCCCATTCTATGGCGACCAGTTCCTCAACATGCAAAAGGTCGAAGAAGTTGGCTACGGAATCAAAATGTCCTTTGCCAAACTGACGGAAAAAACTTTTGCAACCGCCCTGTCCGAAGTTTTCACAAATCCAAAATACCGGGAAAAAGTCACAGATTTGTCTGCGAGATTCAAAGACAGGCCTAATTCTGCTATGGATACGGCCATCTATTGGATTGAGTTCGTTATCAGGCATAAAGGGGCCCCTTTTATGAAATCTCCCATTTCTGACCTGAATTGGTTTGAGTTCCATCTTATTGATATTGCAGCCTTGATCGTGCTTGCAGTTATTTTAGTTTTATCAATTATGTTTTTACTCATTAAGACTGTCTGCAATGTGATAAAAGGTTCTCAAAACAACACCAAATTGAATACTAAAAAACGTCAGTAGTTGTAATAATGTAATATTGAATTCAATCGAAGTTCCTCGAATTTAAAGTGAAATTTTATTACAATGTTCACATATTGTCGCTGGAAAGGCAAAAGGGTTGAAGCGCCATTTAGCGAAATTTACACCAAAGCATGTTAGAGCATTTTGTTATTGCAATAAAATTCACAAGTCTTCAGTACCTAGTTAGATTTTGAAAAAAAAAGTCGGATAACTCTATGCTCTCACTGAGTTACCTAAAGCGTGAAAAATCTACAAAAAAGTCCCAAAGCCTTCTCCCAAATGGTAAATATATTTCAGATAGCTAAAGGGCCACAAAAGTCTTCGGAATCAAAAACGAGAGTCAAAGCATTCGATGCAGAAAAAAAAACTGATCAAAACTGCATATTTAACTCATTTTTGACCAAAGTGTCACTTGAGCCCTTTTGCCTTTCCAACGACGATATATATTTTTTATTTCACTTGAACCTATGTAGAGACATCAAGTTTGTGGAATCATAATTGTTTGTAAACATGTTACCAAATACTAAAAACAATATATTGAATGATTATACTTTTTTATTTATTTATGACTTATTTGATTATTACTCTTATCCTAAGGAAGTTAGTAGTACCTCTGCATCAGAATTCGGAAAGAAAATTTTATGACGTTACACTAAAAGCATTTTTAAACATCTTTTATCAAAAATACTTTTGCTGTGTAAGCATGAGAACGAGCTAGGGAATAGCATATTCTGAAATTAGTTATTTTTTTGGTTCAATTCTAATTTGCATACATACAGTCTAGGAATAATATAAATAGAGGCATAATTGAAATGTTCAAGTATAATACAAAACGTTTATTCTAATATGTGGGCGTTTAGGCATAATTTAATACATTAACAAATTTATATATTAGATGTATACACATATAATTAGCTAATGGATACTATTTAAGTTTCTTAAAAGCAACATTAATGTTTTTGTACTGAACCTTCTAACAGTACCTCCTACATCTTCAGCCAATGTCTCTATTAAGTCTTGCAGTGTCATTCCACTAGTATTATCCGTCTGTGTGCATTTAACCTGATGATGGAAACTGAAAGGCTGTTCGAAAATAAAGCTCTAAAAGGAGAAAACGCGACACTGCTCAATATCCCAACAGTGAAACAACGTAAGAAATTGTATTGTCACAAGACGAAATTGTTTTTTTGTTGTTGGCAGTTTGTCATGGAAGCGACTCTCAACTACAATGCTTTATAGGGATCTAGCTAGTCTACCAGATATAGTTGTCCATCGCCTTGTACATTTTTAATTAGAATATCGATGGAACATTAAACATTTTTTTAAATAATTTTTCATCATAGTGTTTCTACTTTCAACATAATATTGCACGTAGGTGCCTTTTTAAAGGTCATAGAATTTTGTCAATAAGTTGCGTTATTTTCTTCGAATAGATGTTTTATAGATTGATTACTAGTGTTTATTTTTAAATTTGGTATTTAATATGACAGTTAAAACTTCATTCATTTTTCATTGAAAAATTACTTCAATTGAAGTTAGACTACAAAACTACAAAGAACTACTTTATTTTGCGGCAGTTTAGTTGCAAAGTTGAACCTTCAAAGACTACAAAGTAGTACTTCATGTTAAGTACTTCAATTGAATTTCGACCTCAAAGACTACAAAGAACTTCTCCATTTTGCGGTAGCGCACACTTCAATCGAAGGTCGACTACAAATACTTTTTTTTGGCGAAGAACTTTTGTCGATTTGCTAGTACTTTTCGAGAAAATCTCCTTCGTGGAACTTTTCTGGCACCAGGAACCGGTTCCAAAAAGAACTGGATAAAAAAAACAATCAATCATATTTTATTACGTACACCCAAAATAATGAGCTGAAGTAAGTGTTTATTTCTAAAACTGAAAACAGGTTTTAAATAAATATCTAAAAAACGTCTTCATACATAAATTTCAGAGGTGTGACCTTATCATCGACGCCTTATATTATATCGTGTTATAAAATATAATTCTTAAATATTTACAAAGAATACCTACTTTGATTAAGAACACTTACAAATAGAGAAAGCGTTTATGATGTTTTATGATATCGACATTGATGCTAATGGAGAGATCAGATCGAGGTCGATCGAGAGAGAGAGAGGTTTGTTTCACGACAAGTGTGATTTTTTGGTTTAGCAGGCTTGGTTTTGCTAAACAACAAATACACGAGGTCGCAAGGAGGAACTGTGTGTTGGCAGAGTGAGACTTACGCGTACCAGAGGTGTGCGCGAAGTATTCGCTGCCGGCAACTAGCCCTGCACACAAACAATCGAAACTGCCTTTATCAAGGCAACCCGCTAACCCCCCAAAAATCGAATTTCTTTCAGATTTTCGTCCCCTCGACCGCTGCGAACTCTCACGCTATGCCCCCCCCCCTCCCCCGACGAATGAGACTTCCAAAAATGAAGGGCACCAAGAACGCGCACCCTTCAAACTCCTCCTTCACAAACAGCCCTATCCTCATTGACATCCCGGAGGGAGTCATCGGGATTAAATTGAACCCGTACACCAACGTGCACGAGTTCATTTACGATACAACTGCCCCCCAGGAAGTAACAAATGAACTCGAAACGTCCAGCAAATCGGTGCCCATGGAGGCTGAGTGGCAGAGAGTTGCAGCGTCAAAACGCCCGCTCTCCCCACCAACACCGACCTTCAAGCTTGTCCAAAAAAACAAGTACGAAGCCCTCCCGAAGGTAGGAGATGAAAACTCCGTCGCACCTCCGCCACTCAAACGTCCCGCACCGACATCGCGTCCTACGCCGACGTCACGTCCCGCGCCTGCTCCTGCTCGCAGAGACAACAAATACTCTGAAGCCATTGAAACAGGCAAAGCAAGCACCAGGGTGCCGCCTGTGGTCATGACTATTGGCAGCATGACCCACAATGAAATCACCGCAGAGGCCAAACGTCACATCGGTACAGCCGTGTTCAACTTTAAATACAACCGGGGCGGTACCATCAGAACACTCACGGCCGCGCTACGGGGTGAAAGAAAGGAATTCCATACATTTCATACAGAGGCAGACAAGACCAAGAATACCGTCATCAGGGGGCTACCGAGGATGCCCACTGAAGCCATTCTCGAGGACCTAGAAGCCCAAGGATTCCCGGCAAACGTCTCGGTCGAGATGACCACACCGGGCTCCGAGTACCCACTGTACCTCGCCCACTTCGGTCAACAGACCAATATGAGCCACTTCAAAGCTGCCGTCAGATACCTTTGCTACTGCGAGGTATCTTTGACAAAGTACCGAAGCAACCACCTGAAGCACGGTACCCAGTGTCACAGGTGCCAAAATTTCGGACATGTGTCCAGAAATTGCACCCACGTCGCTCGCTGCGTCAAGAGCGAGGAAGCCCACGCCACGACAAAATGCACCAAGAACAACAGGGAACAGCCCGCCAAATACTGCAACTGCGGAGGAGCACACCCCGCTAATTATAGGGAATGCCCGAAGAGTGGCATACATAACCGCTCTCTAGCACAGAGCAAGAACCAGTAGCGCCCCGCAACGCAGGGCGCCAGAGGCGCAAGCGCAAGCCCCGTCAGCCAGAGTAAACGGTTGATCTTGGGCAAATGTCACCAGTGGCGGCACGCCGAGCCCCCCACTATCAGAGCAGCGGCGTGAACCGGAGCCCGAGAGACGCGGCCTGAAACCCAACAACTCTTCTGATGACGAGGACATCATGTCTCTTCTCCAAGGCCTCATAAAGGTCCGCGGAAAGCTCGCCACCTGCAAATCCAAAGCTGAAAAGCTGGTCATCCTTATGGAACTACTATCCGACACTATCAACGGATAGTGAAATTTATTACGTAAACATCGTATGCGGAAACAACAAAAAATGACCTTCCACAAAAATGACCAGAACGATGCAGAGGAAGCAGCCAAAGCCGAGCAGCCGTGAACATAAAATACTTAACTTCAGTCAAGTATATTTTTTTCTATCAGTAACAAGTTCAGAACTTTTGTACAGCTTTTTTATCTTGTCCTTGCTTTAGGGTTTTTTTTTCCAGTTAAGTCCTTTTACCTAAGAACTCACTGATGTAAACTGAAATTCAGTCAATTAAATGCAACCATCAGATGGTGATTGTAATAAAGCCTAACGAGCCGCAGTACTAGTTAGATAGACATTATGAGGGATATTTGTATAAGCCCCAGCTAGTTAGCAGAGGATTACGAAAGAATCCAGAAAATAAAATAAAATAAAAACTGATGCTGATTAATTCTTTAACTTGACTGTTTCTAAATCTATAGTTTCTCGAAAATATTCTATCAAAACAAATTAATTTTCGTTGGAGTTAAACGGAAAATGAAATATTTCTCCTTGCATTTTAATTTTTTATATAATTCAATTGAATTAAATTTAATATTATTATTATTGAGTTCTCCTTGCATCTTCAAACCAAATGACACACGCGGTAAAAAAAGCACCTAAAATAACCTAACAATACCTAAAAGTATCTAACGGTACCTTAAAACACCTAAAATTACCTGACGGTAAAGTACCTTAAATTACCTTAAAATAGTTAAGAGTACCTAACAGTACCATAAAATACCTAAAAGTAGCTCATATTCGTTATTTTATAAATTAATTAAATTCTACAGAAAAACAACCAAGAATAACAAAAAATGATAACCTTGATATTTTTTAAGGTTTTGGGGCTAATGGCATTATAATAGTGAACCTGAGTTAACGTAGATTGCTATTGTTAAAATAACAAGATTGCAGAAGATATCAAAAGTAACGACAGCGAAATATCGTGATTTTGATAAGAATAGTTCAAAGTTAAAGATACCGAGAAGAGTGGAAGAGGTTTGTGGAGAATTTTACTCAACACAGGATGAACGATGGTTTTGTTGTCGATGATATATGAATCAAATTCATTCGTGTAATGTTTTGTACTTTACTTTTAAGGGGTCTTACTACGCTCGAGTGTTCAGAAACTGTTGATTTTTCCACCTAATAATGTACATCACGGCTCCTGGAGTCCAATAACGAAACACTGTTTTCAAACAAGAGTTTAACAAGCCATTTATCATCTTAAGGGAATACTTTATTATGCTTATAATTAATTTTCTATACATTTTTCTCTTCCCTTGCATTCTCTTTCTAGAGAATATTTTATATATAAATATATATAAATATGTTTTATTTTACAATAAGACATAAGATAATTGTTTCAATTTTTTGCACAGTGTATTGCAAAATTAACATATAAACTGTTCCACACTATAAAGAACAAGTTTCTTGTGTTTGGTGAGGGAATTTCGCTAAAGTAATAAAATAGTGCTTAGTTTTTACAATACAGCAGAAAAATTAAAAAGTAGCTGTGTCAAATTAGTTATAGTAATAAATTTTAGTAGATAATGATAATACAAGGTTTGTAGAATAAGCAGGAAAATTTTAATAACAATAACAATTCTTAAGGACTATCAAAGATGTTAGATATAATATTTCAATTTAAGCTGAAACTTATGAATATTGTATATAGTTTTTAGATTTACAGGAAAATTGTTAAAGTAAGTTATTCCTAGATAGAGGTAAATATTTTGAGAATGGTTAGTGTTAAATTTTGGGATTTGAATGTTATTCTGATATCCAGCAGACATATTATGTTGTAAGTTATTTAGCTGTTTTTCTTTATAAATTTGTATTATTGAATTTTTTTTTTTAATTGTGTCATCTATTGTAGATACATTGAAAATTGTGAAAAAAAAAATCAGTAGATAATGTTGTTTTTTTAAGATAGTATATAAAAAAATACTAACTGATTTTTAAAAGAAAGGAGTGATTATTTTGCTTTATAAAACTTTCCCTAACACCAATGTTAGCAACACGCATCCTGAAGCCGCTGAACTTGCGTGTGTCAGCGTTAATAGTTCTGGTATTATAATTATTTTAACAAGCTGTTTTCCACCGATCTAAAAATCATATCTGGTTTTTAGAAATGTTGTACTTGTCATTAGTGACTGGTTTATCGTCCATGATAAAATAAGCACTACATGAGGGACCGAAGACGTGTACCATCTCCCGTCCATGGTGTGGATTGTGGAGCGTTTAGAACCACAATAACTATAAAAGAACCCGAAACACCAAGAGTTTGTGGAATTACGCTAAAAATATTCATATTTCTAAACCTTGTGGCTTCTTAACCCATCATTGCATGAATTAAATATACAAAATTTATAAATATTCAAAAATACCTAATTTCTTTGAGAGTATGTATGAGTGTGAACTTTTCCAAATTGGAACTGATGGGCGTGTTGAGAAAATAATCTAATTAAAAAGTATATTTTCAAACCCAGACAAGCCATAAAGTACTTACTTTGGGTAATGTTTTTAAACTGATATTTAAAAAGAAAAAAATATTTGTGAAATGTGTGAATTACAGCAACTATTATTTATTTTGGCAAGCCAAGTTTTCTCCCGTTTTTTATTTATTTTTTAAAGTAGAGCTGAATAGGTTTTTTTTGCTACAACTGTTATACGATGATAACGTTCTTAGATTACGACTAGGTACTACTGTCAAATTCGTCACGTGTATGGTAATCATGTTAAATAGACAAAAGGAAATAAGCCGCTTTATTTTGTGAATTAACTGTCGTATTATCAGAAAAGTAAATATGAAAATTTTCGGATTTTAAATAGGTAAGTAGAAAAAATCAGAATGAAACCAAAAACCATCACAGTTAACACAATCTACAGTGCGTATCTTTACCATTAACATCAACACACTCGTATATCAAAAATATAGCAGAAAATTAAAAAGGTTTCTCGAATTGTAAAGTTTTATAAAAAAATGCAAAGGTTTCTCTGTCTTGATTTTTTACTCAATCGCTTCAATTATTTTGAACTCACAACGTCATTTCCAATATGATCTATCAAGCATTTTAACATCCAGGTACATAAAATTCATGACGCTTTGCTTACTATTTGACGGGTAATTAATATTTGTCAATTAACCAGACAACGTGCCAAATTATTATTTTTTCATGTTTTTACTGTTAATTTCTTAAAAATTAAGGTTACATTTTTTAAATGTGGGTTATTCCCTTCTGCTTTTTTACAGTAGAAAATTTAGTATTTTAAGCTTGTTGTCAATTTTATAAATAAATTGAAGGCAAGTTTCGCTAGGGAGTGCAAATCGAAAATTTTGCGCAACTCATTAAAAATATATATATATTGTTTCAAAATACTAAACAATTTTCACGCTTGCGTAGTGATTAGTTAATTTATTTAGGATACGGTGAAGCAGGTTGAGGAGAAGTTGCTTTTGCTTCGTTAGTTCTTCTGATAAAAATACAAAAGTAATCTTGCGAATCATATTCAGAAAACCCCCTTCAGGCATTCGACGAGTTCACTTTTTTAGTCTTTAAGAATTTTCAATGTTAGGGAATTGTACCTTAAGGTGATGCTAAAATAATCCATGCATCAAAATCATCAACGCTTATTTCCTCAAATCAAGACACAAAAGCACAAATTCAGGGAGACTTTTTGAACCAAAATATACGACCACCTTTTCTCAACGACACCATAGCACTAATTAATATGTATTTCTTTCACAAAAATATCACTGAATGGCTATTGAGAATAGGTCACAAAGGAATTGAAGACCTTACGAAATAGAACTTGTAATAATATTGCTCTGCATATCCATTTTTTTTAATTTATAAGAAAACTTTATTAATTAAGTGTTTATAAAGCCTAATTCTCAATATGTATTTAAACGTGTAGTTTTTTTTCTTTGTTTCTATTTTTTATTTATTTAGGAAACAAAAAGTCGTTAATTAAAGTGTATATATAGTAAAAATTAACACATTGTAGACCAATTAAGTTCCATTAAATGAATAAAAGTAGATAGCTATATAATATTACAGATTGTGAAAAGTGAAATAAAAATAAACATTAGATATACATTTTATATGATTTTAAGTTACGATGCATGTTAGCTAATGTATCTTATTTCTAAATAATAATTAACAAATAAAAATAAAACTAGAATAGGTAAATAAGCTAGTGTAACATTACTTCTGTACTGCCTTGAACCTATTATCTGGTTAAATACATAAACGGTCGGACGGAATTGTTATATGTACACTTTAAACAATTATTTAGATACCACTATGTGCTGGTGATCATCGAAATGGCAGTTGCCTTGCAGATCGAGTGTGGAGTTGCAGAGGAATCTAAAGAAATCTCCTTGTTCAAACAATAACGTTTAAAAATCTTTTGTTGATTCGGTAAATGTTTTTTTGAAACAAATTGCATTGTTTTTTTGTGGTGTTTTTTTTCCCCTGAACACGGAAAATGAAAATGACAAAGGTAAAA
Source organism: Drusus annulatus (assembly GCA_022651775.1). Taxonomy (NCBI): domain Eukaryota; kingdom Metazoa; phylum Arthropoda; class Insecta; order Trichoptera; family Limnephilidae; genus Drusus; species Drusus annulatus. The sequence goes on from JAGWCC010000408.1 coordinate 1,064,069, forward strand.
ACATATATACGCATATTTATTATACTGGTATTTAGTTAATTTATTAATTTAAGATTATTAATCCACCATTAAAAATCGCGGGTTTATTAGACTGACGCGACAGACGTTTCACACGCATTATACATATCATAACATAGATAAAGATATGTAAATTTCTTCGTGTGAGACTTTTTAAGAATTTATTACCACTTAATTGGTGCTTATACATATTTGTAACCCCGTAAACGACGTACGTGTGTCAAATTAGACCAGGAACATATTATTTGGAGTACACATTTTAATTGAAATTTTTAAAATATTTTATTTTTAATTTAAATTTAAACTAATCTTCTTATTATTATAAATAAAATGTGGCATTAAAATTACTCCTTAGTAAGACTTTTCACACAGTCGAATATTGATGTTAAAGATGACATACTTATACTATCGAAAAAAACATGGACTTGTGAATTCTGTATTTTATGCAACACAATCTTTTAAGCTCGAAAAAATCACCTTTTCAATAAAAAATAAGGATTTTGGAAACACAAATGCACTTAACTTTTCAAATTGACCCAAATATTTTTGCAAAAGAAAATATTATTTGGAATACGATACCAAAAAACAGCGCCCTTGAGGTCTTCCATCTTTCACAAAAACGGCGCTTTAAATATTATCCAATACTAAAATGTTACAATTTTGGCATGTTACTGCCATACCCTGAAATTCACCACAATAATCATTCCTCTTCAATGTCCACAATTTTTAAATTCGCTGTTAAAAAAAAAGTTACACTTAAGGTAAACATGGGTCAATTTTGACCCAATAGAAAATATACGTACCAGTAACTTATGTTGCAGGGTTCTGTGCAACTGCGGAACGCCGCGAACGGTTTGTATGATTATCGCATGGTTATTGAGTTATGGTGGATCAAAGGTTAGTCCGGGTTTAGCAGTTAAAGGTTAACCTGTCCGGTAATGAGTTTCTGACAAGAAATCGGTACCGTGAAAGTGAGTTCTTTAAGTAATTAAATTTTTTTTTTTAAATGTCAAAACGTAGAATATGAAAAACTAATATTTTTTTGCTTAGAAACTGGCACTAAAAAAAGATAATTTAACTTTTAAAAACTTAAATTGACTTCCCAATATATATGAGCCAGAATGTATTTGGGGCCGCGAACCTTATCGCGTTACACATTTACTTTATTATTTAAAACATAAGTATTACAGAAGTACAAAATAAAAAAGGTAGTCTTAGAAAACTGTCACATGGCGGTTTGTTTGTAGGTTCTTCCAAACTAAACATTTTTGACTTAAGTATAATGGTAATTAGTAAGTAAATTTCACCGAGAAACGATATTTCAATGATTACTTTTGTATATTTACAGATGATAACAGGCACACTATTCGCGTTTGTGTTGCTGTTTTTGCGGCAGTCAGGTGGATCTAGGATTTTGGCAGTGATTCCTTTCTCCGGAAAATCACATTACATCAGCATAAAACCTATTTTAGAAGAATTGATCATCAGAGGGCACCAAGTCACAGTCATCGCAGCTTATGCTGAAAATTTTACCAACCCGAATTATAAACATATCAAAGTGAACAAGAAAATGCTCTGGGAATATGGTGAGAGTTTGGAAATGCATGTTTTTCGTTTCGTTTAAAAAAATTCAAATTCAAAACTTTGTTTTTACTTATATGAGTTTATCCAAATGAATATAATTTATAAATAAAAAATATATTATGTTTAACACAAAAACATGTACAAAAAGTTTTTTTTAAATTACGATATGTGACCAAAACGTGTTTACTCTCACACTCCACAATAAATAATAAAAGTATATGTGTCTAGCTGAATTTGAAATCCGAGACCTCTGGGCCCGGAGCCAAGAAGCTCCAGAGCCACCAAGGATTAGGATGGCACATGGGAAGTAATCTCTCTTCAAATGAATGCTTAGGTACTCTTGCGTATTAATTATTGTATTTTCAGATGGAAAAACTACGGTGTCCTCTTTCGAAAGTCAGTCAACGGAATTCATGTTGAATTTTGCTTATCATGGAATCATTTTTACATCAGAAGCAGTATTTAATACGCCAAGCCTCCAGGACTTCATCGTCAACGACAATTCACACTACGATCTGATATTGGCGCAAGTACTGTATCAGGAATCGTTTTACATGTTTGCTCACAAGTATAAGGCTCCCATTGTTGGAATCCACGCCATGGGATTCTCGAACGTGGTTGGTTACTCCATTGGAAACCCATTAATTCTTTCTTACATGAAGCACGAGTTCGTACCTTTTGGAAGGGAAATGAGTTTCCTTCAAAAAATTAGAAATGCATATACTACTATCTATGACCTTGTTATGAGGAAGCACTTTTTGAAGAAACACCAGGAATTGGCTGAAAAGCATTTTAAACACTTGCCAGGACCACTGCCGTTCGTTGGAGATATTGGAAAAAATATATCCATCATATTTATGAACACTCACTTCAGTTACGACGAAGTTAGACCATACGTTCCGGGAATCGTTGAAATTGGAGGCGTCCATATTAAAAAACCTAAATCATTACCAATGGTGAGAATGTCTCAAAGTTCCATTATTCAATATGCTGTAATTTTTTTTTAATAGATCTAACTTTGTTTTGAAAATATGTTGTCACATTTCACTATGTTAAACTACGTAACTAACAAGTAGGCAGAGAGGATGGACCACCATACAACTCTGTCTTGGCAGACACTCCTTGCTTTATTCACATTCATACACCGTCTCATACATACTCTTCTGTTATTCTATCTCTTCACATGTCCCGATTCAAGTATTTAATTCACTTGATCGTGCCATGTCTTCTTCTAGCATCCCCGACTTCTTCTTCCATTCACTTTCGCATCATATTTTCGAACTCCTTTCTTCGTTCATTCGCTCACATGCCCAAACCATCTAAGCGTCCCTTTCTTGATCCTATTCATTATGCTTACATCAGCTTCGTTTTTTTTCCGGATATCCACATTTTTAACACGGTCACACATAGTTTTACCGCACATACGCCTCAGGGATCTCATTTCCACAGTATTCAGTCTACTTTCATCCTTTCTCAATCAGTTCCATTCCTCACTGCCAACACATTAGGGTTGGTATAAGCCCTCCGTTGTGGACTGATAGCTTTGCTTCTTTGGACATTTTTTTATTTGCGCCAACAGCGTTCAGTCCTCCATTAATGGAGTTTCCCGCATTCACCCTTCTTTCAATATTCTTATCAGCCCTTCCGCCTCTCGTAAACATACTTCCTTAATACACAATCTCATCCACTTTCTCCAAGTATTCATCATTCACAACTATATTACACGCTGTTTTCGTACTCTCTCTTTTAAACACCGTGACTTTGAACTTACTTATGCCAAATTGTTTTATTTTAGTTTAAAATCTGCCTTTATTTTTCACCGTTCTACTGGCTAAAGTTTCCACTTAACTAAAGTGGGGTCATTTGATTAAGCTTGTGAATCTAATGTAATGCAATCACTCGGATTATTTCCACGCAATTTCGTACAAAATGATGACAAAATTGATATTAAAAACTTTGAAGTAGGTACTACGCAGGTCTCCGATAAATTTCTCGCCGCTAAACAAACAATTACCTAAATATTCTTTTCAAGAGAGAGAATCGCGAAACAAGTCTAGTGCCTTTAAGGGCAATCAAAATTAATTATTTTTCTTTGTGATTACATCAGGGTATCTCATTTCTCTAGTTTAAATAAATGTAATTAATTGTTTGTAACAGGATCTTCAACAGTTTCTGGACGAATCGCCAGATGGCGCTATCTTCTTTAGCCTAGGCTCGAATGTTCAAAGCAATGAAATGCCGACAGAAAAAATTGAGATGTTTTTGAGGGTCTTCAAAAAATTGAAACAGCGCGTTATTTGGAAGTGGGAAGATGAAAACCTCTCCGGAAAGCCTGACAATGTGATGATTGGAAAGTGGTTACCACAAAATGACATTCTAGGTAAGTTTGTGCTGATCATTATTATAAATTACTCACTTTCTTTGTTGCAACTCATCCAGTTCAACATTCCTTGCCGTAGACTCAGGAACAATGAATTGCCGTTCCTCAATCATCACTCTACTAATTATGGGTATTATTCTCCACTATCCGGAATGTCGAGACTTATGGTATTAACTCAATCCATGGTCTTGAAATTTTTGGTACCAGACTAAATGATTTTTGTCATTCTTGACGACTCTACCGAAACTTTGACTTTACTTTGGCTTTGATTTGAATGTTCTTTCTTATGTATATTTTATCCAATTTTTGTCATTGCTTCATTAAAATATAATATATGTGCTGTTCTTTCCATGTTGTTCTTTTTCCCCATTTCGTGTTGTGTATTTTTTTGTAATTGGACAATATTCTGTTTATAAATAAATAAATGAAAATGACCATTCGTATTCTCTTATGTTTATTACTAGACATTGTGAAAAAAATGTAAGTTATAAGTATTTTGAAGTCTCGTTATCTAAAAAGGATAATTTAATATGTTTTGTCAGAATACAAGTTAAAAATATGTTATAATATTATATACCTTCTTGAAAAATCAAAGCTTTTTATACCATGATTAGATCTTACAGATACTCAGAATAAGATTAAGACATATTCTGATTATGCCCGCAGCATGGTGAAAGGGGCATGGTTAAAAATAAATAAAACATGAAGTTTTTGAACCATAATAATGAGTCATATCGAGTACAATTCCACAGTTGGGTCTACAAATTATGATTTTTATTCAAACACGATTGAAAAAACCCAATATAATTTTTTATTATATGTAAATTTAAAAATCGGCAATTTTAAAGAATGCCCAGATTACTATAACTTACTATATTCATTAAATTTACTTACATTGTCTGAACGTAGAATTATTTGCGATTTAACGTGCTTGTTTAAAATTGATAATTCATTTTTTTATAACATAGACATAAAATACAAGACACGTCATATTCATACAAATCTTACGAAAAATGTAGCACCACTAGTAACGTCTTGTTTACCGTTTCACCCGCTTATGAAAAGGATAGCCATTCAAAGAATATGTATGTACGGATGGGATAGCTATATAAACGTCCCACGCTAATGTTATAATCGGGTATCGCGCCATTAGCCGAGGTTGTCTTTCACACACTTGTATTTGTATTTCTGCATTCGCTATTTCACACCGTTTTCGGGTCGCTAAGAACCTTGTGAATAATTGCATTTATTGAATTGAAATAATAAGTAATTATTTGTATGGGGATTATTTATGATGGTATTTATGAATGGAAAGAAACTCCATAAGATACGTTTTTGCTCCCGAATGATTTTTACACCTACCAATGCATTTTTTCTCAGAAAGGAGCCTACAGCGATGCATTTGTGACAGCTGGTGACAGGTTGTTTGTCGAACGAATGTTTGTGTGATACTAAACGCAGTAAATCTCAGGTATATCTAGCTGACTCGGTTTAGTGCATTCACGCGCGTTGTCTCAGTAACGTATTTAAATTATTTAATTCATCTAAGTTTTATACCCATGATTTGTTATATTTAATTGCATTTCATGTAACAATATCATTTGGATAATTTGTATAGAGCCATTTTTGTGAAAAATCACCTCAAGGGCGCTGATGTACCTGTCAGGACAGTTACAAGACAGTACCTACCATATTTTTATGACAATTCTACTTCGAGCTCACAATATTACACTACTATACGATGAATTCAACATCTGGGAAACAAATACACTGATATTGATAGATTTAGTACATCAATACCATAATGTAAGCGCATCTTAGTAAAGTTTTTTTTTGTCTAGCAGAGCTAATTTGTTTGATGAAACCATTTAACTCTGGATGTACCTCCTATTTACTTCTATTTTTTTTTATTTCCTGTACAATATATTTGCACTGCTTATGAGTGTACTTATATTTTTAAAATGTTAATATTGTGTAAAAGCCTTTAACGGTCGTAAATAAATAAATAAATAATATTGTGCATCGTGATTTTTTTTTCAGCTCATCCAAAAATCAGAGCCTTCATAACGCACGGTGGTCTAATGAGCACGCAGGAAGCGATTCATCACGGGGTTCCAATTCTAGGATTTCCATTCTACGCCGACCAATTTCCCAACTTGCAGAAAATCCAATACAAAGGACTCGGCCTAACTCTGAAATTCGCAACACTCACTGAAGAAGAATTAACCAAATCATTGAATGAAATTCTAACGAATCCAAAATTTTACGAAACATCTCAAGAGCTTTCAGTCAGATTTCGTGATCGCCAAAATTCACCGATGGATACGATGATGTTTTGGATGGAGTATGTTATAAGACATAAAGGAGCAGTTTTTTTAAGGTCCCCCGCTCTAAATCTTTCATTTGTTGAATATTACATGTTGGATGTGTTGTTCGTTATCTCTTTTATGATCATATTTTTGACGCTTTGCTTGTGGATTGCGATTAAAATAGGTTGCACATTCTTTTTCCAAATAAAAAAACCCGTTCAGTCAACTATTAACAAACCTCTGAAAGAGGAATAAGGTTTTAGGGAAACGATAAATAAAAATCGTTCTTTAATTTTGGTATATCAATATCAGGTTTTTGATATTTTTGACGTAGACTTTACGTTGAAACGGTAATTGAAATCATTTTGTTTCATCAGTAATTTTAATTATTAGTAACGACCACATTCAACAGATGGCGTGATTATTATTTTTGTCATTTAGTTCTTACTTAGATGGGGATTGAATTTACTTTAATAATGATTAATTTTAATTTAACTAATGGATTTTTCTATTTCCAATGTCGATTTTTTTCGTATTTTTTTTTTGTACCTATTATATCATAATAACAAATCTCATTTATAAGAATTATTAATATATTACAAAAGAAAATACTCTTCCAAAAATTTGCACCGACCAATAAATAAATTCACTCACGAACCTGTTTTTAATTTAATTCAAAATTATGTTAGTGCTTATTCCAGCAGGAATGGGTAGATGGTGTTATACCCAATCGGTAACATTACATTAAATACAACAATAATATAATAAACTAAGAGTGTATATAAATAATGAAGTGTGATACAAAATGGCCACCGCATCATCTGTGTCCAATCCAATAATTATTCTTTAAATATCATTTTTATGCTTGTATCTTAAAAAAAGTTTTATGAAAACATTTACAAAAATAAAATCTGAGAATAATGAAAACATAAAGTTAATTTAGTTATTTATAATAAGTCATGCAAATTGGCGTGAAAATGTATTATTAACTTTCACTATTCGATTCATAATATTTGTCTGTGTAACTATAATAAGATCGAATTGTGGTAACTCATTACGCTCCAAATTAAAACGTTGTTTTGTATGTATTACAAAATAACGTAGCAACGGAAAAAAACCAAACCTAGGCTTTTGAAGGATTAGCTATCTTGGATAGCTTTATTTGGTTGAGATAATATTCGATTCTTCCTGTAATTGCCTAAACTTAGAACGAACATTGAAATACACGGGGATTTTATTAATAGTCTTTAAGTTAATGTTTCAGGAGTCCATTTTAATACTAATGCTTAAAATTATTTATAAAAAAAATCATTATTTAATAAAATAAAACGTTTTCTTTTAAATTCTACTTTACGAGTATAATCATTTTTACGCGTGACGGCTGTTTTGACTTCCGAATGCGTTGTCTGAATACGATAAATAATAATAATAATTGTAAAAAAAAATTGTTTTCCAACTAAATTGGTAGGTTGATATGGTTCAGGTTATCAACACAAATAAGGAGCCGTATTTCGACGTATGAATTGAAAAAGAGAAGACAAAGCTTTCGATATTTTACTATTTACATTTTTTATAGTGTTAGCAAGAAATGGTATTAAAATGTTAAGCCATTATGTAATGTATTTTTTCAAGTTAAAATTTTTTGGTTCATGTTGTGAGGCTGGAAGGAGGGAGAAAAGAGAAGGATATAGGGAAAATAAAGAGGAAAGAGAGTATTTGGAGATTCAATCGGGAGTGGCGGTCTTGTCTGGTCTGCCTCAAAGTAGTCATTTTTTTATATTCTTCAGCAGTGAGGATATTATAAGATCGATCATAAACACCGTATTGGTTTCTCTATCGGTTTATGTTGTGAAGTAGCATAAAGTAGTAAAGCTATAAATAAATACCGTATTGGCTTCTTTATTGGTTTATGTTGTGAAGTATCATAAAGTAGTGTAGCTATAAATAAATACCGTATTGGCTTCTTTATTGGTTTATGTTGTGAAGTATCATGAAGTAGTAAAGCTATAAATAAATACCGCATTGGCTTATTTGTTGGTTTATGTTGTGAAGTATCATGAAGTAGTGAAGCTATACATAAATACCGTATTGGCTTCTTTATTGGTTTATGTTGTGAAGTATCATAAAGAAGTAAAGCTATACTTAATACCGTGTTGGCTTCTTTATTGTTTTATGTTGTAAAGTATCATGAAGAAGTTATGCTATAAATTAATACCGTATTGGCTTCTTTATTGGTTTATGTTGTGAAGTATCATAAAGTTGTAAAGCTATACAAACAAAGTTAATACTACATACTCATTCTCATTCTTAAACTCACTCATTATAATTATTGATTCTTCCACTAATGCTTCTTGACAACAAAAAAAAAACATTCAAATTAGTTTAGATTCGTCTAATGTTGTTGTAGGACAAACAAAAAAACAAAAATATGCTGAATACCCACCCATATAACACATTTTTGTAAAAAATAGACAGTCGACCTTTGAGATATGAGATGGGTAAATAGGTAGTTATGCATTTTTTTAAATATTATCTTTATCAAAAACAGCTGGTTGTTCCAAAAATTTTAAGCATTAAATCTTTCAGCGATTAAATATTAATGAATTAATCTTTATTAAGTCTTATTCGGCTGCTCTGCGGTATTACAAAAATACATCTTAAATATGATATGAATCGATAATATTATACGATATTATTTAAGTTATTATATCCATGTTAATACTTTTGGTCACACATTCATAATTTATTTGACTTTAGCGCTTTTCTAACTTCGTCTTTGAACTTATTTTCCAGCGATAAAATAAGATATTTGCACACACTATTCACAAATTCTATCATTTAAAAAACGGTTATTTGTTATGTTAATATTGATTTATGTCAATGTAAAAACATGTTTATTTAAAAGCCGATTACTCATAAAATATATCATTGGAAATATAATGTTATCAGAAGTCTATTTTCAGAGTTGTTTAATTTTTTTAATCAAGTTTACATAAGATATCTGGAAACAGGAAAACCAAAATAAAATAATTTATTTTTTTAATTGTACGTGAGACTAATATGGCAATTACGGAAACCAAAAAAACCCAAGCAGGAAAATACGCCTTCTTAAATCAAGTCAAAATGAGTGGGTATTGTATTAGATTAAATCTGTGTGCGAAAGGAAAAGGGGGGTAAGTCAATAAAATCCAGTTTTGAGTTAAGAATGCAGAGTTGTTCCTTAAATGCATATCTACCAATAAAAAAAAGATGAGTCAGAAAATAAAATAATGTGCTTTTATTTTTTGAAAAAGGACATGTGACAAATGCCATAATTACATACAAAAAACTAAATTCCTAAATTTGTTTTGGCTCTCCTGAAAATCTGCGTTTATTGACTCATTCCCCTTTTCCTTTCGCACACAGAAATATTCAAGGAAAATTTGGCAATCAGAATAAACTTTCATTTATCTAATATCATTTACTAAAAGATCCCTCTAATAATGTTTCGGTGGAAACTAACTCGGCCACACAGTGTTATCAGAAGTCTAGTTTCAGAATTGTTTACTTTTTTAATCAAGTTTACATAAGATATCTGGAAACAGGAATACCGAAATAAAGCAATACTTTTTTTTATGTACGCATTGCATTAAATGTATTGTTTTAATATGTGCAAGAATCCTTTATTTTTGTGATGCCTGTCCCACACTCTTGATGAAACGTGTCGCCGAGACACTAAGCGATTTTTTTCAAGAGATAAAGGTGCCCGAGTGTTTCATTTCCACTCTCGTATCGCGTGATTATTGCATGAATTTGATTAATTGTGCAGTTAATTAGAGAGCCCTCACCGAGCGAGTATTCTCTTCGTATCATTCTGCCTTACCCAGTGATCCCTCGCGTCTTTTCACTTAGATAGAAAAAGCTACCACGGGACGGAGTGCAAGAGAAGCGACACGAAGAACTGCGAGACGATTTGAACGTGTCTATTGGACGCTGAATATCTCATCGAAAATATAGAGCAGGCATAACAACGTGAAAAAACACATATGCAACGAATGTATACTTACGTTAAAGAACATTAACAGCTTGTTTTTATCTTGAAGACATTGACGAAACCACAATTCAAAAATGGTAAAAAAATTGCGAGTAAAATTTCCACAACGTTTTAGGTTACGCTTATTTCAAATTTCGGCTATGACGTCACGCGGGTTAACGTTGTAGGCGGTGCGTAGTCCCGACGACAGTTCGCTGTTAGAGGAACTTACGCCATAATACAACAATACCACAATCCAAATACGATGCTGCGGTCTTAGATCGTTTTTTAAATCCATATTGTTCATTGAATATATTGCGATTCCACATTTTAACAGAATCGTTCATTTGTAGAAATACCACATTATTTCATTATTTAGCGGTTCCCTCTCGATAATACGAGGTTATCGAAACAAAAAATACTCATAAGTTAATTTTCTGACCACCGTGTACCTAAAAAAAACTTGACATTCCTCTGATGCAATGTACACAAGAAAATATATCTTTCTACGAGTATCTAGCTTCTCATAAACTTGTTTTACTCTCCATACAGTACGTGCTATGTATATAGAGTGTAGAAACAGCTTCATACTTCATAAGGTCGTGGATATTTGGTTTAGTATTCAGTCATTCAGTGTTCGTCAAGCAAGTGATGCATCGAGTGGACAGCACCGCTTGCGAAACAAGTTGTTTATCAAATAAAGTGTGATATTGTTGACATAAAACAATGCTCGTGTTATAACATCAGATGATAAAGAATTGATCACTAGGCTATTGATGTAGTGTTGACATCACTTTGAATGTAAACGGAATACTTCTCATTCAAGACCAATTTACTACAAATTTAAGGTATGTACATTTTGTTATCATAATTTATTTACGAAATGGGGTTATTACGTGGTTAAGTAGTTTTAAAATCTTTTTTATGACCACGAATAGAGTTTTAAAATACGTTATCAAAAACAAAAAAAACTTCACAAATTACACAAATGAATTTTAAAAGTACCCACTTAACTCAACCTAATGGTTTCGCCGCTGGAAAGGCAAAAGGGCTTTAGCGTCACTTTGGTCAAAAATGAGTTTACATAAATATGCAGTTTGATCAGTTTTTTTTTTTCTGCATCGAATGCGCTGACTCTTGTTTGATTCTGAAGAATTTGTGGCCCTTTAGCCTTCTATATTTTATTTACCATTTGAGAGAAAGCTTGACTCAAGCGACACAAGTTTGATACGTTTTTTTAGCTTATGTCACTTCAAGTAACTCAGAAAGAACATAGGGTTACCTGAGCTAACTTTTTTTTAAAACCCACCAGGTACTGAAGACTCATTTTTTTATTGTAAAACAACAACAAAAACTTTAAGTGTTCTGGTGTAAGCTTCCCAAAATGACGCTTAAGCCCTATTAAGATATATTCCTACTTGCCCTGAAAACAAACCTTTGTACATGAATGTTTGTGTGTATGAATGTTTTTATTTTATAAATAGAACACATACACTTTGTTTTTAACCACTTTTTTATTTAATATTTTGTCTACCGGTTTTTATTTAGTTTTTATTTTATTTTAATTTCTCTTTTTGCATTATTACCTTTGCTCTAACTCTACTCATAGTTATCTATTTTTTTTAATATGTACGTGTCTTTCGATAATACTAAAAAATATTTAACAAAATCAAAGGAATTCAAAGAACTAACGGTTAACAACTATTACATATATTTTTTTAAGTTCAATCCAAAATAAAATTATAAGCAAAACCCAACCACCTTAAATTAAATGAGTTTATTTTAAACTAGGATCTACATATTATGTCTAAAAAGAGCTAACTAACAAACCATTAAGCCATTTCCCGGCAGAGAGGATGGTCCGCCACACAACTTTGTCTTGGAACATGCTCCTCGTATCACAAACATTCATGCATCGTCTCATACATACTTTTCCTTTATTCTGACTTCTGATCCAACTTAAATATTTCATTCACTTCATTGTGCCACGTCTTTCTCGGGCGGCTCCGACTTTTCCTACTATTAGTTTTCACTAGAATATAATATTATGTTATAGATTTAATTAAATAAGGCATCCATCTAATTTTGAATATACCCACCTGAGTCAATTGAAGCTTAACTAGTGTAGGTGTCTTCTCTTAAAAAAATATCTCTTATTTGTTCCTTATAAAGATCTTACGTCAATTTACTCTAGTTAAGACACTGATACAGTGATACTAATACGGCAATTACGGAAACCAAAAAAAACCCAAGCAGGAAAATACGCATTTTTAAATCAAGTCAATAGTAGGGACTTTTTATAAGATAAAATATTAAAGGAAAATTTTCCTTTCGGAATAAACTTAAACGCTCTTTAGTAAAATATTTCTCTAATAATATCCCGTTGGAAACTCAAAAATCTTTCTTCACCCCGAGTATAATAGGCTTTCTTTGTTATTATTTGTTTTTTTTATTTGTTACCAGATCAAAGAAGTAAGGTTTTCCCAAAACACTTCACTTCACTTTTCTCATTCTACTTGTTTCGGAGACAAACTGGACTCATGTGTAGTCATCAGATTTAATAAAAAAATAACTTTAACCTTTAAGTTTTTTTAAAGTTTGGTATATAGTTATTTACTAGGTGGGGGTTTAATTCAAAATAAACATTGCTACAGGAATTTAAAAAAAAAAAACAATTTTACTGATCAATTATTATTTCAAAAGTGTATTGTAATTTACCTGATTTATAAAAAAATAGTACACAATTTAATTATTTATATTACAGCTTGTACTCGTAATTAACAAATAAAGTTTTGAAGTTACAAAACACGTACCCTTTATTAAAAAAATGAATAATTCTCTGTCCTGTCTCTCACCAGTATTTGTATATGAACTAAAACTCCCAATTTTGTATTATTTTATTTATTTAAAAACATTAAACAAATAAGACCTAACATAAAACAATTAAAAGGGAAAATAAATGAACCAGCTAAACTCATTCGTCAATGTAATGAATATACTCATCTTGATACAATCTAAACCTTTCTATGATTTGATCATTTAGCAAAATTTAATAATGTCTGTTTCTTACATAATATTGTTTTACAAACTACCTAATCAATACTAATACTATTTTTTCTTTTAAGATGGATTTCCGATTACTTCTACCAATCCTGCTTTATTTGTGTTCCCTCCCCCCATGCACCCCCGCCCGGATCCTGGCCTTAATCCCCTTCTCGGGCAAGTCCCACTACATCAACATCCAGCCCATCTTGCAGACTTTGGCAGAGAGGGGGCACGACCTTACAGTGGTCACCACCCACACGGAGAAACACCCCCTGCCCAACTACCACCAAGTCGTCTTGGACAACAGGACTTTCTGGGACTCTTGTAAGTTATAACCAAACTTATAGTCCTGCCGCTGATAGCTACGTCGTGACCTCTTTTAAACTCTTTCACACAAAGGACACGTGTAACAGAAAGAGAAGGTTACAACGGATCTCTCAGCGACAGGGCTTTATCTTGCTTTTTCATCTTTTATATATTAGCCAGAAACTTTATAAGTTAGCAAAGAAAGATGAAGCCAACTGATTTGCCAGCGTTTAACTCTGTACATATTCTGTTACTTTTATGTCACACTCGTTTCACGCTCATTTTTTGCACCTTTCAGATGGCATTTAAATCATATTATATAATTAAACTTATGCAGTGTTAGGCAATACTAGGTTTCATAGTATAATTATTTAGAATGGAGACCACCATGGTACTTGCATATGCCTAGTTTGGGAGGTCTTAATATTTAAAAAAAATTGTATCTGTAAAAAAAAAAAAAATTAAAAATGGTTTTAAACAAAGTCATTATTTCATTTTCATTAAATACGTCAAACCGCAATTCAGTTTCATTCGTAGATTCAAGTTTCATTCATAAATTCTTTTTGGTTTGTCTGTTATTCGGTTACATTGCTCGTATATATCTATGTCGAATTAAGAACTAAAGCAAACCAACAAAATATAAAAAAAACGTTGATTTCAGAGAACTTAGTAACCATTAGTAAAAAAAAAACCCAAAGCGTGACATTAAAAGATGAAAGCAACCTATAAGATCTTTTTATCTAATTTTAATAACTTTTTTTAAATTTTCTGTTTTAGTTGGAAAAGACATGGACAAATTTTCTTTCGAAAACATGGTCTACCCTAAAGAAATGAAACTCCTATGGGACGGAACGTATTTCAGTACCGAAGTCGCCTTTAATTCAACATCACTTCGGGACTTCATTCGGAACGACAATTCAAAATATGATTTGATATTCTTAGAGTTATTCTTTCAAGAGGCATTTTTAATGTTTGCGCATAAATACAAGGCCCCCATTGTTGCAATAAGCACCATGGGATTCACACAATATTCTGGGGAGTTCATGGGGAACCCACTGCACATGGCATATATGCCACATGAGTTCCTTTCAACAGAAAGAAAAATGAATCTCTGGAAAAGGTTGATGAATCTTTTTTACACGTCGTATGACATCCTAGGAAGAAAGTTTTACTTGCAGCCAAAACACGAGAGACTTCTGGAACACCATTTCGAAAACCTCTCAAGACCTTTACCCAATCTTAGAGACATTGAGAAGACAATATCCTTGGTCCTAACCAACACCCATTACAGCATAGACGTTATAAGACCCCACGTTCCAGGAATAGTGGAAATTGGAGGTGTTCACATTAAGGAAACCAAGAAGCTACCAGAGGTGAGAACTCCAAGAAAACTTTTCCAAATTGTCTCACCGAAATAACGATAATTCTCACATCATAAAACTTAATTTGCGGAGAGATCGTAACCAATTTAACAAGTAAAGTAGTGCCTTATTTATATAATAATTACCATTGACTTCAGATTATATGTTAGCTCATTAACAAAAATGTAATGAAAGTGGTCTGTTGAAACAAGATAAGAATTATTCACTTCCAATTTCAGAACCTTCGTCATATTATTATCCAATATAAACGAATAAAACTGTGTTGCTAACAAACTTCATCGTGTCAGAATTTCATCTTTTTTTTACGATAATCCACCTGTTATCCCATCAAATTTTTGACATTAATCTTACGATCAGTATGCGTAATCTTATCAAAACCTTGTAATTTATTTTCAGAGTCTTCAAAAGTTTTTGGACGAAGCTGAGCACGGAGTCGTATTCTTTTCTCTCGGATCAAACCTGAAAAGCAAGGATATGCCAAAAGCCAAAATCGAGATGTTTCTAAACGTCTTTTCAAAATTGAAGCAAAGAGTATTGTGGAAATGGGAGGATGAGAATATGCCGAGAAAACCAGCTAACGTCCTAACTGGACTATGGCTTCCGCAAACTGATATTTTAGGTTACTTTTTTGTCTTATGATAAATTGAAAAAAAAAATCTATTTAAACCAGCGCTAATACTTTTGGTTTCAAAGTTGCCAACGTTAATTATTTAAGTAATCATTCACCTTATCAATAATATTTTATCAATATCAAACAAAAATTTATCTTCTCAAAAATACCGAAAAAACTATTAAAAAATAAGAAAAACCATAATCTACTTCAAAACTTAATCACTTAATCACGGGTTTTACAGAACACATACACGATTATTAACTTTATTATTTGTCTTTCAGCACATCCAAACATCAAAGTGTTCGTGTTTCACGGTGGTCTGCTCAGTACATTAGAGGCGATCCACTTTGGAATTCCCGTTGTGGTCATGCCAGTTTATGGTGACCAGCACCTCAATGCAGACAAAGCAGAAAGCCTTGGCTTCGGCACCAAATTGGCTTTCCGGTCTCTTACAGAAGAAAGCATCACTGAAGCCTTAACGAAGATCCTCGAAAATCCAAAATACTTAGAAAATGCCAAAGAGCTTTCCACAAGGTTCAGAGATAGGCCTCAATCCCCCATGGACACTGCAATTTATTGGACTGAATATATGATCAAACATAAAGGAGCGAACTTCATGAGGTCACCAGTATTAGATTTGGAGTGGTATGAATTTCACATGGTTGATGCAATGATTGTAATATTTGTTGTTATTGCGTTAGTTTTAGGGTTGTTTGTGTTTTTTATCGGAGTTGTACTCAGAATAACAACCAAGCAATGGAGGAAAATAAGTGAGAAAGCTAAAAGTAAAAAAATGAAATAAAATATATACCAATAAAACTTAATTATTTGAATTTTTAAACTCTTCCCACCTTCCCAGTCACACTCATCCAATTAAATGCAAGCTGTTACTCCCCAAAACCGCCTGAGTTTCGTAATCTTTTTATAATAGAACAATGAAAAAATATGTGACAGACAATATAATTTCCTGTTATTTCTAATTATGTTTACAGTTTAATGAATACTTTAAAGAACCATAACATTAATGAGCTTAAAAAAATGTTAATAGACTTCGAGAGTTAAAAACACGAATTCGAAAAAAATATTTTTTATTGTATCGAGCTACACAAAATAACTTAAAAAAGGTCAATATTTAATAAAAAAAGTAAACATTTTTAAAAGATAGCCAACTTTCCGAGAAAGACCTTGAATGTACAATCTTCTTCCGAAATGCTATCACGAAAGATAATGTTCTAATTTATCAAAGCCTTACCACAGCACAACGTACAGTGTGTGGAAAATAAAAGAATATCCAGCAACTCTGTTAAAAATTCTAAAATAATCAACACAAAATAATAGAATATTTAGCTACTCTGTTTAAAATTCTAACATCATCAATAAAAATAATAGAATATTTAGTAACTCTGTTTAATAGTAACTCTGTTTAGTAACTCTGTTTAGTACCTCTGTTTAATTCTAATATTATCAATACAAAATAATAGAATATTCAGCCACTCTGTTTAAAATTATAATATTATCAAAAAAAATAATAGAATATTCAGCAACTTTGTTTAAAATTCTAACATAATCAATACGAAATAATAAAATATTTAACAACTTTGTTTAAAATTCTAATATTATCAAAAAAAAAATAATAGAATATTCAGCAACTCTGTTTAAAACTCTAACATTATCAATACAAAATACTGACGTTGAATAACTTCTAGTATAGGTACCAAGAAAGATAACAAGAAAAATATGTTTATCTTATATGACACAGTTAATTTAAATGATACAACTCCACGTTGAACCGAGTTGTCATAAAAACCTATGATTTACCACAAAACCTCAATTTTTTTCTCACTCTTACACTAGCTTAGTTTATTTAAATTAGTTTCATACCAAGGTTAATGCACAACTCGTACACAACTATTTATTATCATAGTCATTTAAGGTTCGGAGCCCCTTAATGCCTGAAATTATTTTTCGCTCTAGTCAAAACAATTCATTTGTTAGATTCCCCTCCCTTAACAGACGGGTTTGATTCGTTGCAAAATGTACGTCAGTTCCTATTAATGTATGTGTTGTACTGGTAATCCGCTGAAATTGATCCATTCAGTGCACAGCCGGAACATACGCCATACACGTGTCTTACATTTGTACACGGCCAACATTTGCCGCAAGCGAATGGGGTTATTATTATAGCTCCTTCTTGAACTCACTAGTCCGGCTTCGGAATGTTTTTCTGGTTTTTGTGTTTTTTCCTTCCTCAACCAAGGGAACTTTCAAACCAATACTTACTTCTAACTGTAAAGACATGCATGTGTGGAGATAAAACTAAATACACTTTTAACTCTGACACAAAAAGGACATGAGATTTACTGCTTGTATACAACACTTACCATCACTTTTATATGTATATAAAATTTATTTGTATGTAGGTACTACGCCATCTACTTTCCTTCATCTATAATATTCGTAAGTACTTAATCTGTGAGAAATAGTTTAGATGCAGGCGGATTCTCAATGTTTTATACGAGTGTTGTTTATTTGTTAGTGTTTGTATCTGTGTTATCTCCTAAATAATAGAAAAATAAAATAATAGCATGAACAATAATCAGAAAACGATTTGCTGTAAATGTCGGTTTCAATACAACTATTGTTAGTTCACAGTGTCATTTACGCCACGAGCTATGATTGCTTTGTTGTGCCTATTGAAATAATAACCTTGATATCAACTTTAGCCTACCTGCATAACTTTTTTTTTTTTTAATACCTACATGTATTGATTGCAGCTTTTTATTATTATTTCGATTCTAATAACTTTATCTAATTAGTTACTCGGTAATTTATTTTTTTCAGAATGTAATGACTTATTCTCAGAATGAGAAAAACTTTGTGACTGATCAATATATAATATTTTCCTGGAAACTCATAGAAGAACGAGTTTTTAGTGGAACAGGCAAAATAATCACTAGCAGAAGGACACACATTGATGAGAATTGTTATAGTTTAGGTGTTTATACAAATAACAAAGTCCTCATCATCTTATAGAGTTAGAGCATATTTTTTATTTTACTCTGTTCCATATCTTAGGGACATGTTATTAGTTTTATAAACTCGTATGCATGATAATCTGTTTGATATCATAAAATCTGTTAATGGTTTAGAAACTACATTTTGAATATATGTATTAGTAATAAAATATGTATACCAATAATCTATCCGAAAGTATTATTTTCGAAAAGGAAGAGCAAGTGTTTAGATAATTGGTATAAATATATTTCAATATGATATGCTGAAAAATAATTACTGGAAAACAATTATTTAGTAGTTAAAATCTTTGGTTGCGTAATAAAGTTTCCCGCAAGTTGTTATGTGCATGCAAGTAAATACCGTGTTTAAATAATATAGAGTAAACATTTGTCATTCTTCTAAACAAAAGCAATGTTTTATTTACCTTGAGAGTCGTAAGATAAATCTACAATCTATGGTTTCTATGAAGGCGGAGAAAATATGAGATAAAGAACTAACGAATTATTTTCAAGTTCCATTGATTTTTAGCTCTCCACAATAAGTATCTACAGTAGCAACGACCCGACTTTATGAATAATTACGTCAATCTGTAACCTTGCATCTGTAAAAAAATTACGAAGGAATGAATTTGGCAATGTTATACTGCGTAATACCGTTCAATTTGAAAGAATTTTTTCTTTCACAATTAAAAAAAATAAAAGCAGATTATGTTCAAATTTTAAGTTACAGTATTTTTGTTTGAAATTTGATTTTTATAGAGTGACATCTAGCAATCGTTTATCGAATACTTTTTTACTAAACGGTAAATTAATAAAAAGATTTCAGGCAAACCCTCGATGGAGGCCACCGTATTTCCATCTGCAACCAGAGATGTCGTTAATGATGTTGTTATTAAATCAATATTTTAAAACAGTCCTTTTTAGCAAGAGCCGCAATCTTTCGACACGAGATGTCAGACAACACGTTATGCATATAACGTCAGAAAGCATTCGTGCAATATCTGACGTTTTTCTTCAGTGTTATCCAAGCCAAGGTCTCCATATCAAAAGCGAGGAAAATAATATTAACGTACCTAATAACTAACTATAAATAATTTACTTTATGAATACTCCTGAGCGTAGGTACATACAAGTGTAAACTTTTTAAAATTGGAATTGAAGGATATGTTGAGAAAACCATCACGTAAAAAAATATAACTTTAAAGTCCTAACCTATAACGTATTTTAGCTGATATTATTATTCTATATTTGAAATGGGTGGATTATAGTAACTAATATATTTTCTCAACAAGCCAAGTCAAATTTCTGTGTTTTTTTACGGGTAACCAGTAGTAATATGATAATACTCACAACACACACAACAAAATACTTCTTCAGACTAAAGTCATTACTAATATCCATCACGTCAATAAAAACATCACCAAATTTGATGGCTAATGAGAAAAAAATAATCTAAATAAAATACAGCTGTTATATAGTTTAAACGTGTGGATGAAGCAAAATTATCTTAAATTCATGAGCCGAAGTGATGGAAAGTATTCGACAAAACGGTTCTACTCGTGACCGACTATACAATCAGTACTTAAAACATAAACAACTGAACAAGACAAAATAGCAACAACACATCGATAAAACTTAGTTAATGTGACAACAAAAAACAGTAGTGAGTTTATGAATAAAAATAATCATTATGATTTTTAAGTATAAAATGACCGCAAGGAGGTAATCAACTCTATGACTTATCATAATTGAAGAGAAGTTTAGATACTTCATAAATAGTATGATATTAGGATGTGATGGTGATGATGACGGTGATGCCCCTGGGAAGACTAACTAGGTTAATTAACTGCCTCGCAGGAAATTTGGATATTTTTTACACGAGCTACAACAAGTTAGCTATTAAGTTTTAACTATATTATGTAATTCTTGAAAACTATTTTTTTTGTTTTTAAACTTCTTTTTACCTTTATCTTTGTGTAATTATGATTACCATTTTTGTGTGTTTGTAATGTTTTGGTGTAAAACTGTTTTGAAAATATAAAATAAATAAATAAATTTAAAAATAATGTTGTTTGTGAGGCCCGTTTAAATTAATTTAAATACTGGAATAAAGTAAGAGTTGGAGAAGTTTATTCCACAACGGTATCAGTAAATTGATACTTTAAAATACATACAAAGCACGTTTTATTTATATTAGGTTCAAACCAACAAATTGTGTATTATTATCAAATTTGATTCGGATTCGATTGTTCAAGTGGTTTATCTCTGCTGAGATTTCACGATAATAAACAATATTTAAATAGGTAGGTGATCCCAAAGGTAGGTGAGGTATTTTATATCACGGTAGGAAGGTTATCCAGCAAGTAGTTCAACAAATTTAGTTATTTACCCAAAGCGGTTATCGATTTACTTCCCATTTAGAACAGTTATGCCTAGAATTTATATTTTTGAAACGGTTGTAATGATTTGTTTTATTTATTTATTTATTATTACTGATATTGTTTTAGTTTTATTTTTAAGGCAAACATTAAAGGCAAAGATAACCTATCATTATTTAAAAAAATCTTAATACTATCATAATAAACGGAAAGCGTTGCTTGTGCAATGATGGAGGACCTAGCTAGTAGGGGAATTGAACCCACAACACCCGGGTACGAATCCGAAACGTGTGTCCACTCCACCATTAACATATTCTGTTATTGTGAAATTACATAATATGAACGGCTGGTGCGATACAAATGTGTTTTTATATTTAAATATCCTTAACTAGTTGCAAGGGTATTTTCTGCAACTATATTCTAGTAATTATTTTAAATAAGTTGCGAAATCCTAGTAACCAAGGTAACATTTTTAAACATATTAGAAAGCAGTAATGGGCAACCGTTCCATACTTCCAAACCATATAAGCGTCCTTTTTTTAATCTTATTCACTCCGCTTACAAAAACAGTTTTTTATTTGAATTAAGGATATAAGTGGCTAAATACAGCATACAGGCGTCTATAAATATATTTCAACTTTTTTTGTCCCTTAAATAAACGAGGTTGAAGAGGCCTGCTTAGTTCAGAGTATAAACTATGCGCATGAACGACAAAAACGGTGCCTACCGCACAAACTGTCAGTCGACGACCAACGAAACATCAACTCATCACCCATGTTACGCATGGGTTCGAATTTTAAATGTATCTCATCCTAAACATTTCGCAGTCTTTTTCTCAGCTTGAAGTGATTTAAAACGTGACTTTAAAGTGCATTATCTTAAAGATTAATTTAATAATCAATTGTTAAAAGCGTACACAAGCAGCTCAATGTGAAATACAATAAACCTTAATAATGTCTGAAAATACAGCAACATAAATAATCTTTGATAAATACAAAATAAATTATAATAGTGTTAAAAAATGGCTTTCTTAAAAATGGTAGGTATTACGAACAAGAAACATTATCATTATTAAAATTGTCAAATATTTTAGGTAACAATGTACTAACCAAATAAGTTTTGACCTTTATTGAACTAGTTCAATAAATTTAACATATTTTTATGATAAAATACATTCTGATCTAAGGCCATCAAACTATTTGATGTGTGTACATTGACGTTTTTACCCACCCCTTTTCACAAAAAACTGTATTAGGTAATCATTTTTGTTTTCAATTTCAAACCTTAATCTTCCACAAACATATTTGGTATTCATAACATTATTGTATATTTTATTTGTTTTGCATAAGTGAAATCATGACCAATATTACAAATGCACATAAAAGAAAAACCACAATATCATAATAGCGAGTGGTAAACAATGGTATTCCGACGACAATTTTTAGTTTGTAGTTCAATGCTATTACTTAATTATTATATGCCATGTTTTTTTCTTCATGAAAATTAAGTTATAAATTGAATTCAATTGTTTATTACATTCGAAACCTTATTGAAAGTAGAATCGTCTTAAAACCAGATTCTTTATGGTTTAAATACAATTAATCTTTTCGGAATAAGATTTATTAATGTTATTTAAAGAAACTCCATAAGTTCCTTAAGGGTTTCGTTGTAAACTGAACTTTTTTAATAAAAAATATTATGAATTTCATAATTTAACAGAAAATTATGAAGGTTTGAATTGTTTAAAGCCAATACTACGAAATTGGTTATTTTAAAGAATTTGGTATTTGGTATAAAATATTCAAACTTTACAACAGTCGAAACCGCATTTTTTTTCTATGCAGAAATTGTGTTTTAAAAAGGGTTTTTGAAAAACATTTCACCAAGGACCATTAAAAATAACATGTTTCATTTGAGGTCTGACTCAAAATACACATTGGTTTTATTCTTGGAAGGGCATAATTAAACAAAATTTGACCTACACGTTTGATACACATATTTTTCAGCTCTAATTTTATCATTTTATGAACCGAATAATTTACATTACTTTTTTTTTAAAGAGCACCTTTTTTAGTCGTCTTTTTTTACAAACATTCGCAAATTTTATTATTCGGGGTAATTTTCTTCTATCAATAGATATATATTCAAACCGAACCGATTAAATACAGTCAAACTTAAAGGTGATAACAATGTCTTATTTGTTCATAAACAAAGTTATTTTTAAAGAAATTAAAAAACAACTTGTTTAGACCACGGACATTATTTTTTTTATTTTTGTGACTGACCGGCTTCACTTTGCCTAAGAAAGTATAATGTTGCCTAAGCTACATGTTAAACCATAAAGTGATCGCTTTCTACGAAAATATAAAATTATTTTTCAATTTATCTTGTCTCTGATCTGATATTTTTTTCCTAATGTGTATTAATTCACTCTACCCCAAACACATAATCATAAATTATCCGCCCATTGAACTAAGAAATACCATTCTTTAACCAGCTACCACTTCCACTTGCGCGAAGTGTCACAACACGGCTTTAAAAGCCGTATATTAACACATATTTCATACAAATTCATTTACGCCATCAAGCTAAAAGCTCAAATTTTATCAACAAATATTGTTTTCTGACAATCATTGAATACCGCCTGCATCCAGCAAATATGTGTTAACTTGTACGGCTGATAGCTCTATTTTAACCTCTCACTCTTTCTCAAAACGACGCGTGTATCAGAAAGAGAGGTTATAATAGAGGTTTCATCCCCAGAACCACACTTAGGACATGTGATTTCTTTGGTTCCGGTCGAATTATCATTTCATATTTCGAATCGTTCATTGTGGCCATGCCCACATAATACATAACCTAGGGTCAGTTAAGAATAATAATCAGAACATATTTTTTTACACCATTTTCCACAGATTTCGTATTGATAATCATTAACTTAAGTCTTAGCACTTAAAAATGGCGCCAAACGTCACTTCGTACAATTCTTATGCAAGCAATACCGCTCATGATTTATTTCTAAATTCTACATAGGCAGTTTACAATTTCAAGCGCCATTTTTGTAAAATATCACCTCAACGGCGCTTTACAAAACGTAAAAGCTGTAGCTAAGTTTCCAAAAAACTATCTAAATACCCAAAGCTATGGCTAAAATTACCTTATTGATTTTAACATACTGTTTTTTTATACATATCAGTTGCACGAAAAGACATTATTTTACTGGTAATTTCAGATGCTAACGGGTTAGCCTAGCTTTGTAAATTAGATAAAATCTGTTATTTATTGATATGACTTTCTGAATGATCACTCCTTCCCACTAGTCTTCGTTTTCGTTTAATTTTTGCTAATAAATTAAGTTGTATAAATAAACAAGTTACATATTTTTCGTGCCAAATAGTGTGGCCGGAGTAATTTACTTTTCTTCTTTGAGCGATGAGCAAAACTTCTATTTTCCACCTTATTCTTTCAAGAACTGTTTCTTTCCATCCAAGATATATTTGAAATTGTCGGAAGGATGGTTCATACTAGGTTATAGTGGAACATCTCACGCATTCTTCCAGGAAACTATAGTGAGAAATACATATTTGCCTTGTTTTCAATCTACTTTTATTCTGTTCATATAAGTTTAGTAAACTCACAATATATCCGCGTAATACAGAAAATTCGTCTTCTTTTGTTCAAAAGATTTAATAACCAATCCAAGTACCTAGTAAATCTGAAAAAATTTATCATAAAAGCACAGAACAGTCAAAGTGAACTCAAAAACCTGACTCAAATTTCGGCACTGGTGCAGAAACTCGACTTCGCCTACGTTGCTGAGCGTGATATTCGTACAACGGTGTAACCGAAGCTTATTTAACCTCAGTTGCATTAATTGACCTTTCTTTAGAAGTAGATTTAAAAATAAACAATATTTCTTGCATTCCATGATACAAAGTAAAACACTTGCTTACAATAAATGAGAAAGAAGTATTTTATTGATGTCTGCTAACTATTACATGTAAATTAAGTTTTATAATCTTTATCTAAACCTGGAGTAAATTTTCACCTTAACGTTTGCTCAGTTTTGATTTGAGGAAGCAACTGTTTGCATATTATCTGCAATATGATTAACAAGAAAAACAATGCATTTGGTCAAGGTTCAGCATCCAAAAATACACACTTGTTGACTTTCTAATACAAGCAAAACCACAAATCATATATCTGTTAATTATATACGATTAGTTAGGAGCATGTCCAAGGTTTTCAGTAAATACGACTCTTTAACAGTAATATCTTTCAAATTCTTTATGAAACGCATACTGGAATTTTAGGTAAGTCGTTCAACAGTTAAACCGTTGTTTTCAGTAAAAACCTCACGTATTTTTCTAACTACCTGTAGAAAATTTACAAATAAATATTTTGTAGTATTTCTTGCATTAAAATGCTAGAAAGTACTCTTAGCGTCATTATTGAGTGCTGACCCTAAACGGATTCTGTTCACTGTCGCCCCAAAATGTTTGCATCGTTTTTGTTTACAGTCAAATAAAATGTAAATGTACTACGCCAGTTCAAACAGCGTATACAATGATAATTTACTTATAAATAATCATCAGAGATAAAATTATTATCAGTCAATACATTAATTTTACTTAACGATTACAAATCAATGCCAAAGTTTAAAAAATTATTTCGCTTCTCATTGTTTGCAATATTTTATTGATGTGATTAAAAATATTATTACTTATTGCCTGGAAATTGAAAGATAAAATCTTTAAAAATATTTTGGACTCTACACGTAAATACATTTTTTTTTATAAATAATGTAATATAATAATAATGTTGTATAATGTAAAAAAAAGGTTTTCAATAATATTAGAAAGAATTTGGGGTTTTCATTTTCATTTTTTCCACCAGAGTCAATAAACTAAAAACTTCGCCGACGGAGTTATAAACGTTATACAAAACACTAATAATGAATAAAATAATAGCTGATAGCTAAAACTCACCTTTGATTGACAAGCTAACGTGACAATTGGAGTGTGAAAATGGCGCTCAAACTCACCTGTAACAATTAGAAAATACACATGTTATGAATGAATTAATGGTCATTCAAAATCCGTACAGCTTTTTATGAAACATATAATTGAGCTAATAAATGTTAACGGATAGTTTCTAAATTTACTTCGTCAGCCTTCAGAAGCTTTGAACGTTATCCAGAATTCCAAACCATTTTTTTCGATTTTAAAGGTTCTCACATATCCAGGCAAACAATTATATTTTAAGATCGGTTGGGTGCATTCTTTGTTTCTCTTTCCCACATGTCAATATTTTTCCTTTTTTTTACTTGGTTATTTGTTTATTCAAAGTTTCACACATTCAAATATCGCCCTCGAAATCGAAACATTGCTTGAAATGGCTTTAGTCGTTTTTATTGACCAGATCTAAATAGCCAGGTACTTCCCAACCTTCCTCTTTCCCATCTCATTCCCCTCCCCACTAGCTTCAGCCTCACAACATACCCCGATTTAGCATGCCATAGACTCATTGGCTCTAGACGGTTAGAAGCAATTGTATCTCTTATGCGGTATTAACTATAACATTATATTTTAAATAAATTATATTGTTTAAGTATACAGTTATGCCAGCATTTTTTTTGCTTTCCTTTAGGATTGATTACACAAATAAATTTGAACTTTTTTTCAATAGTCGCTACGCATATTAACATAGTAACACGTTCTAATAAAATAACTTAAGTGGACTCTGGACATTATCTTTCTAATATCCATTTTCAGTCAGTGTTTTATTAATTTGTATGCACTTTCCTTTCTCTCCATTTTCAATTTTTATTTATCATTTCGTGTGATGCCACTTGAGGTGAAATATCACAAAACTGCGCTATATAAGTTCACTGTTATTATTATTATGCCATGTTATTAATGGTAACAGCCTACTACATTTAATTTTTAATTTGTAGGGAATCTTCATGGCGGTTGTTATGGTTTTCTTGTCCAATGCTCCCCGGATAGCAGATACCAGTAGGATATTAACTGTGGCTCCACTCTACGGAAAATCTCACAACAAGTTCATCCACGCGGTAACTCTCCACCTGGCCAAGCAGGGACACGATGTTACCATCATTACTTCAAATCCGGTTAAAGAACCACCATCAAACTATCACCAAATTCTTGTCACTTTAGATAACTACGGGAAAAAGTGTAAGCATTAGTTAAATAATTAACTTTA
Source organism: Drusus annulatus (assembly GCA_022651775.1). Taxonomy (NCBI): domain Eukaryota; kingdom Metazoa; phylum Arthropoda; class Insecta; order Trichoptera; family Limnephilidae; genus Drusus; species Drusus annulatus. The sequence continues at coordinate 1,091,335 of JAGWCC010000408.1, forward strand.
CATTGCTTTAAAAGTGTTTATCGTAAAATATCATCCTTGCATTATTTATCAAGAAAATGACAGAACGACAAAATGCGTATCGTTGTTTAAATCATGGTCTGAAATCTTTAATACCGCCGATAAGCCGTTATTGATTTTCTCTAGATTATGAAAATAAGATTATAAATTTGACGGCCTCCATGGTCGAGTGGTAAGACGCTCGACTACGAATCCAAAGGTCGCGGGTTCAAACCCGGCGTGCGCCAATAACTTTTATTTAATTAATATGTGTCATAACACATTTAATTCATATGAAAATAATAACAAGTATATTTGCGGCACGTTCCAGAGTGGTAGATACTCTAAGTATCGCCCTGGTGAAAGACCACCATTCAGAATCGAAACGTTGCTTGAAATGGCTTAAGCCGTGTTTGGTGACCAGATCTGAATAGCCAGGTACTTCCCAACTTTCCTCTTCCCGATCTCCTTCCCCTCCCTACTACCTTCAGCCTCACAACATACCCAATTTGGGGATGCCATAGTCTCACTGGCTCTAGACGGTTGGGAGCAGTTGAGACTCTTGTGCGGTATTCATGTAAAAAAAAAAAAAAAAAAAAGATCCCTGCTTCCAGATTTATTTGTCAATATTATTGATTTGAATAATCACAACAATTTTAATTGAGAACACAATACATTAAAACATATTTTATAATTAAATATGAGACAGCCCGTCAGAGAGTATTGTGTGTATATTTTTTTAATTTCGTTGAGAATTAACACCGCGGTAAACATTATAAATTAAAAACAATACTAACTTTTGCCGTGTTTTTTTATTACAATAATATTTATTGAAAGAAAAAATATTTGCTATTTCCAGTTGCTGAACAAAATCTCTGGGAGACTAAAAACCATTCGTTCATACATCAAATGTTCACAAGCTGGAGTCATTCATCCATTATCCAAAACGAAGTCTTCAGCAGTAAGACTATGGCCGACTTCATCAAAAACGACCAGAGTCACTTTGACGTCGTGATGGTGGAATCGTTCAACCAAGAAGCCATGTACATGTTCGCTCATAAATATAAGGCTCCGTTGGTTTTAATTGACACAACCTTCGTAAAAAGACACGTGGAAGAAATCATGGGGAACCCGATGCCTGCATCCTATGTGCCATTCGAAAACTTTGACGCCGCTGGTGATTTTTCTATCGTAAAAAGGTTCTACAACTGGTTTATTGGATCGGTCGACTACATTGGAAGGACGTTCCACATGTCTGACAAGCAGAATACTTTGGCAAGAAAGTATTTCGATAGCATTCCAGAGCCACTGCCGAGGGTGGAAGATCTGCAGAAATCTGCATCCCTGGTGCTTGTTAATACACACTTCAGTATTGACACGGTATTCCCTCAAGTGCCTGGGATAGTTCAGATCGGAGGAGCTCACATTGAGAAGGTCGAACCATTACCAAAGGTATGAAAGTTAGCCATTAATATTTTCATATATTTAAGAAAAAAAATCTCCACAGTTTATTTTCGTCTAAATGTAAACTTTGTCAAGAAGAAAAAAAATGACATGATCATTGGAATGAAAAACTGATGGAAGTGTGTTATGAGCGTGGTTGTGTACCCAAAGTCTTCTCAATTTCTTCTTAGTTCTGGGAAAAAGATCACACATTTTCAAATATCGATGGTCTTTCTTGAACAGATAATCAATTTCATTGACCTGCCTGAGGCCCGAGAGTTGAAAGCACCTATTAAAATAGACTACACATCAAGAGATTGTTTGTTCAATGGAGATTCATAAATTTTGTTTGATATTCAAATTCGCTTTTAACAGAAAATCTGTGTTAGGAAAAATCTTTTTTTTTAAATTAATTAACATAAAATCACAACTTTTCTTCTGCCATATTTGGCAAGTGATTTTTTTATTGCGTGTATAAATACGTTGTGAATTATATTACGCTTTTAACACATTCGTATTTATTATGTACGGCTTAAAAAAACAATTAATAATGAAGTCAAAATATATATATTTAATTTAAATAAAAAATATTTTAGTTTTAAGCCACTTTATTTTAAAATTAAAACTAAAATATTTTTTATTTAAATTATAATGTCATGCTACAAAGTGATTGCTTCCTTCGATAAATTTATATATATTTATATATTGTTGGGTTTTTCTACTAATTAATTTAAAATCTCAGTAGCATTGATTGATTTGCGATAGTAATAATCGGTGATAAAAAAAATCAATGCGATTGATCCTTATATATTATGTATCAGTGTTAAATAATAATTGCGTTGTGTTCATTATCACAACACCACAGAAAAATCGCGTGTTTCATAAATTTACAAGTAATTTCCATCAAACTTTATAGGTTGTCTATAATATTTCTGAATAGAAAGCTTCCTCAATGTAACGAATAAATAAATACAAATCTGTGAATGATTGAAAATGAATGCGTATGCAAATAATTTGCTTCACTTAATCCGTTGACCGAGAACTCCATTCAATGGACATTGTTGGGTCATCCGGGGACTCACCGTTCAAATGGTTTTACTAACTTAAGCTCATACCTTCAATTTCAATAATATATCAGTAATGCTACACAGTTAAAATCCTTTCAATATTGGCAGGGAAATATCACGTAAATATTTGAACGTTAGAATTTTTGATACGTTACTATTGTCAAATTAATTGGATTACGTACTTGTTTTTTGCCACATGTACAAACAAAATATAACAATTAACAAAAAAGTAATATTTGTTTTTTTACATACATGATAAACAAAAGATTAAAGCAAATGGAAGCTACAAAGACACTGCCTATGCGTGGGTAATACAGAGAAAATATAAATTTAGTGAAAATCAAAAAATAACCACAGATACAAATATAAGACCAATTTAAGTTTATTAGCTTAGCCTAATCATCATCAGGGTACGAAATAAACCAAATAAAAAAACCAAGTGTGCGGTTAAACATACATACATTATAGAGGGAGAACACTATAGAAAATAAAATAAGAGAACAGTGAGAAAACAATTTACTAAAATTAATAATCATTACAAAGGAATAAAAAGAAAGAGACAGATAATTTGAAATGATGTAGGCAAAATGTCAACTGAGAAGGTGATTAAAGAATAAAGAGAAATTTAAAAAACGACCAAAAAGTGATTACTGAAAAAAAAGTCAACTTCCAGGTTGAACATCATAAATAAAATATCATACGGCATTAGAACAGTAGTCCAGTAAACCTAATCTATAGATAGATGTCAACACAAAATGAATATCTGGATGCGATCAGTACCTACACGAGGAAGTATATTGCACAGATAAACCGACCGGTAAATCCACATTGCATCATCATTTTCTACCGTTGTCTATAGACTGTTGGCTAAAGGGCACCCTAAGTTTTTCGATTCTTATAAAGCCACTGTCCTTCGCCGTCATACTGTGTTTCTGTATTTATAGTATATCTAATTGATTAAACTGATTGTAATCATAATTTATCAAAACTAAGCCGTAATTAATACCCGTATCGTTTCAGAATATCCAAAAATTCCTCGACGACGCAAAAGATGGTGCTATTTTCTTCAGTTTGGGGTCTGACTTGCGGAGTTCAGCCATGCCAAAACATAAAATACAGGCTTTTCTCAACGTCTTCAAGACCTTGAAGCAAAGAGTTATCTGGAAATGGGAAGATGACGAACCCCCAAAACAAGATAATCTGCTCACAGGAAAATGGTTCCCGCAAAACGACATCTTAGGTGAGTTGAGAAATTGTTTATGAGATTTTATGTTGAACTAAAGTTCTTTTTATATATTATTTAAGTCTCTTATTTGTGTTTTTTTCCGTTTGACCGCTTAGTGTTTCCCATCTTATGATGATTTTTTGTGACGGGTAATAGACGTTATTTACCTTACAAGTTATAACAACTTTACGTTACAAAATCAATACATTTATCAACGCTTGGTACAAAAAATACAAGTGAAGAAATAAAATCCTGCCATAACTTAATGCTTATTTCTCTTAAGACTTATTTTTTTTAGAAAAACAATCAAATTATTTACAAAAGCATTTACAGATATTGGTTAGTACATCAAAAATATTCAAAGTATAAATTATCCTCGTTTTATGCATTTACGACAGATGACTATCATGTTAATTGTTTTATTTAAATTAGAAGTACCTAATTACCTACAAAATATCTAAATAAATAAAGGATGGTGTTTTTGACATGTACGCTTTATACCTGATATAAAAAAGATGGAAAAATCAAATTTCAATGTATTCTTAATGAATGCAACATTACGAAAAACGATAAAATTATTAAATTTTTTGTTATATGCATTTTTGAAAAAGAAAAGATAAGAAAAATAAGCCCTATTTATGAACATCAATTAAAAAGAAAGAAAAAAAACATATTATGAAGGAAGAAATTACGAAATTATAAAAAAAACAATGTAGAAAAGTGAAGGGTATTTTTTTTTCTTAGGTTTTTTAATTTTATTTGAACAATAATAATTATTATTTCAAATTTAAAAAAAAATATAATTTTTAGTTCTGCTAGGTAATTATTTTTTACGCGTGACAGCTTGTCAAACTGTCAGTTTTATTTATCAACTGACAGTTTGATAATGCCCTCAGAAGGCGAAACAGCTGTCACGCGTGAAAATAATTACCTAGCAGAACTTTTGACTGCGAATTGATTTTAAAAATTTGAAATAATAATAATTACTGTTTAAATAAAATAAAGAAAACCTAAGAACTAAAATGGAGTTCTAAAAAATAAACTTTGAAACAATAAATAAGTTAAGTGTATTTATATTTACTTACGTATAATGTAGACATAACAAAAAATCTCACATAGGCAAAGCCAGTGCGTGGGTAAAAAATGCACGAAATAAGTAGCTTTTTATTTTATTTTATTTTATTTTATTTTTTTATTTTTTTATTTTTTTTTATTTTTTTTATTTTTTATTTTATTTTATTTTATTTTTTTATTTATTTATTTTTTTTTTTATTTTTTTTTTTTTTTATTTTTTTTTTTTTTTTCGAAGGAAGCAAAAACTTGGGGGTGTGACATTGTATTTAAATAAAACAATAAACTTTGTAAAACACCACTTTATTAGAGTTATTAGCTAGTTGATGTAAAAGCCCTGAAGAAGCTTGAGAAAAGCTAAACCTGGTTGGTGATTAACTCTAATAAAGTGGTGTTTTACAAAGTTTATTGCTATATTTAATCAGTAGCTTTATTTTTTATAATGATAACATTAGTAAGTACCAGTGCAGTGTTTATAAATACAAATGTCTAACTAACTAACTAACTAACCATCACGCCGTTTCCCCGCAGGGGTAGGCAGAGAGGACGGACCGCCATACAACTCTGTCTTGGCACACACTTCTTGCTTCATTTACATTCATACATCGTCTCATACATACTCTTCTGTTATTCTGACTCTTCACATGACCCGATTCAAGTATTTGATTTACTTGATCGTGCCATGTCTTTCTCGGGCGTCCTCGACTTCTTCTTCCATTCACTTTCGCATCATATATTCTTTTCACACTTCTTTCTTCGTTCATTCGCTCTACATGCCCAAACCATCTAAGCGTCCCTTTCTTGATCCTATCCACTACGCTCATATCAGCCTTGCATTCTTTCCGGATATCCACATTTGTCATACGACAAATACAAATGTCACTTTCGAAAAAGCAAACGTTGAAATCGCTGTAGTAATATAATAATTATTTTAAACTTTTTTAGCTCATCCAAATGTGAAAGCTTTCATAACCCACGGAGGAATGCTCAGTGTTCAGGAAGCGGTAGACAAAGGAGTGCCGGTCATCGGGATCCCCGTATTTTCAGACCAATACCTCAACATGGCCAGACTCATCGAGAGGGGCTCGGCAATCGAGTTAGATTTCCTGGCCATCAACGAAGGCGCCGTCCAGCACGTCTTAGATCAAGTTTTCAACGTCTCCGGCTACCGACAGATGGCGCAAGAATTATCCATCAGGTTCAACGACAGACAAAACCGTCCATTGGACTCTGCAACGTATTGGATCGAGTACGTGATACGGCACAAAGGAGCGCCGTTCTTAAAATCGCCTTGGGCGCATTTAGCGTGGTACAAAAGATATATGATAGATGTCGTCCTAGTCGCTGTGGCGCTTCTGGGAGCTATCGTTGGCGCCATTTTCTACATAAGGCATTTAAAACATAAAAAAGAGAATGAGAGATTGACTAAAGTTATTTTGAATCAAAAGTTTAAGAGGAGTTAATGATAATCATTTAGTAAATACTGTAGGTTATTATTTTTTATCTTTTGTTGCCATTTAAGTTTTATTTTTATTATAATAGACAACCTTGTCAATAAAACATGATCCAATTTGTTAAATGTCTACTGATTTATTTTGTTTGTTGATTTTGTAGTGCTCAACATCATTTGATTTTTACTGGAGTAAAAAACAATAAAAATATATTCTTGAAAATAAATAAGTAAAAAAAAATTTTAAGAGTTGGGTGCCAAAAAAAAAACTTAATTACAAGATTAAATTTGAATTAACTTTAAAAGTTTCATGCTTTTAATTTCATATTAATTATTAAGGTATCGGTGGCTCAATTGACAAAAGCGTTACTCCCGGATAGAGTAGAGGTTGCGAGTTTTTAATTTACGTTGAAGATTACTGATTTTAATTTTTAGGTTTTTTAATTATATTTAAAATATAATAATAATAATAATTTTTTTTTAAACAAGTTTTAGTCGAAAGCTCTGCGATGTAATTATTTTTACGTGTGACAGCGGTTTCGCCTTCTGATGGCATTATCAAACTGTCATAATGTTGATAATGCCCTCAGAAGGCGAAACAGCTGTCACGCGTAAAAATAATTACATCGCAGAGCTTTTAACTAAAAATTGTTTAAAAAAAAAATAAAAATAATAAAAATTATTGTTTAAATAAAATTAAAAAACATAAAAATTAAAATGGAGTTCTACAAAATAAACTTTAAAACCACAAATTAATTACTGATTTTATTTCAATAATTATTACTAATTATTGGAGTCCTTCTAAATAAAGCAAACTCTTTAGACGACATTTACGAAATCGAATGTTTTTCAGTCACGTTTTTAACAATATTATTAATTTAGATGAAAAGTGGGAAAAAACTAAAGGAAATAGCGCTTATTATTTGATCAATGTAGGAATGTTGGGAATTTTTCTTGATAAGTGTGAATAAACAAGTATGTCTTAGCATAATATTATCATGTACTGTAACTTGTAGGTACTCGTAAGTATTTCTAGAATTAACTTCCATCACAACGATTTGATTTATAAACGCATCTAAATGATTTAAATTTATCACTATCAAGTTGTTAGTCAGAGTTAGCTGTTGATCATTCTAGAGCAGCGAGCGGTGTTGTGTTTTCATACCGAGCTGTTTATAGCTACAAAAGGCGACGGCCGCTGGATTTCAAAGTGTGGGTCGAGTGATAATAAAAATAGTAAACAACAGATATGAAAAATAAGTTAGTTATTTTTATTTCCTTGGATATGTTAACGACGTGTGTTTCTTTGGTAGTCTAAGATGCAACGAATCTAACTATCCAACGAAATTTGCAAAGATTGTTTTGATCGCTTACACTTGCTCTTTTTTTATCCTGTAACGTATTAAGTAGATAACGTTGCTTTTTTTCTTAAATTCAACTGACATATTTTATTGTTAAATCAGAAAAAATAATTATAAAGGACGCTTATATGGCATTGAACATTTGAATCCAAATGAGAATATTCAAATATATAAGCGAAAGTGGATGGAAAAAATAATTCGAATTAACTTCAGTCTTATTTAAAGTACGACTGAATTACAACAAGTTACAAAAAGGCAAATAAAAAAATATTAACTTATTTACAAATCTATGTAATCAACTTTAACAGAATGTGCGCAAAATCTAACACAAAATATTTGTTAATTCACGTAATATTGCAAAACGAGTCTAAGATTATTGATAAGTACCGTTCTCGTTAAATTAATTATATTGCAAGTAGTTTAGCATATTTACCTACTACAGACGTACATTATCAAGAGGAGTCTTAGCAAGATGTTTTAGCAATAAAAGCCATTCCATACTTGTTGAATATTATTAGTATACTTATTGTGTAAAGAATATATATTTAAAAAAATGGTATTTGTCAAAATCTAAAGTTATTGAAAACATTTTTTTCCGTAATAAATGGTTGTGCGTCACATTAAAATATCTTCTTTTCAAATGACATAAAGTTAAAAATCACGCAACCAATGTTATTTTTAAATGAAATACTTAAATTCAGTTTAAAGTCAATAAAAATATTATTTGAATGAGATTAATCAGGTACAGGTGGTTCAAAAGACTTCAATATTCATCCCAAAAATGGTATTTATAAATAACTTAGCATTTCAAGAGATGAGAAATTATTCTATTTACTTTTAAGATTATTTATCTGAAGCATAAAATGTGTTTATTAAATTATGCATTACTCATATTTTGTTAAGGTTACCAATAATCAATACGAATATAATTCAAGTGTATAATTTACTCCCGAATATTCTGTTCTTTGCTTCCGATTTGTTTACGGACAACAGATTTGTTTGTAACAGAAAGCTCCACCTATTAAAAAATTACATAAACAGTAAAGCACTCCAATTACTGATTCGTTTCGCCTCATAGCTCCAACGAACTGCACGTGTACAAACAATGCCATAATAATATAAACAAAAATTACGGTCTATTGATATTTATATTGCCCGTCTCCCTTACTGACTTGCTCCGCGTATAGTAAAGCAGCAAACAGAGCATAATTAAAATATCCGGTTATACAGAAAAAAAAGTTGGTTTTTAAATAAATACATACAAAAGCAAGGCTAACTGAGAACTAAAAAAAAGTAAAGATTATTATATTTTTATAGAATGCAATCATTTTTCGGTTTGAAATATTTAATGAAAATGAAATAATAACCTTTGTATAAGAAGAGAGTTTTATTTTATTTTTTATTACCGGCTGGTTTAGCTTAGCCTAAGCATCATCAGGGTACAAAATTAAACTTAACAAAAAATACATAGTGTGCGGCTATGTATATACAGAGGAGGAACACAATATAAAATAAAATAAGAGAACAGTGAGAAAACAATAAATTAACTTTTAAATTATAACAAAAAAAACAAAGAGAAAGAGATAGATAATTTGAAATGAAAGAGGCAAATCGTCAACTGATAAGGTGATTGAAAAATTACCCTGATTATGCTTAGGCTAAGCGAAATTGGTCGGATATAAAATTTAAAATAAAATCTGTGGACCGATACTAAGTTATTATTTCATTTTCACTAAAGATAATTACTTATATCGTTTAAATTAAATTTAACATAACATTTTAAATTTAATTTAAACGATTTAGTTCGTGTGTGTATAAACTTTTTTTTAAAGATGATAATATTTCAGGAAAAACATATTAAATAAACTTAAGTTATCTTACAACCTTAATACTCTTACTTAGTTAAATCAAACAAAACAATTCAATTATTAATATTTGAAAAAAAAAAATTACAATTATATGGAAATAATATTGAGGGTAGCTAACAAGTAGGTACCTTACAATATTAATTTTAAAGTATTAGAAACGTTTCTAACAAAATAACAGACTGTAAAAAGAACAATTTTCAAAAGATCAAGAAAATATAACTAGTACAAGTATACTTTCAATCGGTAACAAAATGTTTTTTTTTCTATCGTATTTTGAATAAAGTTTGAAAATCGCTGCCGCAAACGATAAAGTGTTCGTTCGCATGCTGTGTGGAGAAAATGAATTCAGTTAGAACAATACATTCGTAATGTCAGGAACTAAACAGTGAAGTGGTCAATAATGTGACATAAACATCGAATACAAAACAAATTAAATTATAAAAAACAGTACATATTTGCATTAAATCTTTTTTTTAAATAAATCAACTTCTGGGAAGTTATCACAAAAAAATGTTTGTTAGTGGAAATAAATTTTTCAATTGAGTGATTTTTTTAAATTGGTGAGTAGATTTCAGTGCAAAGTGTAAATATATAACTTAACCGATGACCTATTAAAACCACGCTATCTTATATAGACTTTGCCTGTCAACACATAACATTATAAATAAATAAATTTGCCATATCGATAAAATTATGTGATATTTTAGAAAGTTTCCAAGTGTTTTTTTATCATTATTTTGTAAACAATGTCTCGAATTATCTTTGTTATCTTCGTGTTATCTTTATTCGTTTCATTTACGCTAGCGGCGAATATCCTAGCAGTGTTGCCCATATACATACGGTCCCACAATATCTTCACCCAGACTATAGTAAGGGAGCTGGCGGAGAGGGGGCATAATGTCACTATCCTGACGCCCTTCGAAGAAGAGGAGCCACCGCCAAACTATCATCAAATACTAACAGATAAAAAAACGTGCTGGGATGAAGGTAATATGGTTGTTTTTACACATAAATAGTAATAAAATTGCCATGAAAAAAATGTATTGGGGTGGAAAGAAACCTTTACAATGTTAACGGAACCTTACTCATAAGATATAAATATGATGTATCCTTTTTTTCGTCGCTTTGTGGTTTAAAATATTTAATGCAATGAAAAAATAATAAAAATTTGTACAAGACCACAGATATTATGTTAATGTTAATGACAGACCGGTATCGCTTAGCCTAAGCATCATCAGGGAACAAAATCAAAATTAGTATTAATATCTGTGGTCTTATTCAAAGTTATTATTTTTTAATTTGTTTGATATTTCTTTCATTGCCCGATTCTATAAAATGTTGGATTGATGGGATCAAATCATTTTAATTACGGTATTAGGTAGTTTTAACAATTAACTTAAAAACATATTCGATTGTTTATTTTACTACATTAAAAAGTTTCGAACAAATGAGAATACTTTGGTATCGTTAAACTGCCATGACCATATTTTATTTTAGTAACGTTTTCAGCTCGAAACATCAATTCGATCATGAACTAAGTAGCTTTTATATCCAATGAACATTAGACAAAACGCTTATTTATTTATTCGATATTTTTTAGTTAGAAAAAATATTTTGTAAAAAACGTCGATTGAAGCCGAGTAGTAACTACCTTCTAGTAAAATCGTGATATTAATTTTGGGTTATTATGCCGTTTATGCTTTCTTCTCCTTTAGCCAACGTTTGAAATAGCTTTGCAGAGTCCATAATCAGGGCAGATGTACTAGGTTACACCACTAGTAATAGGTTAAAATACGGGACATATCGAGGCTCAGTAAGAGTAAATTAATAACAGTAAATAATCTAGCCTCTTGAATATTGCAAGTCTGCGATGCATAGTTTCATTATGATCGTTACTAAATTCAGTAATCCTAAGTATACATTACGAATACACCACTAATGGAGTTATTTTAAGTTATAAGAGCACTGCTGAACTGAGAATCGAACTAAGTACATGGTATCTTGCATAATACTGATGACGTTATTAAGGTTTAGTGCACTTGGCTTGAAATATTATATTACTAAACTGCATTGTCTTAATTAGTTGCCAATATTGTCATAAAACATTTGATTTCTGAAATGGTAAGGGTGAAAATAAAAAAAATCGAGAAATACCTAGCTATCCAGATCAGATCACTAAATAAAGCTAAAGTTATTTTAAGCAGCGTTTCGAATCTGATTGGCAATTTCTCTCTATGGCGATACTGGGGAAATTTACAACTCGGGAACGATGTGCAACTAGAATGTATTATTTTATTTGAAAAATATGGGAAATAGTTCGTATTAACCCATAAACAATTACTTAACACAAAGAGTTTCAAACCAGCCAACTCTGGGTATCCAGCAAATAAGCATACCGCTCTACAGCAGGGATCATCATTGTTTTCAGGTAGTGACGAATCATAATTTTTATACAAAAAATATTTAAGCAATTATTGTCCGCATTAGTGATATCCCAAACGTTAACCGTCGGTTCGTCCATGTTGTGTATTTAATCATGAACTTAATTTTTTTTTTTAATTGTAATCTTTGTAAAAGTTCATAAATATTTGTGCGGTTCGCAAGAAACTCGTTGGTAATAAGATTACATAGCGTTCTGCTGCATAAGCTAAAGCAAATACTCAACTTAGAAAGTTGTTTCTACCCCGAGCTACGATAATTTAAATGTTCCACAATAAACAAAAAATCGATGATTCACACGGCAAAAAAAAATTGAACATTTTTTTTCGTTAAACATTTAAATATTATCAATAATCTAATACACAAATATGAAACAGAAAAAGCGACAAAAAAAAAAAAAACAATGGACACAACCGAGAATCGAACTCGGATTCTCTACTCTATCCGGGAGTAACGCGTTAGCCAATTCGGCCATTGGGACCTTATTAGAAAGTGGAATTTTAATCGATCTCATATTTTCATTGAAAATTATTTTTCATTTCTTTCGATTTTTAGCAGTTATCTTTATAATGGATCTGTTAATATCCTAATTAAGGTTAATTATTGAATTGGTTAAGGCGCTACTCCCGAATAGAGTGAAGGATCCGATCCGTTGTGACCATTGTTTTTTTTCTGGCTTTTTCAGTTTCATATTTGTGTTTTAGATTATCGATATTATTTAAATATTTGAACAACATAAGCATTAATGCCTTAAAGTTATTTCCAATTTCAATGAAATATATTATTTTAAAAATATATTAAAAAAAAACATTATAAAACAACAAATATATATTTAAAATGTATCACAGTCGAACAGTTCACTATAAAAGTACCATAATATTACAAAACGTCTACCGCTTTTCTCTCTGTAACGAAAATAATATGAACATAATTCAACAAAAACATTGTCTATGGTCATGTGTTAGAGGATACGGTACTAAACTGCTTGCCATAAATCACCATTAAATTTCCACGAGTGCTGTTACTCGCATGTTCTATGTACTTATCATTCACCTTCAAAGGTCAATGTTTTACAAATATCTACACAGCACATTCAATTTTATCATTTAGGCGATATTATTTGTTTTCCATATAAACATACCGAACAATTTAATTGTTCCGCTCAACAGTGTAAGATAACCACGAAGTGATCACTTCAAAATCAATTAATTATAATAAAAATAGTTATTCTTGCGGTTAACGAAACTGGTTAAAATAAGATTACTTCCTAATGGTCGCGCATGGTTACATTTGAAACACAATACCAACATATTGATTTCCGGTTTCGATATCACGCAATCAATTCTTGTCAGATGTCAAAACAGTGGGTTTGAACGGTGGCGGGGAATCATCTTTTTGTGAAGGACAACATGAAAATAGTTGAATAAATTCATAAAGAAATGGGTAGAAGGTAATTTGTTTCTACTGGAAGATGATATCGGAGACGTCACGACAAACATAAAAAAAAGTAACACGAACAAGTTATTGGAGTTTGTCTGGAGTCATGTTGGGAGTCAAAAATATACTGCTTGACTCATTTCATTTCACAGTCAGGCAGTATTAGTTAAGGTTATTTAGTTCATAAAGGAACACTTGTGCGTTTTCTGACACAGTTAATACATTGGTCTTACGTCTTGGATAGTTTTAAAATAAAATCCTCCAAGTAAAGTATCACTAGAGTCAGAAAACCAATTGTTTTGGAACTCTGTTTGTAAATGATGTCCCAAGTCCAAAGTGGATAGTTTTCAAGAAATCGTAACAATTATTTCTGGAAATTTCAGAATAAGGTATCTACTATAGAGTTCACTCGTCGATTTAAATGGTTAATACATTATATGGACAACAACTCACTCAGAAGGAAGTATTAAATGATCGAAAACAATTTAATCTTACACCAACAATCGTTTAACGTGATATTGATTATGTTGGAATGCACAATGTAGATTAAATGCCATATAAATTGCACGAATAGAATGACTTAATGTTTATTATTGTTGTACTCAAGCTTCGTATCTGTTGAAATATTATGAATGCATTATTATTTATTACGCGCATGAAGTAAACCATCACCATGCTAGTTATCATCGCTATGCACACAAGTCTTCATAATCAAACGAGAGTCAAAGCATTCGATGAAGAAAAAAATGATCAAAACTGCATATCTAACATTTTTTTACTAAAGTGTCGCTTAAGCCCTTTTGCCTTTCCAGAGACGATATATTGCGCTCTAATACAATATCGGTAATGAAATAAAATAACATTGCTTTCAAGGTTGTAAAAATTATAATAATTACTAGGGATTATAATAAAAATGATAAACAGTGTCCACTGAAATAAAAAAAATACTGTTTAGTTAGATATTATGATTGAAAAAAAATTTAATATTTTTGCCATATAAATTGACGTTAAACGTCAAAACGGCATTTTTCATTAGTTTCTTGTTGGGTTAATCCTTTTTTTTTGAAGGAACGTTATAATATTGCGAGTCCTTCTATGAATACATACATAAACAATATTAAAATTCAAAATAAATTATATTTGGTCATTTGATTGGAGATAAGCATCCCATGTAAATTATTGTTTTAATATGATTATTGAATTCGAGGGATTCAACCTGGCTTACATGAAAATTTATAATCATTACATTTAAAAGAAATTATGTTTTGTGGTTGAAATTTAGATTTGAAACGTGATGTTGAGGATAATGTAGGAATGAAAATAGTTTCTTAAAGCATTTTTTTTTATTTTTACTTATGGCATTGCAACTTGGGTAAAATAAATATTTCTCTCCGTTATAATATTAGCAGACAGGTATTTAAATTAATACGAAAAAATTCAATGCGGTAAAATAATAATCCTTTATTGCTGGCTTTCAAATGTTTTGAATGTGTTTTGACAACTTAAAAACTGGTTAAAATTTGTGAATTTTACGTGTACGTATTATGATTACCATAACGTATCCGCTTAAACTTTTTTTTAATAATTTCCATTAATGATTTAAACAAAGAGCCACTTTAGGGTCATGTACATATACCTACGTTACTTATTATTAAATGACTAAATTGTTTATTCGCTTATTGGAACGTTGATCGTTAATAAATTCTATTCCATGAAATGAAAGTTATCTCACGAATCTACATTGGCACCAGCATAATAGTTAAACGATGAAGATTGTGAGTTTTTACACTTGCAACATTAAAATCGTTTTTGCCCCTGGTAAATCTTAACTACCCATCAGTTTGAAAAAAGATTACCATGTTTGCGAAAATTCTGTTTGAATGTTATTGATTTATCTGTTTTACCTAATTGTTATTACATTGGAAAGATAAAAATAAACAACCTAAATTCTTACCAATAATCAGTTCAATAAATTTTCACCTGGCATTGCAAAATTATCTTATTATTAACTTTTTAAAAAATATTATTTTAAACTTTTTTTTGAACCTCAGTTAACCCGTATTGATTGCCAAGTGCATGGAGATAATATTACTGAATTATTTTTAATTACCATAGTAATAAAAAAATAATGGGTAATTTACCAACTTGTAAAAAAAAATGTGTGTGCAAGTAAAATAATTTTAAAAAAGTAACTCATTTCTAGGCAATATCGAATCTCATCAGTATCTGGATTCTGAATCTATATTATTTCCATCAGGACAAGGAATGGGGCATTTGTCCATACAAAACACCCCTATATTGAGGGTTCTATAGTTCTACGGGCTCTGAGAAGTTGAAAATATTACGTGATAATTGCGTACAAGCATACCACAAATAAATAACTTCCATACAATTTTCTGATTTGATGTAAATCTAAACCATACCACAAAACATGAATACAATTTTTTCCTACCAAATTAATTAAAATTTCGAAACTTGATAGTTTCTTGCAATCAAAAGCATGAAATCAAAATGATTACTCTAAAATACAATTAATTTAATTTTTTGAGATAATTAAAGTAAATTTAGGTCAATGATAAAAAATAATAACATTTTTTTCATGTTCTGTTTCCAGTTGTGCATGGTGTAGCTAAAATATTAAAGTTATCGGTTATTTAGTAAAGTTTAACAATTTGCAAGGAACGCATGCGAATAACGTCTTCTGTTGTAATAGTGGTTTGCCTAGACCTGATTAAAACTTTGCAACATTATACAGTTTTTGGAATTTGAACATTCTCCGTCGGACGTAAGTTTGCTATAAGACACGCAGTACCTATTTTGGGTATCCATATTTTTCAAAAAATCATGTTTTGTGTTAATACAAAGTTACCAGGGAGTTTATTAAGATGAAACAATTTGGTCTGTAAAAATCTACGTATCCCAACGTCTATATCTTATATCGTTATATATCTCGATAAAAATAGTAGCAAAGTTAAATTTGAGACAAGAAGAAATAACCTTAATAATGAACATTTCTAGTAACTTTCGAAACCACCAAGCATGACATCTAAGGTTATTGACACAGATCGGTCAAACCACAAAAACATCATTAACTATGTACTGTTTATGAAATACACTGAAAATACACAATTTTATTATTACCTAGGTACTAATATTACTTGTCTATCCTTATATTTTTTCAGAATCAATACTATGCTGAACGTCTCATTGTAATATTATGTTAAATTCAAATCAATTATTTGGCACTCATTTTTTTATTTACAACCGGGACATGAAAGAACTACGTATTTATGATGTTTAATCAATTATTAGTAATCATGCATTCAAAATGCACGAAAAATTGAAAAGATTTCCAATATCATGGTCATTCTTGCAAGAAAATTGTTAATCCACTTTATGAGATTTTTAAAATATTTTATTTCAACATAGGAAAAGATACAGAGATAGCAATGCATGCATTACGAATGTCATTTATTAAAAACTGTTGAATGAGAGGTAAGTTATACTATTTGACCCAAAATCAGCAAGCGTACCATTTAATAATTGATAATTATTATTCTATTCACAAAATAGTAATTTGTAAATAAAAAAAACACATTTACATCAAATTTAGACGCACTATTCTACAGCAATGTTAACAGATTAGCCCGTTTGTATTTTTGTGATGAAACTTCAATGGTAGTTACTCCTTGACCCGTTGCAGGCACCAGCTTTCTAATGCGATGGAGGCTTCTCGATTATCTGCAAGTTACGATTACTTACGTTACCCTAATTACAGCAGCGCGAAGATCAAACTTCTGGGACCCGCGATGGAAATTCAAAAGAACAAAAAACATTATTTTAATGTGGGCAGTGAGAAAGTTGAAACCTTCAAAAGCTTGTGGCAATACAATCATACTCACGAAAAATTAAAATGATTTGTAATAGATAAACCTACACCAGTTTTACCTGTGAGTTAAGTCTTTTCGTTCCTTGACTGGTTGTAAGAAATCAATGTTTTTGTAATATTTTACTTCAGTCAATTTTTCTTTCGAATCATTTTTTTCAGTGATCTGATAAAAAGTTTCATCGAGAAATCATGAGATTTTTGCTACACCACTACCACCGGGGTATGAGTTATCTACTTTGCTAATGCAATAATAATGTACCTATGTGCTAATACTGTGAAAAATGAGTTAGAAGTTTAAAAACCTGTGAAATAAACCGCCTTTTTAACATAATAGCGTGTCTTTTCAATGAAAAAATTAGTAATTACATTGATATTTATACATAAAACGAAAAACAGCTTGTTACCAAAATATTTTTTTGACGAAATTATCTACAACGGGGATATTCAAAAACGTAATACAAGGACAAACAAAGAAATCAGACTTCCAAAAAAGAATAAAACCAAAACACAAAATGGCGTAATATATAAAGAAATTAAATGTCATAATGTGCTGCCGGAAACCATCCAAATTATGCCAATTAATAAATTTTAAAAAGCATGTAAGAACCGTTTAAAATACATTGGTAATATCAAGTAGTATACAAGTTATTATCATTAATTCAAAAGGAATATGAATTATTATTGGATATTTTGAAAACTTTAATGTACACAAAATAAAGCTAAAGCATAATGCATTCATATTAATATGTTCGATGCTTTCAGCTTTTTTCATCTGTCATAGATGTTAGAGAAATAAAATATTTCCACTTGACAACATAACTGGTATTATCATACTGGTATAATATATTCCATTATAAATATTTCCAAAAGTAGCAGCGTAATACAAAAGTGAGAATAAGCACAGTTTGACTATTATTTGGATATGAATAGAAAACATAATAAGATTACTAACTCTGTTTAACTTCCAAATTAATATTGTTAAATATGTTTTTCTAAGAAACTAGTTTGATAAAACGAATGTGTTCAAGATTTCAAGAAAATTGTTTCGACATCTTTAAAAAAAGGTTTATACGATCTTGTTTTATTTTTTGATAAGCTTATATAGATGTCAAAGATCCCTAGTTCATAATTTAAATAATGTTGTAATGCTAAATTTGACCTAGAAATTCGAGACAGTGCAAATATCCTGATGTCAAGAAGATTTTTGCTGAGCCAAAAAAAAAATGCAATTCATTTATTTAAAGACCCTTAAAAAAAGCTTATGTGTATTAAATTTAATCAACGTGTTAACTTTTAAGCAATACAAATAATTTCCTTCATCAACGTTTTTAAGGTTTCCGTAAAATTCACTATGAAACGTAAAATAAACCGTCCAGCAGAATAACGCAGAAGTTAATAATAATTGTAGAAATCCCATACAAACCACGAGCCCTTGAAAACAATTATTGACTTACTAGCTTGCGAATTAACTCTAGCGTTGTGTTTTTCGTATAATAAAGGCATTCACGAAAAAAGGTGGCAATGTAAAACGTGCCAGAATAAAGCAAATAATAATATGGTCTTATGCATTCAGTTAAAGGAATTGTTTTTTCAAAAGCTGTTATAGGATTTGATTTAATAAATAAAGTGCTCTACAAATAAATATTATCTTTGCCGTATTTTCACTTATCTGTTGTTTCTTACCAACGTATCATTTTATTCACAAAAAAATGTTGTGCTAAGAATATGTAATATTATAATTGGAATTAACTTTACAACATTAATGCTTATTTATTATTGAATATTTAAATATTATTAATAATCTAAACCACAAATATGAAACAGAAAAAACTACAAACTAAAAAGAACAATGGTCATGACCATCCAAAAGGTGCCTAAAATCGGAAGAAATTCAAATGTTAATAATTTTCAATATAAATATGAGATCGTTTAAAAATACCGCTTTCTAATGAGGTCTTCATGGCTTAATTAGCAGAGTTTTACTCCCGAATAGAGTAGAAGTTCCGAGTTCGAGTCTTGGTCATGACCATTGTTCGTTTTAGTTTCTGTCTTTTTTCTATTTTATATTTGTGTTTTAGATTATTCATATTATTTAAATATTTTATATTCATCAGTGCAGTGTATTTTATTTTTATTTTGTTGTAAAGCTCTACTTTTGAGACTCGAAAACACTTGGCAATTTTTTTTTCGGTGTACCAAATAAATAAGATGTGTAATCTTAGCCCTTGGGTCAATAAAAGTAATCAGACATCTATTATAGTTGTTAATGTTGAGATAGGTTAGGTACGTTAAATCACGAATATGACGTAGTTCAATCAAGTTTTCTAAAATTATTTTGCATCTAGGTAATACATGAACAGCTCTGTTTAACGCACTGGCTTATTTCCACGTTAGTGAACCGGCGAAACCACTTAGTAACCTTGAAAATATCAATATGTTCGCATATGTAACGAGTGAGTCAATTGTACTGTCTCTATGTCTATTTGTTATTTTTGACCTTGAGGCTAAGTTATGCGATCACAGTTTCGTAGTTTTATATTAATATTATTGTTTATCATCGACTCCAAGTTAAAGATCCAGGAAATAAAGTGTTTCGCAAACTAAGGAAATTCACGTGTCCTTTTCAGCATGTCCCATGTTGTATATATTCGTATTTTTCTTGAAATGTGAACATGTTTAGTAATATATTTGCATGTATGGTCTTCCAAGGCCATTGGATAACTGTAAATTGTCTCCTGTCTATTTAATAATTAAAGTATACCTCAACACCACAGATCAAAACCATTGGGGTTCATAAAATAGATTTAAACAACATTATATTTCGTACTGAAATTATGAATTTATTCGGATGAATGTGTAATAATTATTATGTCAATCAATAAAATATTGTTTCTGAATAAAAAAAACGTGGCTTAGCTGAAAATTCAACAAGTTGTTGATTATGTTTTTGAAAACAGTCAAATTCATTCTGAGAAGAAAAAAAAAACAAATTTGAACAGCAAAAATATTGCTTTTATTATAAGGTACATATTATTTTATTAAACATCTTTTGGTTTAGCTCAGGAAAATAAGTCTCCCAAATCTCCTATCACCTGAAGTTGAAGTTTTTTATTTAAAGTTTTTATTTTTAGTTATATCAAAACCTCCAGAACGAACAAAAGTTTATAATTAGGAAAAACCTTCCATCGCGATAGCGAGACTATATTTTAGATTTGAATAAAAACATTGACGGTGGTAACTATCAACAAATGCATAAATGGATAAAAGATAACAGAGTGTACCGACAAATATAGAGAGTATAGTTATATTATGTTATCCCGTAAAGTGAACAAAGAATTCTCAGTTTGTTTTAGAATATAGAAGATAACGTTCTTACGAAAATAACTTTAATTCTTCATTTAGGATTCAGCAAACTGATAAATTGTGAGCAAGTCGTAAACATTGTTATAGAATCCGCTAGGTAAGAACTACCTTGTAAATAATGTAGAGAAGTTTGTAAATTACATATGATAACATTATTAGAATCATCAAATAAGCTAAGCCACTGTGTAGTTTTGCTGTACAACATTATAAAATATCGAAAGGGGAGATGATATTACGAAAAAATAAATGAGAAATTTTAAATTAATGTAATCAAGTTCAAAGTCATGTTGTGTTAAAAATAAATGTAACGTAAAAACTGTGCAATATAATATTAAAGCAAGTGGATGAGTTTGTGTATTTGGAAAGAAAGTCTACAAGACAGTGTTTAGAAAGGCTGATGGACACTGAAATAAGGGTGAATGCAGGGAACACTATTAACGCAGCACAGAATGTGGCAGTCGCTAATAAAAAGCTGTAAAATGCAGCGAGACTACCAGTCCACAATGATGTGCTGATACCAAGCCTGATGTACATCAGTGATGCATGGAATTGTAGAAGAAGCATGAAAGTTGGCTGACGAAATGAAATGACATCCCCGAGGTGGGTATGTGATAAAACCATGTATGGCCGTGCTACAAATGTGGAAATTCGGAAAGAATACAAGGTTGATGAAAGCGCAGTGAATAAGATTAAGAAAGGAACGCTTAGGTGGTTTGGAAATGTACAGCGAATCAACGATTAAAGAAGTGTAAGGGGAATATATGACGCGAAAGTGAATGGTAGAAGGA
Source organism: Drusus annulatus (assembly GCA_022651775.1). Lineage (NCBI taxonomy): Eukaryota > Metazoa > Arthropoda > Insecta > Trichoptera > Limnephilidae > Drusus > Drusus annulatus. Next base: position 1,112,733 of record JAGWCC010000408.1, read on the forward strand.
AGTCGGGGACGCTCGAGGACGACACGGCACGATCAATCAAATCACACACTTGAGTCGGATCATGTCAAGAGTCAGAATAACAGAAGACGATGTATTAGACGATGTATGAATGTAAATAGTAAATACGTTAAAAGTTTGTGCCGAAACAATGTTTTATGGCGATCCATCTTCTACGCTACTACGGGGAAACGCGCGGATGGTTAGTTAGTTGGTTAACATACATTTTACAAATAACAGAAAAACTATTTTTTTAAATGTTAAGTATGGTTTTTTATCTAGTTTTGCAAATACTGCGAGCACAACCGTTGAAAGTGTAAAAAAACTAATTTTATTATATCACTGTAAAATAGGTGCTTTTGATGGTGAAAAGGCGGAAATTCACACTCGTGCTTATTAAACCCTAAAGAATTATCAAAATTCTGTTATTTACCTTTAAAGCAAATGTTTGCACTGACTAAGGTTTTACCCCAGAGTTTCTACCAGAAAACATATAATATAAGAAACATATTTAAATTGAAACTTATTAGTACTTTAAATATCTTGAGAAAACCCTATACTTTATTTTAATATTGTGTATTGTGACTTGATACATGATAAAACGGTGTTTTTTTTACATAGGAGAAAAACTTGCCGGCAATTATTCCTTTAAATGTATAATGACACAACATAGTTAACTGATGTGGAAAAATAAAGGGTTAAAAAACGGAGTTTTTTTATTTTAAATTTGCAAGTTCTCTGCAGATGTCACGAAAATATTGATGAAACTAGTAAGCAAAAACAAACAAGTTTAAAAAAAGTTATTTATTTATCGTTAAAATATTCTATTAGATAATAACCTGCACAGTTTGGAGTTGACAGAAGAACGTGTCAGTAGGCATGATATCAATTAAAATTAATTGATGATGAAAAAAGCGAGAGGTTTTTTTTTAATTGGACCACTCAGATAATATGTTGTTGTCTATAAGGCGACATAAAAACAGTGGGGATTTTTGTTTCGACATATCCCAATTTGCTTTCGACAATCAATTTTTTCGTGTTTCCCTTTTTTAAATTTTACAACATTTGTTTTTTTTTAAATGTTTTTTTTTAAAGAAAGACACATTCCTGGGTTACGAATAATCTGACAATATTTGAAAAACGCCTACTGCCATTGCAATAAGCGTAAAATGTTGCTTGTGTAATGATGGAGCTAGAAGAGGAATTGAACCCACGACGCCCGGGTGGGAATCCGATGCGTTTGTCCACTCTATATGTATATAATATATTTTATGGTAAATACCGCACACGAGTCCCAACTGCTACCAACCGTCTTAAGCCAGTGAGACTATGGCATAGCCAATTGGGGTATATTGTGAGGCTGAAGGTAGTGGAGAGGGGAAGGAGATCTTTCAGATCTGGTCACCAAACACGGCTAAAGCGATTTTCAAACAACGTTTTGATTCTGAATGGTGGTCTTTAGCGATGGAATTATGTACAAATTACCTCAAAATTACGGTTTGCTGATTAATTTGGATGTCGACTTTTCTAACCCAATAGAGCCAACCTTGTTTATTTTTGTAGATGATGTTGATTAGAGACATCATCTTTCTACCTTTGTTTAACATTTCGCTTTGTTTTATTGCTGCCGGATGGTTTCAACATATAATACCACACGAATTTAGTTAAGAGTAGTCTAATAAAAATGAATATTTACCTTCATGCGATGTTTACTTGTAATTCCTAAAAAGTACAGATGTAGCACAGGGCATTGTTGGAGACTCAAAAAGAGAAAAGTAATTTTGTTTAATAATACATAAATTGTATTTTAGTGAGTTGTAACTAATTTTCATTCATATCAGAAATACACCTTTAAACACATATGCTTTTAGTTAATGTCAAAATGTAAAGTAGAGTGGTTGCTTAATACAATATTAAAGCCAACATCAACTAGTGTCAATGTTAAAACAGTACGATTGGCTATATTATTATGTGAGTTCAACACTGTTTACACTTTTTAGGTGAAATATATTTTGTAAAGAGCATCATTTATTACAAGATCTTGTACTATTCATTTCAAGTTTCCGAAGATTTTTCTTATGATCTTCCTCCCTAAATTATACAATATCAGTTCCATAATCTTCATTGAGTTCGGCGCTTTAGCCGTGCATCAGCACTGATTGATTGATAAGAGAGTTTGATTTGACTCCCATTGAAATGAGACGTAGTAAGATCTGTGTAAGGTAAAATCATTATTCTCTAATTCAACAAATAAACACTCTGCTTTATATTATTTCTAGCTCCTCACAGTGAAGAAGATCGAGAACATTACTTAACATCGTCTCCTCCATTTTTCATTCAACAAATGGAAAGATGGAGTCCAATGCTGTGGTTCACGGAAGCTGCCTTCAACTCCACTTCAATGCAAGACTTCATTAAATACGATAACACCAAATTCGACCTGATCATAACAGAGCTCTTCCTCCAGGAAGCTTTCTTGATGTTTGTTCACAAGTACAAGGTCCCAGTGGTGATGTTATCCTCGTTTGGTTCGGGTCACTACATCAATGAACAAATGGGAAATCCTTTAGTATTGTCTGCAGTGCCCTTTGAGTTCATAGACTTCATTGGTCCTTTAAACGTCTGGCAGAGGATTCAAAACACTCTGTATACTATTGGAGATCTTATTGGAAGGAAGTTCTATTACCTTCCGATGCAACAAGCATTGGCTGATATTCACTTCAGCAACCTACCGAAACCTTTGCCGAGATTGGCAGATCTGGAGAAGAATGTCTCTTTGATGCTGGTCAATACACATTTCAGTATTGACACGATCAGACCAAACGTCCCAGGAATTATTGAAGTTGGAGGCGTCCACATAAAGAAGCCAAGAGATCTTCCAAAGGTAAAGTTAGTTATATTTGATGTTCACTTTATAAGAAATTTAACATAAAATCTGACATCGTTGTATGACGGTAAACAATCTCCCTACTTACGATAACTGCAGAAAACGAGAGCTGTAGGGAAATGACTGCAATAAAAATGCAATCTTCAAACATTTGCTTAAAGAAAATTTAAACGAATTTTTTGAGGGAATAAAAAAAAACATTGTTAGTTTTTATAAATAATAATTCGGTTTGTCGAGATAAAACGCGAGGCAGAGCCAGGGCACTAATACTTATTAACGTAAAATGGGTACCTAACAAATTAATTTAAACCGGTTGTTCTGTATCCGCAACGTTTTTTTTTTCTTACGAAATCAATGAATGAATGTTAATTGAAAATAATTATTACTAATATTTACAAAAAATACGTCTGTAGACTTGATATTTATATTTAAATTGACATTAACATATCGCCTAAACATGTTGTTTTGAATGTCCATGGCCTTGAACGATTGTAAAGCGATGTACTTGGGTGTCTTGTCAATCCTATTACGTTTTTATACGAAAAACCCAGTAAAACGTAACGTAATATTATTATTTGTTGTCACATTGAGAAATGCTTAAACCATTTGGTTTTACGTAAACTGTGATATTTTATTCAGTCAAATACAAAAAAGTGTTTTGATCATTAAAACACACATAACTTTAGTACAAAATGCGTCATCGTAAGCGGTGTCCCACCTGAAAGGATGCAATTGCATTCTTAGTAATGAATTAAACGCATAATGCATATTTTATTAGATGAATAACTAATGCATTTATGAAGGCCAATTTGCTCTTGTATGTATTATTTGATGTTGTAAGTAAACGCATGAAGAGTGTATTAGAAATAGGAAGTTATTTAAATAACACAAACATGTTGTTGATAAATATTTGACTAAGTAAACCGATACTAAAGCAAATTTTGCTATTTTTACTAGGTTTTCAAGAATGTTTCAATTCACACTCTATAATGTGTCACAAGATACTTAATGCTTCAAATACGTGCATTGTTTGAACTGATGTCGTAAAGTTGTGTTCATTCCAGTTATAATCAATTGATCATAATTGAGATGAAATGAATAAATGAACGCTGAAATCAAAATAACTCGTTCCCTCAACGCAAAACGGCTCATTAAAAAAACGAATGAAAGGAAAAATAATGGGTTTTGTTCAGCGACTCACAAAAAAATATTTTCTTTCAGGAGCTGAAAAAGTTCCTGGATGAGGCCGAGAACGGGGTGATATTTTTCAGCCTTGGAACCATCGTAAAAAGTTCGGAACTGTCAACGAAAAAAGTGGAATTCATTGTCAAAGTATTTAGTGAACTAAAGCAGCGAGTTTTGTGGAAATGGGAAGATGACAGCCCGCCGAAAGTTCCGAAGAACCTACTTATTTCAAAATGGCTTCCGCAAGCGGCGATTCTGGGTGAGTTCAATTGCTTAATCATTTTTAGTTGACACATTTTTTGATCCAAGTATTATTAGAGTGTCATTAAAATATCATTCGTATAACTATTTTTCGGTTTTATGGCTTTTAAATTGAGGAGGCTCACGCACTTATTAAACATAACCAACGGGCATCCCAGTTTTTTTTAATTGATGATCATTCAAAATAACTTACGAATCAATTTTGAAAGGCAATTACTTTGTGGTTTGACATATTTAATAAAATGAAGAAAAAAAAACTTTAAATAAGAGACCACAGATTTTGTGAATGGTTTCACTTAGCCTAAGCATCATCAGGGTACAAAATTAAACTAAACAAAAAATACAAAGTGTGCGGTTATATTTACAGAGCGAGAACACAATATAAAAAAAAATAAGAGAACATTGAGAAAACAAAAGGATAACATAAAAAAAATCATTTCATTCAATAATAAAGGAGTAAAATATTTTTCGATTTACAAATTGATGGCACATATGTTGTATGTAACATGATATCTTTGGTTCATGCTTTCCCAAGGACATTTTTTTTAAATAACCCCAATTTATATTTTATATTTATTGAATTTCAGTTTCCTCGAAATATTGGTAAATGGAGATGTAATATCTGTAGGTACTGAAAGCCATTGATTATATGAACAAATAATGATTTTTTATTATTTTCTCTAGCCCATCCAAACACCCGTCTCTTTATCACTCACGGAGGTCTTCTCGGCAGTCAGGAGGCGATCCACTATGGAGTGCCAGTCTTAGGAATGCCTTTCTACGGAGACCAATTTCTCAACATAGCCAAGGCCGTCAAGCAAGGCTACGGATTGGAGCTTCTATACAAGGACCTCACAGAAGATAACCTTAGAAATTCTCTTCACAAACTCCTAGACGAGCCGAGCTTTAGAAAAAACGCGCAAGATGTCTCTCGTCGATTTAAAGATAAGCCACATACGCCGATGGACACGGCAGTTTATTGGATAGAATACGTGATCAGGAACGGCGGAGCCCACCACATGAGATCTCCGATACTCGATCTCAACTGGTACGAGTACTTGCTCATAGATGTCACTGCAATATTGATCACCGGGGCGATTCTTGTCGGTATTACAGTTTACTTCTTGCTGGCGATTGTTTGCAAGCTACTTTTGTTTAGGAAGTCACACAGAAAACACAAGAATAAGTTTGAATAAGAGATATTAATTTATTAATAAGAATTTATTAAAATTATGACTTTTATATGTTAACCTAAGTTAGAATACTGAGAAAAATATATTAGGACAAGACCAAGAACTCTGTAACGTTATTTTTGTGACAAATTTTCTTTTGTGTTTTTTTAAGTTGGCGTAAAGTAGGTTCCTTTCGTGTATAATATAATTTTGCATTTAATACACTGTGACACGCACATGTATAATATCGTCGGCGGAGAGGCAAATGGGCTGGAGCGCCATTCTGGTGTCTTCAGTACCTGGTTGGATGTTCAGAAAAAAGTCAACTCGGGTAACTCAATGCTCACATTAAGTTACTTAAAGCGACAGAAAGCTAAGAAAGTTCTAAAATTATGTCGCTTGAGTCAAGTCTTCTCTCAAATGGTAAATATATTTTAAAGAGCTGAAAGTCCATAAAAGTCTTTCGAATCAAACGAGTCAGAGCACCCGATGCAAACAAAAAACTGTTGAAAACTGCATATTTAATTCATTTTTGACCAAAGTGTCGCTTAAACCCGTTTGCCTTTCCCGTGACGATATTGCATCGGTAAAGTATATAGGTTTATAAATGCTGTTGTATTAAGAGGGAGAGAGGCTGACGATATTATCAAGATTTGCTAAAATAGTTATAATTTTTGTCGTGTGTGTCACTGTCGTCGTATTTTGTAAACTATTCCATCAAAAGTTCATTGTACATTGTTACTTGTACATTGCACACTATCCCATAATATCCCGCTCGTAAATACGAACATTCCCGAACCAATATTAACGGTCTTCGTGTTTCCACACAGTTTGCTTTTTCCCCATAATTTGGGGGAATTTCCCTTGATATTCCTTATTTTGTCTAAAATATATATTTTTATACAGGTGGATAAATTACATGCTTCAATGAGTTTGATTGGGGAGGTAAATTATAATGTTTTTTATGGAGTTAACACTAAAATCTATGGCAATGTTTAATTAAAAATATATACATCTCAATAAAGTCAACAAAGTTTTAATAAAAACAATTTTAACTTTCTTCCACTTATTTATAAATTTAAATAAGTGGAAGTAAGTTGAAAATTGTTTTTATTAAATCATTAAAATGGAATTCCACCACGAAATAACAGTTACAAAATTAGACATAGTCAACAAAGTTCTATAAAAATCTGCTAACTTAATATGAAATGAAGACGTCTAATATTTTAATTTATTTCACGTATAAAAGATACTACAAAAAAAATAATTTGCAAATAGAAATAATTAGAATTTTCCCAAGATATGGGATCTTTTTTATAAATCGGCAATACTGCGAGAACACGTGCGTGTGACCACGTGACCGCCCGGGGTTTAGCAGAAAGTTTGTAGGTAGGGCTGGCACAAAATGTCAATATAAAACACCATTGATAATAAATTTATTTATTTTTATGTCTATGGAAGGTTTTTAAACAATAAGTGGATATAGAAAACAACAGTTTAATATAATATTATGAAAACACATAACTTATTGCTTACAATAAACCACATTATTATATTTAATATTCTTACAAATTTGATATGGCTACGATCATTACACAAATAATACAACAATATTATCTTCCTCTTCTTTGAATGAGTGAGGATTTATTTATTTATTGTGTGGTAGTTTGTTGACGGCTTAGAGCAATAATATACAAGAGATATAGCTGTAGATCGATCTGTAGTCAGTTTTTACTAGCTTTTAACTTGAAGTAACTGACTCGGTTGGAAAAGGGCGTGGCTAAGACTGGGGCTACGGTATTTGTATATCCATTCACAGCACATGTCGACATAATGTTTTTGTTTATTCGTATAGCCACTTTTTCACAGTATTTTTATCAATAAAAATATAGCATATAAGCAAATAAACCGTTTAGTTGTGTCAAGTTTAGTGCCATAATAAAAAATGTGGGCGGAGTCCCGCGGTTGCCCAGTAGCTTAATATCATTGCGTCACTACGTAAAAGCGGGGAATTAAATTTGTTGTCTCTTTCTCTCTTATGGTGTACGATGTAAAAACCCGGAGAAAGTGTTTTTTCGTAAGTTTGTGTAGGTTGGGTAAAAATAATTAGCTATCCCTCCATATATTGTTACTTCAAGGTTGACGGGCTCTGTTTTCGAGGGGTAAAGACTACAAATCCAGAGTTGCCGGTTCAATTTCCGACCGGGTTTAATTTTAAAACTACAATGTTACGTCACAAAGTTACCGCTTCATATGAAAAAATAGTAACGTCTACTGATTTTTTACATATTATATAATTTGACCAAAAATATACATTTAAATACATCAGGTATTGTAATAATAAACAAGCTATTTGCACAGCCCTATCAGCTAACACGCGCTACATAGAAAGGAATATGTTAAAAGGTACAATCATAAATGTCCGACTGTGTCCTTTTGACATATTTCCTTTAAATTGTTGGAACAAAATCAAAGGTCTGAATTCGTTTCTTCCGGGGTATACATATTCCATTTAAAGCACCAACACATACATCTTTATTCACACCACTTTACGCAACAGCGCGTCAAGAAACGACCACTCTCGGCGAGATATTCCCGCGTTATGAAATACATTATTTCATGCGAGCGCTTTTATATCTTTTAAATATTAAATAAAATAGCAAATTACCAATTAAATACTTTTTTTCTTCTTCAATTTATACAGCAAAAGTACTGTTTTATTTAACTGTATTTTTTATTTACTTACTTTATAGTTTTTTGGCACATAAAAATCTGTTCAAAGTTCATTGATTTACGTGTTTTTGAAAAATAATATTTATCGTTCTTTAGTCATTTATAAAATTTAAAAAATATTTCGTGGTATAGATCAAAAGATGTTCTATTAGAAAATATTTTTTTATGTTTTTTTAATATTCGCATTTAACCACAGAAGAAGAATGTTTGGAGGTCGATTAACGATTCATTTAAAACAGCTCTTTTATGAAGAGTTATAAAGTAAGAAAATATATTTTTTAAATATTTTTTATATACTTGGTGGTATAAAGCATACATACATCTAATGTGTGTTATAGTAAAACTTTTTTTGAAGTGCTTTTGTAGATACAGGCGACTTTTAAAATGCGCAAAAAAAACATAAAAACTGAAAAATCTCTCGTATCCTCTTAACTGAGAAAAAACGGGTAGGTACTAATACAAAGATAATTCTATATAATCTTACCCAGTGACCCCAAAACACCATTAACATCTCGATAGCTTACCTGTAAACAAAGAAAATACAATTTTAGTAAATGCATGAGAAGAATGTTGCTCATTTCGTAAAAAAATATATAAATTAAATTGTTAACTAACTTATATTTTAATGATCACTGCTTTAGTGAGGCAATACATAATCCGTAAAACAGTGAGTATTAAAAAAACGCATGGCTGACAAATAGTTTCAGTATCGCCGTAATGAAATACTATCTGCAATACAAAAAATGTAAGTAACAACTAACCAACTAACCATCACGCTGTTTCTCCGCAGGGGTAGACAGAGAGGAAAGACCGCCATATAACTCTGTCTTGGCACACACTCCTTGCTTCATTAACATTCATACATCGTCTCATACATACTTTTCTGTTATTCTGACTCTTCACATGACCCGATTCAAGTATTTGATTTACTTGATCGTGCCGTGTCTTTCTCGGGCGTCCTCGACTTCTCCTTCCATTCACTTTCGCATCATACATTCTTTTCACACTACTTTCTTCGTTCATTCGCTCTACATGCCCAAACCATCTAAGCGTCCCTTTCTTGATCCTATTCATTCCGCTCACATCAGCCTTGCATTCTTTCCGGATGTCCACATTTTTAATACGGTCATTCATGGTTTTACGCACATACGTTTCAGGGATCTCATTTCCACAGCATTCAGTCTACTTTCATCCTTCCTCTGCCAGTTTCATGCCTCACTGCTATACATCAAGGTTGGTATAAGCACTCCATTATGGACTGCTAGCTTCGCTTCTTTGGACAATTTCTTATTTGCGCTATCAGCGTTCAATCCTCCATCAATGGAGTTTCCTGCATTCACCCTTCTTTCAATATCCTTATCAGCCTTTCCGGCTCTCGTAAACATACTTCCTAAATACACAAACTCATTTATTCAAGTATAAGTTAAATAACCAAACCAGAAAATAATACATTTTTTATTGTTGTCTAGGGGCGAAATTGAAAGAAAACAGATTAATTATAATAATAAAAAACTATCATTTTAACACTGCTTGCAAAATCATGTACTTTATTGATAAAGTTAAACTTTTACATATTTAAGTTTTTTTTAAAGTAAGTGTGAGAATAACTAAGTTACATTAGGTGCATCCAAAGTTAAATGGTTTTACCAAATAAATTAACTCCACTAGACGAAAAAACTTTATTTATTTTATGATAGGAATGATATTGTAAATGGTTACATATAAAACAATTTTTCGTGAACACCTCACTAAGATACCTGTCTAATTGCTACGAGCTTTGATTACGAGAACTTTGAAAATCAGAAGTTTGTTTTTTTTAAGGCCACATAAAAAGTTTTAAAAAAAGATTACTGCGTAGGAATACCTACTGATAATTATTTTTTCCACTTCTCAGTAAGAAGCTTTGGTTTCGAAATAAATGCGTACATCGTAAAACATGTCACAGCCTGCCAATACCTGAAAATATGTCGTATAAAACGATTAAACCCAATAATGTTTTAGAAGATTAAAATTTATCCAACAAAAAATATTATAGCTTTTTGTACCTAACTATCGATGGGCAATTTAATTTAATTTTAATTTTTTGTTATTTTTCAAGGTAATTTTACAGTATTTAGTTCGGGTGATATTTTTCCACGGATTTTTTGTGTTCCATTTACGAAGCAAAGTGCATGAACACAGCCATCAAATATTTAACTGCATTTGCGGTCAATTTGATTTCAAACAGCCATTTATAAAGTTCAAACGGGGACGTGGACCAACAAATAAAAACCGTATTACTTCAAAACGGAATTCATTTGATGGAAGCTGGTTATAGTTGAAAGCTTTCGGAATTAAGGTTTTTTAAAAGGAAAAAAAAAAGAAAAATCTACAGTTCCAAACCCTTAAAATCTATTTATCTATTTGCATAGGCAAACCAAGCACCATTAGAAAGGTCGCAGAATGAGTTAACTGGTAAAATAAATTGTACTTAGACACTAGCTGTTAGTAGACCGGTTAGTAGCTGAATGGACAAACGCGTTGGATTCCCACCTTGGCGTCATGAGTTCAATTCATCTGCTAGCTAAGTCCTCACAAGGCAGTATGAATTTTCCAAATATTATCAGGTTATTTGTAACCCGGGAATGTTCGCCTTTCTTTTTTTTTAAGAATATATTATTTTTTTAATTTATAAATACACACTTTTCCAGATCACAAAGAGGGTGGTACAATCCCGTAAATTCCATATAACACGTAGAAAAAATACAAAGATAATTAATAAAATATCATGATAATATAATTAACAATAATAATAAATAAAAAATGAAACATAAGTTTCGGTTCAAGACATCATGAATTGACTCTGTTATTCATAAACGGGGCCCTGCAAGATGTCCAGTGCTGCCATCACAAAAGTGTTTTCGCTCATGCCTATTTCTGTAGTTGGCGACACATCTTCTTTATAGTAATTATTAACTTATTATTTATCAACTAACAAACCACAACGTATTTTCCGGAGGGGGGTGGGGGGTAGGGAGATTAAATTGAAAACCACAGACCTCCGCGATCCAATTTAAGTATTTATCAAAATTGACTTGATTTTATCAACACCCACTTTCCTGAGCCAAATACTTCCCGGATGCCTTCATGTTTTCAAATCATATAACCTTTATTTTTTATGCTTATTCACCATGCTTACATCTTCTGCCACACTTCAGCTGCACACTAATCAGAATTTGGTATAATAAATCGCCAAATTTTAAAAAATAATCAGCTTTCACCTACTTAGACTGTTTATTTTTACCATCAATCATAAATATCTGATTCATAAAACAAACAAACAAAATTAACATCGCCTATTTTGACCAACCATTTAATTTGATTGATAACTAACGGTATCTACCACTCTAACGATCATTCTCTGAGGTCAGTTATCCGAACACATATCTTAAAAAAAATCATTATTCATTTCTACGTAGCGGAGACCGTTTAGATCCAAGTCTATGAAATGATTATGGTAAACTTTGAAGATGATGCTGTATATTTTGTACACCATGTACCATTTACAGCGGCTATAATTCATCTCGTTTTTACTCTGACGGACTGAGGTACTTGTCTAAAATACAAGCTCTGTGAATTTATTCACCGTTGTCAAATTGAATAGCATCAACCATCTGGTATCGTATAACAAGGGATACAAATTAACTATAATGTTTTATCTGAATGTAAGAAGAATATATTACAATGAAATGCAATCGTAGACAGTTAGAAAAAGTAAGGCTGATCTAGTCATGAGTAAGAACAATAAATACATATTTAAATAAGGTAATTAATTATATATCGAGGGACGTCATTTTACAGGGTTGTTGTGTATGACAACGAGTAATAAAAACGACCCGCTCATACGGAAACATAGTGTACAGATGCTCGTTATTTATGACGATAGTTTCTAAGAGTATCTTTCATTGAAATGCTGGTTTCATAAGCACAGCTTTTTCATCTCTCGTGGTATTACGATGCAATCGATGAGAACGAAGAGATCATTGAAAATAAATACTTTTCAAAAAATTATAACGTATTATAAGTATTTAAAAATTAATGAAATAATTTGTATGTACTAGAGTGAGATTCGAACCAATAAAACAACTGACAAAATCACACCCTTTGTGAAAACCGGATATTTAAAAAAAAAAACAAATAAAATCTCTATAATTATTGATATGTTAGGTGTCCTTCATCTGTGTTAATTTATCTTGCTTGGGAAATGTTGTCACAAATACTTTATTAATACATACAGACAACAGATGTGTGCGTTTTGTTTGCTAGTTTCTCTAGAAATATCAACATTCGTCAACTCTCGAGTCAACAATAAACTCATCTCCGTGTCAAGTCAAATGATATGTGGAAATTTCTCACGTAGAGATTTTTTGTGTCACTTTTGTAAATAAATATTAAGTCCCACTGTCCGGAGCCTACGGGTTTATGGTATCCATATAATTAATGTGGTGGAATGTGAAAAGGTGAAGAAGAAAATGAGAGGTGAAAGGGATTGATTAGAAGTACCTAGCTATTTTAATATAGTTACTACACCTGGCTGAAGCAATGTTGCGATCCAGATTAGTGTTTTATAAACAGGACGACACTAACACTAACACCAACTTAAACTAATAACTTGGCTATCAGGCGACATTAGTTTGCCTGAATATCCTAGGTAACATTAGTAACAAGTTTTTGAATAAAGGGTTGCCTGCCGTGTTTTCAATAAAAACATTGTTTTGTTTTTCTAATCGATGATCAATCCGTCACTAGGACTGTAAAAGTGGGACCACCAGTGACATAAACTGTACATAATTATGCAGAAAGCGTCCAACCCAGAATTTGTCAAAATCGAGTTTTTCATGTTTTCCTACAGATAAATACGATAGCTGAAAATATTCAAGCTCCAAATAGAATACATTTTAGGTAAAAAATAAATTAAAAACGCACATTGCAGATATTTGACTCAAATTGAAGTTTAAAAACATTATAAAATGTGGGACAACGTAAGAAACAGAATTTTTTTATAAACACATTAATAGATTAAAAATAACCTATTTATAATAATGCTCATAAAGGAAAAAAAAACACTGATATTAACTTTACAAATGCCGATTACGCATATTAATGCTTTTTTACCGTCATATTTTCAAACGCCTTTTTCTCCGTTTCATCTTTTTGGGGTTGGACGATTTCTGCATAACTACGTCCAACTGATTTACCACAACCTAATCAGCAAGATGTTTCCATTCATGTTATAACGGAGTTCTTAGAGCAGGCGGAAATAATGGTGTCTCGTGATTTGACAGAGTCATCAGCCTAACCTTTTTGACAGAGTCATCAGCCTAACCTTTTTGGCAGGGTCATCAGTCTAACCTTTTTGACAGAGTCATCAGCCTAACCTTTTGACAGAGTCATCGGCCTTACCTTCAACTTCCTACGTTACAACCACAAACCTTTCTTCTTTGTCAAAGTCAGCAGCCCCGAGAACTACTTTAAAGACGGCCAAAAAATTTAAAAATCTTTACAGCTATCCATTAAAAAATAAATTTAAAGAAGAAGAAGCTACAAGAAACTCGAAATCGAAGAGGAAACCTGCGCTTTGGAATTAACTTTTCAATAAACTTCAACGTGTTTTAATGAAGATGGTTTGGATATGCCCTGGTTTCTGAGAACTATTCAGGGAGTCAATGATGAAGGCCTGGATTCAATTTAATTATACTAGGCATGGTGGCACTAGAGATCCACTGGCTATTTATAATCTAGAGTCTTTATATGTGACCTCTGTCATGGATTATCATATTAGCAGTGTGTGCGCACTGTTAAGTTGCAGCGTGTGTCAAAGTGCGCACACTGAATTTATTTACTTACACACTTTAAAGTGCACACTCCTGCAACGCCGTGCTCTATAAAGCATCATCTCTTTCCGAAAAGAACCATATATTTATGTAAACCGTGCTTACATAATAAGTAACATTGGCGTATTAGCCCCATCAATATTAACGCTGCCAGGATGGACTCCCTCTTGACGGTGTTTTGCAGAAATGAGATCTAATATCCTACATTAATATTTTGTACATGTATTATTTCAATTTTTTTTTTTCTTATGAATTTATGTTTATTATTACTGTGTGTATTACAAAATTTATTTTATTATTATTATTACTATGTATTAATATCAATCATGGAAGGCATTGGATTGCACTACTCCTGCGTACCTTCTGGAATAAAACTTTATTATTTTTATGTGAAAAATATGCACCCTTTTCCATTGAACCATCTCGGTGCTGTAATTAAAAGTAATGTAAACGATTGCAGCGCATTCTTTTTTTGCATTTATTTGTCAGACTGTTTATTTTGTTTTCTTTAAGTGGATCGCATGTTGTTGAAAACAATAGAATATTATCTAACAGTGTTTGATACCACGAGTTGTTAGCCGTGAGCTCTGGTGCATGGCAGAGATATACTGCAAACGCGTGCTGAGCATAAATGCACCGTTACCGTCAACTGCAGGCTGCAAGCTGCAAGCTGCAAGCTGCAGCATTGTAAGGTAGTTGCCCTTCTTGTGTTTCGTGAGTTCGCTGGAAGAGAGGTGAGCAATCATTGGCACACATCCCAACATATTATATCCCATGAGAAAAATATATGGAAATAACATCATCATTCATGGATAGTTTGAGCCTATCTTTATTGTAATTACCGTGAAAAACTTTATTGCACATCGCCCTTGCGGTGACTTAATTAAAGCAGGGTTAAAAGTGTAGAGTTTTATAGGTAAACGATTATATTTTTAAATAATGTTTATTGATTTTGACATCCTTAGTAGACAACACGGAAAAAATATGAATGGTTTGAAAAGGTGCCGTGTAAAATTGTGATTGCGCATATTCGTCTTAGGTAAAAAATCTCGACAATGTTTCAGCATTGTGTGCAGAAAAATAGTAAACACTAGTTTATGGTGAATAGCACAGAATACATAAACCAATAGAAATGTGTTGCCCGAAGAAAGGTCACTTTTTTCTTACTTCGGGTGAAATTGATCGAAATTTTCAAATATCAATTTTAATAGCCGTGTTTAGTGACCAGATCTGAATAGCCAGGTACTTCCCAACCTTCCTCTTCCCGATCTCCTTCCCCTCCCCACTACCTTCAGCCTCACAACATACCCAATTTGGGGATGCCATAGTCTCACTGGCTCTAGACGGTTGGGAGCAGTTGAGACTCTTGTGCGGTATTCATGTAAAAAAAAAAAAAAAAAAAATTTATTGAACAAAAATCAATTTAATTTACCTGTCTGGAGCCTAGACATACCTGTAAGAGACTGCTTGGGTCGAAAATACTAAGCAAAATAAAAAAAATACGACCTTTTATAAAACGAACAAAAGATCAGTTGTTACCCGCGGTTGTGAGACATGGTGCTTAACCCAAAAAGAAGAAAACAAATTGACAGTCTTGAGTAAAATTCTACGAAAAATTGTTGGACCTTCACTAGAAGATGAATAGTACAAGATGTAGATGAACCGTGATCACAAAAGTCTTATAGAGCAAGTGACTATTAAAAGATTGTGTAGGTCCCAAAGACTGCGATGAGCGGGACATAAAAATAATGCCAGAGGATAGGACGCCGAAAATTATTATTGTGTGGGTGCTCCAGTGGAAGTGACCCTAGAGGAAGGCTGATGAAGAGATATATAAAATGTCTAGTAGAAGATTGGAGCAGAAGGGGAAGGACTGAAGGCTGGAGGTGAATGGTAAAGGACCGCAGCCAGTGGATAACATTTGTAGGGAAGACCAAATCCCATGCGGGGTTGTATCGCTGCTATGATGATGTCTGGGAGACGAAAAGTTTAGTGAAAATTATATTCTCTATCAAATCTGTACAGATTACACTTATATCGGTTTATCTCTTTAGTGGTTGATATTTTCAGAGAGAATCAGAAAAAATCCCAATATGTAGGTAATGTCATATCCAAAACGATAGATTTATTGGTTAATTACTCAAAGAAATACCATCAAAAAACACACAGGTGTACGTTTCAGCGATGACTAACTACTACGAATATAATATTGTATAATGTTGATGGTTTTCTTTATTGTCGTACATTTTCCTGATATTAATATGTAAAAAAAAAATACTTCCACTTATGGCTTATTTAAATTATAATTTTGTTATTTATTTTTATAAGCATTATAAAATAATGTGCTGATTCACACACAATATGAGCAATTCTAATTAATTGCAAAATTTAAAAGTTTATAATACCAGTAATAACAATGGTTTACCGATCTCTGCGCCAGAAGTCGGAAGTAGAACAACAAATTGCTGGCTTTTGTGTTATTTCTCCAATGACTTCTGCGGCCCGGGTCTCGACTTGACCCACTTTAGCTACGTCCAACGTCATTCCCCGCTGTGGCCGTAAGGTTGCACAGCATATATTCCTCTCTCGGTGGCGAAGATTTCGAGTTACGATGTGCCAACGAAAGTATTACGATAACACTGTATGATATGAAATAAAAGTTTTGGTTTGGCACGTAAATTAGTCAATATATATTATATATATTTATTGAGCAATTCTTCTACATTGTTAACTGACTGACCTCTACCTTAATGGCAGCTTTTAGATTCCGGAAAAATTCGGTGACAATTTTGAAGATCTTTGTAAATTATTGTAGTAAAAAAAAAACATGATGTAAAAAAATTGACACATGATATGAAATCTGAAATTCCCTTAAAGAAGAGTCTTCAATAGTCGCTTTATAAAGTTAGCAGTGGACACAAATAGATATTTTGATTAAAATTTCTAGAGAACAAAAAAAAACAAAGTGGCTGATTTGACCGTACACCGGTACCCTATACCTCTATACTCGTTTATTGCAAACGAATGTGTTATCAACACTGCCTCACTGCTAGTTTCGGGGAATTTTGTTCCCGTCATAGAGCCTAAGGCGTGATTGAACAAAATTATTTCGCTTTGTGTATTCGGCACAAATAAATAATACGACACAAATTATTCACAACCAATATTAACCAGAATAAACTTATTCGACTTCAGCAAATAGGTGTTCGCTTAAATAAAATAAGATTTCGGTTTTTTCCATTTTAAATGTTAGAAATCTGTTCCACTTTTAAACACTATTCCACATTATTTTGCAATGACCTAGTGAGTCATTTTTTGCAAAAAAAAAACAATCTTTGAATGGTTGTAGCAGAGCAAGAATATACATGGAAGGAGTCAATACTAAATTGGACACGTGTGTAACTCCTGTATATGTAAATAAAAGTGGTCTCGAGCTATAGAGCAAATATTTTATTAGTTACTTCAAAACAAATAAAGTGATTGATGAGTAGACTTTTTTTTAGTTTTAATCTCAAGCAATCTACAATACAAATAACTGCCAAATTGACAAACTTTATCACAGTCAGGAGTTAAAAACAAAATTAGCCTTTTAATAACTAAAGGTAAGGAATAAAAAATAACCTTCGAACTTGTGATTTTCTTCAATTTTCGGCATCACGCCTGAATGATAATGATTCGATACAAAGTCCGAATCTATTCACAAAGTTTTGCGAAATAGGGACGTACACAGAAGTTATAAGGATATCGATCAAAAGCAAAGGTCACACCGAAAAGTTACAGCGTGCGAGCTGACGTACTTAGATAATATAAAATATTATTTATTATTATTGATTGATGGGAGAAATGTGTGTCAGCTATTTTGACTAAGCGAACGCCTAGATTCTAGATACGCTGTGCAACGGAACAAGCTGATTGTTTTTTAGTTTGGCTTTCTGTTTTTTTTTTGTTTAATATCTTATTAGTCCGCCTTCGTAGCGAAAACGTGTTCTTTAAAATGAACCCTTCGAAATGAACACTTCAATTGAAGTCGAACTCGCACAAACGAGATTTGAATTTATCCGCTTATTTGTTCAGTTCTTTTTGGAACCGGTCGCCGAAAAATCGCGTACTAGTCGGTAGAGATTTAAAAAACGGAACGAACTGGAACTGGTTCCTAGCCATGCCGACTACAATTGAAGTATTTTTTTCAATGAAATGAAGTTAATGAAATGAATTAACTAAAATGAACTACCAACTTCAATTGAAATATTTGTTCAATAAAATGAAGTTATTGAAATGAATGAACGCTAAAATGAACTATTGACTTCAATTGAAGTATTTGTTCAATGAACAATGAATGAAGTAGGAACTGTTGCCAAAAGAAGTAGTTCTTTCAAAGTGGTCACATCGCTAGTTGATACATTAATGCAACATGATTCCCATTCGAAATGTTGATGACCAGGCTATGTATGACCTAAACTCATTTGGTACTCATTTGGTGCGGAATAATATTTTAAATAAATTTCACGACCTAGTTGTTGTTTTTATTTTTTATGGTGAATACCGCACAAGAGTCCCGACTGCTTCCAACCGTCTAGAGCCAGTGAGACTATGGCATCCCCAATTAAGGTATGTTGTGAGGCTAAAGGTAGTGGGGAGGGGAAGTAGATAGGTAAGAGGAGGTTAGGAAGTACTTGGCTATTCAGATCTGGTCATCAAACACGGATAAAGCCATTTTAAGCAACGTTTAGATTCTAAATGGTGGTCTTTCACCAGGGGGATACTTCGAGTATCTACCACCCTGGAACATGCCCCAAATATATTTTGTTTTTATATGAATTAAATGTGTTATGACACATATTAATTAAATAAACGTTATTGGCGCACGTCGGGTTCGAACCCACGACCTTTGGATTCGTTATCGAGCGTCATACCACTTGACCATGTTCTGAAAATGAAAGAAGTAAAATAAGGCAGGTTACATTATTCATTGAGTTTGCTCACTAAGAATTCTATTTGACCAGTTGCAAACATTCTACAAATCTCAAGTATATTTAACAGATGAATTTGGAAGCCACCTCTGCGATGGAGCTCCCAAATTCTAGATAAACGCACTTGATTCTGTGAGAAGGAAGGAGATACATCTAATTGACAATTCGTTGTTAATAGAAAGATTACCATCTAGAATGCACAGACGTAACGTAGGTGTACTGAGTCTGTTCTACAGGTATTTTAATGTAGTCTGCTTGAAAGAGCTGCAAAATGAATCTCCTGCACGTCGGTGCACGTACATCGGATTTATGAGAATGGGTCGTTCCTCCGATTCGTTTTTGTGTATCTCGTATGTAGAATGAGCTACCGGTATCTGTCTTTCCTCTTTCAATTAATCCGGAGCACAGGAGCGGAGGTCAGCATTAAAAAATCCCTTCCCACAGCCCCTTCCTTGTCCCGCCTCACGAAGTTGCCCATCTGGGTGACGATATAGTTCCCCAGACAGAAGTAATCTTATGAGGTGTCAAATTAATTTATAAAAATAGTTAGAAATGTTTGACCTATAGATTCTAAAAATCAGGAAAATATATAATTTGATTCAACTATGATTTTAGCGTGAAACCTTAGAGCAGTAAGGTCCCGCTTTTATTTTATGTATTAGCAATAGTATAACTATATTTATGTTTATGCATACATAATAATAATTCAAACGCTAACTTTAAAGAATATTGCCTAACCTCAATGGTTGCCTGGCAGATGTTGTCGCAATGTCACCACAACCTAAGTTATAAATCATAATCATAAGTCCTAATAAGTAGTTAAGGGTCAGCACTCAAAAATGATGCTAAACGTTACTTTGTAGCATTCTAATGCAAGCAATACTACAAATGATTTATCTGCAATTTTTCTATGGGTAGTTAGAAAAAAATGTGAGGTTTCCAGTGAATCTTTGCAATCTTTTAACTTTAATCCTTTAAACTCTATGAAAAACATACAAAAGGTGCAGTTTGAAAATCAGCATAGGCATTTTTAAACGTTTTACCTAAAATTCCAGTATGAATTTCATAAAGAATTTAAAATATTACTGTTAAAGAATTGTATTCGCTGGAAACCATGAACATTTTTCTAACTACCCGTGTAGAATTAACAGATAAATAATGTGAGGCTTGTAGAAACAAACACGGCAAAGTCCACCAATAATGGAAAATGAGTTAAATATGAGGTTCGAAAGAGTAAAAAAAATGCTTCATGATGCAATGTTGCTTTCCTAACAAACACGGCTCTAAACCATTTATTTTTACGGATTAAAATTGAGTTCCATAACAAACTCGGCAAAGTCCACTTCTTTCCAAATCAAAGACGGCAGTTTTCAAACGGACCAATAGGAGCGTTGTAAATAGCTGTTTTCAAGATGGCGGTTTGTTGTTGTAAAACATTGTTTTTGTAAAAGTTGAGATATTGACAATTTCGCAAATTACCGAAAATGTCCGCTGACGTGCATAATGAACTTTTGTTTCCTGTTATTTTTTATGGACATAATTTTTTTACTTACTAAACAGCATAGTGGTAAAATAAATTAGTTTTTACTTACGATTTAGAGTTTTATTGAATGATATGATTACTTTATTAGTAGTTATTGTTATGTCATTAATATTGTAGAAATCATGCTGTGTGAAAAACAAAAATGAATCAATGATAATTCCAAGCAACATAGAACCCGGAAAAGTTGTTTTTGAAATCGTTAAAAGTAAGAGATGTCAACTATCTTTAGACCAAGCATTTCGGTGATAACTGGAGAAATCTTCCTGCTCTTGAATATTATTCCGCATTCATATCTTATTAAATCTTTAAAACAAATTTATATAAAAAAAATATCAGAATAATAGTTATTATTCTTTTCTAATTTTTTCTTTCGATTTTTTAGTTTTTTTTTTTTTTTTAAATTATTAATTAAGTCACCATAACTTACAAACTTTTTTCAAAATATTTTGTAAGATATTATTGTTTTGTATTTCCATCAAAATAAATACTTTTTAAATGTAAAACTATTTTTTTACTGACTTTGACTGCAACCTTGTCAAAAAACGTGTCCATTTCAAAACTGGCAAAGTCCAGTTGTGTTGAAAACAAAAGCGGCAGTTGTCAAATGTGAACAACAAACACGGCAAAGTCCACTAATAATTTAAATATATTTTTTGTTTCGCACCAGTTAAACTAATGTATCAAGAAGAAAATTAATGTTTTTAGTAAGTACTATTTGTCGAATTTATTTTAGTGACAGTATCACAAGTAATTTTTAAACTAAACGTTTTTTGTTCTTCCTCGAAAACTGTAGTCAATGGACTTAGCCGTGTTTGTTTCTACAGGCCTCATGTGTATTTTTGGGTGCTGACCTTTAGGCACTGAAAATACAGTTATTAGGAATGTGTTTTATGCTAATTTAAAAAAAAATCTTCCAGCTCATAGGCCCCAGACAAGCCAACGAAATCGATTAATCTGTTTAAGGGTCAGCTCTTAAAATTTCACACTTTGTAGGATCCTAACACAAGCAATACTACAAATGATTTTTCGGTTAATTCTATACGGGTAGTTTGGAAAATGTCTAAGGTTTCCAGTGGAATACCTTAGAGGTTTTTCTAACTTCTCTTAATTATATTATTATTTCAAATATTTTATGATTTTCACCAGAAGTAAGGAAACATTGGGCTTATTTTAGACACACAAACACGCCCACAAATCATTTGTAATATTATTCATAAAGTGACATATTTACACTAGCACCATCTCCATTTCATCATAACACAATAAACCACTTTCAGATGAAGAAAGACGATTCTCGTACGTAGAAATTAAAAGTGCTTTAAAAATGAATGGCCCAAAAAAGAACGTAGGTACATTTCGACCCATCATCGAAAGTAAAATTCCGGTTTTCGATTCATGTAAACGATTAAGGAGTCGATACTCGCGTTAATAAAAGTGTAAATTTAATGGCCTCCGTTTGATTTGGAAAGAGGCTATATAACCTGTTACTACATCAATATTGGAGATATTGATTCATACGTAACGTGTTTTGACATGTTTTATATATATATATATATATATATATATATATATATATATATATATATATATATATATATATATATATATATTATAGTATTATGATTGGTGTCAACAGCGTAATACACGTGAAGTGAAATTCTAATACTTAAATTTAACAAAAATCGTTAAACTCAAGCTTTAAGCAAATAACGTAAGTGTTTTTGCCTTTGGAACACGGTAACCACGGTAATAAACCAAAGACCTAAGAAACGATCTAAAACGTTTGAAAAAGCAAATTCTTCGACCCATGACGCATTGCGTAAATAATACATATTGAACGAGGAGAATAGGAAGGAGAGAAGATTGAAGTAAGGGGGGAAAAAAGCTTATGTATTCGCTAATTGCAAGTGATATTCCATATTTTTTAACATTAACTCCACACAGGAGGCCTTGATGGAAATGATTTCTGTGTGGAGGGTCTTTTTGAAGAAAAGAAGGAGTAAACCTGGGTCTCGAAAAAGCCCATGTTGAAGGAGGGAGGAAACACAGAGGCCGGAAAATCGTTCCACAGCCGAGCTGCTGAACATAAGAACAAGTCGTAAAAGCGACCCGTTCTCATGTATTGAATGTCAACCGTGTACAAATATTGGGCGTGCATTTGGCGAGATTCCCGATTATGCACCGGTGCCGAAGGGATCAATGACGCAAGTTCCTCGGGGCATCTTCCATTGAAATACCGATAGAACAAGGACAGCATTCCCACCCGACGTCTGTGCTCCAAAGATTGCAATGCGTTTGTTAAGATAAGATAATCTATCAAACACAGAGTCAAGGGTGTTTTCATGTACTAAGAGACTTCAGACCAGAGGTGGCTGCCAAATTCAATAGTAGGGCGTATTTGTGATTTGTACAAGGTCAGCAGTTGTGTAATATTGAAATATCTACGGGCCTCGTACAGCGCGCAAACCTTCTGAGAGGTTTACTTTACTCTGGCTTCAATGGAGCCCCGTGCCTTAACTGGTCACTTAAGGTTACATCAAGCATGTAAATGGAAGGCTTATTGGGAAGATTACTTAGCCTTCTCCAGATATCCTCTTCCTATCGGAGATTGACTATCATTTAGCCAATCTTAGGGAATCAGTCAAAAATACGGTATGAGGCACGGTGTCTTCCTATATATATAAATTAGTATTTATATCCACTTTAAAATGCCCATTGAAGTAAACAATTAATATCACTACACATAGAATTGAGATCGTATTGTTTAAAAATGCATGTTGGTGGACATGTTTTTTATAACAGTGGGTTCAAACTCAGTAACTTTCCATCCAAAATAGCAAAATGCTTGAACCACAACGCTATTCACGCAATATCTAGAATAACTGAGTTCTAAACGATAAAAAAACATCATATCTTATTACATTACATTTTTCTTCTGAGTAAGCATGCCCTGAACAAGTCTCAATATTTTTAAAACTACCTACAAATTACAATACCAAAAAAAGCTGACCATCAATCAGACTAATGTGTGTCACTAACTGTAATAAAAAATAAAAGCAATCAAAATAAATTAGACTCTCAGACAAAGCTTTCGATACGTTACAACAGGCACACATTTCCTCTTTTTGTTCTTATGTTTTTAATCTTCTTTGTCCGGTCTGCTCGAACACCGTCATTAAAATGATGTATTTATTGATTATTAAAAGAAAGTGAAAACAGAAAAAGACACAGATAATAAAAAGGTAAGGTTGTGACCGAAACTCAAACTCGGGACTTGCATCCGAGAGCAGCGCATCAACTACTAATGACCTTATTTCAATTTTTTTTCGATATCTTTGGCAACTATCTTCATAATCGTGAGTAAAGTTATACCGGAACACAATTGCAAACATTGGTGGCATAATGGCTGGAATTTTTATTTTACGGAGGATCTTCATTTTTTTGCAAATCGGGAATATTTTTATTTGAAGGTTGTTAATAATATTTTAATAATTAATATTACAATAAAGCGTTAACCTTTCAAATAGAAAAATAAATTTATATTTATCTTATCGTTTATCTCTTAAAGAGACATTCTTAATCAGGTTATAATACTTTGGTACGTGCCAAAGAAAATTTATTCGGTACAACGTTTGCCAAAAATGCTAAATAAAAAAGTTAGCAATAAAAATATGTAAATCTAATATTGTAAAATCTATCTTAATTATTAGTTAACCGAATAACATTTCAACCAGAGTGTCATACAATGCTGTCTTGGCACACACGCCTTGACTTGTACTCTTAACATTTAGGAGTAAAAAATAATTATCAAGTAATAACTATTATTTAATATCCTTCTCTTTACCGACTCCTGACAAGATTTCCTCGGGCGTTATGGATTTCATAAATTCTCTTGCGCTTCAAATAAACTACTGAAAGTCCGTTTTCAGCACATCCTTTCTTTATTTTAATAGCTGAGTGTATAAATCAAGAGTTCCATCATCTGCTAGCTAAGTTATCCATCATGCATATTAGAAATGCTCATTTCACAAGCAATATTTCAAGGTATAATGCTGGAAGTAGGAGGAATTAAAATATTGTCAATTTATTTGTAACCAGATATTTTCAACTCTTTTAAATTTCATATCACGTAAGAGTCGAGGCCGAATCTTGTTAATTACGCGTATGTAATACGCATACGCATACGATAATATTTATATTATATCGTCGTCGGAAAGGCAAAATGGCTGAAGCGCCATTTTGGAAAGTTAACACCAGACACAAGTTTTTTTTGTTTTACAGTAAAATTCATAAGTCTTCAGTACTTGGTGGATTTTGAAATAAAGGTTAACTCAAGTAACTCAATGCTCTCACCAAGTTACTTGAAGCCAAAGAAAGATAAAAAAAGTCCCAAACTTGTTTCGCTTGAGTCAAGCCTTCTCCCAAATGGTATCTTAAATGACTGAAGGGCCACCAAAGACTTCAAATTAAACTAATCAGAACATTCGATGCAGAAAATAGAACTGATCCAAACTGAATATTCAACTCATTTTTGACCGATGTGCATGTTGGTCGTTTTGGATGTTTTTATCATACATACATAATAATAATATTTTGAAATATTATAAATATTTGTAGAGCGCTGTCTTTGTCAAAAATCACCTAAAGGGCACTGTACAAATCTTAATTTCTAGTTAATATTAATTCCAAGTTTATATGGATATTTATTTAAATTAAGTGACAACTATTATTTAAATTTATGTCGGTTTGATTCGCTCCTTTTGGCAACTTTTTCCAAGCGACTACTGCATTTAGTATCCATTCGTGGATATAAAAATAATCATGCTCTTATTTCGTGAAATCGTGTATTAGGCAAGTTTAAAAAAAATAGACATAGCGTCTGGTTTTGGCGGTGAGACCTTGAATTCGGGTCGGGTCGGCAATCGATAATATCCGAAGGACTTGCGGACGTGAGAGGTTGCATGAACTTGGGAGAAGCAAGAAGAGAGATCTATGACCGCGAATATTAGAATTCCTAAGCTGCCAGATTTTTAGAGGGTACGCTGTAAAAATATTAATGAAAGTTGTCTTTCTGCACTTAGTTAGAAATTTTAACACGCGAAGCTTGTGGACCCAACGATTTTGAATTACTCACAATAGGCTTAATATGTTTTTGTTTTTGTTTTAGTTAAATAATAAATTATTAAATTAAATAGAAGAAGTCAGGGACGCCCGAGGAAGACATGTCACGAGTCGGAATAACAGAATAGTATGTATGGGTGGTAATGAAGCAAGGAGTGTTTGCAAATATATTGTATGTTCATCATCTCTGCCTACCTTGTTACTTAATTTGTTTCTTCTACGTATGGCGTTGTGGATAATATTTTGTTTTTTTTTTCAAATAAATCATGCAAAAAATTATAATTAAATTTTCGGCCTTCTTGAATGGTAAGACGATTGACTACGAATCCAGAGGTTGCAGGTTCAAACCTAGCATGCGATTTTTTTTGCAATTGATATGTGTCATAACACATTTCATTTATATAAAATAATGTATAGTCAATTTGCGGCACGTTCCAGAGTGATAAAGAATCGACAAGTTGCTTAAAATGCCTTCAGCCGTGTTTGGTGACTAGATCTGAATAGTCGGGTACTTATCAACCTTCCTCTTCCCCATCTTCTTACCCTCACACTACCCTAAACCTCACAATATACCCAAATTGGGGATGCCATAGTCTTACTGGCTCTAGACTATTGTGAGCAGTTAGGACCCTTATGCGGGGCATTCACTATAAGAATAAAAAAATGTACTCATGTGTCTGTATTACAATTCTAAATGTTAAAATTTAATTTTAAGTGACCAAACAAAAATTAAATGTGTTGGGGAATTCTTTTAAAGGCACTCGTCTGCTTGATCATCCATCCATAACATTTCCAGTAAAAAAAACATAAATATTTTTACATAATACGTCTAACTAACCAGTTTATCAAGTGATACATTCTGACTACGTCAATGAGAGATGTATAAAGCGATTATATATTATAAAAGCGGTAAAAACTTTTATTCGTTTGTGTGTGTGCAGGTGCACGTAGTTAGAACGTTTATTGAACCAATAACTTCGACTTTTCATGAACCGGTAATTTAACATTTACCGGAAACCACTGCTTCCAAACAATGATTCACTTTTGTAATAAAAAAAATACATTATATGCATTTAAGAGAAAATTGATGCATTTAAGAGAAAATTGATGCATTTATGATGTTGAATTTCAGTTAATTTAGGGAATTCATTATTTATCTCACACTACTGAATGATAATAAGTTTAATCTAATTACGCTGTGAAAAGGGAACTATTGTTAATTTTCTATGGCCGATGAATTATGGCCGATGTTCAAATAAATATGCACAGTGATATAAGTGATATAAATAACGGTTATCCGATATTTCAGATGGAACCTTAAGTGCAAAAGCCTCTCGCTGAGAGCAGTTTTTACGAGGGTGTAGTTGAAATTAACTTCGAAAGCAGTGCATTATGTAGAAATGACCAAATGTGACAGTCTTTATGATTATTCCAAAATAACCTAAACTAACTTACCATCACGTCGTTTCCTCGCAGGGGTAGGCAGAGAGGACGGACTGCCAAACAACTCTGTCTTGGCACACACTCCTTGCTTCATTCACATTCGTCATCATTCGACATCGTCTCATACATACTCTGTTATTCTGACTCTTCACTTGGCCCGACTCAAGTGTTCATTCATTTGATCATGCCATGTCTTCCTCGGGCGTCCCCGACTTCTTCACACTCCTGTCTTCGTTCATTCGCTCTACATGCCCAAACCATCTTCGCGTATTTTTGTTGATCCTATTCATTACGCTTACATCAGTCTTGCATTCTTTCCGGATATCCACATTTTTAACACGGTCGTACATGATTTTGCCGCACATCCACCGTGGGGATTTCATTTCCACAGCATTCAGTCTACTTATATCTTTCCTCTGCCAGTTCCATGCTTGTTGGTATAAGCACTCCATCATGATCTGCTAGCTTCGCTTTATTCATTAAGTTTCCTGCATTCACCCTTCTTTCAATATCCCAACCTTTTATAGACAATCATTTAGATCGGAAGATTGACATTGTATTTTGAACAGTGTGTTTCTTATACAAGTTATTTATAAAAATGCTACATCGTGGTAGGCTAAAGACTATTATAATCACCTGGCTACAATAAGGTTTGTGGAGAAGTGTGGTTTGAATCCAGAATACAACGCGTGTTACTTAACCTTACCACTTTGCGAGAAGGAGCGCGGAGGCGTAAGATTCCAGCAGTATAAAACCCGTATTAAAAAAAGGTGATCACTTCACTAGTTCTTGAAATAAAGATATCACCAATTTAAAGGGTTCCGCTTTTTATCAACAATTTTTACACAAAATTTCCCGTTTTTTACAGAAATTTTATTTAAAAAATCTTAATAACATATTTCATGTTGACGCATATTTTCATAATAATAATTACCGACTTGATTTGCTTATACAAAATTATAAATTCAACGATTGACAGCCCTGAACTATTAAACTTGATTTCATTTCATGTTCCTAGCAAGACGATTACAAGGCAGTACCTACCGTACTATTGTAGCAATTCTGCTTCAATCTCACAATTCAACACGCCTATGCGACGAATGTTGCATCTGGGAAACATATACTCCGATGTCGCTGATATATTTAACACGTCAATATCAAACTATAAGTTTAATTTAGTAAAGTTGTTGTTATCTGGTAGAGCTAAACTAATAGTTGGACCTATTACTTAATATTATTTATTTCCTTTCTTTTACAATATTTTTGAACATGTTATTAGTTATTTTTGTATCTGCTATTCAATACTCTTTTTTATTTTTTCTATTTTACACAATTCTTGCACTAATGAAGTTACTGTTTTGAAAAAAAAAAAAAAATTTAAATGTATGTAAAAGCCTAAAACGGGCGTAAATAAATAAATAAATTATTATTTTTATCGGCTGCTTTAATGACTGTAATAAAAGCATAATTTCATTAATGTCATGAGAAATAATGACGTCTGATACCTATTGTTGTGCTTCAAAAAAAACCTTCTCTTAATTGACTTTACGTTAGAAGTGCCCTAATGACAGTTTAATTTCACGGACATTAAGTGATGTTTTAACAATGATTGTTGGCGAGATTGACTGATTAACGTTAACGGTAAAATACGAAACTGGCGTTCATTATTATTGCGCAGGTCGGTATGTAGGACTAGTCGTGGAGTAAGCCGTGGAGCAAGTTAGGTTGTATGCATATTCTATGATTGCAACGTACGAGTACACAGTTAGGAATACCTACCCACTATTCTAATATCTCTGATGACGTGAAACCGGTTTTATGTGTGTTTATAAATTAACCTGCTCTCTTTGATAAGTGACGAGAGTTTTTTCTTCTTTAATTTATTGGAGAAAAAGAATTGGAAAACAAAATTGCGTAAGAACGTTACATATACGGTGTAGGTTAGTGACATCATTTTTTTGATAATAAATACCAATACGGAGAGATTATTGTTTCATATTTAATCAGGTTAAGTCAAATAGTATATTATACGTATTTAATATTGCTGTTGGGACTAGAAACCGATTGATATGCTCCTACAGTATTTTTATATGACTAAATTAATTAATTTTGTTTATGACATACCTATGAGTGTGATTGTTTTTTTTCTATTATGATTATTTATTTCTTCTGACAACTATAATATGCAGAGATTTCAGTTAAATTTTACAGGTGTACAACTCTAAAATAATATACATAAGAAATGCTAAATAAAAACATTGATATTCAAGGAACATCTGTTGCTGCTCAAAGTGCTTAATCTGTGAGAAATAGTTTGGATACAGGTGAATTCTCTTTATTTTTTATTGTTTATTTCTTATATTGTGTCTTGTATCTGTGTTTTCTCCTAAATAAATAATTTGAAAAAAAAAACAATTTATGCTTGATGTGGTGTAACAGAACATGTGCGCAACTCGACGAGTAGTACTAATCGATAGTTTACTCAGAAGTGGGGAAATCCCCCCTTGGACTTATAACTAGTGACTTACAACTAAGATTATTATAAAATTAAAAATTCTAACACAATTTCAGGCAAGATGGAACATTCTTCATAGCTCCACTACCGCTTAGCCGAGTCAGCATATTTTTTGAAAGATTTCGAAACATTTTATGAATTTCGACTGCACAGCGATTGCGAAATGTGACGTCTCGTCATCAAAATATTGCACCAATGTTGTTTGTGAATCAGACGATTCAAAGCGAAGTGTGAGTTGACCCGCCAGCTCCGTAGAAGTGTTCACTTCGTTGGTGTTCGGCCGACTCTAGTACGATAGGAACCGCTCCTCTGGTCGGAGGTGTATTAGATCATTAGAGTCTCGCACCTGAGTTTATCTCCTTTTGATCGACCATTTGTACAGCATTACGGTCAAGTGCGGCAAAAACATCGCACGCGAAAAAAATATTTGTTTCTAAAAAAGGTTTTTATTTTAACCGCACGGAAAGTCGATTATGGACAATATTGAAGTTTTTACACATTTTCAAAAATAATGCAAATTTTTTCCGGTTAAGAAACTTTGATATTTAAAATACTGGTTTAAAATAGTTATTAATTTAGATATTTATGATTCAAAATAAATTAACATAATTTTACTAAACAGTGACGTAAATTCGACGCGTGTAAAATAACAACCGGTTTTTTTAACGACGTGACAGATGACTATATGATTTTTTGATTTTTTGTCGTTCAAGTGATTTTCAAAATTCAAAATGCAACTGACAAGTGTTCTATTGACTGTGTATTTGGTTGTTGGGGAGACATGGGCGGCCAACATCTTGGCTTTGCTTCCCTTGGATATTGCTTCTCATCATCACGTGTTCCAGCCAATCCTGAGGGAACTGGCCGCCAGGGGACACCAAGTGACAGCGGTCACCCCGATCGAAGATAAAAATCCACTACCTGGATACAAACAAATTTTGGTGCCAAAGATGAAGATTTCTGATGTTCGAAAAGGTAATCTTTTTTTAAATGAAATACTATTTCAAACGTGAGTCCCTATAATAATGTGATGAAATATTTCAAACGTGAGTCCCTATAATAATGTGATGTAATATTTCAAAGTGTTTTAAATGATCATTATTTGAAATTGGATATAACTATGATAGGCAGAACGAATGGTACCAGCAAAATCTTTTTTCAGTGATATTATAGTTTGTTCTTCGACTGACTAGTTTATGAAAAATTCGAAAACTGTCGTAAAAAAATGACTCGAAAATGCATGAATTTTTATATGTGAACTCTTATCGAGAATTTCACTGTCCGGTGCAAGTAGGATTCACTCATAATGGAGGAATAAAATGAAGCGTATGTAGAAAAACCTGGATATTCAGATCTATGCAGTTATCAAATGTTTGAAGTGTCATTCCAAACAACGTTTCGATTCCCAATGGTGTTTCACTGGTCTAATACTGAAACGATTCTTAGTTAAAATATGTAATTATATAGACTTTAAAATATTTATTTTAAATGTTATAAAGGAATTTAATAGATGGTTTTAATAAGTATTTGTGACTGTTTATATTAAAATAAATATGTCATAACTACAATTTATTTAAATTTATAAAATAAACCTCAAGTTAATGTTTGAGTTTTGCGCTAATAAGGCAAAGAATATACGAAATAGTCAAGTAATATAAACATTTTATGGTTTTATTAAGAAAGTGGCCGAAGGAACGCCGGTTAAGCGGTTGAAACGTGGTTACTTCGTTACGTGGTCGTATTATGTCATTTCTTTAAGAATTTAGGAGTAAGCTACAAGTACTTGGGATGTGTAATCCCCATTGAGAGCATCTTGGCATTTCCAGAAATCTCAAGTTGATGATAATTAGGTAGGCGAGCTGAATAGAAAATCACAAGAAGTGTGATCTTTACTAATTTAAAACAAAAAAAATGATAATTTATATTAGACCTTTCATCTCCTAGTCCCCCCCCCCCTCCTCCCAGACAGGAAATAAAATAGATAATCTATTTTTGAAAGAATTTTGATTTCAATTGTTGAAATAATATCGAAAATCTTCAACGTAAATATGAAACAGAAAAAGCCAGAAACTAAAAAGAATAACGGTCGCGACCGAGACTCGAACTCGGAACCTCTACTCTATCCGGGAGTAACGTTTATGCCAATTGAGCTATTATTAGATGCCGGCATTTTATCGTTTTTCAATTTTTTCCGATATAGGCTGCCATCTTTATACTTAAATTAACTTTGTAATTATTATTTAAATAATTAATATCAAAATAAAGAACATAAAGGTTTAAAGTTAATTCTAATTTATTAATTTTGATTTTGTTTAAAGTTTGATTAAATCCACTCGAAGTAAGAGAAAATTGACCTCAATTCGGGCAGACACGTCCACAACACGGTTCTATCGGTTAATCTCTTCAGTGGGTAGGATATTGCAAAAAGTGTTAATCCGCTCTTTGACGACAGAGAAAATAATTTGTTTCGCGTGTCAACATGTGTTTGAGCGTCTTTAATTTCACTGAAGA
This sequence comes from Drusus annulatus, assembly GCA_022651775.1. Taxonomy (NCBI): domain Eukaryota; kingdom Metazoa; phylum Arthropoda; class Insecta; order Trichoptera; family Limnephilidae; genus Drusus; species Drusus annulatus. The sequence continues at coordinate 1,144,944 of JAGWCC010000408.1, forward strand.
CGACCTCCGTTGGAGGACGGTAGGTATTTTAGGTTCAAAACCCGCCGAACACAAATAAACGAAAGTTAATTTTACGTGGGTTGAATAAAATGAGATATTTCGGTGGCAGGTATAAAGAATCAAAGCGTTGGTTAAAAGGGTAGTATCTTCAGTTACCGAATCAAAATAGTTAGGTAATTCCCAGTTTTTTCCTCCTCCCACCCTTCTAAATTGCTTCACCCTTACAACACTCCTCAAATAGTCTACACACAGTTAAGTCAATTGTGCAAAAGAGATTAATAAAACTACGAGTAATTAGAGAGTATTTAAATCCACGCTCCGGGCTCGAATACGTTAAGTAAATCACATATTTTCAGTGAATAACGATTGTATTGATGAGATGTTATTTTGATATAATATTAAAGAGATTCCCTTTCTTTATCTGTTGAAACGATGGCTAAGAACACTTTTGACGGTTAAAAGCCATAAATATTGGAAAAATATATTAATTGACAAACACGTACTTAGGAAATGTGACTTGTTTGCCTTTGACCCCACACAAAGGAATAGTGACGCGATTAAAAATAATATACTCACACCATTAGTTAGATTTTAAAGATCTGCCTGACTTATCACATTTACCTGATCTTTAAATGTACCTTACACGTGTCTGAATTCATTTTGGTTAGTTATGATCTTGAATGAAGGCGACTTTAATTCATAAAAAAATGATTTGTTTTTCTTAATAACTTACTTTATAATTCACTATTTCTTTTGATTAGGATGTACCTTTTGCACCAGTGAATACATTTAAGCCAAATAATCGTTTTTCGTTTTTATATCACAACCAACAGGTATTTACAATGTATAAAACTATATAGTTCATTGACTTTCAATGACGTTTCATGATCCTTTTTTTAATCTGTAGTCATTCAAGATTTGCTTAAACCAAGAAACAAACTTTTCTACAAAGTAAATAAAACCTTCGAAATAACCATTTTCACCTCAATCACGTAAATATTTTAACCATTTGGTTGTTTAAAAATACATTTTATATGTTATAATTGATAGACGTTTTACCCATCTTTTTCAGAATAGAAATACAAAAATTGAAGTAACGAAAAATAACATGGCATCTTGTTTTCTTCTTTTATAGTAACATGGATATTTGAATGTTTTTTTAAAGTTCGGGATTGAAATAACATTGCCGGCTGAAAATAGTTATGTTGACCTTAAAAATCATTGCTTTATAGAATTTTATTTCAGATTTATTCTTACAGTAGTGTGCGAATTAATTGAGAAATGCATTTTGCTGTAATTCTACCAAAAGCCAAAGAGCTCAAAAAAGAAATCAAAAAAATGTGGGCATCACAAAACGATTTTCCTTTTTTCGAACAAATAGGTCGTCATTCATCCAAAACTCAACACCAAAATGAACAGAAAACTACCGCTGGGAACTCAACGTCTAAGTAATTATTTATCAAAACCATTTGGATTAAGTTTTAATTTATTTTTACCAAAAGATTTGACGGACAGATAGAAAACGTTACACTAATGATGCCAAAATCTATGTCAGTCCATAGCATTTATGCAGTACATTTTTTGTGTACCATATTTTTTACCGTTTAATTGTAATTGATAAATAGCCGTTCTTCGTTCTCGTCGTTCTTTCGCGTTACCGTCATTTTTTAAAGAAAATTTTAATAATTATTAAGCCCATGGCACATTTTTAATTTACGTTGGTAGAGTCTTAGCATACATAACAACGTAATTAATATTTTTCAAATCACTCTTGACTTATGTTAGTAACAGTTTCAATACAAAACAATACCAGTTTCTAGCGAATACTGTTTCAGAAGGTGAAGAAACACTTGGTTGATTACAAAATAATACTTGGTTAGCAGAATAAACACTTTGTAGACCAAAATAAACACTAGGTATATACAGAATGTGAATTATGTTTACTATGCTTTAAGGTCACATACCATTTTTGATAAATTACACGCACCTACAAAAAGCTTGTAAATAATTTTAAATTTCGGCGATTCCTTGCAATTTTCACCCTTTTTTACATATTCTTGGTGACGAAAAATATCAAAAATTGGCACAAGTATAACATTTATGTTGCTCTGAGTTACACTCAACGAAATTAATTATATTGTTTTCAGTCGTGTTTGCTTTAAAACCATTCCACCGCCAAGAGAAAGAAATCTCACAAAAATGAAAAAAAAAACCTCAAATAACCTGGCTATTTATTGCAATATTTGTTTCAAACAATCTAAGAGTATTTGAGAAGACCCGCATCAGCGACCTAACGAGAAGCGAGAGAGCTGTACAGCAAATGCGAGGGAAATTCTCCAAGCGAAAAGTGGAACAGTTAGTTGTGGTCACCGTCGAAGAAATTTAAAGAGAACAATTCAGAGTCAGAGAAGAAGGAAGTTGGACTTTCAACTGGACAATAGTTCGTACCGCAGTCTATTATGCAAGTTAAACTTTGTATTTGTGAATTTCTGGACAGTTTCCGCATTGCGCGTATTTACTATACTCTACTCATTTGTAAAGAAAAAAACTTTACCTAAGTAGGAATTTGTAAGGTCGCGCTTACTTATTTATAAAACTACCGTTTAAATGTATCTTTGATGTAGCATTTATGATACAGACAAGTGTTTAAAAAAAAATTGTAATACTAATAGTATAAAAATATGTTGGTGAATTTGTAAATATCTAAGAATTGTAATTTATTTTTATGTTATGAATCTTGCATTGATGATTCCATTGTTTTCGTTGGCATTCGACGCACTGCACAGTGCCGTTTAAACATAATTCAGTGACTTTGGGCAGATTTATATGTCAATGATATTAATAATAAATTTTCAATGCATATTTTATAATGTTGAATATAAATGATTATTACTAGAGATAGTCAACGGTTGTACCTGCGGTTCCAGTTACCGGTGACTGGAGAGGAACCGGTTATTTATCCAGTTCGTTTTAGAACCGGTTCCTGGTGCCCAAAAAAATCCACAAAGGAGATTTTTTCGAAAATTACTAGCAAATCGACAAAAGTTCCTCGCCAAAAAAAAGTACTAGTCGGTATAGATTTGAAAACAAAAAGGACTGGAACTCAATATTTCTTTGCGAAGATTTTGAACCGGTTACTCGAAGAAATAATATCGACGGTTCCAGTGACCGACTAGGAACCGGTTCCTTTTAACCGGGACAGAAATATTGACCATCTCTAATTATTGCCCCCGTCGAAAACAAACAACATTTATCTGTAAAAATGTATTTGCAGCATGCGGCCCTAATAAGACCCTCGCTCTTCAAAGAATGACTAAACGGTTTCTACGCCACTGGTCTTAACCATAAAGCGTTGTTTGGATGAAAGAATCTATTGTTTGAAGTTGCTCCCAACGTCAGACTGAGTGGTAAAATCGTTTGGCAATATTATATTTTTATGAGTTGGCGGTTAGCACTGTAGTTGCGAGTTCGACAATCAATCGAACGGATTGAGTTTTTCGAACTACCATTTATCAGAACCAGGATGCTTATGTATCACTTCTATACATATTCTGGCTTATTTCTTTTCTTTTTAAATCTTTGTAAATTAATTCAATCACCTACAATACAAATTTTCCAAAAAGATTATTGATCTATGTGATGAAGTGATTAATTTAATTAAAATTGCTATAATCTTCTGATTTGACCAAAAGTTGCATAATAACATCTTGAATGTTACATTCAAAACCACAAATTGGTATGTAAATATGTCTTATTGAGCGGGTGAGCGGGTACTTCATCACTACCATACTCAGCTAAAATCACGTTGTTTCCAGAATTTACAAGTTGAATGAAACATTAGTCAATATTTATGCGTTTTTATGACCTTTGAACTATATGGATCTAATTCACATATCTATGAAAACCACACTTTGCACAAGCAAACCCCAAAATATATTGTGTGTTAAAATGTTAGGATAGAAAAAAAAATTATGAAATACAAAAAAAAAAATTAGAAGACCACGGATATTATTTTATTTTTTTATTCCCCACCGGTTTCGCTTAGCCTAAGCCTTATCAGAGTACGAAATTAAACTAAACAAAAACTACAAATGTGCGATTACATATACATACAGGGGCATGATAAAATATTTAACAACAGAACAATAGAAAAAACATTTAAATTATAGCAAAGGAACAGAGAGAAAGATACAGATAATATGGATTGAAAGAGACAAAACATCACTTGAGAAGGTTATTAAAGAATAATCACAAATTTAATAAGTTGACAGGAAATATACATAATGTTGAACTACCGTACAAATGTACCTGATTATTAAGAAAATGACGATTAATTTCAATGGCTTTGTTTATTTCTAGTGCATAAAATTAAAATAATTTCCGTGGTCTTACACAAAGTTATTTTTTCATTTCTTTAAATATATCAAACCACAGTGTGATTGCTTTCTACGAAAATATAGAAACAATTGGTTCAGTGCTATATCCAGAGACGATGCGATTACAGCATCTCAATTTTATATGGTGTGAGATGTTGAAATTTAGGCAAAATTTCGTGAATTTTCGAGATTTTTGTTGCCTAGCTATTTTTTCTGGTTAATAATAAACGGGAAGTGAATAGTAATGTCTGAAATAATATGTACATTTTTGATCAGAATTTGTTTATAGCCGAGAAGTTGGTCAGAGAAACATAATTATTTACGATCAGTTTACAGATTACTTGATTGTGGTCGATGAATAATTCTACCTAATGTCTACCTTAATCCAATGCCAAGAATCTGCATTTGGAGTGAAATCGGATAGTGGTCATTTTGACCGTTAGCGGCGATAAAGGGAATATTCTGTAACTTCGAAAGTAGGTCCATAACCATAAATATATTATGTCGCCGCCGGAAAGGCAATAGGGCTGAAGCGCCATTTTAGGAAGTGTTAATTTAAAGTTTTTTTGTTCAATAAAATTTGTAAGTATTCAGTACCTGGTTGGATTCTTAAAAGTTACTCAGGTAACTCAATGCTCCTGTTGTTATCAGGTCAATCAATCTGCCAAACCCAGGAACACTTAAGTTTGGTAATTAATTTTAATCACAACATTTGTTGCTTCCGTTTGGAGACACATCTTTGTTTGTTCGTATCAAACATGCAAAATCACTTACGTAACATCTATATACGAGTACGCATAATAAATAAAAAAAACATTTTATAAGCAATTAACATTGATATAATAACTAATCACTAATTGGCTTATTTCTCCTCAGAGGTAGCCAGCATGAATGGAACGCTATACAACTCCGTATTAGTGGATACTAATTCTTGCTTCATTCACATTCATAAATTGTTTTATGCACACTTTTCTGTTTTACCGATTTTCGAAATAAATCGATTCACTTAATCGTGTCATGTTTTTTTGAGGAAAACGGGATTATATTTCTTCCATTATATTCTCCTGGCGATTCTTTCTCCGTCCATCCACTCTAATTTTGATAGAAATTATTCTCTAAAGATTTTATATTAGAGCACTCAACGATGTGATCTAACTGATGATCAATAATTAAAAACGGATATCCGGAACGTTTTACCTTTTTTCCACAATTTAAAAAAAAACAATTTTACCAAATTGTTGGTTTTAAATTTTAATAAATAACGGAATTGGCGTTGACCATCATTGATCAATCGTTTAATTCTCGGGAAATTGCTTCTAAAAGGTTTCCAATACATAAATCAGCGAGCTGTATGGAGTGACACGGCACAGAACCTTTTAATAAATCATATTTTAGGTTTTTTCGCTGGTACAAAGGAAAACGATCCCGTCGGAGTAAATGCTCCGACCGCGAAAAAGCAGTGTTAAATATTTTATTCAAATAAAAGTGATAAATTTATTATTTCCTTGGGAACGAGGTTCGTTCTATGAATGTTCTTTTGAGATAATTTGTGATTTGTTACTCCCGCCTTATGTTTTTGCGTTTTTTTTTATATATCTCCGTCTATTTTTGTAATTGTATTGTTATTAAAAAGCTGCTATTTAAAAGCTTTAGAAAATTCTTTTAAAATTTATTAAAATACTGCTTCCGAAAAGTTCCCTCATGGTTAAAATAAAGCATAAATAAATGGTGTTCTTTTAAATTATGCACAACACTTTATGAAATAACAACATGCCAACCGGTTTCGGTAAGACCGTGCCTTCATTACGCGGATGTAAAAAAATCAGTTTATAATTTCCCTGAATAAAGTCCAGTTAGACCGCTGTCGTTGGCATATTATTATTATATATTGTGATCCACGCAGAGTTACAGTAGTTATTTTATTTTATTTTTTTAATTCCATTTTTTTTCATGTATCACCATATTTCAATAATTTGAAAGTTTTTTAAATGGGATGGTACTAATTTGCTACTAAGCCATTGACATTACGCGCTAAAAAATCTGCGATTACGAAATACTTTTGTAACTATTCATTTTGGATGTTTTATAAGTTGTGGTATTTGCTTATTTACAGATGTCCTTGAAGAGGACGAACTATTCAAAGCAGAACCTGTCACACTATATTCAAACCAAATGCAACTGTGGAACTGCACTCTGAGACTAACCGAACTCGCGATAGAATCCGCAGAATTCCAACAGTTCATCAAGAATGATGCCACGAAATACGACTTGGTAATATACGAAGCATTCTATCAAGAGGCCTTCCTAGTATACGCTTCCAAATACAATGCCCCGATTGTGGCTATATCGACATTTGGCGCAGCACACTTCATAAACCAACAGATGGGAAATCCATATGAACTTTCTTACGCCGCTCATGAGTTCATGGAGTTGACTGGAAAACTAGACTTCATGGGGAGACTGAGAAATTCATTTTGGACAATGGTGGATTTGTACGAGAGAACTAGCTATCTCGTTTTTGAGCAGGAGGAACTAGTCAAGAAGAATTCAGAAAATCTCCCGCTGAAACTGAAGAGTATTTCTCTGATAGAGAAGGACGTGTCTCTTGCTCTGGTCAATTCCCATTTCAGTATTGATGGAGTTAGAGCTAATGTTCCAGGAGTTGTTGAAATCGGCGGAGTGCATATTAAGGAGCCAAAGGCATTGCCAGAGGTACGAGTATAAAAATTGTTATTGTTATATATTTATCTTAATCTAACCACATAAGTCCATTAGAGAGGATGGAAAAATAAACTGATTAAGAAACTCGTCTCGTTCAGTTAAGGGAATGTAGTTACCGGTTAGAAGTTGAGTGGACAAACGTGTCGGACTCCCATCCTGGCGTCGTAGGTTCAATTCCTCTGCTAGCAAAGTCCTCCATCATTGCATAAACAACATTTTCCGCTTATTATTATGGTAGTAGGAGTTTTTAAAATATTGTTGGGTTATTTGTAGCCCGGTAATGTTTGTCTTTCTTTTTTTTTTAAAGTTAACTTCCATTTCCCAGCGCGATTTACCCATTAATATTTCCTTCAAGTCTTTTTAGAATTTTCAGAACTTTTTTTGCTTGTTTATTAGATTAAATCTGAAAATATTTGTAATGAAGGTGAAAAATGTCCGATCAAAAAAAAGCATAAAACAATATTAAATCTCTTCTAGAAAATGTAATAAATAGACAACTATTAAATCAAACTTGCTTTGTTTATGTATGATTTTAATGTAAGTAGTAAAATTGCGTAACTGTAAATAATACTGAAATTTGTATACGAGTATGTGAGTAATTGTAAAAATAACTTAATTTTGAATTTGTACGTAACTGAACGTACTTGACATTTGAAATGCTTCGGTTATCTAATTATTCGACGTGAACATGTGGATTGTGTGCCGACATTTTGCAACACTTTTCGTGTTAAAAATCGGGACCGTATGTCACAACACATGACATCATTCGCTTTGACAAACCATTCCAAAACGTCAGCAAATATATTGTAATGGAATTTGTACAAAATGTTGAAATAAGTAACAATGAGCAAATCGTAAACATTCGAAATAATATTTACATTTGTTAACAAAGTTAAAATTAAAACTTGTCCTATAATAAAATAAAACGTCTACGTCCTGCAAATTCCCAAAATTTAACATTTTTCTTATTCTCAGTTAACATTTTGTCTCTTTTAATTCATAGTATCTCTCTCTTTCTCTCTGTTCCTGTGTTCTAATTTAAATGTTTCTTTTATTGTTTCCTCATTGTTTTGTTAATTTATTTTATATTTTGTTCTCCCTCTATATATACGAGTATAAATATAACCGCACACTTTATATTTTTTGTTTAGTTTAATTTTGTACCTTGATGATGTTTAGGCTAAGTGAAACCATTCGGTCATAAATAAAATAATATCCGTGGTCTTGAACAAAGCTATTTTTTTATTTCTTTAAATAAAATAACATTTGTGAAGAAAAAAAATCATTGAACTGTCTTAGAACAAACATCGTCTCGTGAGACAGGTAAAGTAAGTGCATGTGTAACAACCCATTTAATGCTAATCAACGTCCGGGTTACTAGCAATGAAATCAAAATTACCAGAAAATCATTTTATTCTATCACGAGACTTACTGTCCTAAAGTCTTTCTGGCTTAAGATATTGTTCATTCCTTTTCGTAAATCAACAATATTGACAGAAATACGTGTTTTATAATATGTAAAGATGAAAATGATTGTGTTTGCAGGAACTAAAGACATTCATGGATGGTGCTAAGGACGGAGTAATCTACTTTAGCCTGGGAAGCACCTTCAAGAGCAGCGAGATTCCAAAGGATTATGTCAATGTCTTCCTGAAGGTCTTCGCAGGAGTAAAACAAAGGGTCATTTGGAAGTGGGACGATGATACGCTGCCAGGGAAGTCTGATAATATCATGATCGGCAAATGGCTTCCACAAGCTGATATCTTAGGTAAATTAACAATGTGTTATAATTTTTTTGTACTAAGTATATCGTCGCCGGAATAGCTAAAGGGCTGAAGCGCCATTTGGGAAGTGTACACCAGATCACTTTAAAGTTTTTTTGTTTGTTTTACAATAAAATTCATTAATCTTCAGTACAGGTTGGATTTTCAAAAACGAAGTGAATACAGGTAACTCAATGCTCTCACTGAGTTATCTGAAGCGACAAAAACCTAAAAAAGTCGCAAACTTGTCACTTAAGTCAAGCCTTTTCCCAAATGGTAAATGTATTTTAGATGGCTGAAGGGCCACATAACTCTTCAGAATCAAACGAAAGTCAGATTTTTCGATGCAGAAAAAAGAACTGATCAAAACTGAATATTTTACTAATTTTTGACTAAAGTTTCCCTTAAGCCCTTTTGCCTTTCCAGTGACAATATTTTAATCAGTTGATGCATAAGTAACAGACATTTTAAAGCTCATCTCGGTAACTAACTAACTAACTAACCATCACGCCATTTCCCCGTAAGTAGGCAGAGAGGACGGACCGCCATATAACTCTGTCTTGGCACACACTCTTTGCTTCATTTACATTCATACAAGTATTTGATTTACTTGATCGTGCCATGTATTTCTCGGGCGTCCTCGACGTCTTTTTCCATTCGCATCTAGGTGATTATTTTTATACGTGGTAAGCGTTTTAAACGCACTATTAAACAGAAAACTATGTATAAATATGTATACTACTTCATGAATTATGAATGAAGCTAACCATGAGCATAATGTACTGGTTGTTTTTGGGTTAATTAAAACTACATGTTTCCCGTAGAAGCACACGAACTCAAATATTTAGAAAGGGACAAGTGTGAGTAACCTCAACGGAACAAACTATAGCCAAAACCTTACAGGCATTTAAGGTCGTTCATTTGGATGAATCGTGATAGCTGAGAATTTCTCGGGTCATTCCTTTGAAACTGAGCCCATAACACTAGGCAGGCCCAAGCCCCATCGATATCGTCTTATTACAGGGCGATTGAAATTTATAAGCACCCTATTAACATTAATTTAAGGACGAAGGGTTGATGCTCAATACTGTTTGATACACAGCAGAGCTTTGCGGGTTTTCGAGGAGCAACCGCGTATTACCTACAAGGAACGATGACTAAGAAGCGGTATCGCCAAATGTACGTAAACATTATTAATCTCATCTGAGTTTAAGATAAATAATCGATACTGTAATACTAACCGATACACAGTTCGTGATAGAAAAAGAACCTCAAAACGGCTAAAACACCAAAAATATCCAACATTTTAGGGTTTTTAATTTGTCGGGATAACTAAGCAATTTCCAACAAGTATATCAAGATATCGTTTTTAAAAGTCTGAAACGACGGTTTTTTGATCGCAAACTTCTTCCGTTTTAATTGAAACTCATTGAACCCAAAAAACATTCGTATTTTTTATGAATAACCTTTCAATATTTTTATTATGCTAACTTAATCTTGTTTAGAAAGGTTCAGAGGTAATAATTACCATAAATATTATCATTGAAATGCAATTCATTAAGTATTCGGAATACTTAATTAATACATGTCGGCTTATTAATTTTCACCTAACCAGATAGACTTTGACTACGTGCCATATACGCGGTTATCGAAAATAGCCACGATTTATGATCCATGAGGTTTTTCAGACGGTAAAGTTTAAGCTTTTCGGTCAATATGTGTTAGGCCATCATTAAAATCTCCTCCATTTCGTCACGCTAGTCATTTTTTCAAGTTTAATCAATAACATTTTGTTAGTTTACTAAAGCAGTCATATGTTTTTGAAGACAAAATAATCTTAGTGTTTAATAATAAATAGCATTTTTTTAAATATATTATTTATCGAACATTATTAATATTAGTATTCATACACATTTATGTTCTGAATACACATATTTTAAATTGTGTTGCGTGCAATACAGGCCACAATAAAACATGTATATATTAAAATAAATCAACTACTCTAAAGAAGACGGCAGAAACTAAAAGTTAAACAGCCACCTTAACAACAAAAAATACTAAAGTTAATAATTGTTCTTCTGTGAAAAAACCTAATGAGATTTATTGCCGTCTTCCTTGGAGCAGCCGAAATTTTAAAATAGTGTACAGTTTTTTTTTTCTCCTTATACGATATCTACGTACACCACGGTGTGCCACTTTTTTTACAGTAATTTATAGTTTTTTAGAGTAATATTTCAAGAAATCTAAATGGAATATTTAAAAAAATCGTATTGTCTAGCAAATGTATCGATTGTAAATGTATTGTGACAATAATTTAAAACAAAAAAATGTCAACCTGATAAATTCGATATATTATGTAAAATACATTAAATGGCTTTTGCCATATTAATATTCTTTTTCTCGTGTCCATTTATAGTTCGATAAAATAATACATGATTAACATTCAAACAGGCACCAGACTAAAAATTAGCATCAATGATATGGTTAATGACGAACGTAAACTGTAATGGTAACGTCACCTTGGCAATGCTTTCGGATAAAGAAATGGTTAATATCAACAACCTCTGAAACCACAAAGGTGATGAGTTCAAATTTTCGCCTAAAAAAGCTTTACTGCTGTTGATATTTTAATGTGTATTTCAACTGCAAATTATTGAAGGTATACAATAAAGTACTGTGTGGTATTTGTAGCAGTGCGTAATATTTTTGCCCACATTGGCAAAGTATTCGATATTTTAATGTATATTTCAACTGTAAAATATTCAAGGTATGCATTGTAGTAATGTTTGATATTTGAATCATTATGTTATATTTTTCCCAATATTGGCGAAGTATTCATTAACGAGTTCATTAGTAAAGTAGTTAGCGTTTGTTTAGAAACCGTCGATACCAGTTGGTCTACCCTATGTTTGTTATTCTCTAACTTATCCAAACAGAAAAAAAGGATTCCCCAGAGGCTACAATTAATTATGGCTTAACCATGAAAATGGCTTCAGATTCCCGCAAGTAGGTAGTATACAACTGTATAATATGAAAGAGTAGAATATCCTTGGACGAAAAACTTTAATATATATATTTTATGTACATATTGTGATGAAACAAGGTCTTAGGGTTTTCCACTTATTGTTTTTCAATCAGAGCTCTGGAATGGTCCAGCCTTCAAAAACCGAGCACTCTATTTATAATGTTGATATTGCCGTGAGCCGTAACCAACAATTGATCTCAATGTATCATCCCCACTAGCATAACACCTAAAAATCAATGAATAATTTTGTATTTTCGGAGAAAGCAATCACTTTGTGGTTTGACAGATGATTTGAAATGAAACAATAACTTTGTATAAGACAACAGATTTTTATAGATTTTTATGACCAACAGGTTTCGCTTAGTCTAAGCATCATCAGGGTACAAAATTAAACTTAATAAACACAAAGCGTGCGATTTTATATATACATACAGAGGGAGAACACAATATAAAATAAAAGAACAGTAAACTAGCAATAGAATAACATTTAAATTATAACAAAGAAACAGAGAGAAAGAGACAGATAATATGAAATTAAAACGTTAACTGAGAACGTGATTGAAGAATAATGAGACATTTTATGAGTTTACGGGAATATACCTAATATTGGACTACTGGACTACTGGACAAATTTAAGAATATGACTAATATTTTTAATGGATTTCTTTATTTTTAGTGTTTCTAAATTATTTAATCTGTTGCCAATACCATGTACGAGTATATGGGCAACATGAGCATCGGTCGGTCATAAAAAATAAAATAAAATCTGTGGTCTTATACAAAGTTATTGTTTCATTTTATTAAATAATTTTGTAATTTAAAAAAAATGCTTATCGTGTGTTATCATGTTGCTAATTTTGTTTTTTTTTTTCCGATTTCAGCTCACCCAAAAATGAAGCTCTTCATCAACCAGGGTGGGGCCCTCAGCATCCAGGAAGCCGTTTCAAGAGCTGTAGCAGTCGTCTGTTTACCATTGTACGGAGATCAATTCAAGCAGTGTGCTCAAGTCAAAAACCTGGCTTTCGGAGAAGACGTTGTTGTCCACAAGCTCACCGAGGACATATTCAGGGACACTATTACAAAAGTTTTGAATGATCCCAGTTACAAAGAATCAGCTAAGAAACTTAGTGTCTTGTTCAAAGACAGGCCCATGACCGCTTTGGAAACAGCTGTATATTGGATCGAATACGTCATCAGACATAAAGGTGCACCGCACTTGAGCTCACCTGCTAGGAGAATGGGTTGGTGGGAATACAACATGGTTGATGTTTCACTTCTGATAGGTTTGGCCGTTTATTCCTTCTTCTGGATACTCAATTGGATGTTCTGGAACGTTGCATTAAGGAAAAAGATTCCAAGAGATGATTTGAAAGACCTGATTGCACAACACCAACCCAGGAAAGCGAAAATAAACTGATTTTATAATTCCACAGAACGAAACATAACATAGATGGTGTTAGGCAAACAACTCGAAAACGCTCGTACGGAAAGTAGTCTAAATTTAATTGGTGAAATGTTTGGTCGGAAGGTTCAATGAATAGGAATTTAATACCGGAATATAGGGAGCGCATAACAATCCCTTACATCTCGTAAAACACGATTTTTAGAAGTTTTAAACACGATTTTTTTAATGATAAATAAACAACAATTTGATAAGATGTTAATTTTATATTTCAAAATCGATTGGATCTTTATGAAAAGTTGGATATTTTAAATATAATCATTCACAAGCAATAATTTTTAATGACCATTTCGCTAATTGGAAGTTAATAGTGTCAAAAGATTTGTTGATAGTCAATTATTATCAGTAAACCAACAATTTTCATAATTATTATGCAATTATTCAGCAATCACTGAAAAATTTTAAGTGTTACAATAACTTTTAGCCACTTGCTGGCAACATTAACAGTGCCTATTGCTAACCCCCGATACAACGATTTACTTTATATATCTACCTTTCTTGTAGTATGTATTTCAAGACGTTTACCAAACACTATGTGGCGGGTTCAGGTTAACCATAAAGTAGTGTAAAAAGTTATGTACAGCTTTTGCTACGGTTACACTCTAGTAATAATTTTGACGGCAACAAGCTGAATCTTTTTGGACGAAGATACTCGATTACCGGTAGATACTGTTATTGATCAGTTTTTAAATATTTGTTTTAATATATTTTTAAATGTTACCTTCAATGTTCCGTTGGCATTTTATTATAAGAATAAACTTAATACGTTGTTGAGGTTCTGTGTTTTTTTTTTATCAACTAATAATTTATGTTGGTCTTCTTGTCGTCGAAGTGGAAAATATGATGTTATGTTTCAGGAGTCTTCACAAGGTTTAATTTGGTACAAACGACTATAATTTGCACTTTATAGTTCGAATTTGACATCAATAATTATGGATCTCTTCTCTCTTTATGTAGTCTCCAGGCAGTCAAAATTGAATATCTAACAAAGTAATGGCACATTGTAAAGAAGTGTGAATAACGTACGAGTAATTGCTCTTCAACATTATTCTTGAAATTTAAAAAAAAAAATTCCAAAAACAATTTTGAACCAATACATTGCAAAAAAACATAAAAAATTGTTATATTTTTAAACAAAGATAAAGGTTAAAATAGTGAAAAGTATTTTAAAACCGAACAAAAAAGCTAGTCCGTGTTCAAACTTGTTTTAAGTCATATGAAAAATATCCACATTTCCTGCATCTGGGAAGAAACAGAAGCATGTGCTGGCGGCCTCGCGTGAAATTATCAGGAACATTGAAACTTTTTGTAAATATCATGGTCAGAATTTGTTTGAAATTGATTACATTTTTCGTAAAAAAAAATTAGGTTTAGTAACCATTTGCAGCATCTATTATTTAATTTTTATATTTTTTTAATCAGGATTAAAACAGTTATACCTACACTAAAGTAAAATTGTTAACTTAATCAATTGATATCAATCATATTAGTAAATCCAACTTGTCATATGTTATTTTAGTAGTATGGCAACTATATATAATATACATAACCGCTAAAGTCATGAAAATAGACAACAAGCTTATAAATAGTAACACAGTAAATAATATACTGTACCAACGAGTGTCTTGTTCTTTGTGTTTTGGCCGGAAAATTCATTGAATGATTCCGTTCTGATGTAGGCTTAAAGTTAATTCCATTAACGAGATTTTTCCACGAATAACGGTGACTAGATACTGCGCGTTAGCTTATTAGACTAATACATAAATAAAATATGATCATTAGATGATTACATTAACAACAATGGCGTAACAGCCTGGTATTATTTTCATGGTACAGTGAATACGATCGCATTCTGCCAATTGCGTGTCTAATTAAAATGTCAAGAGAATCTCTGAGATTTTATGAAAATGTAGAAAAAATATGCATCTATCTGATCTTGATAATATTTTATGTGTAACTGCTGCCAACCGTCAGGAGCCAGTGAGACTATGGTATCCCTGATCGGGGTATATTGTGAGGCTGAAGGTAGTGGGTAAGGAATAAGATGAGGAAGAGGGAGGTTGGAAAGTGCTTGGCTATTCAGATCTGGTCACCAAACACGGCTAAAGCCGTTTCAAACAACGTTTCGATTCTAAATGGTGGTCTTTCTCCAGGGCGGTTCTGAGAGTATCTACCACTCTAGAACGTGCCGCAAATATCTTAAATATTATTTTTATATGAATTTAAATGTGATATAACACATATTAATTAAATTGAATTTATTTGCACATGTCGGCATTTGAACCCACGACCTCTGGATTCGTAGTCAAGCGTCTTAACCACTCGACCACGGAGGCCGTCAAATAAATTATTATGGCTTTGAATTGATTGTTTAATAACAAAAATAATAGTTTTATACGAATTAATACATTTATCATAGATGCATTAATTTGGCATTGGCAATTCTTTTGAGTTTATTTGCGCTCAAATACAGATCGGCAGAATTATTAAGAAATTTAAAAATATTCGTATTAAATGCTAAATTACTCAAGCCTAAAAGATCGATTGTAACGAATCCAGCGGTTCTCACATGTTTCACTTAGCTGCTGTTCGATGTAAAAAAACGTTATATAGATATACTCTATTTGAAGACTCCATTGAGATTATAATTAAACCTAAATCTTACTTAACTAACCTTAAAATAGTAGGAGGTCTTAAATGATGGAAGGTCGTGAAAAACCAAAATCATCGAGACCTTTGCAGAGTGATAAGTTGATAATTTAATGAGCCTCCGTAGAAGCCAACCTTGATAAATATGATAAATATAAAATAAAATAACAAGATATCAGTGTTGAAAGAAATAATATGGTTTTATTCCTACCATATTATAACATATTAATATCGACTATATTTAGGTCAAAGGCGTTATTTTAATTTTTTTTGCAAGCAAACTTAAGCCTAGTGGTTTGAACCTCTGTCACATTTTACACTGTTTCAAGTCGATGATCAACGCCATTATGAATTATTCACCGTTACAACTTCACAAAATCGCTCACGTTAACCATCGATTTTCGGCTCGTTTCAGTATATGATCAAATTATGATCAGATGTCAAGCATAACAGCATGACCGTTATGTTATCACTAAGACCAAAATTTTCCTGCAAAAATTGTGAAAAACGCATTTGACCTAAACACAGTCTTTATATACGCACACACACACATACACACACACACATCCACATACACCAAGTTTTACACTCATACCGCGAAATCTCTGGGGGTGCTTAATCATGAATATCTAAGGAAAATAAATAGCACATCTTGTTATTATATTTATTTATTTTCCATACCGCACTTTAGGTATTTTTAATAAAAAATATATATTTACGGGTACTTTACCCAACCAAACTGTACAAAGAAAAATTACCTAAAGATGTGACATTCCAGTACGTACTTAAATTAATTTTGTTTTTAATTGAAAAAAACAAGCAATGTAAGAATAAGATTTATAATGATTATAGGTAGTTTTGGCAATTCGTTTATGACTAAATGGAAATTACTTCCCGCTCTTGCATTAAAATAAAATTTTAAATAAAAGGTTTCTAAAAGAGCATTGCGTTCAAAACGAAAAATATAAGTTAGAAAACAATTTTTCAATCTAGGTATATAACACAAATTGATGAACTTTTGTTTTTATTAAATTTGTGATTATGAAAATGTTCACAATATAAGTGTAGATGTCGATCAATAAATAAATGCGTTTTAAATAATTTTAAACACTTAACAGATTTAACACACATTTAAGAAACCTTGTTTGATTTGATAATGTTAAAAGGGATCGTTTCGTAAGATCTATGCTGTAAAAACATTTATGATCGTAATACATCATATAAAAACATACTAGTGATGCTGAAATAAATTAAAGAAATTTGTAACAAAAATCAATTTGCTCTCAAAAAAATTAGGTTAATTTGAAATAAAGTTAATTCAAACTTGTACTGTGTTAAAAATTAAGTTAATTTCAAACGAAGTTAATTCAAACTTGTAATGTGTTAAAAATTAAGTTAATTTTCAACGAAGTTAATTCAACCGTTTTAACTAAATGAAGGCTTAAACCCAAGATTAACCTCCACCTGTATGAAATATAACGATTAAGTACCTGCCATTTAATAAATTATTTCGGTTGGCCGCCGTGAAACTCGCTTTAATCGCTTTGAAATAGCGTAAAAATAACAATGACAAAATGGCGCAGCTCCAAAAGTCAGAGATCCCGCGTTCAAATTGCAAATAAATGGAATAAATCTAACTTGGGCGTATAAATTTAATGGCGGAATGGTCGCAAATGTTTTAGATTTTGCAACCGAAGCATGTTTCCACCCCTCGCCTATAAATCCAGGGTAAAACACCTGTGAACGATATGTACCATCGCTAATTTGTTTTTCTTGCCCTGCCTTAATTTCAAGTTAGGTAATACATTTCATTTTGAAAAAATCGCAAAATCTAGTTATAACATAACCATAAGCTATTACAATATTTAATTTAAAATTAAAATCGTGATTTTGAATGTCAAATTATGAGTTTTACAAATTAAAAATAATAACCTGTTATTTAGCTTTAATCTCTTGATAATGGGTGTAATATTGTAATGACCAGTGTAAAAATAACCTCAGATCTGGGTCCAACGTTTTCTTTTTCAACGTTTTTAGGCAAATTTGGAATAGAAAACTGATTCGTAACATTAAAAAAAGATAACAAACGAAAACTGCCCAGAGTCAGTAGAGCAATAACATATCCGTTCAAAATGATTGTGAGGCTAAATGAAAAAGGGTAGAGGAATGAAATGGAGACGAGGAAAGTTGTGAAACCTGGTTCTCCTGGGTTTTTGGATTTGGATAGTAAATACAGATAAAGAAGAAAAAACTTTTTTTTTTCTAAATGAATATGAATCTTGAAATATGATCTCGTGATCTCTGGTTCAAGAGTGAAAGATCTTATCACACATGCCAATGAACGACGTCAAAATTATTTGTAGCTTATCAAATTTCGTTTTTATTCCCATCTTCGAAAATCTACACTTTCTCTGTCTTACATATTAGATTTTTACAAGCCGACTCAGCGTTGGTTTAGTTACACCAGACGTAGGTCATTAAATTAGACGCATACGCCGTGGTTATAAGGCAAGTGTGTCGCTATTCCGACCTTAAACCACGCGTAACATTTACACTTTGTTTATAAGTAAGGGGGTATTTGTTTGCATGTATTTAAGTAACAGGGTGAGCTATACTACAATAGTGATTTAATAATACCATTTTATTAAACTTTATTCCTATATTTTTAAATTAAGACCAGACCGGTTTCACCTGCATAAAAATACCAGGGTAAAATATAATCTGAAAATGTTCTCGCTAACGTCTAAGGGAAATTTTACAAAAGACCTGCTGTGTACCTATTATTATTAAATATTTTAGCAATTCACCCATGTAAATATACAAGCTATATTATAACCGTACAGTAAACTGATTCTCCGAATATAAGTATGTTTTCCATAAAAACCACTTATACCATTAACATACAATTCAAAAAAATACATCGACTCATTATCTGAGAAGATGGTTTAATTGACAAAAACATCATTTTGTGAGTTATTACGAAATTACAGTCAGCAAGGTACGGCGGAACTTGTACCGTGCGAGAATCCGGCATTCAAGAGGTTGAGAATTTTAGATATTTTCAAAATCATCTAAGGGTTCATAGGTGAGCAAATGTCTATTTAAAACACAATTCATTGAAGTGGTTTATTTAATTTTACTTCCTCATCTATAGTTTTCGAAGCACGCACGGGGGGATAGGGGCACGGGGGCACGGGGACAGGGGAGCACTGCGGCGACTAACAGAATGACGTATATTTTGAACCTCCAGCGTCAGCGTTCTGCTTAATTGCAAATGTCCCATTTTATTTCGTGGCGAAACTACCAATTAAGCAGATGGTGCAATTTCGGGATGCCCAAATGCTGAAACGAACCCACGAATAACAATATATTTTTCTGTTATTTTTCGTAAAGTCATATAAATACGGTTTCCAGTAGTCCAATATTAGGTATATTTCCTGAAAAATTGTAAAATTTGATTTTTTTTCTTAATTTCCTTCTCAGTTGACGTTTTGCCTCTTTCAGTTCATATTATCTATCTCTTTCTCCCTGTTCCTTTGTCACTATATAAATGCTATTCTTTTGTTTTCTCAGTATTCTCTTATTTTATTTTGTTCTCCCTCTGTGTGCATATATCACGGCATAGTATGTATTTTTTGTTTAGTTTAATGTTGTTACCTGATGATACTTAGGCTAAGCGATACCGGTCGGTCATAAAAAAAAAAATTAAATCTGTGGTCTTATAAAAAGTTATTTTTTAATTTCATTAAAAAACAGTTTATTATTTTCCATTTCCATTGAATGATAAGTAGCCATAGAACTTTTAATAAAACGTTTAACAAACTGATCATAAGGTTAATTCGTGATACAACATCACACAACTCTCTCACGTTACCACACACATCTTACTGATTCTTCTGTCATTAATAAGGCTTTTTAACATGACCTAACTCATAAACTTTGCAATTAGATTGAATCTATAACACTATACTTTCAGACAATATTAGGGGTTTAACGCTCGTTTTAATTATATATATATATATATATTTATATATATTTTTTATTTTTTATTTATTTGAATACCGCACAAGGGTCTCAACTGCTCCCAACCGTCTAGAGCCAGTGAGACTATGGCATTCCGATTGATTTTTAATTTTATTGAACAATTAAATAAATAAAGATGAAACAATTTGACTCATATCTCTTGATGAGTAATGATATTGTAAGTTGAAATAAGTTGCGTTAACATTGACAGAAAAGGTGTGGAAATTGCACGACGGTAAACTTTGAATTTTAGGATCGAAATAAGCTTTTTACAGCAACTCCTTCTTAACTCGTCAGACTATAATAAACTTTTAAAAACTTATTTTTTGCAGTTTATATAATATTATATCATACATTCACTATTATGGACAAAAATGTACCATCATAGTGTCTGCTATATCTTAGAAATAATTAACTAGTTCAGGCAAAAAAATCGATGGTTTACAACTTATTAACAATTTAATAAAAAAAATTACACATATATTATTTTAATTTTTATGACCGAGCGGTTTCTATTAGCCTTGCATCATCAAGGTACAATATTAAAGTAAACTGAAAAATTCATAGTGTGTGGTTATATACGAGTATACTCGTGCATACAGAGGGAGAACACAATATAAAATAAAGTAAGATAACAATAAGAAAACAAAAGAATAACATTTTAACTATAATAAAAGAACAGAGAGAAAGAGACATATAATATGAAATGAAGGGGGCAATACGTCAACTGAGAAGGTGATAAAAGACTAATGAGAAATTACAGTTTACGGGAAGTAAACCTAATATTGGACTACTGGACAAATTTAACTGATCATTAAGAATATGACCATAAATTTTAACGCCTTTCTTTATTTCTAGTGCTTCTAAATTATTTAATCTGTTGCCATGACCGTTTTTATGGAGAATGTGAGCACCAGTGATTTTACTGAAGGTATAATCTTTTTCAATAAGATAATTGGCTTTAAATTTTTATTATCACAAAAAATTAAATACAATCTGTAGTCTTATACAGAGTAATGTTGTGATTCATTTTCATTAAATTTATCAAACCACAAAGCGATTGTTTTCTACTAAGTGTATTATTAATTATTAGTGCAATGTGATTTTCACTAGCAAAGTTGTTCTAGAAAGAGATTACCATACATGATTATGTTTTCACAAAACATGTTTGATTTCTTCCCGGAATTCAATTCTCGTTTAATTAACGTTTTGATTTTTAATAAGGGTATGAACGATAGTGAATACGTTTATCATACATTATATTAATTATGATAGTAAACACTTAAGAAATAAACGATTTAAAAATACACGGTGGTGATAAGAATAATTTTGCAATTTACAAAAAAGTATGTAGTAAATTTTTGAGTAATAGTCAACCTTCACAGAATTTAATCTTCTTTTAATTTGAATAATGCAAATAAAAAGGCGTCGCGTCTATAAAACTCCAGCCGATGGGCTGCGGGAACTTTTCACTCATCTTCTCGTTGGTCGTTAAAAAAGGTATCTTACAATTTGTAAGGCATAACGGTCTTCAACAGAGGCGACCAAATTCTTGTAAAAAATGACGATATCTGAGATTCAATCGAAGATATAAGCTATAAATCCAACAAAATATAAAATGCCACCCTGGCATAAACGCAATTATAAAACGATTTACGTGTTAGAAATTCTTATCGATTTTATTTTTAATTATTTTCTAAATACCTTATAATAGAGGTGGCCGAGAAATGGTTTATCAAAAAAAAGTATTGTATAACAACGGTCACAAATTTTGCTTCAAATTAAACGATGGCGTTTTTAACTTCACATGAATTTGGAGCAGAAATCATTATGTTTAAATATGTTCACATTATTTGCGTACAATATAAATTTCTCTCCGTCAAGGAGTTAGTATTCAACCATTACCGAAAATATCTGTGTGTCAATAAGTTAATAATTAATATCGGTTTTCAGTCCCAAAATACATTAACAAACTTTGGCCTAACCGATCATATCCAAACCTTCCTTGCGGCGTTTTAAAGACTCTGAAAATCTGTGCGGAATGTTTGATTAGGTAATGTGAATAAATATTCGGAACTTGATGTTTGAATAATTCAGCAGTCAAATATATCGTGGATACATAACGTTTGCGCAACTTATTGTAAGCTTCCTCTATGGGAAAAGCATATTGGAAGAAGAGGTTAAAACCACATAATATTATTAGGGAGGGGACCATGAAATAATATACTCACGAGTAGGTAGGTTCTAGGTATTTTCTTTGTTATGTGAGTTCAGGTTGTCTTTCCAGAAGACTAATACATTGATTAGGGTGAAGTAAAGTATCATTATATATGTTTTCAGGAAACGTAATTTTATTTAAGAATCATTATTTATTTAAACATGACATCGTACAAGAACGACTGTTCGGGAAAATGGAATTTTAATATCCTCAACTTGAGGTATTTCAAAGCAGGCTGAATGAAATGGGGAGGTTAACCAGGGAAGGGTAAGTGAAAGGGAAGTATGAGAAGTACCTGTCTATTCATATCTGGTCGCAATACAGAGCTAAAGCTAGTTAAAGATTTTTTTAAATAAATTTAGCTCCCCATGAATACAGCAACAAAAGACAATTAAAGCCATATTAAATGTAAAGCGATGAATAAGTTGGAAAGTCTTTCCTTTGTATGAGATTTCAGATCTTGCATGGACAGGAGGTGGCGGGAGCGCGCGACGACCTCTCCGTCGAAATAATTTACTGTGACCTAACAAAATTACTGACAAACACGCGGGATTCAAAAACTAACAGTAAGGATCCTCCCTCCACTTCAGGTGTGTCAACATTGAAACTGATAAATTTCTTTGGCCTCAGGAGTCCTTGTAAACTTACTTTCTGGATGACTCGTATATTCGTGTCATAGTACTGCATCAGCAACATACGTGAATAATATGTGATGTGACGCCGACGATGGGCCAACCACTAATCAACCACTTCACGAAAAAACAGCATTAAATAAGTTTTGACTTCAGTTTTTTCGCAAAAAGATAAATTCCTTGACTTTATTAAGAGTAGCTCACATTTTTGAAGCGATATAATGTGAAAATGTTCACTCAAATTTTTTAAGACTCTAATCTCCCAGGCTTACTTAAAATACTCTGATGCATCTCAGCTGAGAGTCGAATAAATACTGTCAGTAAATACTCTTTATTACGAACTAGAAAGTACTTGACACAAGCATTTGGATGGGACAAAAGAGTTCTGATATAAAAAGGAATAAAGAAAAGTAGTGGCGGCCGGCCCTAAGAGTCATTTGGACACTGACCCTCGTAAATAT
Source organism: Drusus annulatus (assembly GCA_022651775.1). Taxonomy (NCBI): domain Eukaryota; kingdom Metazoa; phylum Arthropoda; class Insecta; order Trichoptera; family Limnephilidae; genus Drusus; species Drusus annulatus. Next base: position 1,168,274 of record JAGWCC010000408.1, read on the forward strand.
AATAAGGTAATTATTGATAAAAATGATATTGAAAAACCAATCGATAGTAGGAAATATTAATCGATTTGAAAAATACAACGGAGATAGCGGATAGCAGCGCCATCTAGCATCTAAATGTAAAACTATTGCATGTACCTCCCTCTGTCATTCTTGATTTTGTCTTTGAAATTGTCTTCTTTCTATATATTTGCAATACTACAACATATCGTCTCAAGTAGGTGAAATTTCACATTTAAGGAGCTCTGAATCATGACCTATCAGAGAAAGACATACGATTATTGCAGATGTTTCAGGAAGATTGTGGTGAAATGTCAGTCAGGTATTTTATCCGTTGCGATTTGCGATAAAACAATGACCATTTAGAATTTGAATTATGACAGTTCGCTGTTGCCGAGTCAGAGATACATCGACATTGTCGGCGTACTTAACTTGCTATTATTTATTAAAAATGTCGAGTTCGGTGAATAATGCAAGCCTGATAAGCGTAATGAATAGGATCAAGAATTGGACGCTCAGATGGTTTGAGCATATAGAGCGAATGAACAAGGAGTGTGAAAAGAATGTCTGACGCGAAAGGGAATGGAAGAAGAAGTCGGGAACGCCCGAGGAAGACATGGCACGATCAAGTGAATCAAATGACCGGTTAGTAGCTGAGTGGACAAACGCGTCGGATTCCCACCCGGGCGTCGTGGGTTCAATTCTTCTGCTAGCTGAGACCTCCATCATTGCACAAGCAACATCTTCCGCTTATTATGATGGTATTTGGAGTTTTTCAAATATTGTGAGGTTATACCTAACCGGGGAATTTTCGTCTTTCTTTTAAAAAAATGTGAATAGTCAAAATAACAGAAGAGTATGAATGCGACGGCGTATGAATGTGAATGAAGCAAGGAGTGTGTGCTAAGACAGAGTTGTATGGCAGTCCGTCCTCTCTGTCTGCCCTTGCGGAGAAACGGCGTGATGGTTAGTTAGTTAGTAAATAGCAAATAACGAAAGCTCTATGTTCTAATTAGTGATAAATAAGTTGGATAAAACATGTTTGTGTTACCGGCAGTACCGACAAAAGTTCATATTTTAGTGAGCGTAGTTATATAGACATCTTCTTTCCACTTCTGTTCCCCCAGACTCTCCCCCCCATCTGATTAAAAGCGTGGAACACTTGACCAGCTCACCGAGAAAGTGGCTCAAGTCCATTTTTCTACAAACTGCTTCTATTTGAATTATGTCCGGGACCGTTCCCGTCCCCATTCCCACTCCCCTTCCTCTGCCCCGTGTACAAATTGCTAATCCCTCTGCAAATATTTGCCGGGACTAAATGCCGGCCAAATAATCCCCGCGCGAATGGGGATTCCCCTACCTCCTTCCCCTTCCCTTCTCCGTTAGCCGAGCGATTATTTGTACAAAACTCTGGCCGAGTTGATCGTGATTTATATGTTTATTTATGATTTTACTCCGGGATGTTCTTTGAGGATTGGTATTTAAGGCAAACATCTTTAATGTATATCTCCTTATAATAATAATAGATAAATTCAAGAATCGTCAAAGATTATCCTGATTTTCTTGAGGATCAAAAGCAATCTTGCTAATATAAGGCCTTCCAACGATTGATTTATGTGTTCACAGAAAAGCTCGATCTTGTGCCAAAACAGATGCTCTGGGCGGTGTGTTACTGGGCTCTGTATTCGTCATGTTGTCTGCCTACTAACTATAGTGTTCGCCTGCCTTGGCGCTTGTTCACACGTTTTGCGCCCATATCCATCTCTGTACCACCGTCTATACTAATCTACTCTAGTGGACAGTGCAGGAATTGAATCAGCACACTTCCACTTACAGTCAAAAGCGTAGACCACTACAGTATGAATGCTATTTACAATTATCTTACGGTACTGATAGTACTATGTATAAAAAACACTAGATTTCCAAACACCTAGATGGAGGTGGTCTGCGCTCTGCAGGGAAACCCCTTGCACATCGCGGTTGTAAACTATGCGCTTAAAGTTTAAGCTTTAAGTCTAGATCAAAGGGAGCCTTTTTCATGCTGTTGTAGTTGCCGTTTGCCTCAAAACCGAAGCTGTTAACAGATTACCCATTCCTAAAGCTCGTAGCTACAGTGAAGACCGAGAGTTCCGTAAACCATCAAGATATTATAGGTGATAGATCATCATATTAAAATTACAACACCAATCGTTGTATACAGCTTAAGTTTTTGACATATTTCCGTATTCAGAGCCCTATGAGACATCGTTTTGCAAATCATGACGAGAAAAACCGACAATGGAAGCAATAAGCTTCCCATCTAAGCTCTTGAATAGATCTAAGCTAAATATATTTAGAATCACAAGAAATAAAGAAAGCCATTAAAATGATTAGTCATATTCTTAAAAATCTGTTAAATTTGTCCAATAGTCCAATATTAGGTATATTACCCGTAAACTCATAAAATATCTCATTAGTCTTCACGTTCTCAGTTGAGGTATTGCCTATTTTATTTCATATTATCTGTTTCTTTCTCTCTTTTCCTTTGTAATAATTTAAATGTTATTATTTTGTTTCCTTACTGTTCTCTTATTCTATTCTATATATTGTGTTCTCCCTCCGAATGTATGAGTATGTATAACCACACGCCATGTATTTTTCGTTAAGTTTAATTTAGTACCCTGATGATGCTTAGGCCAAGCGAATCCGGTTTGTGATAAAAAATAAAATAAAATATGTGGTCTTATACAAAGTCATTATTTCATTTTCATTGAATACTTCATAACATTTTTTTAAAAAACACTTTTCAGTGATTACTTTCTACGAAAACATAAATATATGCAATAAAAAATGTTTTAAATAATACTATGGAAAGACGAAATGTCTCCCACCATTCAGAACTCTAGGACAACCCGTGATTGCCATGGCACGTTAATTATCTGGACCATACTTTGTCATAAAAAAATATATTTTTTCATATTTATACGTTTTTCTAAATGACAATGACACGATACCTCTATTAAACTCCCTCAAAAACAAAATTAATTTTACGATTAATGATTGCAAATCACGTCTCTACAGAAAGGCACAAAGAAACAGTCCCTATTTGTGAATTTATTTTAGATGGTTAGATATAAGACAATCTTGGGTTCGAGAGATGAGGCAACACTTAAACAAATATAAAAAACGCATAGAAAATAATGAAAAAAAATCAAGTACCACTGAGAGTTGAATTTAGACATTTTACTGTGCGGGCGGATGCGTTAACCGATGACACTATGTAAATTCTCGTCCAAATCCGTGATTATTTCCCTATTATATATTCATTTCAAAAAATCACCATGATGTATCTATTTTTTTCCGATAGAGGCTCTGTTTTTATATTTTGTAATCAAATATTCAAACCTGGACTTATTTTTGACTATAAGTAATTTACTCTGTGATTTTTTCTTTACGTACGTACAATTATTGACTCTTCAACATTGGAACTGAAGGATGTGTTCGGAAATTTATTAAATAAAGAAATTATCAAATCCCTACCTACCTAATGAAGTACCTAATAATAATCAGTGGAGTTTTTGATCAGGATGGGCAGTAAGAAAAACAGCGGATGTATCGATAATAGAGATAAGAACCAACAGATTTCACTAAATTATTCTGTTAAAACACTGCCTAGACACTTACAAATATACTAACACAAACGAGCCACTTAAACGCGTCCACAGCATACATATTTTGTGTAGTCTAGTCAACTAGTAACTGCTTTTCACAGGTTATAGGAGGACGGTAGGTAGAACGCTCGCGGCGGTGCGATTAGCTGAACTTTGTGCGAATTTTTGAAAGTGTACATTTTTATTTTGTAATAATTTAATATTATTTAATTCAATATGATTTATAACTTCAATTAAATAGTTGTACGTACGTGTGACACGGTAGAGAAGGCAGTGCTAGAGTGCACGCCTCTACCTATAATGTATTTTAGCAGACATAGTTATATATTTGAAATGGCTGGATCAAAGCAACTAATATTTTTTTCGGCAAGTCAGGTTATATCCCGTGATTTTTCAGTGGTCACAATTGTATTTATTTTTACTGAATAAAGTTGACTGTAATCTTAGTTTGATCAAAATAAGGTTTTTTGAAGCTTTGCACTCAATAATGATAGTAAAAAAATGTATGAAATAAAAAAATCTTTAAACAATATTTTTTGTAGAATTACCCTTAAGATTATCGTATATTCGATACGCAATTATTTAAACTCATAGTTAAGATCAGATTTTTCTACTAGCCTCTAAAATTACGGTAGGGTGACTTATTATTTCCATCTGCTTTTTTCACGTTATGATTTTTTTAGCAAGGTAAAAAAAATGCAAAGAGTTAACGTGTTCCGTTTTGTTCGATAGTGATCAATAATTTACTATCATCGTTAGGACTCCGTTCACTCCGTTTAGTGTAGGTAATCTACTCTGAATATACGAATACAATAATACATGTTTACAGAAAAATATCCATTACAAATAATAAAAATACTCGTAGCATAATGAAACCCCGATTCCACTTATATTTTGATTTTAAATCAACCCTGTACAAATTTGATTAGACCCTCACCCGACCGTTACAGGAAATATAATTTTGTTTCGACAAAAAATTCTATTATATTCGCTTTTACCAATACAGGTATGCCCTAAACGTTATAGAATTCCACAATTTGGTAATATCGACAACATTTTTTGCCTTTTCGTTATCAGCAGCAGCTTTCGTTAACCAGAAGTTTGGAGTTGCAAAAAGTGATTTACTGATGCGGGTGATTCTATGTTTGGGACTAAAAAGGGGTTTTGGGGTAGAAGCGAGATTGATAATATTCATAGGTTACTTGTTTTAACGTTTTTGTTTTCATTGATCGTAATTATTATTTTATCACTATTATTTACGTAATTTCAACCTAAATCTTTGTGGTGTAATCAACGCCTGTTTACAGATAGATATACTTATATTTATAGTCAGGGGCATAGCTAGATATTGAAGATACCGATGCATAATACATTCAGTTTCTTTATTAATTACTTCCTATTCTGGTCACTTGCATAGATAATATTCTAGTTCTGTAATATCATTTTACGTTCACTGTACACTAATTTTAAAATAAAATCACTTAATCGTCGTCAAGTACTGTCAGCATGCCGTTTGGCGAACAAGAAATTCAAATGTATTACTGCCGCTATCAGAAGGTTTTAATCTGTCAAATGGCCTCTTCTATTGCAAGATGTCACCATTAACTTTTTATGTGACTTAGGTGCTTTTATTTCCGGGATCTTCCCTCCAGGTTCAATCTTGGGAACTCATATTGGTCACATTTTTTTCAATAAACATAATAAGCTCCGGCGGGCAGTGACCTACTTTAAAACTTTGACACTCTGTGTGAAGGAATCTCAATTTATCAGATTTTCCCTTTCGGGTTCTAAACTCAAATCTACAAAAAAGTTTTTGTTCATGAGTATTTCTGATTTTAAAATATAATTAAACGTATGATGACATTTTGTACAAACATCTTGTAGGAAAAACAACGAACTGTTGCAAAATCCGTTTTCTAAAAGTGCTTTTGGAGGAAAACGTATTTTACGCTTGTAAATTATATAATACACTACCAGGTATAACTAGACATACATGCACGTTGACTAAATTTAAATAATGTAATATTAAATTTGAATTAGATCGTCTTGCGATTGCAAACTACTGTAAAATACATACAAAGATGTACGTATTCAAAGTTTAACATATCATTGTCTTTATTTTAATGCATCTGTATTCTTATATTTACAATGAATTATGAATGAAAACAGCTATAACTATAGTTTTATATTAAACTCTCATATACCAAATGTTTGTAAAATTAAATTTTAAAACTTGACTTATGAAATATATTTGTTCTTATCTTTATTTTATTTTATTCTTATTTTTTCCCTTTCATATTATTATACCCACAAAACGTGTATCTAAATCTTGTGTTAACTCCATCAACATTATTATCGACACGAGAACTCTTTTCAGTGAGACAGGCGTAGCAAAAACCAATTTAATAATTATTGTTATCCAGACAAATAAAGAAATAAAAAAAGCTTTGAAATATTATCTATTCATTAATGAAAACGTGATTATTACATGAATGAATTCCATCACCAAAATCGTTTTATTGTCACAATTGCCACAAAAACCAGCCGCTGTATAACCATAAAACCGTACCGATACAATTGACTATTTTTATAATGAATGCCGTTAGGAATAAGCTCCTGTATGAATGTACAATATGAATAGAGCGACAATACTCCTTCCGGAATTAACACTTATAATAATTACAGTAACTTTGTTTCAACCGAACTAGATCTTTCACTCTTTCACTCAGCTGTAATTTTGCAGATCATTTTAAGAAGACTGGTAAGGATAGCATGATCGAAAAAAAACAAAAATAATTAAATTCAAACAAATTGAGAGCAAAAAATGGGGCCGTAATATTGTTCGAACACCACTTTAGCCATAAGCTCCGAACCATTTATATAAAGGCGATGTTTTATTAAACTACCCTCAGGGTAAAGTATGGCCTTTTTTCGAATTACTCTTATCCGGGTAGATTCATGGGGTAGGTAGAAATCTATCACGTAATAATATAATGGCATGTCTAGGGTCACCACTCACTAACAGCTTATAACGGTGATTTTGACATTAAAAATCTTGTAAAGATAATATTACCGCGATTAACACTGTTTAATAAAAACTTACATGCAATTAATTGAATTTTGAATTAACTATGTCATATTATGTTTAAATATGGTGATGATTAAGCTCATTCAAGCATATGTATTTTAAAACAAATAAAGTACAAGTAATAAACAGGCATGATGTACATGAGAGCCATGGAAAGATGTACTAGGTATGGTAGATGTATGAAACGATGAATTTATTTTCGTGTAATAAATAGCTGAAAAAAGGCTTGGTATTTATTACAGTGGGAGCAAAAAAAGGAACAGAAATAAAACAATTAAGTAAATTGTCCATCACTAGACCAAATCGATTTCACGAGAAAATAATAAAAAAAATAATGCGCTGCCTTAAAGTAAATGTTATCTTGCGAATAATTTCTACCTGGGTTTAATTTTTTTCTAAGTGAGATGTAGGTTGTTGTTTCATATTTTTGGGTTTTTTTTTAATAATCGAGTTTGTAATTTAAAAAAAAAAACTTAATCACGTAAAAGAAACACGCTAAAATACTACAAAAAGTAACCAATGTGTGTTTTACGCGTAGAAATCCAATAAATCACACAATAAAGATGTGACTGTCATAAACAACCCGATACAGGAAAAATAAAATAAGCCAGAAGATATAAATTACCTAAAAATATTCCGTTTCCTGGAAACCCTATATGGCTAGTCCCCTCCCAACACACCCCATAACGTACGTATTAGGGGGGCTGGCAAGAAAATCTATCACATTTAACCCCGGTGAGGGGCGGGGGGTGATAAATTTCTCCTAGATCGAGATCCTCTCAGGCCATACGTTGATCATAATCGGAGGGAAAACCCTAGAGCGTTATAAGGAATATTTTCGCCGCAGCCTGTTGGGAAATTTGTTGCATTCAAAGGCCGTATTTTGTGGGGGCTTAAAAGCTTTAGGTAACTTGTTTATGTTTGTGTTAAATTGACATGGTAAACGCGGTATTCTGCATACTTTTGAAGAAATTATTAATTTTGTTCTGTTTAAGATTTGGGAAATCTTGCCTTAAAGAAATATATAATAAATATTGAGGTTCTTGTAGATTTTTTTTCTTCACAAAATAGCACAGCTCAAACGATTTCTTGAAACAAGGTTGAGCGTTGTGAAAATACACCGCTATATAGTTCGCTTCATCAAAAAAGTTTTCAGAAACTCGTCTCGAGTTTATCGGCCACCAATATAAGATTTTACTTTCCTAGTTATTAATCAAGTACAGTAAATAACGTACCTACTTCGGTCGTAGAGGTCTGCTAAAGGTATCTTATTATTTCAATTTTTTAAACTAAAGGTATCTTGTTTATTAATGTGTCAAATATTCGTTTTTAGAGGTTCCTAAAACGGAATACCTAACATCAAAATGTACAGCCTTGCAGCGCCTATAACATTATTTAGAAGTATCATTTTCTGAAGATCCTAGGGCTGGTATTTAAAAAAAAAATGGCATATAAAATATTCGAAACACGTGACAATTAAGATGAAAGAAAAATTTAGACACTAAAAATACACGAAATAAGCTAGATACGTCATATAAAATAAAGGCCGTAAAGTACAGAAAGTACGTTCCATTTTCAGCTCTTTCAACCCAAAACTACCCTTTCCGTGTTTAAGTGAATCGAAGCCTCCAGGGTCTCAGAAACAAAAGGGTTCGTCACATTAATCCCTACCAATATTCATTACGGAAAAATAGGCCTATAAAGTTTTAAGCGAGCGAGGTTACTGAATATGGAAGAGGTATTTAAATTAATTTAGGTCCCACTGACCTCTCCAAATACGGAGGGTTAATTTATTTGGCCATTTGTAGTCATAATAATATGACAAATTATATTCCATATTATAATTAATAAATATAAGTAGGTCATGAAATGCCTTAACATTATTTTTGGAAGGGAAAATTATTTTCAAAACAATGTCTGATTTTAATTTGAGGACACTAAGTCGAGTACTAAACTGTGGTTTGCTTTTTACTGTCCTCAAATGATTTGCATTTCGCATATGTTTTTAGTACATTTAATAAGACAAAAATAAAATAATAATAAACGCATGTTTTAGATTCATTGGGTCGAAGTTGTTCGTAGTTAAAACCGGCCCAATGGAAATAAACGAGTTAAAAATTAATACACTTACATGGTTCATAAAATTATTACAATAGATTTCTACAGTGAAATGAAATTCAATGCTCGCCTTAATTTCTATGGGTTGCTTGAAAAATAAAAGCTACCATTACTGAATGTCACTCTTTTATATAAAGTGTTGAATTGAGTGCCAAGAGTATCATGAAACATCGGTGCCTGTTAACAAATACTGTAATTATATTAATAGTGAATTTACACAGCGCAGTTTTGTGATACTTCACCGTAAGTGAGACTTACACTAAATGATCTAACTTAATATAATAATGAGATAATCACAGATTTGTGTGAGCAAATTAAAGCAATATATTCAAAATATTCACGAAGATGAAAACAATCTATCACGAGTTATAAACCTAAGAAATGGAAGATATCTTACAAAACAATTAGAACAAATAAACTTGAAAGAAAGATAAAAAAACAAAAGACAATTTATCTACAGCAGTAATAATATGCTTCTCAGTAGGAAGACATCATATTTTTAAAGGGAGAAAACCGAAACTAAACAATTCACGGAAGCTTAAAAATGTGGCTTCTTATCGGTAAGATTTATGAACCAAAGTTATTTTTTATAATTTTGTTTTGGAAGCCCGTTTAAATTCAGCAAAAAATTCAATATTAGTTAGAGTGAGAAAATTTTTCTTCATATATATGAGCGAGCCAGTTACGTGAATAGGTCTTTCATAGTTAACGGATACTACCGTAAGCATTTCAAAAGAATCCGAGGATATCCTGTATTCTTGATAACGCACGGAAACCTAAATATTTAACAAAAATAAAGGTATAGGTAATACATGTTTTTATCAGTAAAAATATAAAAGTTTTTGTAATGTGGATTAATAGGTGCATCCTTAATATACTAACACATAGTTTGACTCATCCTGAGATTCTTCATCGTAAGGTCAAACACTGCAAAGTAATAATCGATGTAAAAAGACGAAAACCTCAATATTCCGTCCACATCACGAAGAGTAACAGAAATAAGAACACACTAAATTTAAAATTATAAGAAATATTAGGAGTACGTCGTAGGGTTAAGCTTCGAAACTAGCGTAAATGGAACGAATTCAGCTGAGTTGTTTGGGCTACAGTCGTACAGGGTCAATATTGACCTCAAGATTGTCGAACGTTGATAGGAGAGGGTACCAGCAAAATTAATTCAAAAATATTCCGAGAAAAGTTCTTATTATTCCAAAATCCAAATTAATTGTGGATACTATGCGCCGTTAATTGATTAGTTTTCTTACCTGAACAAGATCGCCATAACTGGCCCCAGCCGCCGTGAAGTTCAGGTGGCAGAGGAAGGGAAGTTTGTCTTCTCTCGGCCTCCTGATCTCCAGCTCGTAAGTTCTGCCCACGTCTCCATAGTACGTGCGATTGCAGGCTGTGAACAATAGTATTATTACATTTAGTACCGTTAAACATCTAAATATAGTTATTAAAACAAATGTATCTTGTAATATTAGGCAAGCAATGTTACTACCTCAGGGATAACAGGAAAACATTTTTGTGTTGGATTTGTTTTCGTATTTGCTATGAGATTTCTGAGAACGTAATGATAACATGTGGTGACCTCCGTGGAGATCGCGCACCAACAAACATGTAGATATTTAGTTGGTTATTTTTAATACTTAATCTCTACACAGCATAAAAAATTTAAAGCTTGTAATTTATTAACCTCGTTCTATAATAATACTACCACTATAACGGTTTTATTGATCTGGTACTTTCATCTGCCCTTCTCCCCCCCCCCTAATTAATTCCATCATTCCGTGGCATTCACTAAATTAAGAATGCCAAAGTTACAAAGCCTTCAGGTATGATTTTGCGGTACAAACAATTTTTCAGATATTTCTGAGAATTCATGAATATTAATAAAATACCTAGCATGTGCTAGGAAATGATAACTATTCATTTAATTAAATATGGTTTTACGTTCCCTAAGTAGTTACTATTGAAAGAAAATTATCACATAAAAAAATCTTAGAACTTTGCCTATAAACAGTTGAAATGCATTAGGGAATATACAAAGAATGTTACGTAGCTCGCTTAAAAGCCTTTGAAACGGCTAAAAGGAATTTTCTAAATTGCGTTTATTCCTTTACCACCTATGGTTTGATGTAATTTTTTATTCATCCGAATGCTGAAATGGCGGCCGTAAATGGGACACAAAATAAATAATGGAAGTAAGTAGGCACAGGCCTCGACTCTGTGGGGACTACCTGTATCCTAACCGCACGAGATATAACAAAACCTGTTTATTTTGGTAAAATAGTAAAGCAAAAACATTATTTCCTTATTTAAAAAAAAAAAATCTTTAAGCATTAAAAAACATATGTTTCAGGACTGCAACAGCATTATCTAAGACAGCAATAGCACACGTCGGTGTAACTTTTTACTCTTAGAGCCAACCTGCCAATTTTCTTGCTATTGAAAAGGAGTAAAACACTTTTGTTTGACAGATTCGTCTCGAATATTTCCTTTATGTATTTTTTTTACTGTTTTCAATAAAAATGTGTTCTTACTGGGGTACCCCGTTTTAGGGTCACATTGTACATTGTTTCAGTTATAATGCGAACATAAATTTTATTTACTACAAGTAGAAATAAACATGTTTTAAATAGTATAACATATTAACATCAGTTGTGAGCCAAAAAAAAAATACCTCAAAAGAAATATGTACATAAAAAAGAGATGATAGAAAAAAAGGTATAGAAGTTGGTATATAGAACAGAACAGAAGATTACCAATTTGTGTTTGGTTTAGCAGTGCTTCTATGTTATTTCTTCCTGTCTCCATAATCCATGTCTTTATATATTTTTAAAATCCGCTAAATTGGCAAGAGTTTTTAGTTCGAGAGGGAGAGAGTTGTATAACTTCATCGAGAAATAATGAAAATTTATTTGGCCAAAAGTCAATTTAGTTGTGGGTTGATGTGTATTTTGTTGAATTGAGGATTTTGTATTCTTACCCGAGTTAATAAGATTTTGTACATTAGTAACAAAAAAACACAGTTTTCCATTTTAAAATCTGAAAAAGTTCTCGGCTTGTAGATTGAAAATTCATCGGCAATTTCATAGATTTAGTCGAAATATATTTAACTTATTTCTTTCTCTTAATATTTTTCGTGCAAAAAGTCGTTTTTTTAAGTTTATTTTGTGACTAACTAGAAATTTGGTGACTCATTAGTTCATTTAAATTATGGTTTGTCATAAAAAATCAAGTGATTTGAAATTAGAACATTAAATTAAAACATATTTTAATGAGCTTTTAGGACATCCTTTATGCATATTATTATTCTGTCGCGTTTTAAGCTCGCACATCAAAATACACTTCAGTCGTAACGATTCAATAAATTTAAGAGCAACTCCACTTGCACCGATATTAGCAGTCATAATAATAATTGACCATATACAAATACGCAGGAATACATGACTGGCAAAAAGCCCGGCGCTGTCTCACACTGGCCAATATGCTATTGAAAAATCAATTCACCTACAAAATTGCTTTGGAAAATGAACATCAGTAGCTGTGTGTCTGCTTTATAGAGATGAATAAACTGATAATAAATATATATCTTATTACGATGTTTATTATTGAAACAATATCAATGATATTCAAAAAATATGAAACAGATGAAGTAGTATGATCAAATATTAGTTCTAGACAATGTAAAAAGTCGAAGGTCCTCTGTAAATAAAAAGGATAGTTCTACGACACATGTTTTTGTGCAATTGTGTTCAGGGAAAGCATTGCTCACAAACAAACTGATGGCTGCTTTTATCATTCAAGAAAAAGTCGTTTGTTCTTTGTTACATGTCACATTATGGATAATTTCGAAATAACTAAGACCAAATAATGAATGTAATTCATTCAAAGGAAAAATTCTTTACAAGGACTTTAGCGTTTGTCAGGATTATATCATTTTTCCCTTAAGGTTTTTTTTTTCGGTACCTTTAGGTATATTAACTTTATTGTTAAATGTATATTCAGAAAGACCATTTTAAAATTTGCTTTCCTATCCTAACATGTAACAATTATTAACTATAAACAATATCCTTTGTGACTACATACGACCGCCCGAGTATGAACTTTTCAAATTTGGAACATAACTATGTCAATTGAAATTTCAACTGCCCAAAACTTAATGAACAGCGCGCCACACCATTTCTGAAAGTTGTAAGGTTTAAAAATATAAAAATACTATATATATACATATATATATAGTCCTTTTTAGAGTCTCAACTCTCCGGAGCTTGTAAGACTATCGTATAACCAATTGGGATATATTTAGAGGCCGGAGGCAATGGATAAAGTATCTTTCTAAGATAGAGAAGAGGAAGGTTAGTAAGTACCTAGTTATTCAAATCTTTCAAGCAACCTTTCGATTCTAAATGGTGGTCTATCACCAAAGCGATACTGAAAGTATCAACCACTGATAAGTTAAATACATGGGAGAAGAATAATGAGAAAAAACCAAGATTTTTTTTTAACATAAATTTACGTTATTCCATTCCGAAATTCAACTAATGCTTTTTCATGGGTGTTGATACTTTACAAGAGAAACGTCGACTTTATAAATCATTGCAATCGTCGTTGACACCAGTTTTATCGAGCGTAGTATTGTTGGATAGTGGGAGCTGTGTAAAAAACGGAGGTTGATGACCATTTATAAAGAGCTTCCAGAAACCTTAAAAATGTTCAAATGCAAAGCTAAAAATGTTTCTGTTAGTAAAAACATCTTTTGGCTACAGTGGAAGCTTTTTTTAGGCGCTCTATTTTAGTCTCCAATATATAAGTATCTCTCTACGTCACTTAACCCTTTCCTCAAATAATAGAATAAGTTATTGCACTCATCTCTCCAACCACTGACTTCCACGAAGGCTGCCCTCTGTGCCGGTGTGGATGTGTACCACTTGCAAATTGCACCTATTCCTTATACGCAAGTGCTCATTAATATATAATACTCCCACGCATTACGCAGAGAAATATGGAGGATAATTTTTAACGAGAGAATCCTTTTTATCCCACATTAAAAAGCTACGGTTTTAGCATGTGACTGCGAATGACTGTTAATGTTGCTAAGCTTTTACCTCAAATTCCCAAAACACAGTGGCACTGGGGAGGGCGTGGGAAGGGGGTAGCGTTTGTGTTAAGTTATTTCAGGTATCACCGGTTTAGCCTTACGTTTACGTGCTGCAGATTTAGAGTCACAGTGATGTTTGAAAGCCTAGATACACGCTTACTAGCTCCTCGACTCTGGTGGTGGGTTTGGTCTTAGCCGTTGTTTTAAAAAAAATCTTGGATTAAAAAGCCGTAAATATTTCGTTTTGGCTAATTTTCTTGGGCCTTTTCTTTTATCAAATATTCACACTTTATGTCAAAAAATAATGTAATGTAACGGAGAGAATTCCAAAAAGTTTTATTTAATGATAAAAGTTTTATTAAATGATATCCCTTCAAGTATGTATTATAATGAAACTCATGCCACAAACGGACTTGACATAGCTAACCTCTTTGCCAAACACTTCTCCTCTGTTTATTCTAATATATCGTGCACCACCCCTTCATACAACTATACAGAAAATGTTGACTTGAATAATTGCCAAATCTCACTTTTAGATGTATTTAATTCGTTAAAAAATCTATCTAGTAAGAATAGCACTGGCCCTGATGGAATTCCTGAAATTGTATTGAAAGAATGTAAATACATCTTATCTAAGCCACTTTCTATCTTATTTAACCTATCACTTTCATCTGGCTCATTTCCTGACTCATGGAAAATTTCATATATTAGGCCTATTTTTAAGTCTGGTAACAAGTCCAACATTGAAAACTACAGACCAATTTCGATTATATCCCACATTCCAAAAATATTTGAGTCCATCATTACAAAGAAAATTACCCCCGTATTTAAAAATGTTCTGATTGAGGAACAGAATGGATTTAGATCTGCTAAGTCTACCACAACAAATTTACTTTCCTTCACTAATACCATTGTTAACGCTCTGGAAGTTAACTCTCAGGCAGATGTTCTCTACACTGATTTTTCTAAAGCCTTTGATAAAGTTAATCACTCAATTCTTATCGCCAAACTTCATGCTATCGGTATTAGAAATCCTTTATTATCTTTCTTCAAATCTTATTTAAATGATAGACAACAAAGAGTCAAAATTAATAACTTTGAATCTATTAATATTAAAGTAACGTCTGGAGTACCCCTAAGGTTGTACGAGTGCCTTGCTTACTATTTCACGCGAGCGGTAGTTTCTTTGTATGCTCACGAAAGAGCATATGGTGTCAACCATTGACTTGTTGTTTCAAACTTTAAAAAATGTAATTTTAACACATTAAAAAAAAAAAAAAACTGAACATAAGATTTAAAGGCTATTTGAAATATTATTTTACAATTCTAATGTGTTATACTGTTTTTGTATTTTTTTTGTAAATTAGTAATTTTTAAGTTGTTTACTATAAAAGTCCTTACCATAATTATTTATGAAACGAGATATTGTATATTTTACTGCACGAATTATAAAAATTAATCCAATTTGATTTAAATACTATTGTTTATTTTATGTTTCCTTTTTTTATTTGCAAATTAAAATTTATGTGACATGTTCAGTAGACTTTTATTATATTTTTGTGGATAACAGAAGTAAGTAACTAAATAACCGTATACATTTACGCAATCATACGTAAATATGTTAATAAAACAAAAAAAACATTGAATCACATCATTTCAACGTATTTTAAAGTTGTTTTCGTTGTGAAGTGCGAGTATGTTAAAATAGAATAATTTCTATGAACAGAAACTAGTGTTTGCATTCACTGCAGTGTAAGTGTGCTTTGTTCCGATCCACGTACGTGAACGGATATCGGAATAAAGTACATGCCGTAAATAAAATAAATGCCGTGGCACGACTGT
Organism: Drusus annulatus; assembly: GCA_022651775.1. Classification (NCBI taxonomy): domain Eukaryota; kingdom Metazoa; phylum Arthropoda; class Insecta; order Trichoptera; family Limnephilidae; genus Drusus; species Drusus annulatus. Next base: position 1,184,073 of record JAGWCC010000408.1, read on the forward strand.
CGGAAGACACCGCTCGCAAACTAAACGTGATACTTACCCCAAAAACCATTATCTCCCCCAAACCAAACGTTTAATTTTAGAAATAATAACAGTGTTCCTTTGTATGGACATCATTTTTGATGAGCGCATTAAAAACCACGAAACACCGAAAGAAGGGTTAATTTTGAATTAAAAATACATTTGGCTTAGGGGTTTTCAGACTTCCAAACACTACTGTAATTCACTCCAGCTTTTTAAACTGCCCCACGTCTTCGGAGTAAATAATCATTATGGTGAAATACACTGCGATCAACCATGTTCGGCCAATATTTGCCCCCGTCAAGATCCCGGACACGTACTTTCTCTCCTCGAGCTTCGAAACCTGAGATCATTACGTAAAGTGGTTTCGGTAAGACACTCCTATACTCTTCCCCTTCAACTCGTATACATTTATACTAAATGGGCAACGGCCCTTTGAAGACTGGCGAACTTGCCCTAACGTTGATTTGTCCCTACACGTGTACACGTGCTGAAATGAAGCCAAAGGTATGTTATCCGGTGATTGGATCCATGACAACAAGTACCCTTTTGTCAAATTAATTTTACGTTGGTAGGAAAAAAAATACGAATTATTTTAAAAAAAAACTATGAACGTACGCTTAATATAAAAAAGCTACGGGCAGTTTAAATGTATTGGGAAAATATGTATTTTTTAAGAACTTCAATGTTGAAATTATACCAATTATTAAAAAGATTCAGGTGACACAGAGTTATTGCTGATATCATATTTTAACTATAATCTAGGTTAACACAAAAGAATATGTTTTCTATTTTTTTAATGAGAGCAATCACTTTGTGGTTTGCCATATTTAAAGAAATGAAAAAATAACTTTGTATAAGACCACGAATATTATTTTATTTTTTATGACCGGCCATCTCGCTTAGCCTAAGCACCACCAGGGTACAAAATTAAATTAAACAAAACATAGAAAGTGTGCAGTTATATATAATATACATACAGAGGGAGAACAAAATATTAAATAGAATAACAAAACAGTAATAAAACAAAATACTAACATCTAAATAATAACCAAAGAACAGAGAAAAAGAGACAGAAAATATGAATTGAAAGAGACAAAACGTCAACTGAGAAGGTGATTAAAGAATAATGATAAAGTTTATGAGTTTACAGGAACAATACCTAATATTGGAGTACTGGAATTATCTGATTATTAAGAATATGACTATTAATTTTTATGGCTTTCATTATTTCTAATGCTACTAAATTATTTAATCTGATGCAATGATCATTTTTGTTTAGAATATGAGCACCGGTGCTTTTGTTGAAGGTGTGATCTTTATCAATAAGATAGATAAGAATATTTTTACCTGGCTCCCAGCGACTACTACCTGTTTGCAAACCTAAGAAGAATGCTCCAGGGAAAAAGATTTGACTCCAATGAAGAAGTGATTGCTAAAACTAAAGCCTACTTTGAGGCCAAAGATAAATTGTACTACAAAAAAAGCTTCGAAATGTTAGAGGAGCGTTGGAATCTCAGAGCAAGAATATATTGTTGCTCTGAGGTTGGAATGAATGGACCACTCTTAAAGGAGACTATGTTGATAAATAAAATCAAATTTTGCCTAAAAGTTGTTGTTTTATCAGTAATCCTATGGACTTATTGAGTGATGTAATGTACATTGTACATAACTCAGATTATTCTTAATCTCTTCGTATACATTATGTTTTATTGTGTTTTACCAATCAAACTGTGTGCAGGCCTTTAGTTTGCGCAAATTTAAAGGCATTATACAATGCAAGGACGTAGAAGTAATCATAACATAAAAAGAAAAGGGGAATTTTAAATTTTCGCGGGCTGTGTACATTCGATTATTGTTTTTTTTTTGTTATGTTGTTATACATATGTTTATCATATGTTAGTATTATCAGCCATTTTGGATTAGTAGTTTGTTTTTGACAACTGGAAAGGTTAGTCACGTTTTTGTGTGTTCTTCGGTTTTTTACTTTTAAGAATATGTATTAAATTTTGCGTTAAAAATGGAATAAAGTGCTCCAACGCACTTAAAATGTTGACTGTGGCATTCGGCGAGTCTGTTTTGTCTCAAAAAAGTGTTTATACTCGTATGTGAGACATCTAAATTCAAATCACAATCAGGTGGGTCAAATTACAAAGGGTGAAGAATTTTGCTCATTCAATAAGTGGCTGAATCTTTCAAAACCAGACACATGCATTCTGTGGCAAGTACTGCAGTTTAAGACTGTCGCTTGCCTTTTCACCACGCATATTATAAATAGAAAAAAAAAATGTTAAGCCCAGTACAGGTATAATATGGATTCTGTTTTTTGATTTCTTCTAATTCATCAGACTTATGTTTTAAAAAAACTTTTAATAACTAAAGTTGGTGCTAAACACATAACATTATATTTATCCGAAAGCTAAATAGACGTTGTAATTCATTCAAAAGCAAGATTAATTAAAATACCTAGATCCTAAATTTGTTATAAAACATACTGCCCTAAAAAAATAATACGAAAAAAGACTTTAATCACAAATAAAATGAAGATTTAAAAATTATCTCTACGGATTTTTAATAAAGTTCCACCACAAATAAACAAAAAATATATTATTTCAGAAGTGGTTAAGTTTAAGCACATAAAAACGTTTTATTAAGGATTGGTTAACCATATTCAATACTGAACAATGAAATGTTTATCAAATCCGGCTTTAGCAAGTTGATTGGATGTAATTATTGAAAACAAAACATTTCATAAATTATGTTTACCATAAATAAAATTTCCAGTAATTATACAATGCAAAACCGTAAAATATTTTGCCAAAAATGTCCACAACATGCACGTGTTATCGGCAGAAATATTTAATTGAAAAATATTGGTTTAAACCGCACGCAAACAAAAAAATAAATGTACAATGTTGCTTCGATTGAAAAAAGAAAGTTGAAACGTTCTTCGAATTATGATAAAAAATAAAACTCACCCACGTAAATACGTTCGGTTTTCTGTGATATAATTCTTCAAATTCAAATTACTTCAGAGGGTGCCCGCGAAACACTCAGTATGTTTAAACTATTTTTTAATTTAATTTTAATTAATAAAATATCTCTAGTAATTTGGAACGCAATCTCATGATTGTATACTCTAAAACATACATGAAACATATCGTCGCCGGAAAGGCAAAAGGGCTGAAGCGCCATTCCGGAAAATTTACACCAGAGCATTTTGAATTTTTTTTTTGTTTTACAATAAAATTAAGTCTTCAGTACCTTGTTGGATTTTGTAAAAAAATTGACTCAATGCTTTCACTAAGTTACCTGAAGCGACAAAAAACCAAAAAAATCTCAAGCTTGTGTCGCTTGAGTCAAGCCTTCTCCCAAATGGTAAATATATTTTAGATGACTGAAGGGCCACAAAAGTGTTCAGAATCAAACGAAAGTCAGAGCATTCGACACAGGAAACGAAACTGATCAAAACTGCAAATTTTACTCATTTTTGACCAAAGTATCGCTTAAGCCCTTTTGTCTTTCCAGCGACGATATGTACCTACGACTATGTTTAGGTTGCAATGTTACTTGAGTTTATTTATTTAATTTATAACCATTAAGAGGTTACATTTTTGATTCTTGCAACTATAACAAGATTAATAAATAAGGTAGGTACCTTATTGATTTTACAAGTATAGTATAAATAAGTATAAATGTAGTATAGTTCGACCGGTCAGTAGCTGAGTGGACAAACGCGTCGGATTCCCACCCAGGCGTCGTGCGTTCAATTCCTCTGCTGGCTAAGTCCTTCATCATTGTATAAGCATCATTTCCGCTTCTTATGATGGCAGTAGGAGTTTTTCAAATATTGTCAGGTTATTCGTAACACGGGAATGTTTGTCTTTCTTTGAAAAAAAAAAAAACATATAGTATCTACTATAAAACATTATTTTCTTAAAAATATTTAAAATTTAACAATGCAATAATGTCTGATAAGCGATGAACACTTAAAAATGATGTTTAAAAACGCAATCATATGAATTTAATTCCTAAACTTGACAACTCCTTAAACGCAGCCTGCAAGATTGCAGACCCTCCAGCGTTACTTCCCGACGCAGGGGTGTTTATCTCCATCTAAATGTATGGTTGTGTATTTATCATTGGGAAAAGCGAACTCTGAGGCACTCCAAGAGGTGGAAACTGAGATAGAAACGTTGCCGGTGGTTCTATAAACCAGCAAAAAGTCGAGAATTCTGTTTGGTCGAGAATGTGGTTATGCACATACATAAAACATTCTCTATACTGATGTGTTATTTTTTAAATAAGCTTCATTGTTTCCTGATCGGAAACACAGTAAAAAATTTCAATCTTGTTAGGATATATCCATACCGGAGATTTATGGCCAAAGATAATGGAGAGTATTTTGTATTTAGTGTTTTCTTAATAATATCCGTGCGCGCAAAGAATAACGGAATGATTTAATAAACGCAAGAATAATTAATGTTCAGGGAAATTCCAAAACAAAATTTGTTACTTTTGTTTTTTTATTTGTAATTATGTCGTAATATATGACACATGTCGTTTTTTTTAAAATAATAGCACATTGTTTTAATTTCTGAATCATCTAATTTTTCATTGGTAGATATTTATCTAAGGAATAACTGCATAATCAACTCAAAACTTGATTTTATTGACTCGTTCCATTCTTCCTTTCGCACACAGATATGTTATTCGTATTTTTTTACGCAAAGTGTTTTAATTGAATTAAAAAAATCCATCTCAAAAAGGATCATTGGCTATGCACCCGAAGTTAAAAGTTAAAATAAGCGAAAATAAATAAAATTGATTCTATTAATTCCAACACTATCGAACAAACTTTAAGAAAATACAAACATTCTTATGATCATTCGTGTCAGATACCACTTTATTAAGAATCGAAACTTTTCGAGAATTGGTATCAACTCCGTTCAGTAACCAGATTTAAATAGGCAGGTACTATTATTTTGACTTTTAAACATATTTTCCCGATTTCCTTTCGGGTAATAAGCCTTTCCTATTTGGAGGTGACATGATTACACTGACTCTGGGCAGTGATATTCGTACTATTTCAAAATTTATTTTTAATGCTTTGACCGCACTGCTGCATCACCACAAATATTAATCAACCACCAACTTAATAATTCACGAATGTGCCTAGTCCATTGCTCATAAAACTTCAAAGGTAATAATACAAAAGTAAGATGTTATTTGTAAAAAAATAAAAACAGTTTGATTCCTCAGAAATGCCGTACATTCATGCGATCCGATATTTATTGTTTGTCCATCTACAAAGCAACTGGGAAAGAAAAAAATAGCACCGTACAAGACACAACAAAACCTGAGTATGTAGTAAACACGAAGCTATTTAGATAGAGTTATCTTTAAATAAAAGTATATATCCTGAGAGGAAGTTTATTGTAGTGGTGTAAGTACTCGTACTGTATAAAATGTGAAGTATATAACTAAACTTCGTAGTGCTTACCTTCTAAACTCTAGACGGCACGTGACCAGCGTAGCATAAGAGAGAGGAAGCAGAGAGTGTCTAAGAGGCGAGGGATTAACTCACATCATCTTCAGCTCTAATTGACTTCCGTATCAGCGGAGCTGTTGTCTATGCAATTAATTAATCAGGCAAAGCGGAAATCAAATTGTGGAACGTGTTAAATAAAGAAATGTAAGAAAAAGTGGAACTATAACTATGACTGTACGAGCAGAATATGAGTAGAAATCTGGATTTTATTCCGAAAAATTAAATAAGCTACTGCCTCTTCTATGTCTATAGGCATTTGGTTACCATCAGAAAAAATACGTTTTCTTATTACGAATAATAAATTTTCGATCGAAAATCTAATTTTAACGATTTATAGCTGAGATCTTCAAATAGATCTTAGAATTGATAATACATTATCAAAAAAATGGTTGCACGTGTGAAGGGCTGTTCATTAAAGTAAAGTAACCTATTGATTAACACCACGGACGCTTTTCTTGCTGAAAATTGTGTAACATAAATTCGTGTGTATTTTTATTTTCGTAGAAAGCTTCATCACTTTGTGGTTTGACATATTTAATGAAAATGAAATAAAAACTTTAGATAAGACCACAGATTTTACTTTATTTTTTATGACCAACTGGTTTCGCTTAGTCTAAGAATCATCAGCTTATAAAATTAAACTAAACAAAAAAATACATAGTGTATGGTTAAACATACTGGTACGAACAAGGGGAAAGCAAAATATAAAAAAAAATAAAATAAGAGAACAATAAGAAAACAAAATGTTAACATTTTAATTATAATTAATGAATACAGAGAAAGAGACAGATAATTTGAAATGAAAGAGGCAAAACGTCTACTTAGAAAGTGATACAAAAGAATAATAAGTTTTTTTTGTGTTTACGGGAAATATCCTTAATATTGGACAAATTAAACTGATTTTTAAGAATATGACTATTAATTATATTGGTTTTTGTGTTTCTAAATTATTTAAATCTGTTGCCATGACTTTTTACGGAGAATATGAGCGCCGATGGTTTTATTGAAGGTATTAAACATCAATTAAAATCATTTAAATGTGTAAATAAAAGTATGTTTTCTTATAAATATCTAACAGAAACCATTAATAAGATGTTCAATCCAAGCCTGAAAATACTAAAACGATATATCTAAATAAAATAACTTCTGATAGCGAAAAGATTCCCTTCCTCAGATAGCATATTAATCTTGAAAGTCTTAGGCAAGTAACTACCTAGAACTCGCATGAAGGCATATAAACTTTCATTCTTTGAAATAGAAAATAAAGGTTGGAAAATTTTCCCACGAGAGTTGGCGCTAAGCATGAAAAACTTATTTTATATACTGTATTTTTTCACGGAGCGAATTTGCTCGGAACGGACGCTGTAACTTTTATTTTTCTCAGAATAGAGGGGATATAAAATTCTACCTGACAAAATCGATGACGGTGTAAAAACGTACTTGTATTTAAAGATAAATAGGACTTTCGCTATAATTTATCGTTTCCCTAACTGCTACAGATAAAATATAAAAGAGTAAACAAAACAGTACCTATTTGGTTTAATAAATTTGTTTTTCTAAACGTATTGCCTACGCATTATTTGTATACAAGATTATGGCTTTGTCAAATACCACATTTTGTATACGATGACCACACTAAAGAAATCGCGGCGCCTCTCACATTCATATAGTGAGTTTAAAATTTGACGAAGAAAGGATAGAGGAAAATTGTGAAAAAAATGATTTTTGGCTTTTCTCCGTAAATTTCACTCAAATAAGGCAATATAAATTATTCTGCGTAATCAACTGTGCTTGTGCCAAGTGTTAAATTAAATTATATAATGAAAATTAAATTATAGCTTTGCATAATACCGATCGGTTTCGCTTAGTTTAATCATCATTAGGGTATAAAATTAAACTTAACAAGAAATACACAGTGTGTGCATATACTCGTATATACATAAATAGGAGGAAAAACACTATAAAATAAAATAAGAGAACAGTGAGAAAACAATAAAATAAGATTTTAATTATAGCACAGGACAAGAGAGAAAGAGACAGATAACATGAAAGAAAAAGAGGCAAAACGTCAACTGTGAAGGTGATTGCAGAAAAATGAGGAATTTTACTAGTTTACGGGAAATCATACGTACTATTGAACTACTGGAAAAATTTAACTGATTATTAAGAATATGACTATCGATTTTAATGGCTTTTTTTATTTTTTAGTATAAATAATTTAATCTGTTACCATTACCATTTTAATCTTAATGCTGCAGCTCAAAAAACAGATGTGGTACTGTGAATAAACCACTAAAAAATGTTGAAAATCATAAATTGTTTTTTTTTTTATCACACATACGTTTGAAATTCAGAAAATTGCGTTTTTTTATTGTGAGTTTTTTCAAATATATTTCCTTTGGGCAAATCTATTGCCATTAGTTACTCGGTCTGTTCAGGGAATTCAACATGCGACGAAAAACTGAGAGTTCAAAGGCTTCCATTTTCTTTTATGTTGCTTTGTCTCGGTCTAAGCTTCTATTCGATGCATGCGTGTTGAAAAATTGCAGCATCTGACCATTCGTAAACGGAGTCAAAGATTGAAATCTCCGCAGAAGGGTATTTTTGTCATCTGTAGAAAAGTGTTTTGCAATACTGGTAGATTCTAATATCATCGTCTTTGGGAAATATCTATTTATTGCGATTTTTGTACATGTTTTTGTACTCATAAAAAAATATATTAAGTAATTTACTGTGGGAAATAAACCGATTACTTTTTTTATTAGAAACAACAACTTTATTTATTGTATTTGTCGCCTACCTACATAAAAATAAATAAAACAAGCTTTTAACTAAATTTTATCAAGACAGTATCATTTTTTTCCGTTAACCCTGACCTGCATTTTTTAATTTATAAAGAATAGAGCACAAAAATCCCAACCGTCTGCATCATCAATTGGGATATGTTGCGAGGATGAAGCTAGTGAGGAAGAGAAGGAGATGGGGAAGAGAAAGGTTGGAGAGAACCTAGCTACTCAGATCTGGTCACTTAAACACGGTTAAAGCTATTTCAAGCAACGTTTTGATTCTGAATGGTGGTCTTTCACCAGGGCCATACATAGAGTATCTACAATTCTGGAATTTTATATGCAAGCAAAATAACCCTTTACGCTATGAGCGCCCTAGAGTTGGTGTTTATTACTAAACGGCACTATAAAAAATGATCTCCGATGATAAATAAAAAAAATATTTGCACTCGTATCATCAAGGTAACAAGCAAAATACATAATTAGTTTTTTCTATAAAGGGAAATCACTAGGTGACAAATATTATAACAAAATTGGAAAGTGATTTTAATACGATTGTCAAACCGCAATGTTCCAATTTTTACATATAGGTAGGTATGTACCATAGGTATAATATGGACATTCTTTTGGTATTATGACGAATACCGTTTCGTAGATAAATAATAAAAATTATTTTATTTATTTATTGACTTAAACAACTCAGCTAGTCCAACAGCCGGCCTAGGATTGAAACGTGTTCATTATGCAATTATTTTACTTGCGAAATAAGCGGATTTTTTTCCAGTTAAGTTTTTCTATTACCATAAAATAATAATATTTAATGAAAATTAAATAATAATTTTGTATAAAGACCACAGATTTTATTTTAAGTTTTATGACCGACTGGTTTCGCTAAAACTGAACATCATCAGAGTACAAAATAAAACTTAACAAAAAATACAAAGTGTGTGATTATATATATACAGAGGTAGAACACAATATAAAATAAATTAAAAGGAGAGAAAGAGATATAAAATATGTAATGAAAAAGTGAAAAATATCAACAATGAAGGTAATTAAAGAATAATAGGAAATTTTATGAGTTTACGGGAAATATATCTAATATTAGACTACTGGGCAAATTTAACTGATTATTAGAATATTAATATTGTTTTCTAAGAAAATATAAACAAAAATTATAATAATATTAAGATATATATATTTTTTAAATAAAATAACATTATTGAAAAGTAAAGCAACAGAACCACATCGAAGTGAAAATTTAAAAAAAAACCTGCCGTTTCTGTGCAATAGTTCAATAGTCAATATAATATAAAATCATAAACCACTTCCTTCCTCAGACGTTCTCCAGACTCGAAATCGACGCATCACGTCCTTTTCAGTAATTCCGCGGCTTCGTTCTGTTCGTCTTTTCGGCGGCGTTCGCTTTGCCGTTTAGCGGCGGAAGAGGTGGATCTGAAGATGGAATAAATTGGCAGAATTCAGTCGAGCCGACGGCTGGGCCGGGCGCAGCGACGCCGGCTTGCGTCGCCCCGAGTCCCGACTAACTGACTTTCCGGCGGAAGCTGCACTCGGAGGCTGTGTGCAAGACGCGGCCAAGACTTTTATAATATTTCTTAATCAAAAAGCTTCGTCAAGACACATACGTGATGTTGTAATACTCATGGTGGAAAATTCCGGTGATTTCTCATTTTATGGAACCTTTAATTTTGTATACAATTTATATTTTGCTATTTTACAGTCTGCATAGTACTTACAAATTGGTTTTGGCTTTCTGATAAGGACATACATACGTTTACAGACACACAATTGTTCTGTCTATATGGAAATCTGTATTATTCTATCAATCTACGATGATTGTTAAAGATATAGGTGCAAGTTCGTAAACTACAAAAATAATACCTTCCTTTTCTTAAGGATTTTTTTTCATTTTAATTTTATTTAAATGGGGTGAGTTCTGGTAAGCCTCAATATTTTGTTTTCTAAATATAATTAAATTTATGTGTTAAAATTATAATAATGCCAAGTCACAAAGTTAATGTTTTTCATAAATACGAAATATAATAAATTCTCTATTTTTTTAATGAAATATTAAATTATTCCGTGAAGAACAATTTATAAAGATTTTTTAACCAAAATCGAGTAAGTTTTTGCTGAAATTTCTCCCAACAAACTCAAAACGAAACATTTTCCGGAATATCAAAATATTGGCGCTCAAAAAATAACATTTTAAATTTTACAATCATGCGCTCGGCGGCGTGTGTGCGCGGAATGGCTTGAAACTCGTGAAATGATATCGAGTTTCATTCGTGTCACGTTTCGGTTGTACAACACACCTCACACTCCGACTCGCATAGGGCCAAAGCCACGAGCGGGGATACGTTGGAGGAAGAAGTAAAGAGAATTAGTTAGATCGAATGGGGAACCGGCTACTTGGCGTAGAACAGGAACAACTAGAGTAGCCAGAGCAAGGAAATAGTCACTCTATCTTTCCAGGAAAACGGATGCAGAAAATATCAAAAGTCTGTTATATTTATTTTAAAGGTTAGGTACTGACGATAATAAGGAATAAAGACAATTCGAAAGATGGGAGAAGAATTGACTTATGTATTCATAGCAGTAATAAATAATATGGTAACTATAGGTTAAGCAAAAGCGTAAGCGTGAGCACACCATCTTAGGTGATGATTAATTATGTGTTCCCATTATTGTTGACACATCTCGTATGTTCAAATAATAAACGAATTGTTTGCCATTATTTTGGCAAATAAATACATTTTAAAGCTCCATTGCTCGTGATGGGAATAGTACTTCGAGCTAGAAATAATTACGTTGCCTTATAAATTCCAAGCAAAAAGAGTTGTGTATATTTCATGACACCCGAGTTCACTATTTTTTCCGAGACAAACAAACATTGTTTTCAAGATGTAGTTCTTGTTATAAACGCTCAGTAAAAATAAAATATTCCGAAGGATTGTTGTTTTTCCACCATTATAAAAAATATATATTTTTCATTTAAAAACAAATTTTTGTAATTTTTTTTTGTATTTTGTATTCAATTTTTAATTTATATATTTTCGTAGATTAAACTTACTGGAACTATTCGATTACATCTAAATATATTCTTAAAAATAATTTTCTATCATAGTATTAACTGTATTTTATTGGATGTGAAGTATTTTTAAATCTTTTTTTTTAATTATATTTTGTATCAGTCTATCCGGTATATCAGGTCGTTTATATAATGAATATAATTGCCAAATTTCTTCCTATCAAAATAATCCAGTTTCTGATATACTCCTGAAACCGTTAATATGCCGATTATGCAGGTTGTAACAATTTTATGCATTTATTATCCTCGCTGCTTGAGCGCAATTCCACTGGCATGTAATGCAGGTGTATATTTACGCCATTCAAGGCTGTGAAACTTTTGAACTTGGGAATGATAAATGTCGTACCATTAGTGTTTTGTCGCCCTTGTGTAAAAGTTTGTTATCAGTAATTAAGAGGTTTCGAGTAAAAAGAGAATTGTGGGGGAAATAATTTTGCACTTTTATATAATTTTAATAAAGAATATATGAATAAAAACGTAGTATATTTGTTATAACTTATGTACGGTCTCAAATGAACTATTTAACATTTTGAAATGTAGTATTAAATCACGTTATTACAATGTCGCAAACGTGAAACATAGTACCTTAACACACTGCTTACATTTTTAATCTATTAAAAAAAACCGTCGCTTCAAAAATGCACTCGAACAAAATATGTTGATGGTACCTACAGAAAAAGATTATTTTCATATTTCAACATTATATCATCATAAGTCACCATTGTACCAAGTTAAACCATCACAAAAATAACACAAAAGATACCAGACTACCAAAAAATAATATAATCAATACACAAAATAGCTTAATTTATAAAAGGATGAAATGTTATAATGCACGGCCGGAAACCATCAAAATTATGCAAATTAAGAAATTTAAAATACTCAGAAAGAACCATTTAAAATACATCAGTAATAGCAAGTAGCATATAAGTCATTATGGTATTATTAAGTCAAAAAGAATGTGAATTATTATTAAATACTTTGATGTACAAGTAACATAAATAAAACAAAAAAAAACTTAACTGAAGATTATTTTAATCAATAAATGAATGTATAAAGGCTGCGAAATGCATTTTTCTTTTGGGAATAAGCTATAATAAATTCAATATAGTAAATTACAGTTAAATTGTTGTATCAATCTAATTGAACCAGAGTTAAATTTAACTACACACATAACCAAATTTAATTTAATACAAAAAAATTGAGATTTGTAAAAGGACTATGAGTAGGTAAATTATACATTTTTGTTGAATTAAATAGATATACTTGGTTAGAGTCAACTTTAAAGCTTTTATGGTTTTATTTTTATATTGATTATTGAAATAATATCAATAATCTTCAGGTTAATACGAAACCGAAAAAAATACGGTCCCGACCGATACTCGAACTCGGAACCTCTAATCTATCCGGATTAACGAAAATTGAAAAAATGATATTAATAATTTTCAATGAAGTATGAGATCGATTAGCAATCGGTAGCTCAATTGGCAGAAGCGTTACTCCCGGATGTAGAGGTTCCGATTTCGAGTCTCGGTCGCGACAGTTACTTTTTCTGTTTCGTTTTACGTTGAAGATTATTGATATTATTTCAATAATTCATATTTTTAGTTTCATTCCGAGTCAACCAAAAACGATTCTGTCTCTCAGAGGAAGGGGTGTTGGCGAATTCGTACGCGCTATCATGGCATTGATAAACAATACATCCCTGTATTTAAAAAACAATCGAACCCGCAACCTCCTTTGACCATTATATTTTTGTACGCTACAGACCTATTCTAACAAAATAACCAACTATGACGCCGTTTCTCCGTAGGGGTAGGCAGAGAGGACCGACCGCCATACTAATCTGTCTCGGCGCACACTCTTTTCTTCATTAACATTCATACATCGTCTCATACATACTCTTCGGTTATTCTGACTCTTCACATGGCCCAATTCAAGTTTTTGATTCAATTGATCGTGCCATGTCTTCCTTGGGCGACCCCGACTTCTACTTTCATTCACTTTCGCATCATATATTCTTTTCACACTACTTTTTTCGTTCATTCGCTATACATGCCCAAACCATCTAAGCGTCCCTTTCTTGATCCTTATTCATTACGCTTACATCAGTCTTGCGTTCTTTCCGACATACTCAGAGTACTATAAATAAATAGTTGACGAAACGTAAATTAAAAATTAATTAATACCTTTCAGGCCGAAGTCTGCGACCAGCGCTTATGTTATAATATCATTAGGAAGTTCGCTAATTTGAATATTCTTGGGGATTGGGCTCCTCTTTGAGAAGTAACATCCCGGATATTCCCAGCTTCCCCTAACCCTGTTATGACGAGCGTACCGCATCAGACAAACAAACCTCCAGAGGTCATAGTTTTGGACGTGCATCACATACCCCGGGGTGGAATTGCTAAGGGAGGTCCTATACTTCAACCCCTAACGACTTCATGGCTACATTTCCTGTGTACATTTGCCGAGTGTTTAGTATCTAGTCTACTAAACTAAGAGGTTGCTTAATATTTTAATGTACCATCGCAAATGGAGGCTGCCATGCAAAAACTATGTGTATAGGTACTTCTAACTATTACACTACGCTTTCAAAGCCCGTTGATGCTAAATTTCATATCTACGTATTCATATTACAAATTGTGTATGCATGTTACAAGTAGGCAATACATCGAATAAGCTGGTAAACTAATATTGGGAATGTAAATAAAAAATAGAACGTCAAAAGCAAACGTGCATTATTCAGCAACTTGAACTTTAAAATAATACATTTTCGTGGAAAGTAATTATTTTGTGGTTTGACATGTTTATAAAAATGAAAATATACACTGATGCTCATATTATTCATAAAAATGATAATGTCATCAGATTAAATCATTTAGAAGGACTATACATAAAGAAAACTATTCAAATTAACAGTCATATTCTTAAAAAATCAAGTGAATTTGTCCAGTAGTCCAATATTTTCAAATCATTATTTTTTATCACCTTCTCAGTTTACGTTTTGTCTATTTTAATTCATATTATCTGTCTCTCTCTCGCTCTGTTCGTTTGTTATTATTTAATATTATTCTATTTTTTTCTCATTTTTCTGTTATTTTGTTTTATATTTTGTTCTCCTTCTGAATGTATATATATCACCGCACACTTTTGTATTTTTTGTTTAGATTAATTTTGTACCCTGATGATGCCCAAGATAAGCGAAACCAGTCGGTCTTAAAAAATAAAATAATATCCGTTGTCTTATACAAAGTTATGTTTTCATTTCTTTAAAATAATAGTTAGAGTTAGATTACCGTATTTGAGTGGCATGTCTGTCAACCTATCATTCATGAAGTTGGTGGTAGATTTTCTAAATTTTCTAAATGGCGTCATTTATGAATCCACAAAAAAAATGTTGCAGTGATTCAATCGATAGTCAATGTATTATAAAGTCGCGAATCAAAAGCTTACCTCTGACACCAGTGAAATCATTCTTTCTTCTAAATCAGTAATCTAGAAACAGGTTTGGATAATAAAAGCTTTTCAGAGGACTATGGTTTTGCTAAAATTGACGGCCCTCACTCACACGAAGGTGGCAGGTCTATTCAAGTCATCGGCCTGTGTCGTTTATTAGAGGGCGACCTTTGTTACTCTTCCCTAATAAAGAATACATTATAAATATATATATACTCGTATATATATATATAAATCAACTAAAACTTTCTAGACAATTCAATACGCCATTCTAGTTCTGGACAAGCTAAGTTTGGCAAACTTTTTTGTCTAAGTTTTAAACGCGTTTCTTTTACAAAATGAAAAGTCAAATGTAACAGATTTAATTTTTACAAAATATTTTTGATTGCGGTACGGGATAGTTTGTCGGCCCAGGGCGGCATCGGCAGGGCGGCAGGCGCGTGGCTCGTTAGTGCCACCCCTGGGACCGGCTGAGTGACGCGACCGCCCACTCCGCCATTAGCCCTAATAGATAATATTCGATTGCCTGAGCAGGGCTGACACAAACTAAGATGGAATAGTCGGAGCGCCCGGTGGCATTATTATTGTTGTGACTTAGTGGTATTTCAGAGGGAAAGTATTTTTTTATGGTGAGGGTTTTGACAGTTTTAAATATCTGAATATTCAATTTCATCTGTTGTATAAAAGTGTCTAAACCAACAAAATAAATTTGATATGAAATGCGTCGATACGTTTAGTTCAATAAAAAAAACATTTATAGTAAGAACATTAGCTTCGTTTTCTTACATCTTAGAGCAGAATTTATTGGATAAGAAAAAAACATTGTAAAAAAGGAGATTTTACTAACGTTTGTGATATTAAGTAAAATAGAATCCTGAAATTAGAATTAACTTTATGGTAATTAATGCTTATTTTTTTATATTTAAATAATATCAATATTCAACAATACAAATATGATACAGAAAATAAATAAAAATTGTCACAACCGAGAGGAAAATTTAATAACTAATATCAATAATCAGTCAATCTTCAGTGAAAAGAATGAGATCGATTTAAAATGCCGGTTTCTAATAAGGTCCCAATGGTTGAATTGGTTGAAGCGTTTCTCCCGGTTAGAGTAGAGGATTCGAGTTCGTGTCTCGGTTGTGACCATTATCTTTCTATTTTCTGGCCTTTTCTGTTTCATATTTGTGTCGTTAATTATTAATATTATTTAAATATTTAAAAAATAATACGTTTAAATGATTTTGTTTTTTTTTTTAATATCGAAAATAGTGAAGTAATATGCATGAGTACAATAAATAATAAATGTATTACTTTCACGATTACATACAGGTGCGTAGGCACATGTCACTTACATCTGTTCAAGAAAGGATTTATTTAATAATTATTGTCCTATTTTCAAAAAAATTTTAACGTTCTTTTTATCAAGCTTCAAATTATGATAATAAAACATAAAAATAGAACACAATAGTTTATTGAAAAAAAAAAGGAAACGAAAAGAAAATTATGCTTAACTCTAAACAGTCTCTTTTTACACTATAGGAAAATTAAATTGGATCTCCTTACTGCGTCGCCATCCTTATTGCTGGATACCATGCATCGCCATAAATTATGCCCTGGTAATTTTTACAAAGCAAAATTCATCCTCGGTGTTGATGATGTTGAAGGTATTTCAAGAAGAATTTTAAGACGGATCAAGAATGTCTTTCGATTTTTATGATACAGGAAATCTTGTTTCCCATTGTCTTTTGTTGTTTATTTATCGACAAAAGTGACGAAAATTTTCACAACATAAACTTAATATTTCAAAATAAATGTTGATACTTTATTCAATCGTGTCGTATTTTTAACAATGTTATAATGGTAGTTAAAATAAAATCGTTGTTATTCATTGAAACTTGAATAAATATCTCTTGGTTCAACTGTTTTATTTTAAAAGTTTGTGATCTTCTAATTATTGGGTAATAATATAACCCGGAATTAAGAGTAAAACCATATATACTCGTTTATGATAACAACTTTTTTCTGTTTGAGCATAGCTGATTTCTTCGGATAACATATCGTCGCTGGAAAGACAAAAGGGCTTAAGCCACACTTTGGTTAAAAATAAGTTAAATATGCAGTTTAAATCAAGTTTTTTTTCTGCATTGAAAACTCTGACTCGTTTGATTCTGAAGACTTTTGTAGCCCTTCAGCCGAAAGTGAAAGGATTGAGTTAATTTTTTTTATAATCCAACCAGGTACCGAACACTTATGAATTTTATTGTAAATCAAAAAAAAAACTTTTTAGAGTGCTCTGGTGTAAGCTCCTAAAATGGCGCTTCTGCCCTTTCGCCTTTCCGGCAACGATATAACGAATATGGCGAAAAACTTAGTTTCTGTTTATCGCTTTCTAAATTAAAAAAAGGAAAATACTCGTATGTTATTACATTGGGGTGGAAAGCGAATGACCTTTAAAATACTTACTGTATTGGTATGTATCTAGAATTTTTCTTCTGAGCTATAAAAACCTTTTTTTTTTCCTTCCAAGAAATCTCGTATTTGTGTGAAAAGGTGTATTTGAAATATCAGTTTTCTCGGAAACACCTACGGCTGAAATTACTTCAATTATTGGACGAACTAAACTTTAGTCGATAAATAATATTAACGGTTCAATATTTCAAATAAAAATAGACTTTAGACTTAGCCGTACAACTTTGATTCAAACTATGGCATACAAAATCATTTGAAAAGAAAAACATTGAATTATTAAGAACACAATTATTCATTGTTTAAACAAACATTTGAATAATGTACAAGCAAAAAGTTTTAAGGCAAAATGTTGGTAAATCGACGTACGTAATAATAATAGAGAACCTTCATTCGGTTTAGATTGATTGGCCGAGGTCCGTCAGAGGTGCGTAAAGTTTCCTTTGACCCCTGCGTGATCTATACCCCCATTCATTTGTTTAATCGATAATAATAATATTATGATTGGTATGGAT
Source organism: Drusus annulatus (assembly GCA_022651775.1). Lineage (NCBI taxonomy): Eukaryota > Metazoa > Arthropoda > Insecta > Trichoptera > Limnephilidae > Drusus > Drusus annulatus. Next base: position 1,201,986 of record JAGWCC010000408.1, read on the forward strand.
TACGTTGATTGAGGAGGGTCAGACCTTTTTGATTCGTCGAAACCTTAACAGTCTTAAAAGGATAAGGGTTAAAACGGCATTAAGGGATTATAGTTGATGCTGACGCAGGCAGTTGTAGCCCCCTTTGACTTAAATCATAATGTAGATGTGTTGTTTAATAAAAAATAAGATTAACAATATTAATAAGGAAAACACACAGAAAAGAAAAAAAAAGTTTGGGTACGACCGAAAATCGAACTTGAAGTCTCCCGTTTGCCAGACAGCCTCTGTATTGGTAAGACGCTTGACTACGAATCCAGAGGTCGCGGGTTCAAGCCCGGCGTGCGCAAATACATTTATTTGTTTAATATGTGTCATAAGCCATTTGATTAATATAAAATCAAATATAGTATATTTACGGCACGTTCCAGAGTGGTAGATTTGTCTCTACACATGAATTCATATTCAGAAAATGTCAGTAAAAATATGAGTATTTTTTATTTATGAATTAAAACTGTGAGTAAATGCCCACATGAAATATGACGTGTTGTACAAACGGGTATTTCATTAATTTTGGATTATAATCTCCCTTTTCATTATTTTAAATGAAACAATGCAAGCATAACGGAAAAAAAATTTGCACACTGCACGCTTACATAGGTTTCATGCGACAATTAGAAGCCTGTTATTTTATTTTGTTGTAATTGAGTTGATTTGATTTGATTTGTTTTGGTAAATAGGTTTGTTGTATATTTCCATGGCCATTTTGACCTTCGAAGATATTTTGAATATTTTTTTGATTGTTTCTTATTTTTTACAATTTACTTTTAATGTGATTACTAGTACCATAATGTTATATTTGATCGTTATTATTCAAAACTAAGAAATTTGTGTGTTCAGAGGAATGAAAGACCTAGCAAAGGATTACTGCAACCGGATAATTCAATTTAACTATTATTTTTTTACCGAGCATTTGATCAATGTCATAAGTCATCGAATATGTTGCCAGTGTAAAACATTTAGAAATTATTTATAAGAGGAAATTAAATGCATGCTACTTATATTTTTTCATGCAATAATCCATGATCCTCAATTCTCGATCTACTGTTAAACAAAAAATCAGTCAATTTTCGACAGCCCGTGACAAATTTAAATAACTTATATGTAAATATCAATATGGTTATATTAGCTTTAGCTTAAGATATTTGGACAGTTTTATGGTAAATTTAGCCATAGCTTTGAAGTCTTGTAAAGCGCCCTTAAGGTGATATTTCACAAAAATGACGCTATATAAATTAGTCAAGTATTATAATTATATTATATTTATAAAAAGGTTTTATTTGGAATGTAAAAAACTAACACCGTTTTACTTTTTTCACAAATTATGTGTTTCGCGTAACAAAAACTATCAATAAAATAACGTTTAAATATTTGTTTTTTCTATGAAAATAACGATTTTTGTTGAAAATAGAAAACAAGTTTGAACCCTATTCTCAGCGTAGTTGAAACACTTTAATGTTTGTATTGCATGTCTAATCTTCTATACGTAAATCGATAGTAAAACAGATTCGTTCAATTCTACCAGTGAAATATTTCAAATCGTAAAATTAAAACAACAAGCAAACGAAACGAATTTGAAAGAGTTAAAAAATTAATTTAAAAAAGCAAAGTCCCGAGGCCAGCCGGTCCATGAACTGAAATAACATTATGATCCTCTCCGGTATCCGGGCATCCGGGTTTCCGGGTGTCCGGGCATCCGGGTGACCGGGTATCCGTGTATTCTGGTGTCTGTGTAGCAGAAGATCGAGGAGCCTCGAGATATTCTGAGGGGAGTGCTCTATCGGATTCAGAGGCGCCGATCCAATCTATGAAATGTAGACTGTCGTCTTTTTGGTATCGGATTTATAGCTGTAATTTGTTTCCTATTACAAAATATTTTTATTACGCGTCAGCAATCAAATTCGACCATTGAAGTTGGTAGCAGATAGTTTTTTTAATTAAAAAAATAGAGAAATTTGATTTTCATAATCAGATGATAAAGTTATGTTAGTTAGGGCGTCGTTCGTTCAATTTCTCTGCTGGCTAAGTGTTCTAGTGGTAGGCTGTTTTGTGTATTGATTTTATTATTTTTTGAAAGTCTGATTTCTTTGCATGTCCTTGTATTTCTGTAAATCACGTTGTAAATGATTTTGCCAGAAAAATATTTTGGTAACAAGTTGGTTTTTTTCATCTTATGTATAAATATTAATGTATTTAATGTTAGCATCTGTTCCACTGTTTGCCAATATAGTTCCTCTGACATTTTAACTACTTTTGAGTAACTATTTCTTTATTTATGGTGTTCACAAATGTATATCTAGAAAATGTTTGTCGATAATATTTTAGATGTTTGATCATGCTGGAAGGGTATATTTATAAAAAAATATGTTGTCATGTTTTTAATGTTTAACCAGATATCATTCCAAATTAATTGAAAATGACATTAATCATATTACTAAAGTAACATCTCATGTATTTGTAACATAATATTTCAGTACCCAACTTTTGTATTTTGCGGCCCCAAAAGACTCCATAAATCGTAACTTATTACTAACTTCACAATATTCCGAATACAGAGGAAACTTTAACGGTGTCAGTTGTAAGACGAGGGAATTATTAAAGCCTCCAATGCACTTCGGTGCCTTCAGAAATGTTTGACAACTTACTTTAGTGCAACGACGGTGAAACAGGCAAAGCAGCTAAACACCTGAATAATTTATTTCTCTCATAGAAATTCATAATTGATATAAAGAAATCATTTCACTATGCAAGCTTCTTAAGTCACATCCGACAAACTTTAACAAACAAGTACAAGTAACAAGTGCGTTTTAAAATTTAAGGGATTAATAAAAAATAAATTTCCGTTATTAAACCAATTTCAAAAGGTTGTTGAAATTCAAAAAGAAGATTGAAAAAACGTTATTTGCATCACTGTCTCATGCTCTAATATCATAAAAGGTTTAGTGGTGTTTACAATGACAGGGTACTTAGAATCTCAAATTTTGAAGTGCATTACCGAGATCTTTCAATCTTCGGTCACCTTTCGTGGTGACACTTAATGGTCACGGTGGCAATAAATATAAGTAATTTAACCCAGTGTCTACGAAATAAAATACAATATTGAATTACAGATTTTTAATATCTTTCAACAGCTTTGATTATGTAAATACCAATTTTGATTTCAAAAGAAAAATGGAAACATTTATTTTAAACGTTAGAAGTTAAATTGCTAAAAGTATACATGCTTTTGTCCATGTGAGGACAAACTGGTTTCACAAACAATCACATATATTTATCACGTTATAAATATTTTTTTGAGTCTTTTACTTTTGTCCTTTACAAGAAATCTAAAACAGCACTTGTCAGTAAATCACACATCTGATGCATGTAGGTTGTTAGTAAATAATGTCGTCTCTTGGTTTGATGAAATGCGGCAAATAAACCCTGTATAACTTTATTGCAATTACCCATTCATCTCAGGTGGAACTTTGATACAGCAAGGCGGGATAGGAGTTGGAATTTACCAACTTTTTGATAGATTCGAATCAAAGCAGGGACAAAAAATACTGAGTTCATAGATATTATGGAGGGGGAGGGGGTAAAATATTTAGATGTTTTTTTAAAGCTTAGAATACACCAACAGACACGTCAATAGGTTTTGCTTAGCAGGGCAAACTAAGATTTATTTAAAAAAAATGCAATATCTTAACTACATTCCCGAACGTCTAGTATTAATTATCTTCATTTGTTGCGTGATAGCCTTATGATATATTTTTTTTAAATTAAAATGTTTTCTTAACTATCGAATAGTCAACTCCAAAGGTCTAGCAATAAAACCAAAACGTTAATTTACTAATTTAATATTTTAAATTAATTAAGTCAATTAATAAATACTAGTTTAGTCTTGATACACACCTCAAAAGGGACATAGTGAGTAAATCGTAAAGTAGCGTAATCGGAATAAAATTTCAAACTTTTTTACGTATGAGTGAAAATTACCAGTATTATTTTTGCATACATTAGCGATCTAAAGAATCATGTACAGAAGACGGCTTGGCGTATTAATACTATCAGATCCCAGTATTTTTTAAACATTTACTAGTTTGAAGACACTCATAAAAAGGTGAAACCAGTTCGGTCTATCTAAAGTGGATTATAAATATTATTTTTCAATCCATTGTGCAAGCAAAAGTTGTAAATTTTCCTTACGTCGTAAAACACCTTAAATGTATTTTATGAGTTTTTAAGCTAATTTATTTTCAGAGAAGAGCGATAAAATATGATTAAGCCATGTGCAAAATTATCTCCAACTGATGAAAGATGCATTTCTGTATAAAGTTCATTCAAAGTTGTAGCTTTCTTGGTAAACTAAGTTATGTGTATGTTTCATATAAACTACGATAATACACGATAACTATTCATGTACCAAAAAAAGCATAAAATAAATCCTTCAAAACGCAACCCTCTCCATTAAGAACCTTCTCGCTGATTACATGAATATTTAGCGGCCACCTCGGCAATAATTCCCGGATATCTTGTAAAGTATTCTATCCGCATCCCCTAAGTCTCAGCCGCTTCTGCATACACTGCTCGGCTTCTGCTAACTTTATTCCGCCGCCGCTGCTTGCGACTTTACTGCTACTCTGTCTATTATCTTCCCCATACATATTATGGGTACCGTTGTTGGAGGGAGAAATGGGCGACGCATTTGACAGAAAATAATGAGTGCTTACAAGATTGTCTTAGTTCTACGGGAATGTTCCATACGAACAAAAGTAATGTCTTTTACAAGTTTTCAACAGTTTCCAAGATTCAGGGGATAACTAATTATATTGCATTTTTCTTTGTTTTTGACGTGTGCATTATTTTTCAAAATATTCTCAAAGGTCTCGGGTAAACTCTAAGCTTGTCTGTATTTTATTCCTAAAAGAAAGGCAAACGTTTCAAATTGAAGACCTACACATCCCCTAGGAAAAGTAAGACGTGCACTACAAAACATTTTAGTTTTTTAGAACGATTTTTTTTTCTTCTCCTTTTTATTGAGAATAACTTATCAAAGCTTTACACTTCATTGTAATATTTACTATCGAAAGAGTATAATAAAAATAACCAGAACGGTGTCTCGGTCATAACCTTGTTTTTTTTATTTATTTTTCAGTGTCTTTTTCTGTTTTCACACCCTTTGAATATTATTATTGTTCTTTCAATAATCAATAAAAAAACTCAACTCAAAATTTAAAATATATTTCATTTACTACTCCAATACTCAATTCCTATTAAAGTTAAGCTTAAGACAAGGGTGTGTTGTAAGCTGAAATCTGTTTATTTCAACCCTCAAAGACGTGTGATTCCAAGAAATTAGAATAGCATGGAAGATGTATTGATATTAAGGGAATATAATTAAGTAACGTCTGATGTGTCTACGATAATGTGCTTTAAATATATATGGTTTGAAGTCAAATACATAACTTTGTTGATATTTAGCTTAAGTATCCAGTACCTGCGTAGTAGATACACGTGTGTTTATTGTGCATCCAGCCTTTTTTTTCAAGAAGAGAAAATAAAAATGAAACGTAACAGTTAAATATTTGTGCTATAAGTACGATCTACATAAATATATAAGATTTTATACTCTCAGTAATTATCAGATACAAAATAAAAAATAGGTACTTATAATTTTAGAAATACTCAAACAACTCTCAAAAACGTAATTCCATCGGATTTGTAAGCCATAATAAATATTCGTATGATGTTTGGCGATTTAAATGGTCAATAAATTAGTCCTTAAAATATATTCGTTGTTCTCAGCAAGTTTTCGCGGAGGAAATATACGGAATAAAGAAGTTCTCTGAAAATCAGGCCTTAGCTTTCAGAGTAAGGCTTTCATCATCATGATATTATATTACAGAAAAATAAAATATCTCCTAGGGTGAAAATGTTTTAACCGTGAGGAGCACTGACACCAAGGAGGAAAAATTTTCGTATTAAATAATTGGCGTAGGAAAAACAAAGAGCTTACATTTGTTTCTGGCGTACGATACGCACCAATTAGTTCAAAATAAATCGGAATAGTAACACTTGAGTTGCCAGTCGCAAGTTTAGGGGTTAGCAAGGCAGTTTTTTTTTTCCTAAAAGACAAGTATACATTGCGAGGCATGTTTTTTATCGTAATTATTTGTTTTATTATCCAAACATTTTAATAGATACAGATTAAGACACGTTGGTATTTTAAGTTATATTTTTTTATCAAAAAATTAAAATCTAACTGCGTTATTTTTTATGCTTTTTTACCATTTTTTGTTAAAAACTTCAACCGTTCATGCGTACAGTGGTAGCTCACAACGAGCGTGCCAAATTGTATTCCTCACTTCTATATTGGTAATCTTCTACTGTAATTCACAATGTTAATATTTTTTGCTGCGCATCAAAAAATATCTGTTTTAATCGGAGGTAAGTAAATTTGCAGATATCATTGATAAGAAGTAAATTAAAGCAAATTGGTATGAGATATTGCCAAATTTTAAATAGATGTATTTATATAAATACATTTTTTGAAGAGCTTTAATGTGGAGTATCCTATTTTATTCTTAAATCCATGTATGACGGGTACTTTATGTTATAATAGCGCGTTTGATGAAATCTTGTTTAAAACAGAAATAAAACAAAAGACATCCTCCCCTTTTTATGGCTCATCCGAATTTATTTTTCACTTTGCTTATTGCCAGATCCAGGTATATATTATAATTTTTATAGAAGCCGTAATCTAAGTAGAAAAGTTTTACAGATTCATTATCTGACAGCTGCACAGAGATGACTGTAAGTTTGGTAACTTTAATTTTTAAGGCAATTGAATTTGAAAATTTATCTCTTTAAACAGAACTGTATTTCTTTTTAAATTTATTTATTCATGAACATAATTAAAATGGCGATTTACCATAATTTGTTTTTAAATAACGTATCTACGTCAAATGCGTTTTCGTATTGTGATTATAAAATTAGAATATTGTCTTGACAATTCAAAACGCATATTAAATAAATAATTAAAGAACATGACGCTGTTCTAATTCAATACAATTTTTTGTTCACCTATTGGTGTTTTCTGATTTCTTATCATAAGGAATAAAAATACATAAAAAAGTATTTTTTTTAATTTTTATACTATTGAACTAGCACAGCGATGTGTGTTTCGAAGGTGGAAACAGTTTTTATTATTTACACTCGTACAGCGTAGAGTTTGGCACTTTTAATTCACTAAGAATTGGGGTACAACTACCTGCAGGTATCATTCTAAATCCACGTGTTTTCGTTCTTCATATTTAATTATTTTCTTGGCAATCGAAATGATATTTTATAATATGAAAGAAAATAGATAGGTAGAGAGTAATTAATATCACCCATTTATGTCTTTGTAACACACTCCTTGTTTCATTCACATTCATAGATACTCTACTATTATTCCAATCTTTGACAGGACATAACTCAAGTACTAATTCGATGGGGTTTTTTTTTTCCTAGGACAACCTCGAAGTCTAATTCCATACCACACACAAAACTTTTAATTGGACGTAGTTATGCAGAAAGCATCCAACCCCAAAAAGAAGAAACCTAGAAAAAGGCGTTTGAAAATATGACTGTACAAAAGCATTAATAAGCATAATCGGCATTTGTTAAGTGACTATCGGTGTTTTTTTCTTTGTAACAATTATTATAAATAGGTCGAAAAATCAAATTAATGTATCTTATAGTCCTATCCTAGATATATTTCCAGTGAACCGCTCTGTTATTCCCATAAGCCCCCCAATTACCCCTTCTACTTCCAATTCCAATACCTAAATATGTATATATATCTAAGTATTTTGTATTTTAGGTTAATTTTAATATGGTCTTGATGATGGAAGGGTGCTTCCGAAACCGGTCGACATAATATTGAATAATTAAAGTGGTTATAAACAAAGTTTACCTATTTTATTTATAAAAATGGCAAGCTAAAAAAGTAAACGCTTTTTACAAATATAGAAATCTCGTATTCGAAAATATGTAAAGCTCGATTTTAGCAAATTGTGGGTTGGACGCTTTCTGCATAACTACGTTCAAATGATAGTAGAAAACTAAACAAAATTTCGTTTTTGATTCTGATGTAGTACCAGAGATGGGTACTTACTTAATTAATTATCTTTATTTGAAAGCTTAAATACCAACTACATAATCTAAAATGACAAAATTTTCCCCACGAAAATAACAAAATTTCATAGTATTATCTAGACGGATAATAATTAAAAAATGAATAAAATTCGATAAATCAAAATTGATATCTTTTCTCACATTGTATTTCAAGCTGCCCCATACTTTTGGACAAGTAGAGTATCAAAATAAATAACTGGTATTTTTCTTAAGGCTATGATTTGGGTTATTTACGATATCACTGGCGTTAGGTAAACGATTTGTTTTCATTAGTGGCGAAACCCACGCCAAGGTGCTTTTTAATACTGCTATATTTGTATTTATGAGAGCTTTTGACTCCGAACATTATTTTTTGGGGACGGATCTAGATAAGCCTATGACAAAATAACTGTAAAGAGTGAAAATTCATTATGAAAAGTCTATCAAAAGCTAGTTTAAATTATAAGTTGAGAACGTTAAAAAATGGATTTTTTATAGTGAATAATAATAATAATAATATTTGGATAATTTGTATAGCGCCGTTTTTGTGAAAAATCACCTCAAGGGCGCTGTACAAATCTTTATTTCTACTTTATATTAATTCTTAGTTTATATAAATATACAGCGACATAATTACCTGGTAGGTCACTTCTGGCAGGACACAATCACCATATCATAGTAACTTAAAAGTTAGCTGATTCTTACATATATTTTTATTTTTTATTTTTATGAATTTGAATTTTTATTTGTATGAATATAACTGTAACTTTTTATGAATATAACTGTAAAGAGTGAAATTTCATTGTGAAAGCCCATTGAAAGCTAGTTTAAATAAATTGAAAACGTTAAAACTTGGATTTTTATAGTGAGTACCGCACAAGAGTCCCAACTGCGCCAACTGTCAAGAGCCAGTGATATTATTGCATCCTCAAATAGGGTATGTTGTGAGGCTGAAAGTAGGGTGGAGGGGAAGGAGATGGGGAAGAATAAGGTTAGGAAGAGGAAGGTTGGGAAGTACCTGGCTATTCAGATCTGGTCACCAAACACGGCTACAGCCATTTCAAGCAACGTTTCGATTATGAATAGTGGTCTTTCACCAGGACGATATTAAAGAGTATCTATCACTCTGGAACGTGCCGCAAATACACTTTATATTATTTTATATGAATTAAATGTGTAAATAATAATAATAATAATAATTGGATGATTTGTATAGCGTCGTTTTTGTGAAAAATCGCCTCAGGGGCGCTGTTTGGTAAGGTATGACACATATTGATTTACTAAAAGTTATTGGCACATGCCAGGTTTAGAAATGGACGCTTAGATGATTTGGGCATGTAGAGCAGATGAACGATGAGTGTAAGGATAGTCGTGAGCAGTGGCGGCTCGTGACTTTTTAGTATGCTAAAGTGGTAAGATTGAAAAAAACGTCATCATTGATGTTTGTTGTAGCCGAAAACATTTTTTTTTTTTCGAAATTTCAACTTTTTCGTATGAAGATCTTTCAGAAATCCGTGCAGTGCACCACCAAAACTGAAAGATCCTGAAAATCTTCATACAAAAAAATAAAATCTTGGAAAAAAATAAAAATCATTTTCGTCCATAACAACACCAACAATGTCGTATTTTTCAATCTTAGCACTCCAACACTCTAAAAACTCACGAGCCGCCACTGGACTCGTGAGATCTTTGAGGCGTATATGTAATAAAACGATGTATAACCGTGTTAAACATGTGGATATCCGGAAATAATGTAAGGTTGATGTTAGCGTAACGAAAAGGATTAAGAAACTGACGCTTAGATGATTTGGGCATGTAGAGCAGATAAACGAGGAGTGTATGGATAATATATGACGCAAAATTGAGGGGTAGAAAAAGTCCGGAAAGTCCGAGAAAGGCATGGCACGATCAAGTGAATCAAATACTTGAGTCGGGCCACGTTAAGAGTATTTGTGGGACGATGTTTAAATGTGAATGTGAAGCAAGGAGTTTTAGGGCGGTCCATCCTCTCTGCCTACCCCTGAAGAGAAACTGCGTGATAGTTAGTAAGTTAGTAGGTTATCTGAGCTTTCCATAAGCCTTTTTTATTATATCATATTCATGTAAATTGCTTTCTTTCTCAAGTCTTGGATTAGGAGAATTTTCACATAATTGTAGCCTCATCATATCACAGATAAAATAACATTTCCTCTTCGGTTTTTCAATCATAGAGATAAGCTCATAGATTTATTTGTGGGGGTGAATGAAGGAAAACGTGAAATATGGTGTTGAATGTGGCCATTTTTTGTAGGACTACCACAGCACCTCAGGGAATATTATTGATTCAGAGAGAAACAACATACTTTATCAGAAACCAAAAATGGGGATCGCTTCGACTTATACGGATTAACTGTAATGACTTAGGAATTTCTAAGCTTTCGGAAATAAAGCATGAATCGATTATTTCCAATATTAATATAAATTTTCCTTCCAAATGTTTTCAAAATGGTCGTTGATAAATCACAATATGAGAGCCATTTCCTTTATGTATTCGTAGGAAGCAATAAATCAAAATCATATTTAGGATACTATATTGATAATTATATAGTAAATTTATGTAATTACTTTTAATATCTTCGCTGGAAAGGCAGAAGGGCTTAAGCGACACTTTGATCAAAAACGAAATAATTATGCAATCTTGGTCAGTTTTTTTTTCTGCTTCGCATGCTCTATCGTTTGATTTTGTGGCTCTTTATCTATCTACATATATTTAGCATTTGAGAGGAGGCTTGATTCAAGCGACACAAGTTTCGGCCTCTTTTAGCTTTTTGTCGCTTCTGGTAACTCAGTGAGGGCATTGAGTTACCTGAGTCAACTTTTTTTTCATAATCCAACCAGGTACTAAAAACTTATGATTATTTTGTTAAACAAAAAAACTTTAAAATGCTCTGGAGTGAAATTCCCAAAATGGCGCTTCAGCCTTTTTGCCCTTACGGTGATGACATGTTGAATGAAGAACCTTCACTTCAGAGCAAAATGTGAAAATCTCTAACTAAACTAACTAACTAACCATCACGCCGTTTCTCCGCAGGGGTAGGCAGAGAGGACGGACCGCCATACAACTCTGTCTTGGCACACACTTCTTGCTTCATTTACATTCATACACCGTCTCATGCATACTCTTCTGTTATTCTGACTCTTCGCATGACCCGATTCAAGTATTTGATTTACTTGATCGTGCCATGTCTTTTCGGGCGTCCTCGACTTCTTCTTCCATTCACCGTACTAGTTAATTGGATCTTAACCCATAGGTCAGTGCTTCCAAGCCCGGCAAGTGCAATTCAATTTAAATTGACAAAAGCTGAGCTTAATGACCAAATCTAAAAAGCCAGACACCTCCTAACGTTTTTGCTGTTTTCTTCACCCATCACTTCAGTTAGCCTTACAACATGCGCCAACTACCACTAGAATACGCCATAGTACCACTGGCTCCGGTAGATGAGACTTGGGTTCGGTTTCACATACAAAAAGCATATGTATCATAAAATAACTTTCTAGTTTGCTTTCAAAAGTGATATTTGTTTGTTTTTTTTTGTTTTAATTGAATTGAGTCCCAACTGCTCCCAACCGCCTAGACCCAGTAAGACTATGGCATCCCCAATTGGGGTATGTTGTGAGGCTGAAGGTAGCGGGGAGGGGAAGGAGATGGGAAAGAGGAAGGTTGAGAAATACCTAAACACCCCTAAAGCCATTTCTAGCAACGTTTCGATTCTGAATGGTGGTCTTTCACCAGGGCGATACTTAGAGTATCTACCACTCTGGAACGTGCCGCGAGTTTACTATATATCATTATAAATTAATTAAATGTGTTATGACACATCTCAATTAAATACAAGTTATTAGCGCACGTCAGGTTTGAACCCGCGATCTTTGACCACGTAGGCCGTCAGAAGTTAAAACGAACGACGGAAATGAAACATACTACGTGCCCCGTGGCCTCGCATTATACTCGAAATATCTAAAATTAAACTATCGACTTAAATTCAACGGCGTAAAATCGCGTAATGTATCAACATTTAGTTTTTAACACCATGCTAAACACGCAGTCAATAAATTTCATTTATCGATTGAGGCACGTTTTAAAAATAATCAACTAAGCCAAAAAAATAACTGGGCAGAAAGAAAGGCCTCGTTCCCAACTGACGTCTACGTAAACAGTCACGTAGTCAGTCGGATTTGACGCGGGCCGAATCAGTCCATACATCACGTAAGCCGAACTCTTTGTTAGCATGGTAATTAATTATACGCGTCCTTCCGACGTTTGGTGAGGAAAAAAGGGAACTTTCACAGAAACAATTACTCGCCGTTTGACAGCTGAACGCTCGGTCCAGAACTTGGCTAAGTTTCTTAACAAGTCTCTTTAGCTACGGGCTTCTACTAGTGTAGCTTGATGATGGAATATTTATTAAGGGTGAGTTTAATGAAATGATTGGTTTCTGGGAAATATGGATTGACAAAGCTTTCAGCCATATAAAGAACAGCCTCATAGTCAAGTAAAATCTTTTATTCTCTTAGAATCTCTTTTTTTTTCTTAAGAAAGCAAACTTTCAAGATGTTTAAATAACCACGGTTTCCCAGAATTCATCTTACTGAAAAAGATCATACCTTCAATAAAAGCACCGGTGCTCATTCTCTCCACAAAAATGGTCATGGCAACAGATTACATAATTTAGAAGCACTAGAAATAAAAAATGGCATTAAAATTAAAAGTAATATTCTTAATAATCACGTAAATTTGTCCTGTAGTCCAATATTAAGTATATTTCCTGTAAGCTCATAAAAAATCTTAAACTAACTAACTAACCATCACGCCGTTTCTCCGCAGGGGTAGGCAGAGATGACGGACCGCCATATTATAACTCAATCTTGGCACACACTCCTTGCTTCATTTACATTCATACATCGTCTCATACATACTCTTCTGTTAGTCTGACTCTTTACGTGACCCGATTCAAGTATTTGATTTACTTGATCGTGTCATATCTTTCTCGGGCGTCCCCGACTTCTTCTTCCATTTACTTTCGCATCACATGTTTTATAAAGAATATCACATTGAAAAATAAATTGAAAAAAGGTCAGGGTTGCAACCGAGACTTAAACTCATTTTTTGTAATTTTGTTTGGCTAGAACTTCGCTTACGGGTATGAATATGGGTTTCAATATCGAACAATAAATTTTTTAATAATTTTAAAGAAAAACAAGATTGATAACAGCAATATAAAATAAATGAAAAGGTTTTCGGTAGCAACGTTGGATATTATACGTTCCTCCCAGATATACGAGAGATTCTGAGTTCAAGTCTTGGTTGCACACTAATGCCTGAAAAATTTTTTTGCTATCACGATGGTGCGTAAAGTTTAATAAATTATTTTCAAATTCAAATACAAGTACATTTTTTTAAAGCGGGATTCCTGACTTCTTCAATAACAGACTTTGAGCGGGGTGAGTTATTCAACATCATAGATACCGGATTCACACGTTTACATATTCTCTTCATACTCTACGGTCCTACAATCCGAGAGAATGACTTAAACTTCTTCTTTGTGTTATCTCTCGCTAAATTACTTCCAATATTTATCAAGTTGATCAGATAAATACTTTTATCCATGTTTCTTCCTGGCACCCGCACTTCCGCACTCCCGGCCTCTACTCTCTACTGCTACTAGTTCTATCTCTTCCACACTCTTCCAACTGTACCCTACCCAATCTCGAGCACCCTTCCTTCTTCCTTGTTCCGGGAACAAATAGAAAAGTTAAATAAAACTTTACGATGGCCCCCGTGAGATAAAAACGGAGAAATTATTTATAGCGGACGTAAAATAACATACTTTGGATTGAGACCAGTGCAAGTATTTAAACCGTTTAGGTAACTGGGTATTTATCTCGGTCTTACTCTGTTTGGTTTTTATACATCTTTTTATGTAACGTCTCAGGAGAGATCCCTTGATTATACAACGGTGAAGCTAAATATATATATATATATATTTAATGAAATTAAAAAATGTATAAAATGAATTTGTATTATATTTCTCTGTTCCTTTGTTATAATGCAAATGTTATTCTTTTGTTTTCTCAGTGTTCTCTTATTTTGTTTTATATTGTGTTCTTCTTCTGAATATACATTTAACCGCACACCATGTATTTTTGTTAAATTTAATGTTCTACGCTTATGGTCAGTCATAAAAATTTCAATAAAAGCTGTGGTCTCAAGCAAAGTTTTTTTTCTTCATTTCATTAAATATATCATTCATCGATTGGACGGTTTTGAGGAAGGGGCAAACATATTAGAATTTTTGAATTCGGGTACGTACTGAATGGGATCAGAATAAAAGGAAAATAAAATAATCATTCCACGTAAGGGTTGTATTACAAACATCGTTAGAAAACAACTCGTTCTTATACAGTCAACTAAGCTATTTCCTAAGATTGGGTTAAAAGTCCTCCTTTGTCCGCTGAGGTTTTCACCGGAGGACAGTGGATCATTACAGTAGTTCAAGTAAGCAGTCTCCATTATAATAGACTCGGAATGTTTATAACTCCCAACACTTTATTTTCGCCCTTGAGCAGCCCTCAATAAATTGGGTATACCATGAGATCAACGGGCATGAGCCTGAGTTTTCGATCGTAAGATTTGAAGATAAATAGTAAATCCAAAAAGGAACGTTTGTTTAACCTAAATGATTTAGAATGTAAATAGGAGTTTTAAAAACAACTTTTTAAAAAACGCGTTAGTTTATTGGAATTTAAATAGTTTTTTTTTTTAATAAAGAAAACGTTTATCTAAATACCAAAAAATATCCCTATATAACTTAAAAGTAAATCAGAGTGCAGAAATTGCACGATTTTCTGTAATATTTGTACCAAAGACTGGTGAATCTCGACGATGCTTCATCACAGATCTCTGCATACAAAGTGAAAGATAAATTCACGGGGAATTACTCCAGCAGCTGCAATAATTGCTTCCCCATCTTGCTTCCGGAATAATGTACTGAGAGCATCGCCTAACGCCTTGCTCTCTCCCACATACGGCCAAATAAATTACGTAGTTAAATTACCTATGGCGTACTACATTGTACAGGCGAATTGAATATTAAAATGCGCCTAGTATAATATTATCTTATAATTACAAAATGTAATTTCTTAAAACAAATTTATAACTTTATTCCACTTTTTATTTTTTGCCTGGACCGGTTTCAGCCTATAACGGCCATCTTCAGACTAGTACAGGTTGTTTTTATTCTATGGCTTAAATACTATTTTTGGGATGTCAGGGGTAGTAAACCATGATTTTACTTTAATTATATTTATCAGTATTGCTGCATGATTTTAATAGTTACAAGTTACTTTTAGTTTACTATTTTATATATCTATCTGGTATGAATTTTTATTTAAGATGGGTTACAGTTGTATTTCTCAAAGTATGATTTTACGATGTATTTACAATGCAAGGTTGGTAAATACTGATTATTAATGAGTTTTTTTTAGGTTTTCCCATCTTAATTGTAATGCCTAGATTTTCCGTAAAATTTCCTAATTATTGGGTTACTCCCAGTATTATGGTATACTTACATGGTTATATTTATTATGCACTTTTACAGTAGATTACTTTTATTATTGTCATTTATTTGAAAAGATTTATAAATTAGTTTTATTAAATCATTAAAATGGAATTCCACCATGAATTAACAGTTACAAAATTATAAATAATAATGTAATTTCTATCTCAAAAAATTGTAGATTTTCTTAAATTTCCATAAAACATCAATGATCAAGTTTTAAAACTTCAAAATTTCATACTGTAAAGCAATAAATCTGTGTGTATGAAGCAACACTAATCAATTTAGTGTAAATTTTCTCACCCAACGTAACTATTTAGTTTTTCCAGGATGAACAAAAAAAAAATACAAGACTCCATATTTTCGTTCCTTTTTTTCAATTCAAATCTGAGGCGAAGCTGGGTAGTAAAATTATATTGAAAATATATATTTATTTTGAATAATCTGTGGGTGATAAATTCAAACAAAAAAACAGTTTTTTGCCCTGATGATGTTATTAGAATAACGGTTCTAGCCGGCATAATACATAGGTAACATTAAAAAAATGCACACTAAAAGGTGATCAAAACAAATTGATTTCATTATCTAAATAAGCTTCCTAATTTGAATGTTTTTTTTTTAAATGTGATGTGATGTGAATTTTGTAATATGTAAGGACGCGAGTGAAAGGAAAGGAGAAAAAGTAATATTGGGAAGTACCTACGGCCAATCAACCAGTCACTTGAAGCAACGCCAACATATCGATTCTGAATGACTGTCATTCAACAAAACTACCCCCTAAGTACGCCCTTTTTTGGCCGAAACTTGTATAATACATAGGTTATAACATATTTAAACAGACAAAAAATGCTTTGTCATGTTTTTACTCCTTGACCTTTGTGAGACTACAAAAAAGATCCTTCTCTCTCCGTGGATCGAGAATGTATTTTACACATTAATGAGGATTTTAAGTTTACAATATAATAAGAAAACAATCACAATCGCCACCGCCAATATTGAATTTAAATACGTTGTTGCACGTATGCTTGGCGTCTTGCGTTAACGTAAATTTAAGGCGCAGAGTATTCGATATTATTCATAACATAACTTTTTCTCTGATATGTACGCACTTTTTCAAGAAGTACTGTGTTTATGTTGTTTTTATTGCACCTTGCAAGCTAAACATCTTTAATTTAGTTTTATTTCAAAACAATCATTAATACCCTAATAATTTGGGTTTCTATCATAATTTTGTTTTAAAATAATTATTACTAATCTTAGAAAATGCAATAATTTTGTGTACCACAGATTTTAATTTCAATTTTTTATGATCGACCGGTTTTGCTCAATTACAAAAAATACATACAGAGGGAGAACACAATATTAAAAAAAAAGAGAAAAGTAAGAAAACAAAATAATAACAATTAAATTATAACAAAGTAACAGAAAAAAAATGCAAATTATTTGAAATGAAAGAGGCAACACGTCAACCTAGAACGTTGTAAAAGAATAATGAGAAATTTTGTGAGTTTACGGGAAATATACCTAATATTGGACTACTGGACAAATTTATCTGATTATAAGAATATTAATTTTAATGGATTCCTTTATTATTAGTGCTTCTAAATTATTTAATATTTTATCATGATTATTTTTATAGAGAATATGATCACTTTTCATTAAATTAATCAAACCACAAAGTGCTTGCTTTCTACGAAAATATTACTAAACTAGTTGTTACTGGTAAAAGAATAAAGGTATGTAACTTTATTTGCCAAGAAAAAATATTTGTTGCCATTTAACATATAGAATTATGTCTGCTAAATAAATTACAAGTGGGTATACTTTATTAGGAAGGTAAGGATTTGGAAAGATTATTTTTATAACTGAATTTAATTCATTTATATTGTATCAATAATATTCACTTCGTAGCATAATTTTGTTGAAATTAGTCATATTTTATGATAAACGCAGGTATTAAGTGAGCATTATCATTATGTACTGTGTTTATATTGGTGTACCTTTCATAAAATTTTACAGTCGCTATTTTTCCCCTTGCTTTAGCGATATTAGCAATTTTCCGCGATATTAAAGTCTTGTATATAATAAAGCTCATCCGTTACTTGTGGAGGCTCACACTTATGTACAGCTGCTCGCAATAAAAATGTATCATACGTCCGCTTACCGCGGTAAAGCACCAATTTCGGTTTTTTGTGTGGCGATGTAAACTGCTTCTTCCATTAAAAGCAAACTTTGTCATTTTTGTGGTCAATTTTTATGGTAAGCACGTAAGTTAGAGTTAAGAATTCCACAGTGAATCGGTTGAATTTTGTTTTGCTTGCGATCGTGTTTTTAAAAATAATGTCATTTAACTTAGCAACAGTATGGTATTCACGTATTATGTTGACGTTGTTTGGAATCAATTTATTAATTTCTCGTTGTTACTACCAGGTTTTTTTTCTTCTTTCTTATTGATCAATTTAAAATATACGGAACCAACCCTACAAAATCCGGTTTATTTTTATTTAAAATATTTTTTTTATTTATTCATCTTAAGGGTCAGCACTTAAGAATGACGCTAAACCTCACTTTGTAGCATTCTAATACAAACAATACTAAAAATGATTTACTTGTAAATTTTCTTTGAGTAGTTAGAAAAATGTGTGAGGTTTCCAGTGGTTACAATTTTTTAAATGTTGTCCTTTAAAATTCTATGAAAAACATACTAAAATATCAGTTAAAGGTGCAGTTCTAAATCCAGCAAAGGCATTTTTTCAATTATTTTACTTAAAATTCTAGTATGCATTTCATACAAAATAAAAAAGATTACTGTTTAAGAATTGTATTCACTGGAAACCTTAGACATTTTTTCTAACTATTCCTATAGAATTAACAGATGAATCATTTGTGGTATTGTTTGTACTAGAAAGCCAAAAACTGTGAATTTTTGGGTGCCGACCCTTAAGTTAGATCACTATGTATTATAATGTAAAATATATACATGTGTATATCTACAGATATCCAGCATTCATAAATAATTCACATTTTCTATCTACAAGATAAAATGAAATACACTATTTCTGTTCTTAGTGCTCCACGTCCGTTCACCTTCATTCCTTTTTTCTTCCTACCGCATTCTGACTTGATGAAAATTTACCCCTGGCAGAAAAAAACGCAGCACAACTTTATTTGTGCTGAGAAATCAACCCAAATACGGAAGGTTTAATGAAACTACCACCAGTAAAAAATGGTGTAATTACAATACTACTTCAAAAAATGTCTGCATAGTAAAATATTTCAAACGTAAGAAAAAATTATTTATGACAAACAACAATAGAGTTTGTGTAACATATGTAAATATATTATCATACAGTACATTGATATATACCTATCTTAAAATGATTCTAGATTTTGACATGTATATAATTCAAAATAATTAATTATAAGGTTATCTAGTGAGAAGTCTCAGCACTCAAAGAATGGCACTAAATGTTACTTTGTAGCATTATAATTTAAGCAATACTATAATTGATTTACTTACAAACTCTAAATGGGTAGTTAGGAAAATGTCCAAGTTTTCCAATGATTTTTTTTACCGTGATCTTTTAAATTCTATGAAAAACGTACATTTTTTTATTGTACAACAGGTATAAAATTCAATTAGAGTACAGTGGAAAACAGCAAAAATGTTTTTTTTTCAACTAAAAATTATAAATTATAACATTTTTAAATTAATGAGTTCACATATTTTTTTCTTGTTTTTTATATGATGTAACAGGTTCAGCTTAAAAAACCTAGGAAGAACCATTTTGGAACTTTTTACCTAAAATTTCAATATGCATTTTATATAGAATTTAAAATAAACCAAAAAGTTCGGTTTTTTGTGTCCTTACCTTCAAAATCTCTCAATAACACTATAAGAGTTTACCAGAATTGAAACAAAAACAAATATTCGTCTATATAAATACAGTTTGTTTATTGTAGTCACCACGTTAGTTTGAGATTTTGAATATTATCAAACGTAGTACCTAAAGCTATAATCACAATTTCTTCGTTGCTTTTGGCAGAGTAGTTGCGCGAGTGCAATATATCGCTTTCCATAAAAGCAAAACTCCAAGAGCGATAATATTCATGCGCAAATAATCATGAAAAAAAAATTATGAAACAATTAAAACAGTTTTTGACCAATTTACTTTCAAAACAATCACCCATTCCGATTCCATTTGCAACCTCCGTCTCCCCTCGCGCGGGGGGAGTTTGTATGGACAAGTACAATACAAACACCGAGCCATTGTCGCGCTGAAATATCGATGGCCGTAATTCGCCGTTTGCCTTAACACAATAAACCAAATTCGCCGAGAGTTACCGAAGGCGGCCGAACAGCCGCCCACTTGTTCGGGGGTCGTGGGGTGGTGCCGAGGGCGGCGGCGGGTGGGGTGGGAGGACTGAGGGCTAAGAGCCGACCGGGTCCAGTTGATCCGACAGAGATGATTGATTTGCCGTGATTATATTGCCGGTGTTGTGAGGTATGCATTATATTTATGGCGCATATAAATTTGTCCGTTTTTCAAAAAATATGTTTTTATATATTATGTTGAAAAATTATAAAACGGAAAACATCAATATGTATAAATCAGTGCATTGCACGTGATCGGTTTATTAACTTTAACTTCATTTGCCAGTACATACACACGAGTGTGAACATTTCAAAATTGAAACTGACGAATGCGTGAAAATTATCTAATTAAACTAGATCTGTTCAAATCCCTACTCACCTAATAAAGTACCTACCTATAATATATTTAGCAGAAATTATTGTTTATTTGATAATGTTTTTCCTTGGCAAGTCAAATGACATCCCACGATTTTTTACGGGTAGCAACTTTGATTATAATAAACTCTACAAATTATTATGTAATTTAATTGAATTAAATTTAATATAATTATTATTGAGTTCTGCTATTTTCAGTTTTTTATTTTTAGTGACAGCTGTTTCGGCGTTTAAGGCCATTGTCAAACTGTGGTTAGGCCACATGGAAACGACTTATTTATACGATTTTGGTTTCTTATGTGATTACTAATTACGGTAAAAACCAAATTGATAATTACGGTATAAACCCAATTGTCTTGAATAATTCTGTGAGGTGCTTAACTTAGCAATCTGTTTTCCCCATTTTTTTTTAACGGCAGGTTTATCTTTATTGTTTAATAATGTGATTGACCATTGGTTTTTTTCCCCCGTTTATGAAATGAATTGTGAATCTATTTGTTAAGTACCTTTCTTAATCATTCATTGTATTATTTTAAGAAATGATATTATTATCATTAGGTATTTTTATTTTCTTGAACATATTAAGGAGTGGAGATGAAATTATTTTTGTTTGATTGTTGATTAATGTTATATTTGGATCATTTATTCTTTTGTTTATTTCTAATTGCTCAAGTAAATTTAATCTAAAACCTTTACTTTCAATGTGTTAAGGCGTTGGCTCGTTATTAGCAAGAGGGACGTGGTTTTTCTCTAAGAGATGAGCTGCAAATTTGGATTCTACATTATTATTTTTAAAGTAACGCATATGTTCAATGAATCTAGTTGAAAAAGCCCTTCCAGTTTGTCCAATGTATGTGGCATTACATTCTGTGTGGCTGCATTTTAATTCATAGATTCCACTGTTTTGAAGTTTAGGTATTCTACTTTTTGAGTTTTTAGTTAAACTAATAGCAGAACTCAATAATAATTATATTAAATTTAATTCAATTAAATTAAATAAAAATTAAAATGGAGTTCTACAAATTGAACACAAAAACTGTAAATATCTACAAATTATGTTTTTTAATACTTCCAAGGATTTTTTATAATTTTATTTAATTTTCTTCCCTATACTCCTTATACATAATTATAATAATACATTTATGTGTTCATTCCTTCTCTGATAAAATTGCATTTGCTAACCTTTTGAGTCCCGAAGGTATTTCCGTACATATCTTAATTTTCTCATTATCCTTTCCGTTTAGTGGCCGAAACTAATTTTTAAAAAATCTAATAAAACGTTACATCGGATCTATAAGATACCTATTTTTGGTAAAACATACACAATTTGAACGTGTTATGACTATTATCGTGAAAGTTTTTTATAATGTTTTTCGTGATCTAACGATACCAACATATTATGTTAATTGATCGGTTAGTAGCCTAGTTGATAAATGCATCGGGTTCCCACCCAGGCATCGTGGGCTCGATTCGTCTGCTAGCTTAGTCCTCCATCATTGCATAAGCAATATTTTCAGCTTTTTATAGTGGTAGTAGGAGAAATTTAAAATTTGTCTGGTTATTCGTAACCCGGAAATATTTCCTTTTCTTTCAAAAAAAAACAAAAAAGCAATATAAAAGATACATCAAATTTTTAATGATTTTGCCTTTATAGTTTGACCTGAGAAAAAATATTAAAATTATCTGATAATCATTCGAAAAGTAAAATTTGAATTGAAATAAAGTAATAACTTACGATATTTATAAAAGGTTCTGCTTTTGGACGATTTTAATTTTAACAAGTATACCATAAGCATAGGTATGTATATTTTATTGATAGAATTCGCCCGCCCAGGCGTTGCATGTAGCCCCCGTTGTTGTAGGAAAGGCAAAGAGACGTGCCTGCTGTCTACTGCCTACTGTCTACTGCCTACTTCTAGTGCCTCTGCCTGGTACAGGGCGGCCCAGCCCGGCCAGCGCACACCAGCTGAATTATTCATGCGGCGCGCCGGTGCTAAATAAAATAAAACCTCCGCGGTTTCAGGCCACCCTGCAAACACACGACCTCATCCAATTTGTCCTGTCTATGCATTGTTTTATTTCTGTTTTTTCCGTATTGTTTTCCATAATCGTCTGAATGGAATAATTCCGTTATACTTACGGTTTGCGGAATCGAATTATGTTATTTTATTTTTTTCTGGACGTTGAGTTCGATGAAACAATAGACCAGATTGCCATAAACAAATTTGAAACGCATCATTAAATACTTGAAATATTATATTGATTTATCGTTTTTTTATATAGGTACACGTATAACTGAAAATCCAAGGGAATATTTAAGTAAGATTAGTAGAAAAAGATACCGCCTTCTATAGTGACCGGTACAAGTTCAGTCATTACGAGCAGGGTAAAAGTTAACCTGATGATAACCAAACTCCGATATGAAAGATCGTCAGAAGAAGAAGACCAAATAGAAGACACAAAATACGTTGTGGGACAATCGCTAAAATATATATATGTAATTAATTAAAATATTTTTTTACTATTAAGAAAATTATTAAAATTCATAGCGTTAAATTTCTTCTCACAATAAAGGCGGTAAAAAGTTCATGAAGTTGTTTAGCGTTTGGAATACAAAACAGAATGAGATGAATGTATAAATAATATCTTGGAAATTTCTGCCAAGAAATCCCCATTTCCCCAACAGTGTCCCGCGGGAAATGACCACATTGACTTCTTCCATCCTCCCGTTCTTCCCCTTTCTTATTCATTTATCCCGTTTTACCTATTTTCCGCACGCCGTACGAAACATGGAATAATTTTTCTTAAGTTCCCTGTTTTGGGCGCAGGCACTCAGTGATGAATATTTTAGTGAAAGATTTTGACATTGGGGAAGTTGTTTTCAACTGAACGGGAGAAAAGCTAAATGACACTGCATAGCATCCATAAACCAGAGCAAATACTACAGCATCTTAAATTGAGAACATTTTTGTAACCGGGAGATTATTAAATCCTTGGTTCCTTAAGGAAATGATTTTTTTCACAGTTTTATTAGAAAATTTTATTTTGAAGAAGTACAATTTTGCACATAAAGGACATAATATTAAAAACACTTCTACACATTGCACATTATCGAAAATGCAATTTTATCCTTCATTATTATTGAGATTGTTATTGTGACAGAAACAATGTTGATATATTTTTAATTACTCATGATTTTACTAAAAATTAAACCCTATGCATTTTTAAACAAAATTTATAATTTTTAAACGTGTGTAATTTAATTGTGTTATATTAGTAGGTGAAATTCTTCCACGTGAAATTTCTTCCACGTGATATTTCTTCCTTGTGAAATTTCTTTCATGTATAGTTTATTCCATTTGTAATTTTGGTGGTGTTATTTTGGTACCTGAAATTTTCCCTTGTGTAATTTAATCATGTATCCATTGTCGCGAAGACGAGTTGAACACAATGACATAAGTTGCGACGCACCCATATTTTTGAAAACGACTACGGTATAAATCTCATTGCAGAGTCCATGCAACCTTTGTAAGGGTGAATTTAAAAAATACCCTATTTAGATAAACAAAAAATATATGATGTTTTCTGACTTGTATTGCAATTAAGTATACGCAATACAATAAACATGTACTTTTAGGTAAATATTGTTCAGATTGGTGTAAATTTATGAATGAAATGTTACATAAATTGCCTAAGACGTGTACATAATATTTCACATCAAGAACCAGTCACTCTTTATGATTGAACGTGGATGTTATTAATAAGAATAAGCTATGCAGACATTTTTAATCCGTAATTCGAACCGTCTTTATTTCACGAGCGAACAAAATGTTGTGGAATCGCCCTTAATTCCAGTGGTTTATTCAATCGGAGGATTATTTCTGTAACCATATTCTAAGCTCACTTTGCAAAAGTACGGAGAATTGCATGAATAATGCAATTCTTTATTATTCAATCACCCGGAAAGATAGTTCTTATAGAAAGAGAGTGTAGTTAGATGTACATACTAAGTACATTATTTAGTTTGGCGGCAAGCTGAACGCTGGACTTGTCATCGCATGGGAAGGGTTGTTTTCACCAAACCAATCAAAGCTAACACATAGTGTTATTGAAAAAATCTTTGCGTATTACTCAAGTACATTTCATCTTTATTTTTTTAATGAATTTATGCGTAAATTCAATAGACCACTATCATTTTGTAAAGAGATTTTTTACTTAAAAAATTATATACCTAACTAAACCAATTATCTAATGTTAACTATTTTGCAAGGGGTGTTTTATTTAGCACGTAAGAAGGCTTAAAACAACATAATATAGTTCTACTTTAACATTAATAATTACATACATTTGACTAGTTCAGCGGGATTGGCAAAAGCGGCATCTATTCGCTTATTTTGAATAATGACTTTTTAGAACCTCGTCGATAAATTTAGAGAGAAAAAAATAGTCATTGTGTTTTCCTCTGAGAAAGTTTATTTTGTCACAGTGTTTTTATATTTTAGTCAGAAACTCTCCGCGAGAACGGGTTGTTTTGCAGTTTTTTTTGTATATCGCGTTAAAACGTTCTTACGTTAACACAGAGGGAATTTATGTAATTCGTTCTTAGGCCAGCACAAAGGAAAATGTATATTCAATGGTTATGAGAGGTTATTATGCAGGCGTTACATTATTTCTGAAAGCCAACTGTTCTAGTATAGAGAATGCCAACAATATGGTAAAGGACTTTAATGAATTATTTTAAATAGTTCTTTACCCATTCGTGTGCGAGTCATTAGCGAGTGGATCCATTACCAAAATACCAACCAAACGGGTCGTGTCTCAGAATCCGTTCCATCCCGAATTCAAAATTCCGTTCCATCCCGGTTTCAAAATCCCGTTCAGTCCCGGTTTAAAAATCAGACACGGTCTATCGTCGGTCCGTCGGATAACACCTGATCTTCCATTCACAGCACGCTCTGCATCATTTATAATACGTCGAAAGGCGACGTTTCTGATGGAGAACTACCCCAATAAAGTTCTGGAGCCGTGGAACGGGTTCGGATAGATCCGGCGGACGGATAAGTGTAGTACGGGCGGGGTGGAAAAGGGGCTCTTTTTCAAGTCGAAGATTGAAAGATTAGGTATTTTATTTAGAGAATGGATGTTTTTGGTAGTGCAACTCTGCAATATTACTGTTTTAGCGGCAGTTTTGAACGCAAATTCATCACAACTCAGAAGCTAAACGTTGAAATTATGTGTAACAGTGAATTTTGATAAACCTAATAATAACTTTGCACCGAAGGAAAATGAGAGACCAAACTTAATAAATGGTAAAGCTGTGGGTATTAAATTGACAATCCATATATTACAAAAAACGTGTATATTTCTAAAAGAAAAACATGATGTACCCACAAATATATATCTTAATAATAAAAATTAAACGTATTTGCCCTATGGCATCTTTGCGTGACTATCATTTTATTTTGTGAACAATACTGTAAATATGTTTGATTAGTAAAACAAAAACGAAAACAAATAGTGAATGAGAGTTTTTAAACCTGACATTCGGCTCAAAAGCTCGGTGTTAAATAATTTATAATCAATTATTAAAACAGATTTATTATCAATTTAAAGCCACCTGAGTGGGGCATGGGGATAATGAAACCTCCAATATTCCTATCGGTTATTTAATTTACTGGCTAAGAGCAGTTAAACATTTTCAATGTTAAAAGCTGTAATTGTAGCTTATGCTATGCTAATGAAAGATTAATGCAACAGAGAATAGTTATTGAACCTACGCCAATTGAGTGCAAACCCGACGGATTGAACCACTCGGTCACAAACCGATCAATGTATTGTTTCCATAAACATTCGATATAAAGAAATATATATTTTCAGTTCCTCCGTGTCTATTATCAAGAAAAGTTTTTCGGATCGAGTGCTTTTGATTATTTTTCTGTGCTTTCACGCACGACGTCGAGACGTCGTTGTTATTTTCCATATACAATACTTGAAATGATCTTTGATCCTATCAAGAGGTGCCTTACGCCGCGTAGCGCCAGCTTTAATCCGTCTGCGGCAAGTCTGGCCGACACGAGATCCCAGGAGCGCAAGAGTGGCGGGAGTAAGTGGCCAGGACGTACGAGACACATACGCAGGTAGGTAGCTTCCTCACTTCTTATGTGCATATATTTGCATACATCGTACGTGGGCGGGATTATATCTGCCGACTCGGCAGACACGGGCGGATAGGAAGGCACCTTCTACCTGCCTACAATCAATGATATCTGTTATTCTGAGAGGATCAATAGGACGATACCAGGATATTTTATCGTTTTGTTCGACAAATTAAGCATCTTATGCTAGGTGTAAAGAGTTTAGGTCAATAACAGTCATAAAAAATCATTTTAATTTTAGCTTTTTTGTCTATTAGATAAATGAATATTAGGTTTTTACTTTTATTAGGTAATCTTTTACAATGTAGTAGTAACATGTATTTAAGGAAATTTTCATATTGCTGCCACATTATGATATTTTTCTCGAACATGAAATAGTTTGTTTACTTTTGCTCTCCAGCATGACATAATTATTTGAGTAAAATACGTTTTAATTTATTTTTTTTATGTAGATGTACATAGGTACATCTATTTTTGAATCAGGAGACTACGAATTCGATGCTGGGTGAATTTTTTTAAATATTTTTTTTTATTTTTAACCTCACCTACGTTATTACGGTTAGATTCAAAAATGAAACTATTCAAAGATATTCGCCACTTTATTATATTTTTTAAATTTGATTGGTCCCCGTTGAATGTCGATCCTAGGCTCGTGTCAGCTTTTGAACCAATAGTGTTTAGCTGACAAGCGTAACAATATGACCATTCCGCTTTTCAGCTGCTCACAATTTGTTCAAAAGCCAAAACAGACCAGCAGTCAGTGTTTATCGAAACCGTTTAAATATTTTAAAAAAATGGCGTGAATCATTGAAATGCGACGATGTCAAAAAAAATTTTAAAATATTATTTTCGGTCATTTTTTTTGTGTTTTCGTTACACGATCCTTTAATTTATATCTGTGTCACGTGTTTATAATTCATTCCTGTTTTTTCTTCTCAATTTACATTTATCAGCACATTACATTTTTACAGCACATTACTCTAACTTCCAACAAAGCTTTATCTTTTCCCTAGTCGTGCTATTTTGTAACCAATCATTCGAGAGTAAAAACTAACATATTTCATATTGTTTAAAAGGTACCTTTGCTTTCAAAGTGGAACAAATTCAAATTTAACAAACAAATCTAATCTCTTTATTTTTCCAAGCTAGCAAATGTAACAGCATTCCTTTTTAACGTAACGTTTTTTTATAGTTAATATCGCACAAGAGTCCCAACTGCTCCCGACCGTCTAGAGCCAGTGAGACTATGGCATCCCCAATCGGGGTATGTTGTAAGGCTGAAGGTAGTGGGGTAAGGAAGAAGATGGGAAAGAAGAAGATCGAGAAGTACTTGGCAAACACGGCTAAAGCCATTTCGAGCAACGTTTCAATTCTGAATGGAGGTATTTCATTAGGTCGATACTTGGAGTATCTACCACTATGTCTATTGTGTTGCTTGTTGGAAGTCTCATACTAAGCCACACGTTTTACTTGTGCAATAATTTTAAAAAAAATGCAAAGTCGACAGCTGAACTCGGCCGAAACTGCATATTGACTTGCATTAATAAGACTGATTTAACAAAATTACTGAATATTATCGCCTAGCGAGTAAAAACGTTTGAAAGCAAATCGCTTAGTGCACCTTAATACCTGAAAGATTTCCTCATCCTTACAACTTAGACGTGACACTATTAGATCGTAGTCCTAAGAAAGGCCACGTTCTGAGTTTCAGATTCAGTTTGCATCAGCATTCTGTCGCCATTTAACGCGGCACCTGTTAACACAACCCAGCTACGAGATTATAATAGGCAAACAACACCTCCAAGCTGGCTAGATACACGCCACCCAGACACTTCTACCAATATTGGTCATGCTGAGATGGAATAATCGACTTGCAACAAGCGGACGTGACATCCAACGGGCAAGTTTCAAAGCTAGCAACAGAAGAAGGATCGAACGATGTTACATCATCTTAACTATGGAGCGGAACGTGCATTTGTTCAGTGAGCTTTCGCGTCATAATATCATTTGCACAGACTTTTCTTTCGTGTTTGGACGTAGTTATGGAGAAAGCATCCAACTCCAAAAATATTAAACTGAGAAAAAGGCGTTAAAAAATATTATGATACAAAAGCATATTACGGCAGTTGTAAAATAAATATCAGTGTTTTTTCATAATGGGAATTGTCATAAATAGGTAATGTATAATCTATCAATGTATTTATTCAAAGAAAAAAGTATTTCCTATGTTATCCTACAATTTAATGCTTTAAAACTTCTATTGTCAAATATCTGTAATGTGGGCTAGTAAAAAAAACGAATCACAAAAAAATCTGTTGCATTTGGAGCTTCGATGTTTTTTCAGCAGATAGAAATCTCATATTTATTATCTGTACATGTAAAACTCGATTTTGGAAAATTGTGGGTTGGACGCTTTCTGCATAGCTATGTCAATTTATAAGTCATTACGATTGTCTTTATCTCGTAAAATCATCGTTAACTATATAGTTAGCTATGGGGATGTGATCTTTACATTTATAACCCATTAAAAATATCGAATCGTAATCGTTATTAGATGTATCCAATATTTCAATATTTGGTATATTTCCCGTAAACTCATACAAAATCTGATTATTCTTATATCACGTTCTCAGTTGAAGTTGTGCCTCTTTCATTTTGTATTATCTGTCAGTTTCTCTTTCTTCCTTTGTTATAAGTTACATTTTTTTTTCTTACTGTTCCCTCTTTATGTATGGGTATATATAACCACTTTTTTTTTGTTTCGTTTAATTTTGTACCCTGATGATGCTTAGGCTAAGTGAAACCGGTAAGTCATAAAAAAATAATATAAAATCTGTGGTCTTATACAAAGTAGACTTTATCATTAAAAATAAATAAAGTCGGGTGACGCCGGATTTCAAAGAAATCTAAATGATATAAAATCAAACAAAAGTACGACTGGATAACGAATTTTGGTAGTATCATTTTTATGGTATATTTTAACTTAATTAATAGCTTCCACTCTAAAAGAAACTTCCTTTTGTAAATAATAAAACACGTTTCTTTATTTTAAAATTCTTGAAAACATAAGATTGTACGTATTTTAATAGCCGTTTTATTTTGCATGAGAATTCCATGAATAAGCAATGGTTGAGATCAATAAATCTTCATGCAAATCGGAGTAAAATGTGTTTCCTTTGAAATACGTGACTCAATATGGAAGATAAAATGCCTGACAAAGGGATGTACATAAGAGTCATTTTTCTTTGCATCGTTTGTCAATTTTCTTAACCATAATATAGGCGAGTCGTAAAGAAAAGGAAAAACTCGGGTGAAATGACGGGAAAGGATATTGTTTGTTACCGTTTCGAATTCATAACATATTTATATCGAAAAGGAGTGCATTTCGATGTAAAATGATCATTTATTTATTTCGTATTGTTATTTTTACAAAGAGAATTCCTTGGAAATGTTCTGTACCGATGTGGACATCGTGGAAGGAATGTCCAGAGACAGGGATATTTTCAGCACAATCAAAAGAGATAAACGGTAATGATTTGGATGTGAATTCGATATACAGGTATTTCAGTTCATACTGCAGATAAATGAAGTGATGAGGGAAAGTATAAGGAACCTGGTTATTGGAGAATCTCTAAGGGTAGTTTAGTCCAGCAAAATGATTATCACCCGCATAACAGTTTTTAGGGTTCATGTAAGAATGATGCTGTGCGATCTCTGATTTGTTTAGAGTCTTCATGTGATTTATGACCGGTTCAACTGAAAATCAACTCGTATTACAGAGGACCGTTGGAACCACAACACATGGTGGTGTCCTAGTTTGAAAAGGAGCAGAGGTCGCCCAAAAATGAGATGAGCTGAAGATCTGAAGAGAATCGCAGATTTTGAATGGATGAGGATCGCACAAAATTGTCAAACCTGAAGATATTTGAGGGAGGCCAATGCCCTATGACCAGAACTAAACACCAGAAAACTCTCGAAGAAGATTCGTACACAGAAGTGAGCTCTTTTATTAAATATATTTTTTTAAAGTGAATACTCACATGAGCCTCAACTGCTCCTAACCGTTCGGAGCCAGTGAGACTATGGCATCCCTGATTGGGGGATGTTTTGAGGCTGAAGGTAGTAGGGAGGGGAAGGAGATGGAAAGAAGTAGGTCGGGAAGTACCTAGCTATTCCGATCTGGTCATCAAACACGGTTAAAGCCATGTCAATCAATGTTGTGATTCTGAAAAGTGTTATTTCACCAAGGCGATACTTAGAGTATCTACCACTGTAAAATGTGCTGCAAATATACTTTATATAATTTTATATGAATTTATTGTGTTATGAAACATTTTAAATAACTATCATTTGTGTACTCTGGGAATTTATCCCGTGACCTCTGGGTTCGTTGTCGAGCATCTTACCACTCGACCACGGAGGCTATCAAGTTGTGGTATTCACCTTATATCATTATGTGCATACATACG